>OY728134.1:1313228456-1313868278 GCA_963277665.1 Viscum album | reverse complement strand
CATTTGAGAGAGAACTATTATTGACATTGATTTTTCAATCATGGTTTTCATTTTCAAAAGACTACATGCATACATGGTAATGCCTAAACTTTTTATCTTAGGTTAAACCATCATTGTACTAAAGTCCCCTTTCACCCTTCACATGTACGAACCAAATTTGTACAAAGGGTAGTTCTAGAACTACGTGGACTTGATTCCCATCCTTATGGGATACGTAGGAACATTCGAGTGTCCCTAGAATCCAGTCCCAAGTCTTTTGGGCCTAACCCCAAATTTCACTTTCAGTCCCTTGGATGAAAAGTCCTCATGAAAACACACACTGTGTATTCATTATTATGGTCCGAATTCTATGACCCTAAACTAAGATCACTCATACTTTCGTCCTGCACGACGTTAAACTACATTTCAAGAACTACGTATGGCTTGATTCTCATTCTTATGAGATACGTAGTGAAGTCCAAGTTTCAATTCAGGACCCAGCCACAACATGATTATGATTTTCATTGACCTATGTATCTCTATATACATTGGACAATACCCATCTTTATGTGTTATAATCCTAACCTTAAATATTTTCAGATCTTCATAACCCTTTTCATGACTTCTAATCACAAAAATGTCAAACTTCTGAGAATTCTTTTGCCTGACTATGCAGCACGTGCCCATAGGTGGCCTTGCATAAACAGTCCACATAACAGACTTGTCAGCCAAAAGATGCTATTCATTTGACTATGCAGCCAATGCCCATAGGTGGCCCTACATATTTCAACCCCCTAACGGGTTTTGTTAAATAATAGTAACTTCATTCTTGGGAAGAATGCCTCTTTTGTCCTTATTTGTCTTAAACGACAGTATGTAGGGATCCACAAAAAAATAGCCATCCTTAACATATTTGTCCCATATCCTTTTTCATGATCTGAAAGTATTCAAGTCTATGGTTTATTCTTCTTTCCTACGTTTGGGTCAGACCTTCGTAGGAGTGATATTTATCCAGTTCTTCGATATTCTTGTTCGGAAATATCTTCTCCATATTCAAGTACCCCTTTCCATACAACAAACTCTATACTTTAGAAAATTTGAATCTCCATAAACTTTCACTGGCTTTTAGCACTAGGAAAGTAAATTTCTGGGATTTCTTTTTCCTGACTATGCAGCACGTGCCCATAGGTGGCCTTGCATAAACAGTCCACATAACAGACTTGTCAGCCGAAAGATGCTATTTATTTAACCATACAGCCAATGCCCTTAGGTGGCCCTGCATATTTCAACCCCCTAACGGGTTTTGTTAAATAATAGTAACTTCATTCTTGGAAACTACTTCTTCTAGTTCCTTTTAGCTCTTTTTTTCATATCATTACTCAGATTCAAATATTATTAAGCCATAGTTTACATTTTTTTCTCTCATACTTGAGTATGGTAATATGTTTTCAGATAAATTGTCAAAGAATTGAATCAATTTTAATCCATTTTGGTCAAAGCTATTTCGACCTTAAACATTAGCCCCTTTATGTCCGGCATGCATGACTTTAAACTGCCCACAAAAGACAAAGGGGATTTGAGTAAAAGTCAAGTACCAGCTCACTAAACATGAATTTTGTATGATTTAGGTAATATTGAGAAATTATATGATTCAAAGCTTGATTTCCTCAGAGTCAAATCCTATTTTCTCTCCGGATCCAACTCTGAGGGGGGACTTTTGTTGATGCTCCTTTCGTCACAGAATCCAAAGATCAGAAAAGGGGAATATCTGAGCTCAAAGTGATTCATCCTTTGAAGAAACATAAAAAATCTACAAAGGGATGAACAAGGAGAACATTTCCCATAGGTCACGCAAGTTCCCTCATGGTCGCGCAAGTACACTTGCGCGCCGCCTAGTGGTCGTGCAAGTACTTGTGCGCTGCCTAGTGGTCGTGCAAGTCTACTTGCGCGACGCCTTATGGTCGTGCAAGTGACTTGCGCGACCTAAGTGATAACCGCTCGGTAACCGCCCAGGGCCTTATTTTGCCTATAAATAGACCTTGTGGGCCCCCCATTCGAGAGGATGTTTTTTTCCAGAAACTCGGATTGAAGCTCCCGACGCCCAAGTCTCTTCTCAAAGCTTCCGGAACACTTTTAAGGTAATTTCTTACCTAGAACGGAAGATTTAAAGAGAAGAAGGAAGGCCAAAGTGTTGAAACTTATCAAACACTTGCGCGCCGACTTATTTCCTTCAATATAACTTGCGCGTCCCTTTTCTGGAAGAACCTCGAGAACATTCTAAAGGGTTTAAAAAAGAGTCACTCAAGTATTTCAATGCTGGTTGAAAATCGCGCAAGTACCCATGTGCCGCGCAGGTATACCTGCGCGACCAATATTTCGCGCCCATGGAAGACTTGCGCGCCTTGCAAGACTTGCGCGCCCCTATCTTTTTGGGTGCTCATCTTGCCCATTTTTACCCCTATTAAGCCATTTCACCTTTCCTTTTCAAGATTCAGTCTTCAAGACACTCTTTAAAGCCATTTATGGAATGATTTCTTGATTTGACTTCCTTATCTGAAAGGAATTCTGTGGAATATCTCTCAAAACCTAGGGATTTAAATATCCTTATGTCACCAAAGATTGAGAGTTCGTTCATTTAACCTCATCCTTTAAAATGAGAGAATCCCTAACCTGGGTCTCCTTTTCAGGAATAATCCCCAGTTATAAAAAATTTTAATTTGGGCATCTTCCTCAGGAGTAAGCCCCAAATTCTTAAAGTTCCCAATCTTGGGCATCCTCCTCAGGAGTAAGCCCCAATCAAGTCCTCTAATCTTGGGCATCTTTCTTAGGAATAAGCCCCAACTTCAAATATGGGCATCCTCCTCAGGAGTAAGCCCCAAACCTTAATCCCTAACCTGGGTCTCCTTTTTCAGGAATAAGACTCAGTCATAACCTTGGGCTTCCTTTTTCAGGAGTAAGCCCCAAGTCCCTTAACCTGGGCCTCCTTTTTAGGAGTAAGTCCCAGTCATAATCTTGGGTTTCCTTTTCAGGAGTAAACCCCAAGCCCCCTTAAATTTCTCTTAACCAGTCCTAATTTACCCTTGATTTGGGTTTCCTTTTCAGGAGTAAAACTCAATCATAAGTCCCCTCCTAACTTGGGCATCCTCTTGAGGAGTAAGCCCCAAGATTAGAGTATTCAAATCTCTATGAAGCACATATAACTTTATGGACCCTGTTCATGGATTTTCTCCCTAAAATTAAATCCTAAACCTTCATCTATCTGGGCAGTCATCCATACATAAGCCCCAAACAAATTCTTATGATTGCATCTTTCATGGCACAATTGTCTAATTTTTACCAATACCTCTTGTTTCTCACACCGAGCATGACTCACGTGAGCTTAGAGTGTAAAAGTAATTATGACATTCATCTTTGAGCCATCAATCATAAACATCATACTCCATAACTCGAACTACGTGGGTTCTGATTCCTTTTTCAAAACAAAGGATACGTAGGTAGCCCATTTATGGGTTTGATCCCAACTTTGAAATAATCTCTGTCCTTCTGAATGAAGATAAACTTCAAGTGCCCCATTGAGTGGCTTTAAAACCAGCCTGGTCATCATAATGACCAAGAGACTTTTATATAAATGTTTTGAAGGATACCATTGACCAAGAATCTCTAAACAGATATAGATGATTCTCTATTTATGAAGAAACTCAAATACATATAAAAGATTCTCTAAATTTCTTGCATATTTAATCATTGATTGTTAAAACTAAAGGAAAGCTCATTTTATACTTGGTAATGTAATAAGGATTCACGAACATAACTTAAATCTATAAAGAGAGTCCCGGAGTAGACAATAATTCCCCTCAAAAAGGTGTGATGAGTCCGACCTCCCATCCTCTCGACCAATGCAAATTCCTAAGCCTCATTAGTCCACAAGCTAATGAGCGCCTGCCTTTGTAAAGTAGGTCCAAACGGATGTGGAATCATTGGATGTTTCCGGTTCTATGAACAAACCCGTTAGAAACCGATCGGAACGTTTGAATCTCCCGTCCAGGAGGTCGTCCCCGGATTCTGTGCGAAACAATGGGTTTGATCACACCGTGTACTCCCCTATACAGACACGACCTGGACCAAAGTATACATGCTAATCTTTGTAATATTACATGGGAACAAGTCCTTGTGCTAAGTCATGTACTAGCACACGGGTATAGTATATGGGGAAACCAATACACTTTGAACTTATACATCGACAAAGGCATGAGACACAGACATGAGACATATTCTATATACATTGGTAGGACCCAATGTCAAGGGGCACAGAGTGTAAACCCTTATATACGTTTTGTGATTTATTAAACATGGTTTGGACCCCTTTTCCTCTATATCCTGAAAAAGTATCATTAGGGATATTTTGACATATCCATTTCCTAAGGGTTAGTATAGAGTTATCTCCTACACATAGTAAAATAATCCCTTCACCCGGAAATCATGTATAGATTCATTGGTATCCTTTGGTGAGGATCAGAGTGAGATCCTCTATTAATATTTTTTCCCTATATAAAGTTATTTATATCATTATGACCAACACTATGTAGGAACTGATCCTCTACTTAGTGGGTTAATCCTTATTGAATTTTTTAATTCCCCATGCCATTGGGAGTGATCGTCAGTTATATATCATATCTCTTCATACCATCATCATGTACTTATAATGGAGAGACATGATGATCATTACCTCTCAGATGAACTTCATCAGTGTCATCATGCTCTGGAGTGTGTTCTCCCATAAAAGTTATTTGTGGAACCTTTGAGCTGGAATCCTAGTCTAGCATACTATGGTTGTGACATAACATTATACTGTGTGTCTTTTTTAGTATATTTTTATTTTCTTATTATGTCTTTTGTGGACATATTCATGTGTTGAGATAAATTTATTTCCTTTATTTTATGATTTCTAGTTTTGGGGTTTACTTTTAGGTATTTTTATACTCACCTATGTATGGGGTTTTCCCAAACATGTCTTTTCTTGTGTAGATGATCAAAATTTTGAAAGAGACCTTGATAGACTAGGATGAATCAGTGCTTAGTGTGACCGGACAAGGCAATTTGTGTTACTGCGGTGCTTTGAATGCAGTCCCAGTTTTATTTTCAGGTTGGACTAGTTTTCAAACTTTTTGTGGATGAATTTTATTTTTCCCTATTTACTTTCATTTAAATTCTATTATAATCTATTTTTGGGATTTATAGGTATGCATGCATGGTTGTTCTATTCTTTTTACATTTCAGTATTGTATGAGAATGGAGATGTGTGAGTGTGTACATTTACTTGGGATAAGTCCTTCCTTGTTAATGATATGTCTACTTGACACTAGTCAGAAGCCCCTTTCCTATTAGAGTAGGGATTGGGGAGTCGCAAAATGGGCCCCTTTGGGATAGGTCATGATAGAGTGGTATCAGAGAAGTCAATTCTACCGTAGGACCATATTTTGTGTGTTTAGTTTGGGGTAATAATGTTAAGGGTTTCAAGTTTGGCATTTGGGTCAAGGACACCAGTATCGATGTGGTGTCTAACATATCCATACACTACAACTCTGATCAACAACAATTTGACTTGGTACATGAGAACCTTGGTTGTAAGAAAAACAATAGTACATGAATCATATAGGAATGAGTTGTGGTGTCCATGTTCTTCTTGAGTCAAATATCCCGATATACTAATTGACCATGGTACATCTTCTTTATTTCTAGATACTACTATGATTTATTTCAATTAGGATTCATCATCATGATTATGAGGATGATCCCCTCAGTGATGAGGCATCAACACATGGACCGGTTCCTAAGATGTTACCACCCGGAGGTGCATCAACTATACCCCCACCCATAGAGAAGCACATGGTACCCATAGTACCAACATATGATGTGTACAAGATGAAAAAAATTCCTGAGTTTCAGTGACATAGGCCCCTTATCTTACAAGGTGAGCCCGACCCACGGGAATATGAGAACTCTCTTGAGGGAGTGACCTAATTTTTCCATCTGCTCATGAAAATAGCATATCATATGGTGGTCCTATTAGAAATCATTTCTCATGGATCATCGGGAAGATAGAGTGATTTTTTTACCAAGTCTTACAATAAGTGTATCTTACATGGACATAGTTTGATAAACTTTTAAGAGTGGATTTATCTCCAGATATTCTGAGGAATGTATTTATATAGGAGATTCTATAGCTCCAAAGGGGAAACAAAAAATTATCCGAGTATTAACTGAGGTTTACCATCCTCTCCAAGTACTCAATAGAGAATGTTTGGGACCAGTTCTTCAGGGCTTAGAGCTTCGAGTAACATATGTGCACAGACATTCATTCAAGTGTTATCCATTTTATGAATTCCAACCTATGTTGGGGTATAGAGCGAGCTTTATTTGTGGAGACTTTTTTGGTTGAGTGGATACATCCATTGGTTATTGGTGTTAGGAATATAAAATTAGAGACCATGTCAGTGGGGAACTGATGTTAGTATCAAGGTCCTGTACATGTCATACATTTCAGTAGGAGGTCCCTGAAAATATGTTCTGCTATTCAGGGCTCATAGGGTGGGTCCAATGATCCCAGAGAGAGGTGGTTCTTCTCGTTATATGTAAGGGGAATATTTCATGAGATTTTACAACCCAATATATATCTAATAGAGATACCATGGATGTGATTCTAAAGCATATGCAGTGGAAGGGACAAGTAGGTTTCAGGTTTGAATATGTAGAAGAAGATCTAGGAGAGTAGCAAGAGGTAGTCTACACATTGAATTGTTACCACCACCATCCCCATGTGCTCTACACTAGGATCAGGGAGCTATAGGATAGGGTTAGGGATAGCTGTAGATGATCTAAGAATATGATCAATATAGTCTGAGAATGATTCAATGTATGATATCTATCTTTTTTACTTTAATTAAGTAATGATAGACATAGGTGATAGTCATTCCTTTGTTTCCAAATAACTTGTACAAGACTTCAAGATTTTTTTGTGCCCTTGGATGGATCCATATGGTTGGAGGTAGAGGATGTGGTGTTTCCATGTTGACGGAACTAGGTTTTCCATTATCAATTCAAAGGAAACCCATGAAACATAGAGTAGACTAATACATAAGATGGTGTAACCAATTACTCATTAGTTGGATAGAATGACCCTTTGTGTAGTGGATATTATGAGATCCCATTTTCCTATAGTATTGGAAGAGTATGAGGATGTATTATCTAAGGATATTCCATTATTACCTCCCTACTGAGAGATAGACTTCTACATTGTTCTACACCCCAAGAGGACATTGATATATACACCGATATATCAAATGGCTCTCACATAACTTTATGAGTTGAGGGTGCATTTGGTGGAATTTCAAAGGAAGAGATTTTTTAGACTAAGTGTTTCACCCTGGGCATCCCCAGTTTTTTTTATCCAAGAAGGAGGATGGAAGCTTGAGGATATGAGTGGACTACAAGCGCTTGAACCAACAGACCATGAATAACATGTTTTTAATAATGGGGATCAATGTCCTATTTGATCAGTTGAAAGGGGAACAATGGTTCTCGAAGGTTGAACACATGTCATGCTAAAACCAGCTTTGAGTATGGGATCATAATATACTTAAGACAATATTAAAATGTATCTACAACCATTATGAGTACACGATGGTGCCCTTAAGAATGATGAACACCCTAGCAGTGTTCATGGGACTCATGAACCAGATCATTCAACTTTTGAATACTAGTTCAATTTATTATTCATCGATGATATCCTTATGTACTCAGAATATGAGGAGGAGAATGAGAGGCACTTTAGGATTATTTTGGACATACTCTGATAGAACCATATTTAAAAATATATATTAAAGTTACAGTTCTATATTCAAGATGTCCACATTTTGGGACATGTTTTCTCAGCAGATGGCATGGAAATGGACTCGACGTTGGTCAAGGCAGTGTTAGCTTGGGATCCACCAAAGAGCATGAGGGAAGTGAAAGGATTACTTGGGTTGTAATTCTATCACTAGAGATTCATACCTGATTTTTATTGAATATCAACACCCATGATATCTTTGACCAAAAAGGGTCGACCTTTAGTGTGGACAGTGAGGTTTTAGTAGGCTTCTGAGTAGTTTAGGTAGAGTTTGACGAGCACTCCCAAATTGATATTTCTAGAGGAAGGTGTATCATACTTAGTGTTCTATGATTTTGTAGGAACAAGGTTTGGTTTTTTTAATAAAGAGAAATGTGGTAAATTTATACAGTTAACATCATTTTAGAGAACATCAGTAGAACTATGAGACCCACAATCTTGAGTTATTAGTTATAGTTTTCATACTAATGATGTGGCGAAACTATTGGATGAGTGAGTGGTTTATTGTCTATTCTAATAATAAGATTTTGAAATATATATTGTCTCAATAGGATCATAACTTTAGACAGAGGATATGGATACAGTTACTCTAGGATTATGAATTTGATATTTTGTACACTCCTGGTATAGGGAATGTCATAGTAGGTTCTCTCAGTAATAGATCATGTTTTTATTTTCTGAATGAGGTGTCAGAGAATTTGGTCTCATTACAGTTATCCTTTGTGGATGGATATGGATCATATTACCTCTAGTCAATGGTTATCACTCCTCCTCTCTTATAGTGATTCAGGGAGGCACAACTTAGGGATAAAAACTACAAGAACCTACATATAAATTCATCCTTTGGATATTATCTAGATATATTTTCTTAAGGTGGGTAACATGACTTTATTTTTAGAGGAAGCATGATGGTACCCTTGACATTATGGTAGGATATTTAGAGATTGTTATATACAACTATTTTGGTTGTACATTTAGGTGTCGTAAAGATGTAATAGGACCTAAAATGTCAGTTTTTGGTGGCCAGGGATAAAGAAGGGATTTGTACAGTTTTTCAATTGATGTCTTACTTGTCAGCATGTGAAAGATGAGCACTGAGTTCCAGTGGGTTTATCTCAACCCCTTGATGTGCCAGAATGGAAGTGGGATGGGATATCCATGGACATCATGATGGTATAACCATGTATGTCTAGGGGACATGATGAAATATGGGTGGTTGTAGACCAACTCAATGTGTTTTCTCACTTCTTTAAAGTTTGAGAGAAGTGGTCAATATAGATATTGAGATGCATCTATGTACATGAGCTGGTCTTACTCCATGGATTTCTATCGATTTTTATTTCTATCCATGATTTTTTCTTCACATTATAGTTGTGGGAGGGATTACAGGAAACATTTAGGACCTGATTATGCTTGAACGCAGCATTTCACCCCCAAAATGATGGTTAGACAAAGATAACCATTAAAATTTTGGAGGAAATGATGTAATATTTTATGTTGGATTTTGGAAGTTGTTTGGAGGGTTTCCTACCACTGGTAGATTTTTTATCCAAAAACATCTATAATTCCACCATCAGTATGGAACCATTCGAGGATTTGTATGGGAGACCCTGTAGGTCACCAATTTTTGGGATGTTCCCAGAAGAGATGGCACTCAGGGGCCCATATTTGGTGTGAGAAACTAATGAGAAGGTGTCTATCATCTAGGAGTTGATGAAGTATGTACAGAGCTATCAGAAGTATTATGATAACATAGGAAGGTGACCTTTTATGTTTGAGTAAGGAGACCATTCATTCCTACATGTTTCACATTGATGTATATTACAGAGATTTGGATGAGGTGGAAAGTTCTCCATGAGGTTCATATGCCCTTTCCAAATAATGTAGAGATTTGGCGATGTATCATACCACTTACATATACCTCCATAGTTAGACCAGGTACATGATGTATTCCATGTGTTGAAGCTAAGGAGGTACATATATGAAACCTTGCATGTTATCGACTAGGGTGATCTGGACATTGATAATGGATACACATTTTCTAAGTTCCTAGTAGAGATTTAGGATTAGTAGAAGATGATCCTCCATGGAGGATAGATTTATTTATTGTGTGTATGGTCGCAACATGACAATCTTTCAGAGTACACATGGAAGTGAGAGGCTCATATTAATGACCAATACCCACATCTCTTTGTGCATCAATTGTTTTGGATATTTAGGAAGTGAATCCCCAATGTGGGGATAATGTAATGACTCAAAATTTATGTGTCTTATTTTTGGATTTTTTGTCGATTATTTTTAATACCATGCACTAAGATGGTGTGAAATTTTGAGGCCCAGTGTGCTAGGAATAAATTTTTGAAATATATTAAATATATTAAATATATTAAATATGATAAATAAAACCCATGATTAGTTTTTCTGAAAATTTGAAATAACATATATGTGGGGGATCAGATCAGACATATTTGGGATCCATTCTGTTCAGAACAAGGGTTTTACACTATGCATGACATAAACTTTGTAGGCGCAGGGTGTTTTTTGAAAGAATCATCATAGGTATAAAATAAATAAAATAATTAAATACAATTATTTTATTTTTTTCATTGATGCATTTGTTGATACGAATATTCATGCCTTGAAATGGATAAAAAACAATAGAAAATTCACTAAAGGGTCTACCTCACAAAGACACTTCAAAAAATACCTCCATCACCACAAGAAGCGATGAGCAGAAAACTAGGGATCCACATAGATCACTACAGAGAAAATGAAAGAAGCCTCTATGAGTCTGAAAAACACTATGATCACCATATAGAAAATGACAGAAGCCTCTATGAGTCTGAAAAACTCCGTGATTTCCATGTATAAAATGAACAAAGATTATGGGAGTTTGACAGAGCCACCTATGGCCAATGATCGCCATCTCCTTCATGGCGTGAACTTGGAGAATCATGGCACACCTTCAAAGCATCACAATCTCTGGTTCCTATAAATATATATCTCCCCCCATTAAAAGGATTGACACCCTAACCATTGACCTCCCAAAATCTTGATTCGTGAAGTATCCTTTTCTCTACAAGCCATTGAGAATGTGCATCACCCAAGGTACTTGATCATTGTGAACTAGATTTCCATTTGATCCTTTATTCTTCTGCTTCAAGTGAAGTTTCCCTTCATGAATCCTTTTTGCTATCATGAAGGTAAGAGTCCTTTTGGGTACTCAGTTTTTCACATAGAATTATATCTTTATGATGTACCCTCCAAGAACATGTTGACTTAGGCCTTAGATGGGCCATCATGCTTTGTGTAGTTCCTCCCATTATAGGGTTTATTTTTTCCCTAATTCATGAGGTCATTTCCTTTATGAATCCCCTACTTTGGTAGGTCCTTTCCTTTTCAAAATCCCTACTCTTTGCGAAGAATATATGCTTTTCAAATAACCTCTTTGTGAGGACTTCTGATTTTTGAAACCCTCTCTAGTGTGGCCCTCTAGGCTTATATGAAGTGATTTCATGGTTCCCCAATAGGTGCTTCATGTTTTGTTGTCCAGCCTCATGATTTGTCACATATTAATGATAATTAAAATTTATTCTCCCCATAGCCATGGTAATGTGGGTCCCCCAATTGACCACTACTCTACCCCCATTTTTTCCTGTTATTTCTTATGACTTTCCACCTCCAAGTGCGGTTTAGTGAAATTTATGTATGTCTTATGGGTGAGGAGAATGTCCTCATCATTCGAGCTGCAAGACGTTAAAATGCCAGGTACCCACAGCCTCAACACATGATGTTAAACTATGGATTTTTACAGGCTTGGAATGCCTAAGTGAATTTGACAGGGGATTGGACCAAGTTATCTTTTATTTCCTGCCTTTTCAATCATACTTCTCTTTCCCTTTGGTCTTTTTCATCAGGCGCACTTCGGGGAGCCTCTGCGTAAGTCCCAACCAACCTTGATAGGGTTATACCTGTACGATGGTTGTATCTTCCTCATACATACAGACTCCATCCTTGGGATTCCCTCCTAGATTAAGTCCCAATATTCATCTCCCTAGGCTTCTAGTCATGTGTAATCCCTACACCACCTCTTGTGGCTGCATCTCTCATGAAATGATCGTTCGGTCTGTTAATTCCTCTTGTTTCTCTCACCATGCATGAATCATGTGGTATTAGAGTAAGCATCGAAAATGAAATCCTTTTTTGGCCTCTAACCACATGTAACTACCAATCCCCCTTTCAACTGAGCTACCTATCCTTTGATCCTCATCATCTATACATGCTACATAGACAACCTCCCTAAGGTTCAAGATTGTCATCCTTTGGTCCTGAAAACTTCATGTCGGATCACCTTCATCCTGCAAGATGTTAATCTATATCATCAAAATATGTGGTTTTTATACATATATTCTATACAGTGTATGTAGGACACTGTTATGAGGTTTTAACCCAATCATTGGTAAAATTCAATGCTCCCTCATAGGGAAACACCCTCTTGATGTGACATCATCCCTCTTTGGGAGACATATCCTAGATCCCCCTACCTCAGGTGTTCTGACCCACCCATTATGCGGATGGCGATGGATAAGCCCCACCCTCACCCAATACTCCTCCAACCAAGAGTGTCCCTCTTTTGGTTGGATGCTAACCATGAATAATCCCCAGTATGTCTCTAGGTCAATGAGCTTTGTATACACCCTGATTCTATGATCATTATAAAACTAGGTGGATTTTGATTCCCTACCATAGGGATATGTAGGAAACCTCCCTAGGGTTTAATCCCATCACTCGTGTCCCATCCATGTATCTCCCTTAAACATTTGTGTTTCAGTAATACCATGACTAAACCCAAGGATTTGCTTCCTTTGGGTTCCATCAGTGTATTCATTTCTCACAATCTGTATACTCAGATGAATCTTCACCCAATCAAACTATGTGGAATTTGATTCCCTTCTATGAGTATATGTAGGAAACCTCCCTTACATTCAATCCCAACAGCGTCATCTCCACACCATTTACCTTTACACCGGTCCCATATCCATTCATCCTCTCTCCTCAACAATTCCTCCTTATCCATATTGATTTTACCCAACCCGCCAAACCCTGGTGAACCCATGCCATCCATAAGGGTAGCTAACCATGTGTAATCCCCAATTATCCCATTTCTCTTGGCAGCACCAGAGTATCTAATAATACATAAGCCCCAAATCACCCCTTAAAACTACATGGGTTTTGATCCCTACCCTTTATACAGGGTACATAGGATGCCTCCATGAGGTTCAATCCCAGACAATGGTAAACCATGGTGTCCCCTTTGTGTGGACCCACCTTCTCTAATCCACCATTTGTGGTGTCTAGATCAGCCTCCATAGTGTGAAACCTTATCTTCATGATACGCTCCACCCAGGGTCTATACTCATTGGTCATTCTGATCCATCCATATTGTAAACCTTCCAGGTTATCCCTCCTAGGGATGTACCCATCTAATCCACACTCTTCTGTGTTATGGTCATCCTGATATGTCTCTTATAGACATTAATCTCACAACATACCCACTGATAAACGTGGTAAGACAAAGAAAAACTCATAGAAATGCATCCTACATACAATTCCCCGCATTCGACATGGGATGAATTGGGATTCTGTGCCCTCAAGAAGCCCTATAATAGGGGGAATAATACAGGTGTTACAAAGTTCTAGTGTTAAGACATGCCACAGATGACTCAATGCGACAACTCTTCTAACCGAAGGTTCCTTCCTTGGATAGACCCATAGTAATTTCTTGGTAGAAGTAGAATAATTAGTCAACATCTATGAAAAGATGGTACCGAGGATGGGTTTCACAAACAATGCCTTAACCATAAAATGAGACTCGAACTAAGTGACAAGTTTTGAGGAGAAATCCATGGAAGGAGGATTCAACTTCCCATCATCCCATTTCAATCAAGGAGAAAACATCCATTAGGAGGTGGAAAATTTCACCTGCCTTTGGAAAGTGGGAATGTGGGTTACAACGATGTGGATCCCCCATTCGGACTGTTGAGGAAAATAGCCCTGTCGGAAAAGCATCAGAAATAGAAATGTATAACCCGACGTGAATATCTTCTCCTCAATATGGGGATTAGTAGCACTTTAGACATTAGAATATGAGCATGTCACCATATTCAGATATCTAGTACCATGTCCCTTAATGAAAATAGTGGGCCTAGTGTGGAACATAGTAGAATTTGGGTAGTTAATTGCTGTGGATGTTGGTCTGTGGCATTATCAATGTGGATCTCTCTCTCAGACTATGGATGATTGAATGACACTAGATTATTGATAATTGTTTTCCTCGTATCTGTACTAACGACTGAATCATTCCTCTTTGTAGGAACCAAGATATAGGTAGAGGAAACTGATCACATCCAACCCTTAGATGCATGAGTAGGGGGAATACCAATGCAGTTATCCCATATAGCTCTGCTTCCACCGAAACAAATTCCTTAGCTATGACTACCAAGTTCCCATACCCTGTCTCACCCTCAAATTTGATTCAAATGAGGGTGATCAAAAATATTTTACAATGATATGAATAAGAGGGGGTTATCCCAACTTGGGACATCACCATCTAGGATCTAGGGGCGACTATGCCTCATCATCCCTACCTCCCACAAGGGCTATATAGGGACACACTCCCCCCCTACTCCATCATATAACTGTTTTAGGATTCTCTCCCAAGAACAATCCTATGATTCACTCCCTTATACTAGTGAAGTAAGGGATGTTCTAGTCAACTAGAATTTTACTTCAACTAGGAAGACACTAAGGAGGGATCTTACTAGGCTGCATCGATTCATCCATCTAGACCTACAGGCCGAGGAGCATGTGGAATACACCCTAGTTCATCTGGCCTTAGTTTAGTGGACCCAAAATCAACGTCGAGTGCGGCCTTAAGAGGATGACCATTAATGAGTGTCATCTTCCACATCTTCAGTGTCATGTTCCACCACCGAATCATTGTATATATCCCCTATTTTTTTAGGTAAGGAGAACTTTTATGAACAATTGGTAGTGAGGCCCCAACCTCCCCTAGGAAGGTCTGGGTTGACTATTCTAGTTGTTGGCACAAGCAGCTACTGTCACAGGCCGATCTATGATGATAGCGTTCAGTATAGTGGTACTCCCCATACCATCATCATCCTGAGTGGAGGTCCTTACTACACCTAAGCCCAACATGGAGGTCCTCCACATGAAAACAACATAGGTTGATGTGGAGGCCCTCCACCTCTTGTCAATGTAGTCCATGATTTTCCACCCCATGCCCATGACCACAGGTATGGGTATCGAAGTTTTTATTGTGTTTTAGGTCTTCAAAGAAAAGGTCCTCCTCAAATGGATACCCATAAACATGAAGTCCCTACCCATGATCTCACCAGATCCAATGGAGGTCCTCCCCTCTCTAGCACCCCATACCGTGTATTCCCTCCTTATGTATCAAGAAACAGGGATGTAGGTCCTCCCAGTGTTCCATTCGACATATGATCAAGTGTTCCTCTCACCCCAGCCCACCAAAGCGGAGCTCCCACCGGCTCCTGTTACAACATGTGTGAAGGTCCTCCTTGTGTTGCAACCAACACAGGCAAAGGTCCTCCTTGCTCTAAATAAAACCCGAACAAAGATCATCCTCATTTCATGAATCTACCATTTTTAGAATAATCATCTTATGATAGGAGGGAAAACCATCACCACCATATGATAGGACCCAATAAAGGCCAAATTGTATTCTATCCAATTCTATTTTCATATTCTGTAGCAGATTATGACTTGATGATAGAGACTTCACCATGATCCTATATATCATTGTCTAGGGAAGGAACCTGGTAAGTTAGATTTGTGCTCTTGATAAAGAAGTTGCACCAAATCCTTGAATCCCTCCATAAAAACATACAGGAGGAGGAGGATTTGGCTTCTTTGTAACACCCCGAGATTTTATGAAAAATATTCTTTTAATTTAATTAATGTCTTGTGTTGTATTCTACACCAAGATTACCTTGTGCTATACGCAACACCGTATTAGCTTGAAGTATACGCAACACTATTCTTGGACCGTGTTACACACAATTTTGATAATAGTTATTCTATGCAACATTGAGTATATATATATATATATATATATATTAAATGTATAAATGGAATATGGTTGAATTCTGTTATACGAAACAACGAAGGATTCTTTCACAACACGCAACCCTAACTTGGCTTGCATTACACGCAATCGCGACCTTCCTCGATAGCGTGTGTTGTACGCAATACCGGGTTTTAATAAACAATGATATATTATAATATTATCATGAACTAGCCGTTATGAATAGTATTAACTAAAATTTGAATTTTATAACATTATTATTCATCTTACACATTTTCTAGAACATGTTATAAGAACAAAATAAATTTTTCAGGTAAAATAAGTATTTTTCAAAAAATGCAGTTTTGCCTCCTTTTGATGGCGTACCCACCTTAAATCTAGTTTTTGACATGTTTATATGTTCAATTTGACAAAATAAAATTCTTCTTTTGAATCAGGATGTAAAAATTTACATTAGATAATGTTTTGATATTTTTTCGATAACTTTCATATTTTAATGAATAGTAAAAACACGCTATATTTTAATTAAAAACAACTTTTTTCATCATAATATCTTATGTGGTTAAATTATAATATTGAATGGTTTTAAAGTATAAATAGAATATATTTTTACCATTTAATGTAATGAATGTCATTAGCATTGATTTTACCTTGAATTCGTAGGTTAAATCAATTCAATCTTTTGCAATGTTTTAAACAAAAACCCGTTTTTATTCGACAACGGGATTAATTTTAATTTAATTTCTGCAACTTCTGTGTATTGAATTTTAAAAAATGGATTCCATATTTGGAATCAGTGGGTCCAAATTATATTAATAGGCTACTTTTTATTTTAGGGAATTATGAATAGTAACTACGGTAAATTTTATTTACCATAGTTAAAGGTAAATCGGGTAATTAAGGGTAAATATAATATTATAAAATTACCCTAAAACATGACAAAATCCTATTGGATGACTAAAAGTAAACCCATATCAACTAAGGGTCGGATTAGATTCATTTTATGGACTTTTGGCCATGAAAATAATTTAATTATTATTAAAACCAAAGAAAGTGACAAAATGTCACTCTCTTAAATATTATAAGTATAATAATTTTAAATTAGTGATAAACATCATAAAATTTAGAACATGAATAGTCTCAAGAAATCTAACAAAATTATCTACATCATGAGAATTTATTTAGAATTTTTTGGGATTAAATAATTATCATTAATTGTGACACAATAGTGATGCAGAAATTATTTATCTAGTGAAAAATCAAGAATATAGTTTTTATTAAACTAATAGTGACCATAAAAGGCACAAAACCCTAACCAAAACTTATTGGTCATGTAAATGGAAACTATAATAATCCAATGGTCGAATATTTGACCCTTTGGAGTCTTATACAAGCTATTATTACACTTATATTATTTTATTTTAAATGATGCCAAAGTTGTCACCTTCATAATTTAATAAATATAACAATTTAAATATTGTGATTTTAAGATGATAAATTCGAGTAAAAGTATTATTGTGAAATTTACTATATTTATATTCATCATTGGATTTTATTTTAAATTTTTATACAACAAATAAGTATTTTAAATAATTATACAAAAATGATGTAGTAATTATTTTATTAAGAGATAAACCAAATAAATGGTTTTAAAAATAATAAAATAAATATTATATGAACTATTTAATGTACTCAACTAATTTTATAGACACATATGACATTTTATAAATATATTAAAGCTTTTAGTTCGAACATATCTTCTGTATTTATTTTATTTAAATTCAAATAAATGAATAGTGTCCAAATTGACACTATTGTTATTTTATAAAAATAACATATTATAAAATAGTTTAAAAATCACAAAAATATTTAAAAATTATAAATTTAAATTTATATGATCTAAAATGTTATTAAGTATCCAATTATGGACAATTCACAACAAATAAGTAATTATTTGTTATAATTTAAAATTTAGAATGTTATTACCACAAATAAAATTAAATTGGTTAAATAAGGATAAATCATGTTGATAATGTTTAAAATAAATTCCTAACATGTATAAATTCTATTGGTTGATGAGATTACAACCTTATCTTATCTAATATTCGAATATGAGTCATTTTTGGAAGTTTTTAAGTGGGGTTATATTTATTATAAATTAATATTTTTAAGAATTCCTAAGGTGCCCCTCTCCTCCCTTATAAAAGGGCACCTCCTCCCTCTCCTCCTCACACCAATTTGAGCATTCAAGATCGGCCAAACCCTGCCAAAATCTCTTCTCCACTTCCCTAGTATCATCCTAGAGGTCCTGGTCTTCTTAAAAGACCAATTTTAGTTCCCTAAAAGAAGGTCTCAAAGAAGCACTTCAAAGAAGAGGTAATATCCATTACCGATCTTTTTCAATTTCTTTCTTCTTCAACTTATTCTTCTTTAGTTGTTTCATGATAAAGTAATAACATCAGTATTTATTATATACTGATATGTTATTATAAATATGAAACAACTCTAATTAACCTTCTATCCATCCTACGGAAAAAGTAAATCACCGCGCGTGCGTACGTACGGAATACCGTCTCCACGACGCGATGAGATTCATTCTCCACATTAACCATTCATGAATGATTATAAAGCATATATAATAAGTACTAATGAAATATATGACATAATAATGATAATGGATTTATGTATATTTATATGTATGTCATCTACTTAATTCCATTCAATAAGGAAACGAAAACAACGTTCATGCGTACGTACGGACTACCGTCTCCATGAATGGTGTATTTCTTTCCATTTATCGATCCATTATATATATGTATATTCTGAATATATATTATATATAAATCATGTTTTATATTCTGGAATTAAGTAATCATGATCTAAGTAATCATATGAATAATTACAAGTTAAAAACACGAACGACAAATGAGACGATTTTACCCAAAACGCTACTTTAACATGAATTTACAAAAGACCGGGTAATATAAAGCCATAAGAGAACCATATATGATAACATAACAATGAATATGATTCTGTAATAAGTCAATAACATTATTTAAATCATTATACAGGAGGTTCGGACACGTACAAAGCAAGTCGGACCTAAGGCAAGGGATAAATTTTCAATCTCATTTTTATCCGAGATTGCTTATACTTAAGTATTTACTGGGGTTACGTTTAACATCCATGACCATGTTTTCTAAAAATGTTTTTATAAAATGTTTACCATTCTCCCATTAATGTTTAAATTCATTTTTACCCTTTATTGACTTTTTACCACATTGTATGAATGAAATCTTTCCTTTGGTTACCATATAAGGTACTTTTTGACTTTTCCGACAAAAGTACGAGGAGAATGTTATTTTTAACTTATACGGAATGAATGGATTTTTAAAACATTATTTCCAAGAAGATTCCTTTACAAGTTTTCAAGTTTATTTTTTATCAACTTCTTTTATTTTAAAGTTGTATGACATGTTATGAAAGGAAAAATGTTTTTAAAGAAGAAATGATATTTTCCTCAAGAATGGAGTTCAAGTGTTTTATCAAAATTATTTTCCATCTATGATAATAAAGGGTTCTGTTTTTATCTCTATTATTACATTGATTTGATCATGTTGTGATGGAATTATTTTTATGAATTCCTTTATCTTATATGAATTGATTTATGATGTCATGATGTTTCAAGAATCCCATTTTTGTTACATGTGTTATGCGATGACGTATGTTTTATGATTATGTGGCACACATAAGAAAGGATTCATTATAAGATGGGTGGGACCTATATCTCCCTCCAATGCATTGGGTAAAGATTTTATATCTCATGAGATAGACATGGCTGGAACGGTAGGTTATACCGGTTCAGTGAAACAGGACTGGAACGAGGGTTACTCGATTCAGAAAGGGACTTTGTCCACTAAGATAGTCTTGGCAATGAGTCTTGACTAACAAGAAATGATTTTCTATGATTATGTGTTTATGCCACAAAGTTTAATGTTTTATGTTATGATTATTGTGATTACATTTCACTGCCATGATTTATCCCATGTTATGAAATTATGCTCTCTTTTGCAGGTTAATATTTCCAAAAGTTATGTTCTTATGAATATGATGTGATTGATTTTTTTTTTGTATACCCTTACTGAGCATTTGATCTCACCCTTTTATGTTTTCTTTTCCCCAGGATATAAAGAAAGGTTTTAGGTAAAAAAAAATGGAAGATCTTTATGGGAGATATTGAAGATCTTTCACCACGATTAGAAGATTACGTTCCGAGTTTCCAAAGACACTAAACTATTACGATCCTTGTGTGTGTGTTTTTGTTATGTACTAAGTATTCCGCAAATGTAATGTAATGTCCATGTACGTCAAGATACGGGTCTCTACATTTGGTATCAGAGGAAAGGTTTAGTCAACCTTTGGAAACTAGGATGCGAAAACGTTAGTGAGATCCCTAGAGTTATTTCTAAGGTATGTCTAGGGATGTCCCTAAGGTTAAGTATACGTATAGGTTATAGTACTAGGATTACGCTAACGATCATAGAATTAATCCTAAGATGTTAGATATTTAAGTTACTTCCCCTTTATTATGTTGTTTTCCCTAGCATGATTTTTGCCTCTCACACTATTCTTTTTGGGTTTTAGAAAATGGCCGGAAACAAGATGATTCACAATAATGGAGGATATGATGGACAATGGAATGATATTATTCATAATGAAATGGGATTTGGAAATCCAAACATCGTTATTATGCCGAATCAGCAATCTCATAATATGATTAATAAAGTAAAATTTGGTAAGTTTCCTAACTCGGCTAATAAGAGAAAGATGGAGTTTCATGATGATCATAGAGGAAAGAAAGTTCAATTTCCCCTATGTAAATCATGTGGTAAGAGGCATCAAGGAGAATGTTTCAAAGGAACTGGAAGATTCTTTGGGTGTGGAAAAAAAGGACACAACGCAAGTAAGTGCAAAGGAAAAGGTTTAGTTAACACCATGGATGAGGATAATGGTATTGCTACGACATCAACAATGGTTAAATGCTTTAAATGTGGAATGTACGGGCATTATGCAAACCAATGCCCTAAGGGAAAGTCTCATGAAGAGAATCAGTATGGTCGTATGGGAAGTATTTATGTTGATGATGATGAAGAAACTACAAATGATAGGTGAGATGAAAGAAATGTTGAAGCTCGGTCAATGGTCTAAGAATGTAGTGGAATGATTACATGTTTATCATGTGTAATGTTGTATAAGTAATCTCATGGAATAAGGAGACATCTAAGGATTGTTACACTGTTGTCTTTACTTAAGTTTTGAAAGTGTATGATGAATGGTACCAGTAACCATGAAAGGTTATTCAGATAATTTTGGAAAGAATATGATAAGTGCATAATGAAAGGATAAGAAGATAATGTGATGTTTGATTGTATTCATGAGCTCATGATTGATATAAGGACTAATTGATATCATGGTTTGAGTATAAATAATTTTGAGGATTTTGGTATATGGAAAGTGTTAACTTTTAACTGCATTCAAGTTTTCATTAAGGTTCAATGGGTATTCAAGAGAATACATGATTAAGGACTTTGAATGTTTGGAATGTGACCAACAAAACATATCTTATGATATGTGGGGATCAACGATGGTATTAAATCTCTGGTAATCGTTTTGACTATGTTATGAGAGTGGACTGCAGTATTATGAATAAGCCTAAAGATTGGAATGGATTATGTTGGACATAAGTTAGTATTGTTTAAGGATAGAAGTTTTTTTTTTGATGTTATTGATGGGATGTTATAGTAATGTAGTTTTAGAAAAAGGACAACCTGCAGGACGGGCGACAGCCCATCGCTTCGGACAAGACTGTGGGAATCGAACCCACAACCGAAGTGCGACTGGCATTTATCACCTACCACTGGCCTACAGGAAGTCCCTGGTTAGTATAAACTAGTTTTATTTTATTAAGCGGTATGATATATGAAGTATAAGTTCATTTTTGGAACCATATACGATTAATCTAACCACAAGATGGACTTATAACTTTTGCTAACATTTTTTTTGAAAGAGATGGAATAACCCATCATTCTATCACATGATCTGCTAACACATCACGAATAACAAATTCAACTTCATTTATTTAAGGGATGAAGTGGAAATTGTTAAATTCACGAACAACAGTTAGATTGTACCAAAATAAAGTAAGTATTTCTTCTAATTCAAAATTTTCAACTTTAGGGAAATGATATTGAAAACCAAAAATGTTGTCCTAGTGATCTTATATCTGATGAATCGGATGGTACCTTAGATCATCACAAATGTATGACTTTGTGATTGCTAGCTTTTCCATAGCCATGTCCTCTACCACTTTCCATCAGAACATGATGGTTAGATTTCTCTTCCATGTCCATATTTTCACCTATGTTCTCCTATGTGGATACCCAGTGATTAGTTAACTTGGGTAACCATTATTTTTTATACTTTATTTTTTAAAGATAAGTTTTGGTTTTCCTTTTTACGATGTGGGTTTCTATCAAAGAAACTTTCAAATAGTAAACCATTTATAACCCCGACGAATTTCGAGGGCGAAATTCATTTTAAGGGGGGTAGAATGTAACACCCCGAGATTTTATGAAAAATATTCTTTTAATTTAATTAATGTGTTGTGTTGTATTCTACACCAAGATTACCTTGTGCTATACGCAACACCGTATTAGCTTGCAGTATACGCAACACTATTCTTGGACCGTGTTACACACAATTTTGATAATAGTTATTCTATGCAACATTGAGTATATATATATATATATATTAAATGTATAAATGGAATATGGTTGAATTCTGTTATACGAAACAATGAAGGATTCTTTCACAACACGCAACCCTGACTTGGCTTTCATTAAACGCAATCGCGACCTTCCTCGATAGCGTGTGTTGTACGCAATACCGGGTTTTAATAAACAATGATATATTATAATATTATCATGAACTAGCCGTTATGAATAGTATTAACTAAATTTTGAATTTTATAACATTATTATTCATCTTACACATTTTCTAGAACATGTTATAAGAACAAAATAAATTTTTCAGGTAAAATAAGTATTTTTCAAAAAATGCAGTTTTGCCGCCTTTTGATGGCGCACCCACCTTAAATCTAGTTTTTGACATGTTTATATGTTCAATTTGACAAAATAAAATTCTTCTTTTTAATCAGGATGTAAAAATTTACATTAGATAATGTTTTGATATTTTTTCGATAACTTTCATATTTTAATGAATAGTAAAAACACGCTATATTTTAATTAAAAACAACTTTTTTCATCGTAATATCTTATGTGGTTAAATTATAATATTGAATGGTTTTAAAGTATAAATAGAATATATTTTTACCATTTAATGTAATGAATGTCATTAGCATTGATTTTACCTTGAATTCGTAGGTTAAATCAATTCAATCTTTTGCAATGTTTTAAACAAAAACCCGTTTTTATTCGACAACGGGATTAATTTTAATTTAATTTCTGCAACTTCTGTGTATTGAATTTTAAAAAATGGATTCCATATTTGGAATCAGTGGGTCCAAATTATATTAATAGGCTACTTTTTATTTTAGGGAATTATGAATAGTAACTACGGTAAATTTTATTTACCATAGTTAAAGGTAAATCGGGTAATTAAGGGTAAATATAATATTATAGAATTACCCTAAAACATGTAAAAATCCTATTGGATGACTAAAAGTAAACCCATATCAACTAAGGGTCGGATTAGATTCATTTTATGGACTTTTGGCCATGAAAATAATTTAATTATTATTAAAACCAAAGAAAGTGACAAAATGTCACTCTCTTAAATCTTATAAGTATAATAATTTTAAATTAGTGATAAACATCATAAAATTTCGAACATGAATAGTCTCCAGAAAGATAACAAAATTATATACATCATGAGAATTTATTTAGAATTTTTTGGGATTAAATAATTATCATTAATTGTGACACAATAGTGATGCAGAAATTATTTATCTAGTGAAAAATCAAGAATATAGTTTTTATTAAACTAATAGTGACCATAAAAGGCACAAAACCCTAACCAAAACTTATTGGTAATGTAAATGGAAACTATAATAATCCAATGGTCGAATATTTGACCATTTGGAGTCTTATACAAGCTATTATGACACTTATATTATTTTATTTTAAATGATGCCAAAGTTGTCACCTTCATAATTTAATAAATATAACAATTTAAATATTGTGATTTTAAGATGATAAATTCGAGTAAAAGTATTATTGTGAAAGTTACTATATTTATATTCATCATAGGATTTTATTTTAAATTTTTATACAACAAATAAGTATTTTAAATAATTATACAAAAATGATGTAGTAATTATTTTATTAAGAGATAAACCAAATTAATGGTTTTAAAAATAATAAAATAAATATTATATGAACTATTTAATGTGCTCAACTAATTTTATAGACACATATGAAATTTTATAAATCTATTAAAGCTTTTAGTTCGAACATATCTTCTGTATTTATTTTATTTAAATTCAAATAAATGAATAGTGTCCAAATTGACACTATTGTTATTTTATAAAAATAACATATTATAAAATAGTTTAAAAATCACAAAAATATTTAAAAATTATAAATTTAAATTTATATGATCTAAAATTTTATTAAGTATCCAATTATGGACAATTCACAACAAATAAGTAATTATTTGTTATAATTTAAAATTTAGAATGTTATTACCACAAATAAAATTAAATTGGTTAAATAAGGATACATCATGTTGATAATGTTTAAAATAAATTCCTAACATGTCTAAATTCTATTGGTTGATGAGATTACAACCTTATCGTATCTAATATTCGAATATGAGTCATTTTTGGAAGTTTTTAAGTGGGGTTATATTTATTATAAATTAATATTTTTAAGAATTCCTAAGGTGCCCCTCTCCTCCCTTATAAAAGGGCACCTCCTCCCTCTCCTCCTCACACCAATTTGAGCATTCAAGATCGGCCAACCCCTGCCAAAATCTCTTCTCCACTTCCCTAGTATCATCCTAGAGGTCCTGGTCTTCTTAAAAGACCAATTTTAGTTCCCTAAAAGAAGGTCTCAAAGAAGCACTTCAAAGAAGAGGTAATATCCATTACCGATCTTTTTCAATTTCTTTCTTCTTCAACTTATTCTTCTTTAGTTGTTTCATGATAAAGTAATAACATCAGTATTTCTTATATACTGATATGTTATTATAAATATGAAACAAATCTAATTAACCTTCTATCCATCCTACGGAAAAAGGAAATCACCGCGCGTGCGTACGTACGGAATACCGTCTCCACGACGCGATGAGATTCATTCTCCACATTAACCATTCATGAATGATTATAAAGCATATATAATAAGTACTAATGAAATATATGACATAATAATGATACTGGATTTATGTATATTTATATGTATGTCATCTACTTAATTCCATTCAATAAGGAAACGAAAACAGCGTTCATGCGTACGTACGGACTACCGTCTCCATGAACGGTGTATTTCTTTCCATTTATCGATCCATTATATATATGTATATTCTGAATATATATTATATATAAATCATGTTTTATATTCTGGAATTAATTAATCATGATCTAAGTAATCATATGAATAATTACAAGTTAAAAACACGAACGACAAATGAGACGATTTTACCCAAAACGCTACTTTAACATGAATTTACAAAAGACCGGGTAATATAAAGCCATAAGAGAACCATATATGATAACATAACAATGAATATGATTCTGTAATAAGTCAATAACATTATTTAAATCATTATACAGGAGGTTTGGACACGTACAAAGCAAGTCGGACCTAAGGTAAGGGATAAATTTTCAATCTCATTTTTATCCGAGATTGCTTATACTTAAGTATTTACTGGGGTTACGTTTAACATCCATGACCATGTTTTCTAAAAATGTTTTTATAAAATTTTTACCATTCTCCCATTAATTTTTAAAGTCATTTTTACCCTTTATTGACTTTTTACCACATTGTATGAATGGAATCTTTCCTTTGGTTACCATATAAGGTACTTTTTGACTTTTCCGACAAAAGTACGAGGAGAATGTTATTTTTAACTTATACGGCATGAATGGATTTTTAAAACATTATTTCCAAGAAGCTTCCTTTACAAGTTTTCAAGTTTATTTTTGATCAACTTCTTTTATTTTAAAGTTGTATGACATGTTATGAAAGGAAAAATATTTTTAAAGAAGAAAGGATATTTTCCTCAAGAATGGAGTTCAAGTGTTTTATCAAAATTATTTTCCATCTATGATAATAAAGGGTTCTGTTTTTATCTCTATTATTACATTGATTTGATCATGTTGTGATGGAATTATTTTTATGAATTCCTTTATCTTATATGAATTGATTTATGATGTCATGATGTTTCAAGAATCCCATTTTTGTTACATGTGTTATGCGATGACGTATGTTTTATGATTATGTGGCACACATAAGAAAGGATTCATTATAAGATGGGTGGGACCTATATCTCCCTCCAATGCATTGGGTAAAGATTTTATATCTCATGAGATAGACATGGCTGGAACGGTAGGTTATACCGGTTCAGTGAAACAGGACTGGAACGAGGGTTACTCGATTCAGAAAGGGACTTTGTCCACTAAGATAGTCTTGGCAATGAGTCTTGACTAACAAGAAATGATTCTCTATGATTATGTGTGTATGCCACAAAGTTTCATGTTTTAAGTTATGATTATTGTGATTACATTTCACTGCCATGATTTATCCCATGTTATAAAATTATGATCTCTTTTGCAGGTTAAGATTTCCAAAAGTTATGTGCTTATGTATATGATGTGATTGATTTTTTTTTATTTTGTATACCCTTACTGAGCATTTGATCTCACCCTTTTATGTTTTCTTTTCCCCAGGATATAAAGAAAGGTTTTAGGTAAAAAAAATGGAAGATCTTTATGGGAGATATTGAAGATCTTTCACCACGATTAGAAGATTACGTTCCGAGTTTCCAAAGACACTAAACTATTACGATCCTTGTGTGTGTGTTTTTGTTATGTACTAAGTATTCCGCAAATGTAATGTAATGTCCATGTACGTCAAGATACGGGTCTCTACATTCTTTCTAGGGTCTCACTATGTAGTATTGTCTATAGTGGATTGATTCACTCTCTACCTCGACAAGATATCATGGAGAGTTGTTTTGGGTCTTTGGAGATGATGTATACCAGCCTGGTCCACCACTAGTGACTACATCCCCAATGCACAAAGTAGTGGTCAACACCCCATCTTATAGGGATATGGTGATGCATTCAGTGAATTCCCTGGTAGATTGACCAATATGCAATAGTTTTTCATCCTGCGCACCGTACTCTCCACTGACTATCCTGCCACCAAAGTGTTCTATATCAATACCATTACCGGTCCCCCAGCCACCCCCAGTGAATGAATGAGGAAAATTAATTTTTGATCTTGACTCTAAAAGAAGGGTCATGTGGGAAATTCTCGCTATGGACCATATCTCTGAGATTTTATGGTTGATTGCAACCCAAGACTTCCACACCCCGTAGTCCCTCGACCAAGACGAGGTTATGTGCCTCCGCCAAACCCTATGGTCAATGTATTTCCTTCTTCACCACCATTGGCTGGTTTTTACAAGAATCCATGAGCACTGTGATAACATCGACAATCAATGCCACTTGATTGAGTTGGTCATGGTACTCATTGCCCAGTTCCCGACATCATCTAGCTATCATCAGATCCATTAGGAACGATGCATTCAGAGCTTCACCTGGATCCATAAATTTATTATTGGGGCATCGCCAAAAGCACAAAATCGTGTTTGGGGACAATATCTAGACCTTCACTTCCGTCCGATGCTCCGGAAACCCAAATCACTGGGTAATATAGAGTATAATCCATGAGGCGCAGTCCTGGTAAAAATGGATATCTCACTGAGAAGGAAAATGGGTTAAACCTCATAGATGAGAACATACCCTTGGAGAGGTGACATAGTTGTTGGATTTATTGGGTTGGGTTACTTTCCATAGAGATACTTGCTCAGCCTTGTGAGCCCTACTAAATTGTTATCTTTTGATCAAGACCCCAACAAGGGAAAAGGCCCTTAGAGATGTTAAACCCTCTGATCCATCCTGTTTAGTAACAAAGATAGATGGTGATCCCAAAAATTTCACATTAAACCAATAGCGCACAGAGCAGAGAAGGATCATCAATGAACTCCTTACCGAGATCACCACAGAATGATGTCTAGATTATGGAAAACTTCAATATGATCCCAATCATCTTCTACTAGGGATGAAAGGGCATGTATAGATCCCACATAACATTATTCCTCTTAATGATCCCAACAACCCTGCCCACCTAGACTAGGTAGGCACAAGTTTTTACAATAAGTGAGAACCGTATGAGTCATCGAATCTTCCTGAGCATCGTGGGGCTCTTCTATAAGATACAACTCCATAAGTTTTCCCCCCAGAATCCCCTTAAGGGGATCTAGATATTCTTCCTCAAGATTCACCTCAGTTTGAACCTCTAGTTTCCCCTCGGGGTTTTCCACTAGCCACACCATGATCTCCTAGGAATACCTAATGTGTTGAAGAGTCGTGCAACATGCTAGTGGTTAGGAATCCTCTCCAGGATATGAATCCCCATCAGAATGATCTGATGGATGATCTCATTGATCGTTTTGAGTCTCTTGTGACTCAGCAGGTGGAAATACCAACCATTGGTAATTTGTATCTGACATGGGTAGATGATATGCCCACACACCCAGAGCTCAATAATCCCACATTATATCCCTTCAAAGGGATGGGAAACCCCCTGCAACACCTATCCCACTTCATATCAAGGAATATCCCTATGTTACGGACTCGAGTGGAGTAAAAATCCTCCAAACTTTGGTTTTTCATATAGATATTGGGAGGGGATTCATTTCTCTGGAACAATGAGTTTCTCATTGGGTCTATAGCTGGTTGGGAAGATATCAACATGAAGCTTCTTTATCATTTCATCTCCACTACTCACAAGACAAGTATTACACAACTCTTCAAGTAAAAAAATATGGATTACCGTGTAACATATTTTTTCCCCAGATGGAAGGGCCTCAGATATTCACTCTATATTCCACTGACTCACGAACAACTGCTAACGATGTGCATGGGGAATTTGAAGACTGAACTGGTATCCACCATTATCACTCAGAATGTTTGGACGATATTCTGAGAATTCTATAATAAATATCATCATCTAGAAGAATCCTGAAACAAGATAAGAAGGCATGTCAGTTTCCAACCATAAGTCCTGAAAAAAGGGGTGAAAAGGCTGAGATAGCCTCTATGGCATAGGTAGAGGCCCCCAAGACACTGAA
The DNA here is from genome assembly GCA_963277665.1 of Viscum album. Lineage (NCBI taxonomy): Eukaryota > Viridiplantae > Streptophyta > Magnoliopsida > Santalales > Viscaceae > Viscum > Viscum album. The sequence goes on along the minus strand of OY728134.1, from coordinate 1,313,838,846 downwards.
ATTATTACTAGTATAGCCACCTCCACATCCTTTCTGAGGGCCAAAACCCCATCCTTAGCCACATGTTTAGCAGTGTCCACCTCATAATCGGTATGTTACACCCAATCAACCACCACCACCAAGGGGATATAATCAAGTTCCACCTCCACGTCAGAATCCAGGCCCTCTCTAGGGCCAGACTGCTAGAGTATCTTTCCCCAATAAGAGAAATCAGACCTACTCATTCGAAGAGGCTTAGGTCCTTGACTTGATCATCATTGAAAACTAGTCAATGTTTAATTAGTTTTATGTTTTCCTTTTACTACTATATAGTAGGTATCAAGGGAGAACCTATAGGGAAGGATGAACAACCATTTTTCTTTTAAAAAAAAACAACCCCCTCTTGCCAACAATGAGTGAGAATATATTTTTTAAAACTTCATACTTTTTATATTTTTAAACATTATGAGAAAAAACATAATTTTTTACTAAAAATAACTATAATTAAGCTAAACAATTATGAATAACAGTAATAGTGAACTAGGACAATGAATAATGTGTTGATAAGAAACAAATCAAGAAAATAACTTGGGAATTTTAAGCTACTTCTTTATAATGATGATTTCTTTACTACGTGTTATTGAAACAAAACTCAAGGAAAAACTGAAGAATCTATATTTTATGGAAATTCAATAGACGGAGGATTGAGTCTTGGAGTTCACCACTACAAAAATCAATCGAACTAATTATGAATTTAAAATGAAAACAACTATAATTAAACTTTCTATAAAATTATAATTATCTATGATAATTAAATCACCGTTAAATTCTTTCATGATCAATCTCACTGATCGATATTGAAGTTTTGAATTGAAAATAGCTAAGATGTGAACAACTAAAAGGATACTGAGAATCATTCTCACCGACTGATTTTAATTTTTTAAAAAGATAAACATGTGAAGAAGTTTAATAGAAATACCAGTGGGATTAAAATCCCCGAGCTAAATGTTTTAGCATACATTCATATCGATTAAAGACATTAGAAAAATCACATTAAAAATTAATTGAATAAATAATAGATGATGAAGAACTCCACTACGACTCCTACTCTCCAGGACTCTGTCTCCTAGTGGATTTGTGGGAATCTGCTGCTCTCCTGGATCTGCTCTGCTTTGCGGGTGTGGAATGATCTTCAACAAATGACCGGTCAAATGAATAGTCTCATATATTATCCCACCTAGTATCATGCTCTTGATCTACACATTTAAATCTACTATCATTCACTGTTAGTCACTTCTTGTCTCCACCAACTCCAGTTGGTGCTTCAATTCCGCACCGCACACATTCATTTTTTCATGCAACACACGTCATTTTAATATATCTCATGTAACTAACACCCGAGAGTTGGTTGGATTAAACCTCGTCAGGATTTCGTGACTACCATGTATCACCACACAAAAGAAAAACAAATCATGATTAAATTTTTTTAAAACACGATAAAAAGATTGAAAAATAAATTATTTATAAAATAGATTATTATTATTATAAATTTAAAATTACTTATCTAAAAGGTTTTAGTTATTAATATATAATTTAATTGAATATTTTATATATTTTATTTAAAAATTAAATTAATTATTATATAAAAAATTAATAAGGTTATTATTTTTCATTAATTTATTAATGATTATTAATAATATTATTTGAGGATTTTAAAATGTTATTATTTAATTAAGTTATTTAATTTATAATTAGATAAAATAACCAAGTTTATTATTTAATATTAATTTATTTGATTATTTTATTAAATTATTATTATTAGTAATTAGTTATTATATTTTTAATTTAGATTATTGTTTAATTAATTTAATTAATTAATTTATTTTATTTTTTAATTTTTTTATTATAATTTTTTTATTTAAAAATGGTAAATTCTAATTAAAGTAATAATTTACATTACTTTATAAGTTATTATTATAATTTAATATATTTTTAATTTAATTAATTTGTTTTATAAATTATTTTTTTATTAAAAAATTATTATTTTTATTTAATTATTATTATTTTTTTAATTCTGTTTTTGTTTTTAATTATTTTAATTTCATTTTTTAATTACTAATTATTTTTTTATTTATTATTATATATATTTTTTATTTTTTCATTTCTACCCCCCGTATTCTCTAGCGCGCATGGGGGGGGGGGTCCTGTGCAAACTGCTAGCTTCCTCCTTCATGACTCAACCTCACAGATACAGCTCTGAAGTCTTCATCTCTGATTGATCCTATAGTTTCGAGCAGAGTGTACGGTCGTGCGCCTACATTTCGGCCTCTTCCTCACAGTGGTGGGGTGTTGAGAAGATCTGACATCAACTTTAATTGGCTCCTGCTCCTCCACAGTCATGCGACACTGACGTCTCCATGGTGCAACAAAACAACAACACTATTCAGCCTCGGTGGCCTAGATTTATGGTGGACGTCTCTCGGCTCTTCACCACAGCGACCACCTTACTTATTTGAAGTCGTAGTGGAACAAATGGAAACCCAATTTCAGATCTAGAACAATTGAGTAGTTTTTTCATTTTGTGTTTCCAGAGTAGTTCGATTTTGATTTAAATATGATTTAGATCAATGTATTCCTAAATTTGCAGATATGGGTGGCTTCAATCAGTGCCAGTGGGGGAAAAGGATTAGTGGAAGTATCAGTAGCAAGGAAAAAATACATTGGTGAGACTCACTACTAGAAATCCCCATCGATAGGTTAATGGAAGGGAGGATGCATTGATGATGATGAGCTACTGAAGCATCGGTGAGACCAATAGAGTAAGGGGTGCTGAAAGGCTATCAGTGAGACTTCTCACTGATCGGGTATCAGTGAGACCGTGATGCCATAGGTATGTCGGTAGCATGTGATCCCAACAGGAAGAAAAGGAGGTGTGGGTTGGATAAAAATTGGCAGAATTTGTGCATCAAAATTTTAACTGAAAAAACATAGATCAAATAAATAAATGAATATTATTTAATATTAAATGTAAATTAATTATTTAATTGATTTACATAAAACTAAAATCATAAAATAAAATTAGAAACTAAATTTAGAAAATAAATAAAATAAATAAATTCATTATTTATTATCATTTGTTAAAAAATTGAAAGAAAACATTTTCATAACATAAATAAATTATTATTTTTAAACACATTAATTAATAAACGTAATTTAGGTTAAAGAAATTTTTATAATAAAAAATTAAAAAATTAAAGATGAAATTACTCTTTTTATCAATGGGAGAGGCTTTGTCAGGGACTCATTAGAAACACGAGTGTCGGTATGTGTAGAGTCAGTGACTCATTGAGTTACCAATACTATGGAATGGTGTATCATCTGGAAATATAAAATAATTTTAAAGATGAATCAATAAACATAAAAAAATAATATTATTTAATTAATTAAAATTTTTAAAAAATGGATAATATATTATATTAAATAAAAACTAAACACTTGATTTAAATTAAAAACTAACTATGTTTTCAAACAGAATAATAATATTACCAATTACAAAAAGAATTGTTAGTTTAAAATTAAAGGATTTATATGAAATCAAATTAATTTAAAAAAAATTGATTAAAAAAATATTAATAAAGTCAATTTATTTTAATCAACCAAAGCTAAATGTTATGATGTTAAATTAAATACTTTGTTAATTAATTTTAGTTATGATGATTACATGGTTAATTAATAAGAAAACTAAAAAAATACTTTTAATTAAAGAAGGATAAAAATGTAAAATAAATTATATTGTGAAGTTAATAAAAATAAAAATAATGTTTCATAAGGGCTTAAAATAAATGATTATATGATAAATAAAAGATTATTTATCAAAAATATTAGTTATAAAATTGATTAATTAATAAATATATCATTCAAATTACAACAGTGCAATTATTTATCAAAAAGTGAAAAATTAATTGATTAATTTATGAAAGACTATATAAAAAGACATGACAAAACTATGTGTTTTTATAGCCACATCAAATTACCCCACACTTAAACACTATTTTTTTCTTAAACAATATCATGTTTTTTAACATTGAAAAACAGAAGTGTGTTTACATAGCTCAAAGTGAAACATGTTTAGCAGTTTCAATGGAGAGGACCTCAAAATTGATAATGGTCTTTTGAAATAAGATTTACAAAAGTTTTCTTGCCCAAAACAAACTCTTACTAATAATCAATAAAGTAGTGAATCATCTTCCATTTAAGATTTCTTACCTCATATATGAATCTACTTAAGGACTTGTTTCTATTTAAGTCCAAGATCTAAATTCATGAGTGATAAAATGTTAAAAGTAAGTGGAATCAGGACCTTAACACTACAACATAAATTAATTTTAGCGGTGGTTTTGGGAACCACTGCTAAACCTTTTTTTAAAATGGTTTCGTGGAGGTTTATAATAAACCGCCATGAAATAATTTTTTTTACACCGCCGACCCTTCCCCCCTTCTCACCCCACTTCCCCTACTTCTCCCGGCCCCCAGCTTCTCCATGCCACCCTGACCCTCCATGACCCTAGCGACCCTACGACCCCAGCTACCCCGCGACCCCGGTGACCCCGCGACCCCGACGACCCTGGCCCCCCATGACCCCGGTGACCTCGCGACCCCGCTTTCCCCGACCCCCCATGACTCCGTCGACCTTGGTATATTGATCCTTCACCTCTTTTTTTATCCTTTTTTTCTTCTCATTATTCATTTAGAGAATTTTTCAATAGTCTCAATGGTCTATATGTTTATGAGTTTGTGATTATGTGTTTCCTTGTTTCATTTGGAGTCCTTGGTTAAGTAATGTGATTTGGGGACTTAAATTGAGGTTTTAAACCCTTCACAAAACTTTTTTTTTGTTTGTTGATGATGTAAGACCAAACCTAGTGATACCAATGGAATATACTGAAACCTTGAGAATGGTGAAATAAATTGGACTTGTTTATGTTGTAGGTTCATGGTGTTTTTGTGTTATGGTTGGAATCATGTAGGGTTTCTCACTTTCTACCTCAAAAGTGTTTTCATAATAAAAAATTTAATTTTCAGTCAGGTGAAATAAATTGGTGACCATTAAAACGGGGTAAATGTTAGAGAGAATGTGTTCTAAATTTTAATTGGGAACATGGGTGTGGTTAAATGGTAAAATGAAATGATTATATGTAATTATTTTTGAAATTCCCTTGGGTCTCTTGAAATGGTTTGAAATATGTGTTTGTGATTTTAATCTGGTTATGAATTTTATATGATGAAAATGATGTTTAAATGTGGGTTTTATTATGATATTTCAAATGATTATTTGAATTTGGGGTTTAAAAAATATCTTATGAAAACTATAAATGGTTGGTTTGAATGGTTTATTTAGAAATGAAATCATTGAGTAATTGTTTAGTTTTAAAAGTGGAATACCCATGTTTTAAGTGGTGGTTTCGAAATGATTTCAAATGAGTACTTGAATTGTGTTTATAACATTATTTGGTTTTAAAGGTTATTTGGAACCATAATAATTAATTGGATATATTGTTTAGTGAGATATAACCCATGGGGATTTTGTTTTCATGTGAACATTGTTATGAAATGAACTAAACGAGGAATGTTACTAGTTAACAAACCATGATAAGGGGGTGTATGGAATAATGGTATATGTGTAATGGGTTATGTATGTGAAAGATAAATGTGTTAAATGTTTATGGTTATAAATGGTAAATGTGCTCAATGGTTGTGTTTTTTAGTTGATATATTAGTTAGTGATAAAGAAGCATGTTCACATGGATGGGTGGGGTATTGGATTGAGCCTCCTCCAACAGGTTGATCAGACTGATACTCTAGGACCACCAAAGTATTGCATGGGTTATGGAATAATACTGAGGCTATACGTACCTAATTAATGAAAGTGTAAATTCACCTAGATTGAGACAATAGGGTGAGGTAATTCACATAGACATAGGCTCAAAAAGGAGGTAATGTAATTGTAATAATGATCCAAGGTGGGGTAATGCACCTAGACTGAGGCTCCAAGGTGGGGTGATTGATATGATATAGTTTCCCAGGTGTCTTTCGAAAATATGAGATGGCTAGTTACACACAAGGTTCTTGGTATTATGTAGTTTACTAGGTGTCTTTAGGTTGGATTATATATAATGTATTGAAGCACTTGGACATATGATGTGTTCATTTCTTATTTTAGTTATTTTTTTTTGATTTAATGTTTACTATATAATTTGTTAAATCTACCCATGTTTTATATAGGAATTGTATATTTTTTACTAAAATGGATAAATCACGTGATTTACGTATTTTAAAACTTCTATATGTGAATAATAAACTCTAGAACTATATTTAAAATAAGTATTTTTGAATCTTTTTTATAAAAGAATTACAAAGAATCTATGGTGAAATATTTCTAGGACTATTTATATCACACTTTTCATACACATTCTTGTGTGTGTGTAACTTCTATATTTTCATTCTAATTCCAAGATTGTGATTTCTAGTTATTTGTTTCCTCTTGTTCCATTAATGGACATTGGAATGTTGTGACTTTTTGGGGATCACATGGAGATGTTTTGAGTTGTGAATATGGTTGTTACTTTTTTTGGGATATTTTATTGTGAGATAGCTCAACTAGGTTTATTTTGTATTTAAATTTTATTTTTATTTTCTTTCTCTATATGTTATCCAAACTAGATGATTTTTCATTAATATGTATATTCTTGGATGAAAGTAATCACTTTATTTGAATATTATGTTTCGGTAATCTTACACTATCATATATATTCTCTATTTAGTCATAACTATGTGTTTTAATTTTTTTTTATTATTATGTAGGCACATTGTGATATACATGGATAAAAGCTGGATCACATTACTGAGGAACACACCTCAGTATGTTAAGGGTTTGAATGAGTTTTTCGATCTTGAAATTTCTAATTGATCCATTGAAGGGAGAATAAGATGTCCATGTCCTAAATGTAAATTTGGAATATGGTTGAAGAGAGATGAAGTTTATGAACATTTAATACTGAAGCAATTCCCTTGTCAATATTTGTGTTGGATTTGGAATGGAGAATCGAACATTACATAAAGATTGAGCACTGATGTTAATCCACAGAATGAGGTCCCAAGTTCATCGAAAATGGAAAATGAAATGCAAAAACTCATAAATGATGCATTCGACACTGCAAGACACCACTATCAGCATCAAAACATATCAGAACAACCAGAAGAGGGTGATACAAATTGCAATGTGACAAGTGATATTTTTGAGATTGTAACACAGGCAGATCAAGATTGTAACATATCATTGGATCCTCCTCTTGATTCTGTGGAGCCAAATATAAGAGAAAAATTCACTGAGGAAAATGCGTTTCATGATTTAGTTCACAATGGAAATCAAGAGTAGTATAGTGGGTGTTTGAAATATTCAAAGCTTTCATTTCTACTAAAGTTGTACCATATCAAATGTCTATGTGGAATTAAAAATATCGCAATTTCCATGATATTGGAATTAATTCGTGATGCATTTCCTGAAGCAAAAATCACAGAATATTTTTATTATATGAAAAACGTTGTTAACAAGCTTGGTCTAAATTATACAAAAATACATGTGTGTCCCAATGATTGTATGCTTTATTGGGGAGAGGATTCATGTAGACATAATTTCAAGAAATGTTCTTCTTCTAGATGACAGTGAAAGGGTGATGTTTGAAGTCTGAATGAACATAATTTCATAGAGAAGAAGTAAAGGAACACACCTGCAAATATTTTGTGTTACTTTCCTTTGAATCCTCAATTGCAAAGATTATTCATGTCATCGAAAACCACCAAACACATGAAGTAGCATTCTGTAGATAATAATAATGACGGGTTAATGATACATCCATGAGATTCCCAATCGTGGAAGAAATTTGATTCATTACATCCATATTTCTCATCTGATCCTAGGAATGTTCGATTGGGATTGGATGCCGATGGATTCAACCCATTTGGGACTTTGAGTACCAGTTATAGCATTTGGCCAGTTATTTTGATCCCTTATAATCTGCCTCCGTGGATGTGTATGCAACAAACATATTTTATCATTTTTATGATTATTGATGAAAAAAATTTCCTAGAAATGATATTGATGTATACTTTCAGCGTTTGATTGATGAATTGAAGGAGTTATGGAGAAACGGTGTTGAGACAGTTGATGTTTCTTCTAAAACAATGTTCAAAATGCATGCTGCTTTAATATGGACCTTTAGTGAATTCCCTGGGCTTGGGAATTTATCTGGTTGGAACAATTACACGGGTTTGTCTTGTCTCATTTGTAACTCTGATTTTGAGCCCAAACGGCTACCTCATAGTAGAAAATGGTGCTTCTTATGACATAGAAGGTTTCTTGATACATCTCATAGATTTCGGCTGAACAGATCAAAATTTAATGGTTACATTGATCGTAGACCACCTCCAAAGTTTTTAACTGGTTCTGAAATATTGACACAGCTTGAAAATGTTGAAAGAGAATTTGGGAAGGTTCATCATTTGAATTATAGCAGAAAACGGGTCCGAAGTGCATCTTCAAGTGAAATCAGAACGCAACAATGGAAGAAAAAATGTATATTCTTCAAACTTATATATTGGGAATTAAATTTATTACGGCCCAATCTTGATGTGATGCATATTGAGAAGAATTTCTGTGATAATTTTATTTTCACATTACTTATTGTGCATGGAAAGTCTAAGGATCATCTCAATGCTCGTAAAGGCTTACAAGTAATGAACATAAAATGCGATCTCTGGCCAGATGAGAATGAAAAGTATGCTCCGACCATTTTTGCAATGAAAAATAGGGATAAAGATACATTCCTTCAAATTTTAAAGAATGTGAAGGTATCTGATTGGTATTCTAGTAACATCTCGAGGTGTTTTGACTTGAAGAATCGTAAGTTACATAGATTTAAAAGTCACGATTCACATATTTTGTTACAACAGTTACAACCATTGTCATTGCGTACATTATTACATAAAAAAGTTACTGCTATTGTACTCCAATTCTGCACATTTTCAGGAAATTATGTGAGAAATATCTACATCCATTTTAGCTTGACAACCTCTAGGAGAGGTTTGTATTGACCCTTTGTGCAATGTAGATGATATTTCCTCCACAGTTTTTTACTATCATGATGCATTTAACTGTGCATTTGGTTGAGGAAGCTAAATTAGGTGGCCCCATTCATTATCGATGGATGTATCCAATTGAGAGGTATTTTATTTATATGTTTTTCATTTAAGTAAAAAATTTTTGTCATTTAAATAAGTTCATAATATTATTTTTTTATTTCACAGATATCTTGGGCATTTGAAAGCATACGTGAGAAATAAAGCTCAACCAGAAGACTCTATTGCTGAAGGCTATTTGGATGAGGAGTGTCTTACCGTTTTTTCTAGATATTTAGATGATATTGAGACAAGATTTAATTGATTTGGATGTGTTTACCACACATCAAATCAATCTCAAATGCATCAGAAATAAAACATATTTCCTGCTATTGGACGATCAGTTGGGAGGACCTCAAATGTGACACTGATAGAATTGGAATTATTACCGGCACATAGATATGTGCTGCTGAATACTGAAATTTCATATCCATTTATTGAAGAGTTGAGGATACAAAAAAAGAGGAAAATGAGAGGCCGAACATGAAATGAGAACAATATAATGAAATCTGTGAATAAAGAGCTTGTAGAATGGTTTGTATGACGTGTAAGTTCATAAATATTGCAATGAATACGAATATTAGTTTGACACATTCATTTTGTAAATCTATTAAATTATATTTCTTTTTTCAGATCATGAATACTGATACTCGAGTATACTTGTCAGAATATTTAAAGTTTCTTGCTAGAGGTCCTATCAAAAAAGTTAGAAAGTTCGACACTTATAGTGTGAATGATTTTAGATTTCGTACAGTCGATCGAGAAGTGGGTTTGAAAACACAGAATAATGGTATATTTACATTTGTTGAAGTGGGATACTATGGAAATATGCATGATATTATTGAATTAAACTACCACAAACATTTTTTTTGTTTTATTCAAATGAAAATGGGTCAATATTATCAGATGTGTTAAAATAGATTCCTTGTAATTTACTTCTGTGAACTTCTCTCGCTTGATGGATGTTGGTGATCATGAACTGCATGATCCATATATCTTAGCATCGCAAGAAAAAATGGTATATTATGTGAATGATGTTTTGGATGAAGGGTGGAGTGTAGTTTCTCACGTAATACAAAGAGATTTGTATGATATGGGTGATGAAGTGGAATATTTGACCCCTGAAATTGAATTTGATCAACAACAGGAAGAAGAATTATTTGTCCATCATGATATTGAAAATATTAGTCTAGCAAGGATGAATGAAGTGGATGAAGTAATGGAGAAGGAAACCAACATGATTGAAGGGGAAAATGATTGTATGTACAATTATTTATTAATTCAACAACCACTAGTTTCATTTCTATAGTCATTCATCATCATTGTTATTTATATTTTGTCTGTTAGTACTGGGCATCTATTATCATTTTTAATTTTTTTTCTGCATAATTTTTCTGAAATATATATTTTGAATATAATTTTATTTGATTAAATGACAGGAATTCCAAGGAGGAATCAGTAAAACATTTCATCTAGTTCTGAGATAGATGACGATCCATCTGGCTCCCTCCCCACGACATCTGAGGCACCAACTGCCTACACCCATGCACCATCTCCCCCTGCACCATCTCCCACACCATTTATGGGTGTCCCATTAGAGGCTGAGTCATTGAATCCCCCTTCAGGAGTCTCATCAGTGGGGTAGTGACACACCCCTTCCTGTTCATCATGGACATACTGGAGTGTCACTGTCACAGGTACAAATTTTAATTAAATAAATTTATTTCATTTTGTTTTTACAAATTGTTTTCTCATTGACGATGAAAAAAATTCAACTGTGGAGAAAAAAATAAAAATTTAATATGTTTGGAATATGAATGGTGAGAAGATAGTCATGACATTTGATTCTTATGGGGTCCCTACGGATGATGCCACGGGGTTACATGGCCAGATTCTAGGCCAGCTGGCAGCAGAGCCGATTTAACTTCCTATTTCTTATAATGATTGGAGACATATGACTCCAATCTAGAAAAATGAATATTTTTATTTTCAAATAAAGGTAATTTTATTAAATTATGGTTTAATTTAATGTCATGTTACTAATATGTTCAAAATGAATTTCTGTATATAGATGTTCTTCCACTTTACAGTTGCTGACGTAATAGCATGGAAGTGGACATTGAAAAAGCTTGGTAATAAATGGAAATATTTCAAATGGAGATTGTGGTGTTATGTCAACAATACTTCATTGACCATGCAACAAATGTATGAGAAGCTACCCAGTGGGGTACCGAAAGAATAATGGAAAGTTTTTGTTGACAGACATCGTGATGAGAAGCAGATGGTATTGAAATATATATTATTATATTATCCTCATTTTACATTTATACATGGATATGAAGAGGATATGACATTGAATACATTACTATTAAATTTCATTTTATTTATTTCAGGATCTCTTAATACAGAATGCATCAAACAGGGATAAGCAAGTCATCCCTCACACTGCGGGCTCAAAAAGATTTTCTAGAAGCCGAACGACATTGGTAATATTTTAATTAGATTCAATATTTATAAGAAAATATTATCTGTTTAATATATTGAATTTTTGATTTATCTTTGCTTAATGAAGTCACATAGTTTAGGGCACGAAGCATCCCGAATGGAACTGTGGTTGGATGTTCACAGAAAATCAGATGGAAGTTTTGTTAATGAGCCTGCCAAAGAAGTTGGGGTATGAAGTCAATTTTTATTATAATAACTTATTATCAGTTTTTACTATGTTAATATATATTGATATTTGATTTATATGTAAAAATTAAAGAATTATGGGATGCTAATCCTGGGAAGTCCTACTCAATCTCCCAGGATAACCCAGTTACTAAAGTCCTTGGGAAGGAGCATCCTGGTAGAGTGCGCGGGATGGGTTTCGGACCCGTAACATCTGAGGTCTTTATCATGCCACCATGGATTCCAGCTGCATCTACTCTTAGTTATAGTCAGTCCATACTCGAAGATGCTCAGAGGGATATTGCTTCTCTAAAAGCCACAGTTCAAGGCCATGGGGCTCATATATCCACTATGCAAAAAGCATTGACTGATATATATCAGAAGATGAGCAGATATGCCCCTGGTGGTAGTGAATCGAGTGGTGGTGAGCAGGTAAATCACAAAAAATCAAAATAATTTAGATTTAAAACTTTTATTGGTTTTATGTTTAATTATAAATATTCAACAATATTTAATTTTCAATATAATGTTCTTACAGGTGGCAACAAGAAGTGGAGATGGAGGTGGAGAGGGTGAAGATGCATCATCAGATCATGAGTTGTTGTATTGTTGATGTGTTGAACAAATATGGGAACAATTGGTTTGTATATGTATCATGTGTGGCACATAGTTGCCACCAAACATTTTCATGTCCTACCATTTTCTTGATTTATCATGTTTCCTTTTATTCATTTTATTGATTTTTGATGTTTCCTTTTATGTCTTGATATCTCGAGTGTGGTATAAATCATTCCATTTAGGCCTGTGTTTGAATTGGTAGTCAAGATTTTGGATGACTAGAAGTTAAAACCATTGTTGATGTGTTGAAGAAATTGGGTCATTTTATAGTGATCAAGGGGATAGTGTTGTGGACACTTTGGTGAGCCAGAATGTGTAGATAGTGAATCTTCATACATTGTTAATGGTTATCATATTCTGTTCATGATGATAAAATGTGGTCATACCCTATATAAAACCTAGGTTCCTCTTAATGGGAGATGGTATTAAACCGTATAAAAATGGGATTCATTGTATGATGTGTATCTGATGATATAAAAGTCTTACCACATATAAAACTGATATTCCTTATATGATAATTATGAAATGAACCACACATTACACATATAAAACTTGTTTTTCACTACAACCAACATAGGAGTCCTCCTCCACAATAGAAAATTCCCATTCAGATGCTGGATTATAATGCATCAAGAGATTATCACCTTGTTCTAGACTCCTCATTTGATCTTGTGAGAGCTCCATTGGACAATATTTATTAGATAATCTGTTTCTTGAAACCAAGGATCACTCCTCCATCCCACTTAGATGAATCTCTGGTATTCATCGGTCGTGGCGAATAAGAGTTTTCCTTCCTTATTCTTCATCTTGGAGTAGTAGAAAACACTCCATCCTCAGTCATCCTATTTTCCCCACCTTGTACAATATCACTATAGGACTGGTTAGACAAACCACTCACATTTTCTTTATCACCCCAAGAAATACACCCCCTCTTTCCAAAGAGATTTTCCAAAACAAGTTCCTTGCATACCTTGTCATTCCCCATCCTCTGTTTAGGTGTGTTGCATTCAATCATCTAAAGACTCCTAACCAAAATTCCATTACCTTTAATATTTTCCTTTCCCTCACCCTCAACCGCTTCCCTTAAGTAATATGCTTTGTACTACAAATTTTTGATATCAAGACTAGGAGTCTCTTCCACTTCCATAGAGGCCTCCTCGTGACCCAAATCTACATCAAGGTGGTTATCCTTGTATACTCTCTCAGGATCACTGGATTCCTTTGGATTAGAATTCGATACTTCTTCTGTGAGGCCATCAAACCTATTTTTCAATTGGAGAACATGCCTGATCAAAGGAACAAGACCACCAAATTCCCTAGTTCTGAATGGACTGGCCACTTCCAAAGTAGGGGTGACCCCCTCTCCTTCAAGCAGTTGCTCCATAACCTCCTCAGTTCCATTACTGTGTTGTTCCACCTAACCCTCCACAAATATCTAACCAGCAACCTTCCGTAAACATAGCTTGGAAGGGCCCTCCAAATCCTACCTCAGCCTGCTAAACACTTTGGACACATTCGAATTAGCTTGGGCCCCCGTATCTTTTGTTGACTCGGGACCATGAACACTCACCTCAACCACCTTATGAAAACCCTTCATGGCCTCATGATCTAAAGGACTAGGTGACTGAGAGCCCCCAATGCATCCATCTGAGCCAATTTTCATCTATTCCGGACCAGCCCCCCCAGTAAACCATAGAATCCTTACCCTTTGAAACTTCCTCCCTCCTTGTCGGAACCTAGTATTCCCGATGGCGAGTCTCTAAAGACTGGGTTGGAGGTACCCTTTAGAAAACATCCGAAGAGTGTCCCAAGTGATTGGAAAAGGGGTGAAATGGTGACCCTGCTCTCTCAAGGGACAACGATTCCCCCTCCCACACCAAGGGGAGGGGTGGGGGGAGGAGTCAGAGCAGTGGTTTCCATCATCCCCAACCAGAATAGAGCATCGTGTGGGTTCTTCTCACCATCCTCAATACAATTTAGGTCCTAGTATAGCCATTTGATCATAGTGTCTTGGGTATGATACACATGGTGTTTCTTGCTATGATGTTCTTTTGAATATTCCTTTCTGTCCTTATGGTGGAATTGGACTATTGAGTTTGGTGGTGGTTCTAAATATTTGGATATGAAGTTCTACTTATGTTGTGTATTATTTTAGATATTTTAATTTTATATCTCATTAGATGTTTGATTTGGTAGTGGAATTTATATTAATTGGTTGTAAATGGAGATACATTTTTTATGTGGTGTTTTGGTTATAAGTTTCTCTCTCCCTTTATTCCCACATTTTAGATGATCTCAATATATCGTGGAGACCTATGTTCAGTCTTGGTTCCTATATTGGTATTTCTGGTTTGATTTCTTTTTCAGGGTAGTGGTACAGTGGAAGCGGATTTTTTTTTCTAGTCAGCTTTTCGTGACGGTTTTAACCGCCGCTAAATTCAATAAAACCGCCACGAAATACACGCAGCTACGACGCTTCCCTTAAACCGCCGCTAAATGGAAATAACCACCTCTAATAGTTTTACAACGCCAAATTTAGTGGTGGTTTCTGTAAATCTCCACCAAACCATGTAGAGGCAGTTTAAACCGCCGCTACATGCAAAAATAACCACCGCTAAATGGCAGTTTTCTTGTAGTGTAACAAAAAGAACCTTGTATTTTGACTTTCTCTTAGGTTCCAAAATTAATTTTTTTAATCACCTAATTGAAATAACATAAATGGTTCCATAAAAAACTAGTGTCCCCTTATTCATTTGGTGTTAATTATTCCCCTCACCATAATGAACAAATTTTTTACCCTAGACACTTTATTTAATTTTTCCAATGCTATATTCATTGTGAAAAAAACTTTGAACAAACACTTATTCAAATTTAACTGAGGAATTTTATTTAACAAGAATACACCCAAAACCTAGGGTTTTAAAGATTCATCATGGGTTCCCAAAGCCCATTTTACTCCAGTTCCAAGTTATTTATATGAATACCATTTAAATTGGAAAATTTAAAATGATTGCTTTAATAATTTATGGAAAATAAGTCCCAAGGAAAAAATTAAAACATCAGTTCCTATAGTAATGATCTCAATTCTACATACAAGTATCCCATTTCATTCTCAAATATAGTTCTTAAACCAAGTATTCATAAATTCACCAAACAAAATCACTCAGTAGTCATTCAACCTTATAAATTTCAGATTCAAAGAAACTGCCAACTACCAATAAAGTAATTGATCTTAGGAAAGAACCATTTGAGAAGCATTGTGAAGCCTAAAGAACTATAATTGTGAAATGATTTTGGAAAATTTTAACCAATATTTTACAAAAAGATTTGTGGGAATTTTTGGGCTTCCAATAATGCATAGTTTAGCTCAATCGTGAATTGACCCCCTCCCCCACACTTAAAACCCAACTCTGTACCCAAAGTTGAATTCAAATATGGAGAAGAAAAATATTACAATTATATTTTAAAGTATTTTTTAAATAAAGTATATTGATGTCCTTTTTAAAGGGTCTTAGTGGAATTCAAAAGAATGTCTACCAAAAAACTTAATTTACAATAGGTTTACATGCATTAACTTTAAAAAATTAAGGGTCTCATTTATGTTCCAACAATTGCACATGTAACATGTGGGTGAAAAATGTATAGGGTGTATAGGTTTAAGAATTTGATTCAATAATATTTTCAATAAGGTGAAAAAATTGCTTGTTAAACACCCAAAAAATTAATAACCAGTAATGGGAACCCCCACCCCCACACTTAAAAACAAGTGATGAAGAGATTTTAAAATAGTAAAACTTAATTTTCAGTAACATTCATAAGTAGCATAATTTTTTTAGCACCACTCTGACTCACTATGAGAAACTTATCAGTGAGTCTCCATTGAGTTGACTCACAATGAACAATGTAATAGTGACCTATCAGAAATGTTTAAAGTAAATGAGGAGTATAAAATGAATTTATAAGTAAATAGAATGTACTTATATGGAAATGTTTGTCCAAATATGATTAATAATGGTAATTCCACCCCTTTATCTGGACCATTAGCACCATATTTATAATTTTTAAAATAAGAAGCAAGGAGACCAAGACAGATCCCTCAAAAATAGAGAAAAAACACATCAATACTTAATTAAAAACAAAATAAAAAGAAAATAAAAGTCTAGATTGAACCATGGGCTGAATCCCATGATGCACTTCAGTTTAAGTCTTCGGTTAGACTTTATTTATGTATAAAGGTTGTTTTATTAATATTAGTAGAAATCTTGGGTTTCCTCCCATGCAACGCTAGATTTAAAATCCCCATCAAGAATTTATTCTTCTACATATGTTTATCCATGATCATTTATTGGGTATGAATTATTAGTAATGTGGACTTCACTATTGTCTAGAGAATCAAAAATAGGATCAAACAAGACATTTTATCTTCTGGGACAAGTAATATTCACAAAAATTATTCCATCACAATAGTTGATAACATAATTTACATCTCAACTTCATCTCTAGAAACCACTTCCTCATGTATAAAAATGCTCAAAGTCTTCCTAATAAAATAATTATAATGACAAAGAATCCTTTCACATAATCCCCCACACTAAGAGGATAGATAAAACCCATAAATAGAATAAAACCCAGCATCATACTCCTCAGTATTTTCCAAAATGGTTCTCACCACAACTTGTCACATAGAAAACACAAAAAATGATTTCTATGAAGAATCATACTTATCTTCGAAAAGGAACTTACCAATGTCCACAAAGGTCTCAAATTATGTGATCCTTTCATGTTTAGGTTGGAATTCACCACAAATAGTATCAAACTGAGGAGGAAAGATGTTTCCAATAAAATACACTTTCTCATAATGGGCAGAATCACTTTTTTTAATAGAACATAATCCAGAACATTCTCTAATTTTAGGAACTTTAAAATAGTCTTCTTTATAAGGGAAACATTAAAAAATAGGTTATGATATTTTAGAACAATAATGTGACTCACACCTCAAATTTGGTTCCACAGAATGATATTCATATCAACACGAGGGTGGGGGAAAGAATTATAAGCCTAAATAAAACTTTTAATTGGATAGAGAATCCTAATCTAAGTGACTTTAAGAGGAAAATAAACATACTCATCTCAGGACTTAGTTTTAAAAAATATAATATGAACATCATATTTCAAAACACAACCAACCTCATGTGGAGGATTTACCAATACTAAGAACTCCTTCACATCATCAAAATCCAAAATAGTGTATTTCCCCATGGAAACAACAATGAAAGTACCACTAGTAGAAAGGAAAGGTCTAACTAGGATGATTGAAACTTTTTCATCACATTACATATCAATGATAAAGAAGTATATGGGGAATGTGAGTTTTCCAACACTCACTAATAGATCAAACACCCACCTAGAAGGGTGTGTAAGTGTTATATCAGCATATTGAATAGAAACATAAGTTGGTTGCATATCCCTGAAACCTAGATTCTTAAATAAATAGCAAGGCATAATATTAATTCTTTCTCCTAAGTCACATAAACAATTATTTTTCTCACTTCCTTCTATTATGCATTGAATGATAAAGCTACCAGGGTCCTTCAGTTTTGGAGGAAAATTATTTAATAGAATTTCAGTATAATATTTATTGAGAATAACTTTTTCCATCTTTTTCCAACCATTTTTGTTTTTTATAATACTTTTGGTGAATGAAATATATAATTTTTTTTATCCAAGCCTTCTATAAAAGACATGTTGATGATAATGTTTCGAATCAATTTAAGGATCCTCAAATAGTTAGGTTTATCACCCTTTTTCACTCTTTTTGTTAAGGTAATAGGAGGGGCATATAGGTATTCAAAAATGTTTATTATTCACCTTCTCCTCAAACCCAACATTATTCTTCTCTTCCTTAATTAGTTCACACTTCATTTTCAATGGTTCCTTAAATTTTCCAGGTGTGGGTTCAACAGTTTGTTTAGGATGTACCATGATTTCTAATTTTTTTGATCCTATATCAAGAATATTTTTCTTTATAGAATCACACAATTTTTATGATTGGGAATTTTGATTGTCTTTTTTTTGCTTCAGTATGTGTGATAATTACATTACTAGTTACAAGAGACATGAAATTATCCCAAGGGTTTAGTTCAATTATTATTGTAAGTCTACATTTATCCCTAGAGGTAAAATCTCTAGCATGTTAGACCAATTTTTTTTACATGTTATGCATTATAAAATTATTTTTAAATTTATCAGATTAATATTTGGTTTGATATTTGTTCAGTTGAGTAATGAATATTTCCAATTGAGAATCACTTTTGTTTAAAATTTTATCCAATTTAGAAGTCAATTGGAAATCATTATTTCCTTGTGAATTAAATGTTTATTCCCTTTGTTGGTTTTGAAAATTTTATGTATGTTGATTTTGGTAGGCAAGGGAAGTAGGTTTCTTAATCATTACTTGGTCCTTCAATGATAGGTTAGGATGGTTCTAATTGCCTTGAATTTAATTATTTGAAAAACTTTTATCTTTATTAAGGATAATAGGACCATAATTTAACAAATATAAAGTTTATTGTAGGAATGGAATTTCAAATATTAGGAAAAAAATTTAGTGTAACATAAAATCAAACATTGGAAAAAATGTTCCCTAATGTTTTTTGACAACACAATTGATTAAAAGATTATTTAGAACTCTGGTTCATTATATTTTGATGTTAATTAGTGATTTGATCAAGTTGATATGGAGTATCTACTACTGATCCATTGTTAATATTTATATTAACTCTTTTTATTCATGAATTTTTTTGTTAATAATTTTATGAAAGGCTGTTATAAAATTTTCTCATTTATTCATCTGTATTTTTATTGTAATTACCCAAAGAAGATTGGTCAATAAAGTCTTGAATAGAGGAATACAACCCTTTATAAAATATGTCAATGAGAACATGAGATGAGAGCTGATGATGGGGAAACTACCTAATCATGTCCCTAAATCTATCTTAAGCCTCATGAAAGTCTTCTACATCCCATTGATAAAAACTTGTTATTTTAGTTATTAACTATCAATTATGTATTTGGGGATAAAATTTAATTATGAAAGAATTAATAACTTGGATCCAATTCTCAAAAAAATTATCATAAAGACTTAAAAACAAGTACCTATAATTCCCTTTAAGACAAAAGGGAAATACCCACACTCTAAACTCATTTTATGTGAGTACTAAGAGTATAAGTTGTTGCAATGTATTATAGAAAAATCCAATGAAGGATAAAGTTTCTTCATTAGATATTCTATTGAATATTGGAAGCAGTGATAGGTTGTATTTTTTTAGTTCATAATTCTTGGATCTAAGAGATAATCTAATGGATAAAGGATTACTAGAAACTTGAGGAAGTTTAAACTCCCCCATACTAGGCCTCTCTACCTCATCTGAGAGTTCATGTGGTTGATTTTGAAAAAAAAAGTGTATTAAACCTCTATTCAAAATTCACCATTGCATTTTTTTCTTTTTAGTTAAGTCATCTATTTATCTAGTACAATGTTTAAGGACTTTAATTTAACATTGGAAGATATATTGTTTATTCACAATGCGATAACTGGTGAAATATGACAAAAACAAGTTCAAGTATCACTAAAATGGAACTAAAAAAAAATGTAAAGGATAATTTAATTTTATAGAAAAATAGATACATAAGACTTGTTAAAATAAAATATTTTTTGTAATGTTTTAAATTTTCCAAAAATATTTTTTTTGTATTTTTTATGTGAATTTATTTCAAATTTTTTTAAAGAAAATTCATCACTCAACAACTTCCCTAGAAACTGTGCCAAAAACATGATCCGATCATCATTGAAAATGAGTCAATGTTCAATTTTTTTTATGTTTTCTTACTACTACTATATAGTGGCTAGTACGGTAGAACCCATAGGGAAGGATGAACAACCAATTTTCAAATTCAAAAAAATAACTTACTAGTTTCAATAGTGGGTGTGTTTATAGTTTTTAAAAACTTCTTACATTTTTCATTTTTTAGACAGTATGAGAAAGAAAATATTTTTTTACTAAAAATAACTAGAATTAAGATAAACTATTATGACTAATAGTAATAATGAACTAAGATAGTGAAGAAAGAGTAAAGAAGAAACATATCATGAAAAGAACTAGGGAATTTTATGCTACTTGTTTAAAATGATTACTTCTTCACTACTTTTCCTTGAAACATGCCTCAAGGAAAAACTAAAGAATCTCAATCTCCTGGAAATTTATTAGAAAAATGAGTGATTCATCGTGTTTTCTACTCTAAAAATCAATCGTACAACATAATAATTTAAAAAGAAAACAACTGGAATTGAACTCTCTATAAAATTCTAATTGTTTATGATAGTTAATGCTTCTATAAATGCATTCAGATCAATCATGTTGATCGATATTGAAGTTTTGAAATTAAAAAAGTTTCTATAAGAACAAATAAAATGAAAGTAATAATCTATACCACCGACTGGTTCTAATTTTGTAAAAAGATATGCATGTGAAGAAGTTTAATAAAAAAACCAATAGGAATAATATCCCCAAGATAAAAGTTTTATCCTACATTTATATCGATTAAATGCATTAAAAAATCTCATTACAGAGTACTAGAATAAATAAAAATGAGGGAGGATGAACTCCCCAAATGATCCTGCTCTCCAGGACTCTGTCTCTAGGTGGATTCGTGAGAATCTATGGCTCTCCTAAATCTTATCTTCTCTACGAGTGTGGAATGATGTCCAATGAATGATCAGTCGAATGCATGGTATTTCACAAGACCCCAACAGTATAATGATGATTTTATACACTTTTATATATATGGTCATACACTGTTAGTCACTAATTGTCTCCACTGACTCAAGTTGGGGCTTCAATTCTGCACCACACATGTGCATTTTTTGATGCAACATATATTGTTTTAATATATCCTAGGTAACTAACTCCTGACAGTTGGTTGGATTAAACCTGGTTGGGATTCCATCACCTGCATGTATCTGCATTGAAAATAAAAACAAATCACAATTAAAACTATTAAAAACAGGATAAAAAGATTTAAAAATAAATTACATATAAAATTGATTATTATTATTATTTTTAAACTACTTATCTAAAAGTTTTTAGAAGTTAATATATATTTTAATTGAATATTTTATTTAAAACTTAACTTAAATTAATTATTAATTATTAAATTATTAATGCTATTATTTTAATTACTATATTATAGATTATTAATAATATGATTTTAGAATTATAAAGTGTTATTGTTTAATTTAGTTATTTTTTTATAATTATATAATTAATTAAGTTTATTATGAAATATTCATTTATATGAATATTTTATTAAATTATTATTAGTAAATAGTTATTTTATTTTTAAATTAGATTATTATTTATTTAATTTAGTTAATTAATTAATTTTAATAATTTATTTTATTATTATAATTATTTTATTTTATAAAGTTAAATTATAATTAAAATATTTATTTAATTTTATTTATTAATTTGTATTTTAGTTTAATATATTTTTATTTTAATTAATATGTTTTATAACTTATTTTCTTATTAAAAATTTATTAATTTTATTTATTAATTTGAGTTTATTATTATATAAATTTTATTTTTAATTATGTTTATATTTTTATTTATTTTTATTTAATTTTTTAAAATTTATTACTATTATTATTAATATATATATTTTCTCTATTTATTCATGCCCCTTCTTCTCCGGCTCTGAAAGCTTCATGTCCTGCAGATCCACCTGTTCAGAGTGGATTTTACAGTCATGCTCCTAAATTGTGGCCTCTTCCTCACGATGATGGTATGTCGAGAAGCTTTGGTGTTGGCTTCAATCGGCTCATTCTCCTCCTTAGTGGCACGACATCAGCTACTCCATGGCGCAACACAATGAAAACGGGGCTTAGCCTCGGTGGCCCAGATGGGCAGATGTCTCTTGGATCATCATCTAAGTGATGAACCTACTTCTTAGAATCCCCAACATCGCCAATGGAAACCAAGATTCAGATCTAGACCAATTGAGTAGTTGTTTCTATTTTCTGTTCCTCAACTGGTACGAGTTTTATTTATATAAGTTTTATATTTGCGTGTTCACAAATTTGTCGATATAGCTATCTTCATTTAGTGGCAATGGTTTAGATTAAACATAGGGGGAAATGTCTTGGTGATAGTGGTGTGAGTGAAATCAATAGCGATTAAAGTCATGAAGAATGACATAGAAGTGTCATTAGTAGGGAAATAAAGGATCGGTGATACTTGCTGCTAGAAATCCCCGTCGATAGGTTAATAGAATGGAGGATGTGTTAGTGGCTGATGACCTACTGATGCATCAGTGAGACCAAAATAGGAAGGGATTTTTCAAGGTTGTCAGTGAGATGTCTCGCTGATAGGGTATCATTGAGACAGTGAGGTTGTAGGTGCGTCAGTAGATTGTGCTACCACCGGGTAAAAAAGGAGGTGTCGGTAGGAGAAAAATTGGTAGCATTGGGGAGTCAAAATTTTAACTATAAAACAAAAACATAAATAAATTAAATAAATGAATAATACATAGATAAAACATAAATTATTTAGAGTATTTAATTAACTAGTCAACATAAGACAAAAATATTAAACTAAATTAAGCTAACAAATAAAATAAATAAAATTATTATTTATTATCATTTTTATTAAAAAAATTGAAAGGAAAAGTTTTCACAATAGAATTAAATTATTATTTGTAAAATCATTAATTAATAAACATAATTATTTTTAAACTAGTTTTTAAAATATAAAAGTAAAAGATTAAAAATGAAATAAATCATTTGAGCAAAGGGAAAGGTTGTGTCGGTAACTCATTAGAAACATGAGTGTCAGTAAGTACAACATTAGTGAGTCATTGAGTAACCAACACTATGGAATGATGTATCATATGAAAATATAAAATAACGATAAACATGAATTTATAAATGTACAAAACTAAGAAAAGTTAATTAATTAAAAATTAAAACATTTGACTAATAAATTATATTAAATAAAAACTAAACACTTGACTTAAATTAAAAAACCAATTATTTTTTTCAAAATAATAATTAAATTTCCAATTATAAAAAGAATTGTTACAATAAAATTAAAGGAAGTATATGAAATCAAATTAATTTATAACAAACTGATTAAAAAATATTTATAAATTCAATTTTTTTTATCAACCAAAAATAAAAGATAATATCTTAAATTAAATTCTATGTTAATTAACTGCACTTAAGTTGATTACATGGTTAATTAATTTAAAAAAATCAAAAAATACTATTTATTAAAGCAGAATAAAAAAACAAAATAAATTACATTATTAATTGAATTAAATCACAAATAGTGTTTCATAAAATCTTAAAATAAATGATTAGTTATAAACATTGATTAATTATTAAAATTATCTTTCAAATTACAATAGTGAAATTATTTATCAAAAAGTGAAAAATTATTTGATTAATTTATTAAAAACTAGATTAAAATATGTGGAAAAATATGTGTTTTTAGAGAAACATCAGTCCCTAACTATTTCTAGAGCTCCTTGGATCAAGGAATCTTGAGTTTTCCAGTATGTCGAAATCCCGAAGAGGCTGATGTTATAGATCACACCAACTATTTACCCTATAAATATTTTTAGACATACTATCGAACAGTTTTATGTGTTCAATGATTGGCTCCAGGACTAGGTAAAAAACAACACAGTCAAATTAGCCATGGACCTGACACAACTTGCATCTGTGTCTGCAATGCTTGATAGTGATAGTGAACATGAGTGGAAGCAAGTTTCCAGGCATGGATATCAGAAGTATGTTGACTGTATGGCCCATAAGTTAGTCATTCATGCTCATGGAATCATCCATGCACATTTGAATTGACTTGGTCCTTCTGAGGTCTCCACACCTCCTCCAACTACTGCTTCTTCATCCACCTCTCATCATTCCTCTTCCCGAAAGAGTAGGCACCAACAATTCAAGGGAAGGAAAAGACCCCCCCCCCCGACGATGCCATCATAATCCCATACTCTTGAATATTTTATGCATCCTGATATGCGGATCTCTCCTAGACTCCACCCACCAATGGAGGATTCATCAAGTGATGATCAGGGGTATGAATCGGTTAATACCATTGAGCCGGTGGACCATTATATGGTTCCTGATGATGAGGAGTATCAGTTTGATCCCCCTAATGTCCCTATTTGACACCATAGTTGAAAAAAATGGATATATGAACCATCAAAGTGAATTATCTAGTACTTCTCACCATTCCATTCATTCCACTGAGACCAAATAGTAGTCTATATGTAGATCTCAACACATGTAGTCCCCTAATATAGTCTTTCAATATTCACTCGCAATTCCATTTGTGTTTCTCGACCAGGAAGAGTTGTCATGATCAAGTTGTGATCCACAATACACAGTTGTGGAAAGACCTCAATCATCTGATATTCACTCGGTTTTCATTTTTTGTGGTTTAACTAGTGAGCAACATGACATCCCCAACACCAGTTAGAATCATCTGGTTCATCCAGTTACACCCATCATATATCCTTCTATGGAACAACCACATCTTAGAAGAAATGTGAACTTGGTATAGAATTATGATGTAATCAAGAACCGTTTTAGCAATTCTATAAGGCTCTTGATCCTCAAGGATCTCCTCTTATTAGTAGATATGCATAAATCCCTTAAAGAATCTTTTAGAATCCCCTCTAATTTGAAACAGAGGTTGCAGCTTCAGATGTATTCCATAATGAGAAATCCAAGCATACCGAATGTTAGGCCATCATCTAATTATATGAAGATGATAAAGGTTATCCTATATAGGGGAACATTTTCCCTCTATACATCAATGAATAGTTCAATGACATGAAAGTATTCCATTGTATTGTCGATAAAGGTTCTAGGGTCAATCTCATCCAGACCCAGACACTCCGCAACCTAAGACTGTCTAAGGAAAATATGAATTCTTATAACCTGATGATCCTGGGTTATGATAGTATGGATCATACATCACTTGGAAAAATCTATCTGAAGACCAAATTTGGTGGCAGGTTGCCAGCACTGATTTTATGGTCTTACAGGACACCACCTACAACACATTGATGAGTAGAACCTAGCTTCGCCTTCACACACTAGTTCCTTCATCCTACTACCAGTGACACATGTACTCCCTTAGTGGTCGAGTGGGTGTTCTCCAAGGTGACACATCTCCCTTTTCTTCTTATGAAGCCCACTACCTAGATGCTTACTATTATATGAGAATGGAAAATAAGGTTCATGATAATGAGTTACATCCCATTGCTTCTATGGATAACCCATGGATAAACATAGAGGATCTCTTAATCCTCCATATTCACTGGTTGGACACCATGACCTAAAACATTATGTCACTGCTTCACCATATATAGGAAAATTGGAAAGCATGTTCCCGGGTGCAAGGTGAACCAGAAGATCACTTTTTTACTATTAAAAAAATCAAGCTTGAGTGATTCTAGAGCCCCCTAACCCTATAAGTTATTAGGATGTTTACCCCATGGAAATTAAAATAAGTCATAAATTCTTGTTTCATTAGGCTGGGTTGAACTAACTCAAAATGATGTCCCACTACTCCTTTAATATCATCAGGCATGGCCCCTTAGGATGAAGGCCTGATGGGATCCAATTGACAACCATTGTCACCATGCTTTTGGTAGTGCAAGAGTCACCCCATGAAATTTCCACTGCCAATCAAGCTAGAACTAGAATCCCAACAAGGGAATATGATTCATAATATTTTTACCCTACCAATGATCCTCACGATGTGGAGGATGAATAGGATTTGGAATATGATCCTCTTATATTCAAAGAGTGTGTCTCCACCGTGGTCGATGAATCGATAAAGGTGAACATCATCACTAAGGAAGATCCAAGGCAAAAAATGATTAGCAAATCTATGTTTGCAGAAGAACAAAAGTGGTATACGGATTTCTTGAAGCAACTTCGGGATGTATTTGACTGGAGTTATGATGAAATTCCATGTATAAATCCTCAGATAACCATCCACCATCTGGGTATCCCCATAACTCATCACGGATTCAAACAACCCCTAGGAAGATGAACCCTTCTCAAGGCACCAAGGTTGAGGATGTTGATGATATGCTCATCAAATACAACATTGTCAATTAATTTTACTACAAAAATGGTTATCCAATATCGTTCCTATCAGGAAGAATAACAGATGGATCAAGGTTTGTATCGAATTATAATATATCAAATGTCACTTTCTGAAGGACCACTTTCCCCTTACAGTGATTTATTTTTTGATCGATGCCACCTTGGGATTCCAAGACTTCTCTATAATTTATGGGTATTTTGGATATTATCAAATATGAATGGACCCTGTTAATGAAGAGTCTACCGTATTTAGAGCACCATAATGTATTTTTTTATCAGGTATTGCCTTTCAATCTAAATAATGAAGGTTCCAACTATCAACATGTAATGTAGGACTTATTCAAGAAAATCCTCAGTAAATTGTTCGAATTCTACATAGATTATATTGTGGTCAGATTCCACCTTCATCAGGACCATCTTATAGATCTTGAGAAAGTGTTCACCATCCTCTGTTCCTTCCATCAGAAGATGAACCCCTTGAAGTGTGGCATTATGGTAACCACTATAATTTTCCTCATCTATTTTCATCAGATACAGAGGCCTCAAGATTGATCTAGGGAAGATCAAGTCCATTAGTAAGATACCTCCTCCGAGAAACCTCTGGGAGCTCTAAGGTTTTCATAGCCACATAGCCTATATACACCGATTCATTGGGAATATTTCTAGAATATGTAACCATTTTCCCAACTCATAAATAATGGTGTCATCTAACAATGGAATAAAGAGTGCCCGGATTCATTCTAAGAGATTAATAAGTACCTGATGTAGCCTCTAGTTCTGATTCCACCCATCTTCAACAAGTCATTGATCCTTTATGTGACTGCCTTATAATGATCCCTTGGCTCCCTTCTCTCTTATAATGATAAATATGGGATGGAGAATAGTTTATACTATCTCAGCCATAATCTCCTCAAAATGGAGACTTGATACTTATCTATCGATAAGAGCTGAATTATGCTGGTATTCATGGTTCATAAGTTTCTACAGTATCTATGGAACCATGAGATATATCTAGTTCCCCATGTGGACATTCTAAATTTTATTATGAACCACCCTATATTGATAGTTCATCTAGCTTAGTGGTCATTCATTATTAAGTAGTTCAATATTAGGTTCATACCACATAAATCTGTCAAGGTTAAGGTGCTAGTAAATTTCCTCCCTTCCCATCAATCCCACGAAGAGAAGACTCAAGATCTTGACATCTCAGATAAGGCCACACTCTTAGTGGATCAGGCCATGCCATGTTGAAAGATTCACTTCAATGGTTCTTCCGCAATCCCTAATGGTAGGAATACCAATGACCATAGGATAAACAGAGTTGGCTTGGGTATCATTTTCGTCCTTCCTACATAGGTTGTCATGCCCTATTCGTTCCAATTTTCAGAAGGTTTCACCAATAACAAGGCATATTATCATGCCCTTATTACTATTTTCTATCTAGAACTTGAGTTTTATTTTCCCCACCAATATTTGAATGGGGACTTTGATATGGTTATCAAGAAGATCAATGGTGACTACAAATTCAGGAAACTCAAGCTCGTTCCCTTGTTAGAACCCACTCACAAGCTAATGGCTTATTTCCCTTCCCCACGAAAGAATACTCATGTTCCTTGATAACAGAATGGTCAAGACAATTCCTTGTCTAGCCTTTCCACTTCTCTTACTGTGCCTAACCTATACTATTTGACTATCCATGTTTCACATCAAAGGTTCATCAATCCTATCACCCAAGATGACGATGATAGCCCATAGGTAAGCAATCTTACTACAGGTTCATCCACATCAGGAAAATCAGATCCCCCTACCATAATAGTAGATACCCCTGATTGGATAACTCTTTTTGTCAAGTACCTCTAACATGGAAATCTCTAGATATACATAGTAGAACATGAGTGAATCTTTCATTTGATAGTGTTGTTGAACCTCTAGAGTTATCCTAGCCTTGAGAAGATCCTCAAAAAACGTGGGTTTGATGAATTTCTCATCCACTATATTCTATTAGATGAGATTCCCTATGTTATGGTGGAAGTTGATTTCTATTCCTATGAATCCCATTAGTCAGGGATGAAACTCTTCAATATGATATTAAGTTTGGGCTACTACTGGATCTCCATGATCCATGACTACATTGAGCTCACCAAAAGGTTTCATGTGTTCTATATCAATGCCAATTTTGTGCATCAGTAGCCAAAGCCTCTTTATACTACCATGTACTCTTAGCCATTGAGGTATGGGGACTTGAGGTTATGCGACGATATCCACCACCAAAAACTTGCCAGTTCAAGTTCATCATGACTTCCACAGACTTATTTTCTATATGGGAAGAGAAAATCCCACTAAAGGAAGTCAAGGAACATTCTATCATCGATTTTGTTAGCTCTAATATCATCCATTGATTCAGAGTCCCTCACATTATCCTCACTGATAACATATCCAACTTCTTGGAAACAGAGCTGATGAAATTGTACGCTTAGTATAACATCATATCTAACCATACTTCTTTCTACAATGCATAAGAAAATGGGAATATCAAGGAATTAAACAAGAACCTATCTAAAATTATTCAAAATATGGTTTGTCATAACAAGAATAGTTGGTCAGAAAATCTCCCCAACACTGTCTGGGATTTCCATCCAACAACCCGCAACTCCACCCAGGTGACTCCATATTCATTTTTGTATGTAAAAAAAGAAGTCCTTCCCATAAGGATTCAATTACCATCACTCAGTGTATCCATATACGATAAAAAGTAATTTGAAAATGTATCCTAAATCCATATGGTAGAGATGGAGGCCCTCTATAAGAATTGGATCCCTGCATTTTGTAATTTGGAGAGGCACCAGAACAAAATAGCCAGATCTTTTAATAATTTTTTTATCAATGTTCCTTCCTCTAGGATGACATGGTATTGGATTGATGGATGCCAATGATACTAGATATGAAAAAACCAAATCTAATCCTAAATTGAGCGGGGGATTATATCATTCAAAAGGTGTACCAAAACGACACATACTCTCTGGTCACTATGGATGGTGATCATATTACTCCTCCCACCAATTCCAAATTCCATAAGAAATACTTTTCATGAGTGAGTGTCATCATCCTACATGAATGAAAACTAAAAATGGTGATCATAACCTATGGTTTGAAATCTATGAACATAAACATAGATCCTTTTTGTCCTTAGCTCATGATGTTAAAATTCATGAACTATCTAGGTGACACGACGTAAAAATACCCAGCACCACCATCCTACAAAATGATAAACTGTAAACTTCATTTTACATCTACATACTTATCATATTATAGTAAACTTCATAACATTCATGAACTATGTGTGGCTTGATTCCCATCCTCATTGTATACATAGTAATTTCTAGATGTTTTGCCTTTGGGCCCAACCCTAGTTATTCCTTCTTTCTAGCCCGTTAGACTAATGTCTTTTCTAGAATTACGTGGTGTAGTGTGGAGTTCATATTTCCTCATTAACGCCACCTCTACAACTATCGCATCATGTATTTACTTCTAAGTTCCCCACTTCACTTACGTCCTTAACGCACAATGTTAAACTTCACAACATTTCAAGAACTACATGTGGCTTGATTCCCATCCTCATGGGATATGTAGGAACTCCCTAACATTTAGTATTTGTGTCCAACCCCAGTTCATCCTTATTTCTATCCCCTTAGACTGAGGTCTCTAATAGAAGTATGTGGTGTGGTGTGGACTTCTTATGTCCTCATTCATTTCTAGTATACAACTAACACATCACATATTCCCTTCTAGGATCTCCCCTTCCATTTCTTTTTTACCACAAAATGTTAATCTGCCAAACATTTCAAGAGCTACACGTTGCTCGATTACCATAATCATGGGATACATAAGAACAACTATGAACTTTGTATCATGTCTATCCCTGTGTCCCTCAACCTTTTCCATCCACTTGAAATTGGATTCCCCCTTTGGATTGTGCATGGTGTGGTTTCGAAATCTTTGATCCTAATTAATGTTGGGTTTTCATTATCAGACTGGTGAATTCCCGTCAGAACCACATTCTCCACAACACACATAAAACATGACGTTAAACTGTACAACATATGAAGAGATACATGGATCTTTATTCTTATCTTCATGGGATATGTAAGAATTCCCGGATATTTACTCTGATGGTTCATCCTAGTTAGCACCAATTCAGCCATGTTTCTTTGGCCTGTATACTAAGGTTATCTCAGGAGTTCATCATGTGGTGTGTACTTCTCCTATCCTCGTTCATGTAGATTTTTCTTTTTTCCTTCCATGGAAATTCCCCTTTTTTGAGAAACCTCTACCAATTTTCTTCCTTACCACATGATGATAAACTACATAACATTTTTAGAACTACATGTGGCCTGATTCCCATCCTCATGGGAAACATAGGAACTCCTAGTCATTTTTACTTTGGTTTAGCACCAGGTCCCTTGATATTTTATGTACCTTTTTCCTAAGTCCCCTCATAGTAGTTCATGGTGTGGTGTGGATTCATTTTTTCCTCATTCACATTCGGTTGTTTTGCCATGCCATGCACACCCCTTTAGGACATTAACCTCTTATGTTTTCCAAGCGGATGATAATAAACTATATTGGACCCCAACATCATTTCCAAATGATAATAAACTGTAAAGAGCACCAGAACTATGTAGGGATTGATTCCCATATTTATGGGATACATAGGAACTCATGGGTATTAAATCCTTGAGTCTAGACTTAGGTTCATCAACCCATTTTACCTCTTTATTCAGCTCATCTTCTTGAGTCATATCTCCCTAAGTTGATCCCCTTGGCCTCTAACCCATAGCATCAATGTGCATTAGATGTGATTTGGTTTCAGACTTAGAGTGTCAGATTCTACATGGACGTGTTTTAAATCCATCTCTATGCTTTATATGTCCCTATTTGGGTCCACATCATCTTTCACATCTGATGAGACCCCCTAACGGTATGGATGTTTGGTCTTATTACTCACCTACCTTCCTGAGCTAAAATTCCATAGTATTTTTAATAATAATATAATACAATTCCCATCTTGCGAATATGGTCAGCGATCGATCCTAATTTTTTTGTTTCAATTCCATGGAACAAGATGTGTTTCAAACATGGTTAGAAGATATCCTCCATAGTTATTTCCAATCCCATTTTCCCCCAAATAGTGGTCTTGTGATTCACATCTCTTTTCAACTCCCTATGTCTATGTTGAATTTTAACACCATTGGTTTTATCCCTTCACACACCTTTTCAGGTTGTGTAGACGGGCATACATTCTTTGGTTATCCTCGGACCCACACCTTTATTCCACTATTGTGTCCTTCCATGTTTTTAAGGATCTTATTAGACCCTTGTTTCCAAAACCAAGTATGAATCATGTGGGATTAGGGGTTTTTGATAAAATTTATACTTGGGTGGAATCGTTCTCACCATGTGGTCCAAGTTCTATTTCCTTAAAATAAGAGTTAGGATCCAAATTCAAGGCATCGTGCCTCTTAACTATGTGTAATATCTTGGAAATATGTAATTTAGTGAGGAATTCCTTGTCCTTATTCACTTCAAGTTACATTTTTGTGTTTCATCGCATACTTTCACTTTAGGAATCGTCCCCTTATGTTCTGAGCTCTATGACCGTAAACTAAGATCTCTTTCATCCATATTGTATGATATTAAACTAGACTTTATGCATCTGAGTCGTATGATGATAAAATACCTATCCATATGATGTATTCATTTGAGAGGAAATTACTCCATTGGTGCTAGGTTTTTTATATGTTATCTCATAACTACATGTGTCTTGATTCTCACCCCTATGGGATACATAGTGATGCCCAAGAATTTATTCCATGGGCCCATCTGCATCGTCATGAACATTTTACCCCTCTTGGAATAGGTTTATCCCATAATTATGTAGTGTGTTATGTGTTACATATGTCCCCATTAACTTTGGGTTTGAGAAAACTCACCATTTACCTCCCCTAAGAGTTCTCATTGTCTTCGTCCTTACTGCATGATTATAAACTACATGGGCTTGTCCCATGCACATGGCATTAAACTGGTCACTTTATGGTCTAAACTCTATGAACATAAAATAAGATTATATTAACCAAAATGTTTCTCATTTAATAGGATATCTACCCCTTTTGTTATTGTACACCTTCTATTCCATATTAAGAACTACATGTGGCTTGATTCTTATCTATATGGGATATATAGTGATGCCCAGATTTCCTGTCTGTGGTCAAACTGCCACCACATTCTTTTTCCTGGACCTTTTGGACTAGGATATCCTAAAATTATGTGGTTTGGTGTTTAATTCTCTTTTCCCCATTCACATCATGTTTATTATTTCTTATCCACGTATTTCCTTTGGGTATACCCCTCCTTTAACTCATTGATACAACATGATGCTTAAAATTCATGGGTAATATCCATGCTTCAAACATTCCTTAATTTGGGATTCCATCATCTCTTTGTCCAAAGGGACCCCCTAATGGTATGGATGCTCAGCCTTAGTGCATGGATACTATTATGGGTTAACTCCTCTATGGAATTTGAACAAAAATTTTATATAAGTATTGCATTTAAAATATTGTTAACGATCGATCTTCATTTGTTTGTTTCAATCCTAGGATAATGTGATATGGATGCTATGTTTGGAACTTGGTAAACTATTATACTTCATCATCACACTGCTCCCATTGTGTCCCAAATATTAGATTATGTGATTCACATTCTATACCCCTTTCAATTTTATGGATCTCTAACACCCCTAGTGTTATTAATCCATGAATGTTCACACATTGAGTAGGAATGATTGAATGTTTTAGATTTTACCCACCCAACATTTCCTTCCTACTATCGCACACTCAAATGAGATAGAGAAGGCCTAACATAAATCCTTGTTTCGTACACCGATCATGGATCAAATAAGATTAGGGTTTGTTGTTGGTTAATTCGCATACATGAGATTGTGTGCCCTCATGTTCTAAGCTCTATGACCATAAACCAAGACCTCTTTCATCCTTACCATATAACATTAAAATACATGAAATGGTCTTGTCAAATGACCTTAAACATTGATATCATTGTCTTGGTAACATGATGAAAAATGGCATAGTGTTGTGGTGTTATCATTCTAAAGGTCATCACCTTGGGCATCGATTATTCACCATATCATTTTTCAAGACATATGCATCTTGATTCCAGTAGTGGCCTGTAGACATTGCATCTAGGGATAGTTGCTGAAAAAAGGATTCCAAACAAAGAGAAAACAAGATATATAAAATTCCTCTTTTCTATGTGTGTGGGTTAGCCCCACATGGAAAAAAATCTTAAGAACTACGTATGGACTGATTCCTGCTCTAATAGGAAACATAGAGACATCCGAATGTATCATTCTGGAGTACAACCATGAAAAATCTCAATTTCAGCCTTTTTTACTCCATCCTTTTTAACCTAGGATTTCCACTATTTAATGTGTGTGGTGTGGTGTGGTCTTCTTATACCCTCATTCATTTCATGTTATGTGTTGAACCATGCATGTATCCTTGGAAATTCCCATTTCTTAGCTATATGACATTAAACTACGTTGGAATTTTTTTTCCTTACCGCATGATGTCAAACTTTATAGCATCTTAAAAAATACGCGTGTCTTGATTCCCATCCTCATGGGAAATGTATGAACTCCCATCTTCATGTCCAGCCCTGGGTTCTCCCATTTTATGTCTTATTTTATGAGGTTCCTTCTAGGAAAACATGGTGTGGTGTGGAATTCTTATGTTCTCATTTACATCAGTTTTTCAACAGCTACACTGTGTACCCCCTATTTAGGGATTTCTCCAATTATCTACATCTTCCCCACATGATGTTAACATGTATGGAATCTTAAGAACAATATATGGATTGATTCTTATCTTTATGGGATATGTAGTGATGCTCTAGAATTTGGTCAATGGTTCCATCCCCAGGTTAATTAAACATCTAGGACCATTGCCTCATATTGTGGTCCAAAATCTATGACCATAAACTATTATTACCTACTCCATGTAACATTATGTTAAACTGTTTTCTAGGGTCTGTGCATTATGAACTTAAACTATGTGCAATTTCCTAGTCATATGACGTTAAACCATTTCATTCATCATCCATACTGTACGATGTTAAACTAAATGATTATCATTTTCATTTTCTTGTTGTAAAACGTCAAGTCATCCTAGGTCACTGCTAGAGAGGACCATTCTTGGAGTAGTTTTGATCTCAATTTTGAATAATATTCTCACCCAATGTTCTTTCTTCATGGTGGTGTAATTTCAGGAGTGTTGGACTCCATTCGAACATCCCCTCACTCCATCTTCATGCTTTGTGTGCCCTTTATTTTGGATCCTAATCCTCTTTCACATTTGAAGGGACCCCCTAATGGCCTGGTCCCATGCCACCATGGATCACCTAAAATTTTAGGTCAATGTTACAGAATACATATTATGATACATCAATTTTGGCCTCATGTTTTGAATACGGTCATCTATTGGCCCTCATTTGTTTGTCCCCCTTTCAGGATAACATGCTATGGATACTGTGTTGCAAACATGGTCTGGGGTTATACTCCATCATCATTCCAACATCATTATGTTCCAAATTTTGGGTGTCATGATTTAAACTTCTCATATCCCTTTGTTTGGATTGATATTAGTGCCTCTGGGGTTATCCTTCTCAGTCACTAAGGCAGGTTGGGAAAAGAGGTTTGGTTGTTCTAAGAACCTTGTTCTCTAGTCAATGACCCTCTCAAACTCTAGGTGGTCATTCAGATCCCAACTGTTCAATGATTATTTGGCACTCTCTTATCTTATGTGCTCAATTATGTGGTTTAAAGTGAGACCTATTTTTTCCATCGACTGTTCAAGGTTCCGATGCTTCGCTAATGTGTATAGCAGCACTCGGGTCGAATCCTCGACAGTGATGATTTTTAATAGTTGATTGTTTTAGTTGATTTGTATTATGATTGGGGAGTTTGATTTCAGATTTTAATGGAAATAATTGATTGATTTAGATTGATTCAAAAATTTAATAAAGATGGGGTGAGTTCATCATTAGGGAGTTAAGCTTGCGATATCCTTGAGCTTTTCTTTATATTGCATTAAATTAACACCCACATCACAAGTTGACATTGATTGGAATTACCAAGTGTTGATGATTTAATCTAGGCCTTAACATAAAATAGGGTTCTAATATTAATTAGATATTGTTTATGGTTGTGTATTTATGGTTCCAATAATCCATGGAAACCACTCATTAAACAAAACAAGTCATTAATCCATGACATGTTTAGCCCAACATACACAATGTTAATATAAATAATATTCATCAAACAGATGCTCTAAATCACATAATATCCCCAAATTATGACTCACCTTAATGATATATTTACTCAGAAATTTGGGTGATTAATAATATAGATGTAATTTCTTTGATGATGAATTATAAATAAAATAAAAAAGAAAGGGACTAGATAAGAGTAGTGTGCCGAACACCCACAAAATGGTAAAGTTAATTAAGAATAGACATTCAATTGAATGAGAAAGTAGAAGAAGGGAAGGGTATTCAACTGGATTTAAAATATTTTAAGACCATTAATATTACGATACATAAGGTGGATAATAATAATAGATGTATAAGAAGGAACATGTATTAAAATTCAATTAAAATGAAAACAAACTTACATGATTGAAAATAAGAAGAACACAAAATTAAATGGAAACAAAAAGAGGAGTAAGAGTCTCTTAAGTGAATAAATTTGTATGGAATGTCATCCCAAGACATTGGTAAGGATTTTGTAATTCCAATTTATTTTCATCCCTTCTGAAATTCCAACCCTTTGTAAGGAGAGGAGGGGGATGTGTTTATAGCTCAATGTTTTGGGATGTTTAGACTCCAAAATCGCCCCTCAACTTGGCTCTAACATTAGAACATACATAAAAAAGATCTAGATATATTCTCCTTAAATTTTATATATCGAAATGTTTTCAGTATACTCTAAAATTTTGGATTCATTTCTACATATGGGGCCAAAGTTATGGCAGATTGCTTAAACCATTATGAACTGTCCATTTCTATCCATTCTTTTTCGAAGGCCATAATGTGAATGGAGTTTTGAATAGGAAGATGCCATAATTGTAGAACACATTATTCAAAAAAGATGGCAGTAGATATCTTGTATTTCACACTGAAAAATATCATCTATAATTGATGTCTATATCATGAAAAAAGTCAAATTTGTTCTAATGATCTCAATTCCCAGACAGAATATTGGGATAGACTTCAATGCTTCATTTGGTACCCTTGTTTTTTCATTTGGGCCTTGAAAATTTTATCCATGACTCCTTGAATTGTCCCTAGAACTTTGGAGGAGAATAATTAAATTTAGACTTCTGTATTGATGCCAATAATTTAATATTCTTGACTGGTCCAGTTTTTAGAGATTTATTGGGCCTTTTGTGTGGTCCATATGACCCTTCAAATGGAAGAATTGGCCAATGATTCCTTCTATTGATATGTTTTAAATGGAATAAGGAATCCTAAAAAAATATTAAACAAAAAATTTGGATTAGTGGGGTGATATTTATTACTAAAACAATAAAATGACATGAATATGTATGAATTCAAATAGTGATAAAAAATTATATTTAATATTTAAACATTAATATTTAAGACAAATAATGGAAATTTCATATAAAATATATAAAGATATTATATGAAAAGTTATGAAAATATTAATAACATCAACTACCCCACACTTATTCTTGTGCATGTCCTCATGTGGAACAAACATAAAAATATCACAAAATCTTTCTCACTTTCCAATAAATATTAAAATTTTGTTGTCAACAATTAGGGGAGGTTTATACCATTTCACTAATCCATATTTAATTCTGAAAAAAATGTTACAGAAATCATGTTCAAAAAAAAATTCATTTTTCATGCTGAAATTCAGAAAGGGAAAATCTGGGCACACAAAAGTCACTCCTCTTAAGATGATGAAATTCATTTACGGAGGTTCACTCTTTCACCAACAAAAAGTG
Source organism: Viscum album (assembly GCA_963277665.1). Classification (NCBI taxonomy): domain Eukaryota; kingdom Viridiplantae; phylum Streptophyta; class Magnoliopsida; order Santalales; family Viscaceae; genus Viscum; species Viscum album. Next base: position 1,313,801,046 of record OY728134.1, on the reverse strand, counting down.
GAAATACTATATTTTTAAATAGATCTCATATTTAATTCCATATCTTAAAGTCCAAAAATAATAAATAGTTCTTTTAGTGGTTTTTAGTGGCTACGGGATGATAGGAATATAGTATACAAAAGAGTATAAAGAGAGGTAAAACACCAACATGGAAAAAGCAATGCACAAAATTTATGAAATAAAACATGGAAGGAAATGAAAAAAAATAGTTATAAGGGAAATATTTTGTGAAGCATGACACAAAAGAGGAAGACCATTTGAAGGGAATGAGAATACATAATATTTATAAAAAATAACTTCTTCCAATGACACATGAATATATATGGAAATTGTTATTTTTTATTCTTTTTTTTTAATTTTTTTTTTCATTTTAAAAAGATGAACTTGAAACATATCTCACATTAATCTCCCAACCCATGATTTATCTTCCCATGACACTAATTGCAATAGTTATAAAAAGATCAATGGTTGAGGAAGATTTATTTTTGACCTATCCAAGTCACAACCAATATTTTTCTTTTTTTTTTAATTTTTTTTTTCAAATTTTTATAAGAAATTCAAATATCATTTGTATATGATGTCCTAAAAATATATGCATTCCCAAACCTCACTAAACGAAAACCTCTCCCACACACTAAAATGGATGTTTTCACTTAAGAATATGACACCACATTGGAAAGTAAGGAAATGGTACCCATAACGAATTCCATTCCCCCCACACCTAAATTTCAATAATTAATGTAACATAAATCCATTTAGATGGTGGGTGGGATTAGGTATTGGGATTGTAATTGGGCTATAATTTTTTTCAAAGGTTCTAAGGTTCTGTCAATGGGAGGATTAATTCAAGTGTAATGGGAGGCTATTTGAATATTGTGATTCTCTTGAGGTTAAGAAATTGCCTACATCATATTAATGCACACAAAAGTAAAAAATTCAGCTCAAAGGTCCACAAACTCAAGAATCACAATCAAGGTTGAAAAAACCTATTTTTAAAAGATGGCTATAGGTGACCTTGGCATGAATGCTAATATTGTTACTCACAGTTGGGGTAAATTATTATCCAAATCAAAAATAGAGCATTCAAAATTTGTTGGTTTTGAAACAAGATTATTTATCCAATTTGGTTATGAAAATACAAAAATTTTGACATGAAAACAAGTATTTTGGCTTCCCAAAATGGATAGAAAAAAATTGAAAATTTAATTATGAGTAGTTATGGATTTTTTTTTGATTTTTGATTTTTTTAGTTTTTTTGATTTTTTGATTTTTTGATTTTTTAATGAAAACTCACACAAAGGAGAAATACAAAAAGAAAGAAAAAAGGGGTTTATGGTGAATGAGGTTAAAAAAAGAAGAATAAATAGGATAGAGATAGGGAGAGAAGGAGGAAGAAGAGAGAAATAAGGAGTTAAGGGGAAATAGGTTCCTATTGGTTTTGATTTGGTGAGTTTCTATCTCCATCCAGTGGTGGGTCTACTGTGGATATGATGGAAGTTTTTGTTTTTCAAGGATTTTATTTCCTCTCATGGTGATAATTTAAACAATGTCCATTAACCATGAATTTCCTTTTTGTAGAGGGGTTTTGGACATGAATTACACCAAATGGGTAAACATTAGTAATAATAAAAGAACCTTAACAATGAGAATTAAGCTTACCTGGGTGAAGTAGAAATCAAGAATTGAAGATCATCACCTTTTTAACTTTATGAAATACATTTCTCAGGATGTGTTTTTCCTGGAGTGCCTTTGTTGTCTCACTATAGAGATTATAATTCTCCTAAGAATCAAGTCGAATATCCTCTAGTTCAGTCAATTGAAACAATATTTCTTCAACAGATTTTTCCAAATAAAAATTATAAGTTTTCATAGACCAAAATAACCTATGTTGGATTTAAACTGTAAAATGACATGCTTTACCAAAAACTATTATAAAAGGAGACATCCTAATGGGTGTTTTATATGCAGTTCGATAAGACCAAAGTGCTTCACCGAGTCTCTAAGGCTATTATTTTCTTGTGGGATGAAAAACTCTCTCAATAAATCTTTTTTCACTTCTATATTGGAGATTCCATAAATGAAATTTGTTTTGGGGTGATATTCAGTTGAATTTTATGTACAACACCATTCTTTTTCAAAATAGATTCCATGGTTTTATTGCAAAAATGGCCTCCTAAGTCACTGATCAAGGCACGAAGAGTTCCAAATCTATGGAAGATGTTGGTTTTTTAGAACTCATTAATAGTATGTGAATCATCCTTTCTATTGGGTTTGGCCTCTAACCACCTATAAATGTAATCAACTGCAAGATAAATATATGAGAATCCATGGGAAGGGTGAATGGTCCCATGAAATTGATGCCCCAAACATTAATGATATCAAAGAAGATTAAGGAATTTTTCAGAATTTCATTTCTTTTGGAAATTGTTCCAATATTTTGGCAAGTGAGATGTGATTAACAGAACTTATGTGAGTCCTTGAAGAGTAAAGTCTAGAAGAATCTAGAGTTTATGACCTTTTGGAAGGTCCTTTGTGGTCAATAGTGGCCACCTCTGGGAAGTGAGTGACAAGATTCTAAGATGGAGGAATATTCATCTTAATCAACACATCTCCTAATTACCATGTCAACCCCAGATTTTTGAAGATTATTTTCTTCCCAAAAATAGTATTTTGAATCACTTTTCAACTTCATTTTTTGTTCTTTTGAAAACATTAATGGGAAAACACTCAAAACCAAGTAATTTACAATTGGGGATACCATGGTATTTTTGGAGTGAGAGATGATATGTGTTCATTTGGAAAATCCGGATCAATTATTTGAGAATGAGAAGAATTAGATATTATAATTAGGTGATCAGCCACATGGTTTTATTTTCTAGGTCTATCTTTGATTTCAAGGACAAACTCTTAGAGAATTAGGATCCATCTTAATAGCCTCGGTATGGAATCACTATTCTTGAGTAAAAAGATTATAGCAGAATGCTCTATGAAGGTGATGATTTTGGAACCGAAGAGATAGGGCCGGAATTTATATGAGGCAAAAACCACCGATAAATGTTCCTTTTTAGTCACAATATAGTGATATTGAGTTTCATCCAATGTTTTGAGGCATAATATATGACATGAGGAATGTTTTCTCTTCTTTGACCAAGAACAACCCCAATGCCACTATATGAAGCATGACACATAAACTCAAAGTGTAAGGACCAATCTAGGATTGGATTATCAGGGCAGATTTAAGAGCAGTTTTTAGTTCAAAGAAGGATCTCTTACAAACTGCATCGAAATAGAAAGTGACATCATTTTGGAGCAATTGAGTGAGTTGGAGGGAAATCATTCTAAATTTATTAATGAATCATCAATTGAAATTGGCATGGTCGAGGAATAAGCAGATGTATCAAATAGAAGTGGGTTCATGAAGTGATTGGATCACTTCAATTTTGGAAGAATCAACTTCAATACCCTCTTTCGAAAATATGTTCCCTAGAAAAATCCCATTTGCAACCATGAAGTGATATTTTTAAAAATATAACATAAGTTTACACTTGACACACTTTTCAAGGACTATAGAGAGTGAATGCAAGAATGATTCAAATGACTCACCATAAATGGTAAAGTCATTCATGAATATTTCCATTCAGTGTTCAATTAATTTGGAAAAGATACTCATCATACACCTCTCAAATGTTTCAGAAGCGTTGAAAAGTCCAAAAGGTATTCTAATATATTCATATGTTCCAAAGGGGAAAGTGCATGTAGTCTTTTCTTGGTCATGAGGTGCTATTGGGATTTGAAAATATCCATTGTATCCATAAAGAAAGTAATAATGTGACTTTATGACTGATCATTCTAGAATTTGATCAAGGAATGGAAGAGGTTAGTGATATTTTCTTGTTTCCACATTCAATTTACTATAGTTGATGCAAACACACCATTTGTTCTTCACTTGAGTTCTGACTACCTCCCCATGTTAATTTGTGAAAAACGTTATCCCACCCATCCTAGGTATAAATTGAATTAGACTAACCCATTCGCTATTGAAAATTAGGTAGATAATACCATCATGAAGAAGCTTGGTGATCTCTTCCCTAACTACCTCTAGTAAGAGTGGATTGAGTCTTCTTTGTGGTTGTATAGTTGGCTTGGATGATTTTTCATGATAGATGTGATGCATGAAAAGGGAAGGGTTTATTCCTCATAAGTTATCTGGGGTCCAACCAAAGGCATTTTTATTTTCCTCTAAAACCTGAACAAGTTTGGACTCCTTAGTTTCAGTAAGTGAAGTGGATATAATGACAGGCTAAGAGCGATAATGTAAAAGGAATTCATATTTCAGGTATTCAGGAAGAGGTTCCAGATTAGTCTCATCATTCATTTGTGTCTTAGAAAACACAAGAATGGAGGAAGGGATTTCAGTTGGTTCAGATTAATTTTCCTAAAAAATGTCCATGGGGGAGTAGTAGAGATCTGAGTTGATGTGGGGTTCATGAAAATTTTCATGTTTTTTTTATATTTATGGCGTATATTAATGAAAGGTCCACATCAACTTCACCATTTATGACTTGGTTAATCATGGTGAATATTTTACAATATCCTTTATCATTAGAACATGAAGACCATGATGGATTAAGGTTCAATTGACTCTCAAAAGTGTCCTCAGAAGCATGGATTGAGAATTTATAGTGATCCTTAGATGGGTATCACATGGCTTGGAAAATGTTGAAATTGACCTGTTAATCACAAAATTCAATGGCTAAGATCCTTGAATGGACATCAATATTAGTTATCGTTGTCATTAAGAATGTTATTCCTAGAATTAGGGGAGATCAAGAAGAGTTAATCTCACCTTCCATGTCAAGGACACAGAAATCAACAGGTAAGATAAGATCATTCACACGAACAATGAAATCCTTGATTATACCCTCAGGACTACCAGTGTTTCGATTAGCCAATTGAATAATAACACCTGTTAGATGTAATGGAACTAGACCAAGGTTAGATAATATTGATTTGGTCATGACATTAATTGAGGCTCATAGGTCAATTAATGCATCATCTATATTGGAACTTCTTATTTGGAATGGAGCCATAAAGGTCCCAAGATCTTTTCACTTCATGGGAATATAATACTGGGTGGAAAAATTTTCAAAGGTCCTATGCTTCCTCTTTTGGGTGAAAAATTCCTTAAGAATCATGGAATAATTTTGTATTTGTTTTATGTCATCTAAGAGTGTAATGTTTACTTCAACACGTCTAAACATGTCGAGCATTTTAGTATCAGGTTCAAATGACATCCTTGGATTAGAAATAGCCTGAGGAAAAGAAATTGGATTCCTAAGTGGAATGGAAGGAGGTGAGGGAATGACTTCAGATTCCGTTTCTAATTTCTTTTTCTTTTCAGTTTCTAGGTCAACATTTAAAGGGGATTTGGAGTACTTATCTCGAGGCATAACAATTTTATTTCCCTATCTAAGTGTAATTTCACTTACATTACCCTCGGGGTTAGGTAATGGTTGATCTAGGAGTTGGGAGGAATCAGATTATTTTTTCCGGATTATGTGGGATTCAAGTTGACTAATTTGGGTTTCAAGGTTTTTGAGACTAGAATGAGTGAATGAGGCAAGATATTCTTCTACACTTTCTCATTTTTTCTTCAAATATGAGGCTTGTCCTGGATTAGGATTTCCTTGATTTTGGTTCTTGGGAAATAAATTTTATTGGTTTGGGAATTAGGGATGTTCACTAGGATAGTGGAATCCAGGAGGAGGATTGTTCCTTTAAGGTTTTGGAACAAAAGGATACCACCACCTTGAACATATTGGAATCGGTTTGTATTTGGTTGAGGGAACTAAGGGGGATAAGAAATGGGATTCCCATATCTCAAGATATTGTTATAGGTAGAAGATAACGGATCAGAGTTTGGTTTGTTGAAGTTTCTAAAAAACTGACCTGATTGTTGAGAGTTGGGGTTCCATTGAGAATATGCTGCATTGAGCTCCATTGAACCAGATTAATAAGATGGATCCTATTGATGTTTTGGACATGTGTCAGTTGGATGAGATGGAGAGATACTGATTCCACAGTTCATGATAGATCAATGGAACAAAGATTGTGGAGAAGATGAGGTTGGGTATTTGGACGCCATAGTTAGTTTTCGTATAAGACTTGTACATTCACTTATCAAATCATCATCTTGTTTGGATATATCGATTAATTCTATTGGGATTTTTTTACTTGAGTATGTTCTTGAGTATGGAATTTTTGTGTGTTTTCATCCATGTTTCTTGTCATATCCTTTACAGATGTAGGATTTTTTTTTCAACAAGAGCACCACCACTAGCAGCATCAATGAGAGTTGTCTCCATAGCCAATAAACCTTCATAGAAGTATTGGATAAAGTATTGGTCAAGGATTTGGAGGTATGGGTAGGTTTCCACAAGATTTGTGAACCTCTCCCAATATCCATGGAGTAATTCATTTGAGAATTGTTGAATACCACTTATTTACATTCAGATAAATGTAGTAAGAGAGGAATGAAATAATTATTCTTTGAAAAGTTGATTCATGTCATTCCATGTGGTTATGGAACCGGGAGGAAGGTATTATATCCATGATTTTACAATGTTAGCTAGGGAGAAAGGGAATTATCAGATTTTGATTTGTTCCTCATAAACCCCTTGATGCTTCATCACAGAGAACACCACTTGGAACTCTTTAAGGTGGAAATGTGGATCCTCACCAGCTAGACAATGGAAATTAGGTAGAAGACAAATCAAACTCGATTTGATTTTGATGTTAGACTCTATGTTTGGATATTTAATACCAAGGGGTTGGTTATTCTAATCAGGGGAATCATGTTCTTTAAGTGTTTTCTCCCTAGGATTGTCTATGTCTAAATTAATTGGTTGTACAAGGACATGTTATTGAATTATTTGATTATCCCTAATGTTCCTACTAATTTGGAGAAGCGTTTGCTCAATATTAGGTCAAAAAAATATGATGGATTGTTTGGAAGGATATGGGAATTCATAGAGACTTTCTAATAAAGAGGAAGATGGGATTTTGTTTGTGTTCTTTTTTTATGATTTTTATTAGAAGATGGGTTTTTCTTTGTGTTTTCTTCAATTTTTTTTAATATTGATTTTTTTTGTTTTTTTTGCAATAACTCAAAACTAACAAATAAATAATTTAACCATCCCCATAAATAGTTCCATTTGAAAGTGTGGTTTATTGTCACCTATCTAACGTTCAAGGTTCTGATGCTCTGCTAATGTGTATAGCAGTACTCCTGTTGAATCCTCGGTGATGATGCTTTTTAATAGTCAATTGTTTTTAGTTGTTTTTTATTTTTATTGGGGGTTTGTTTGCAGAGAATAATTGAAATGATTGATTTATTTAGATTTATTTAACAATTTATTAATTATTTGGGAAAGTTCATTATTAGGGAGTTAAGCATGTGATATCCTTGAGTTTTTCGTTATATTGCATTAAATTAACACCCACATCACAAGTTGGCATTGATTGTAATTACCAAGTGTTAAATCTTTAATCCAAGCCTTCACATAATATAGGGTTCTAAACTTAATCAAATATTGTTTATGTTTGTGTATTTATTGTTCCTATAATCCATGGAAACCACTCTTTAAACAAAACGATTCATTAATCCATGACATGTAAATTCCAACATACACAATGTTAATATAAATAATATTCATTGAGAAAAAGCTATAAATCAATTAATATCCCCAAATTATGACTCACCCCAATGAGAGATTTAATTTTCCATTAGGGTGGTTAATAATCTGGTTTTAATGTTTATGATGATGAATTTTAATGAAAATAAAAATAAAGGTACAAGATAAGAGTAGTGCATTGAACAAACACAAAAATGGTGAAGTTAATTAAGAATGGACTTTAGATTGAATGGGAAAGTAGAATAAGGGATGTGGATTCAACTAGATTTAAAATATTTTAGTAACGTTAATATTACCAAAAAGTAGGTTGATAAGAATAATATATGGATTAGAATAAACAAGCAATAAAATTCTATTGAAATGAAAGCATACTTACAAGATTGGAAATAAGAAGAAGACAAAAGTAAATGAAAAAAGAGGAGTAAGAGTCTCTCAAGTGAAAAAATGAGTATGAAAGGTCCCTCTAAGTCTTTGGAAGGGTTTTGGTTGTGCCAATGTATGATTTTCTCTACTGAAATTCCAACCATTTGTATCGAGAGGAGGGGGGGTGTATTTATATCCCAACGTTGTGGGTTGCTTTCATTCCAAAGCTTATCCTCCACTGTGCTCGGATATTGGCCCATATTGAACGCTGAATCTCGATATATTTTCTTCTTCAACACAGTATATAAAACTTTTGGAAGTATAATCTCAACATTTGGAGGAATTTGGACTTATGGGTCCAATGTTATGGTGATTTGATTAAATAATTTTGAACTTTCCATTTCTATCCATACTTTTTCGAAGGCAATAATGTGAATGGATTTTTGGATAAGTTGATGTCATAATTTTCAAAAACATTATTCAAAAAATTGTTCCTACCATATCTTGGATTTTACACTTCAAAACATTAGCTCCAATTTATTTCTATATCCAAATAAAAGTCAAATTTTGTTTGCTGATCTCAATTCCTAGACAGAATTTTGGGCTGGAATTCAAAGCATCATTTGGGCCCCCATTTTTTGATATGGGCCATGAAATTTTTATACATGACTCCTCGAATTGTACCCCAAATGTTGGAGGAGAAAAAAGGAATTTGGATGTCATGATTGAGCCCAATAATTCAATCTTCATGGCTGGTCCAGTTTTTTAGAGATTCTTTGGGCCTTTTTGTGTGGTCCATATTACCCTTCAAATGGAGGAATTGGACAATGATTCCTTATATTGACATGTTTAAAATGGAATATGGAATCTGAAAAAACAAGAACAAAAAATCTAGATCATTAGAGTGATAGTTATTATTAAAACACTAAATTGAATTGAATCTGGATGAATTTAAATAGTGCTGAAAATCATATTTAATATTTAAACATTAATATTTCACACCAATTTTCCACATTTCATATACAACCAGTAAAGGGAGTATATAAAGAGTTATAAAATATTAATAACATCAGTGGTTGTCCCTTATTTCTCAAACTGGGCATGACCCATGTGAGCTTAGGGATTGGTCATTTGTTTTTTATCAGATATGATCTAGGCACAATCGTCAAAACAAGAAACCAAATTTCCATGCATGAAAAATAAATATGAAAGTAGGGAAATACATCTGTGAGTTCAAAAAAACACAGTCCCTATGTATTGTCCCATTCAATGGAGCATCTTAGCTCCATCGCCCTTTGGAAGGTGGAATCCAGGATTTGTTGTCGCCTCTCGAGCTCCCTTAATTCTTCCTTGAATGTATGATGAAGTTTTTCAGCCCTGGTCCATGCTTGATCTTCACCAAATCGGATGATATCCACCTCATGGGATTCATTCCATATTTAATATTCATCTTCTACAAGCTAAATCCATAGTCATTATATAAGTTCTGACGGGGTTCTGATGAAATTTCAGCACTCATTCACCCACACCCCCAAACACTGGACCTCTTGTTTAGACTCTTGAAACATCTAGGTGTTGACATAATTCCTCCACTACTATCTAATGCTGATGCCACATTATTACTCCCATATATTCTATTCTAGATGGTCTTAGATGAACATTTGTAGATTTCGCGTATCTACCTCTATAGTGAGTAGGTTGCACAGTTGAGGGAGAATCCATCCCATCTAGATTATCCACTCCAATCAAGAGACATCATCAATAATGCGCTAGATCATTTTCCATGATTAGTGATAGATATTATTACTATACTTCTCATTATATATGGTATCTTGCATCTCATATAGGTTAGTAGGATCATATTCTGACTACGCCCCCACATGTTTGAAAACAGATCCTCCTCTGGCATTTTATCAGTTGGATTAGGATCCATGTCATCCAATTGATCTTCATTACTAGATATCACTTTGATAAGTTCTGGTTCTATCATACCAGTGGTCCTTCCCGTATCCATGATCTCCTTGATCTAGTCATATTTAATGTCTGATTCCATGATGATTGGTGTTCCCCTTGGGAAATTAGATTTGGGATCCTTATCCATCCTCACGATCATGGTGCACGCCATTAGAAGAAATGTTCAAACCAAAACATATAGTGTTAGTGGTCTAGATTTGACATGAATCATTTATGATTTTGTGAGAGATATGACTTATAGAGGATAAATATCTGATCTCACCCTTGGGTTTTCACTGTTGGAATCCTAAGAAATGCCCCACCCTCCCCCCTGTATATGGTTGGAAACTCCAAATATTCTAAAAAGGCCACCATGGGTGTCACATCCTAGCTGGACTCTACAATTTACATTATCTCGAACGTCGGAACTAATGATATGTTTTTTGTGATAATGTAAGGGATCATGGATTTAAGATTATCCTACACAGGACATATGTCATTAGGAAAACCTATATGGCCTATGTAGCTTCCACAATGGAATGGTTTGGAGTTTACCTCTAGAGTTTTGGAAAAATCTTCTATCTCTGAGGTCGTAACTTCAATTTCCTCCAAAGGTCTACCCCTATTAGACTTTTCTACCCAGGATGAATCTTATGATTCTTCAGGTAGAGGGAAATGATCCCTTATCTCAACAAAAGAGGGTGGTGTTGAGGATGTTTGATCAAGAAGTACCATCACATGATCTGTCATTGGATACAGAGTACCCTGAGAGTGCACGAAGTCCTAAAGATCAATGATGTATTGTACCCCTTATGCATAAGACGCCAAGAAGTTGGCCTTGGTATAGCCGATATATGAAATATCCATCCTGAGATGGTTGGATTTGCCAAAAATTTCGGAGGGTCTAGTAAATTGTCTATTGACATCCCAGGTGTCCTAAGACTTTAGAAAAACAGTATCCTCAGTCATATCTATGTGGTGTATCTGATTCCCAAGAGCCTGTGTTAGTATCCTAAGGAATTATACGGGTTTCCATACTCTATCCTAGATTTTCTTGTTAAATCCACTAGGTTGGCCATCGTTCCTCTTCTACTGTCTCTCTGAGAAGGACTCAAAATCACTATTCCTTATTCCATCACACCACAATGCGAATCAACCCTACCACCACTGTGCTTTCTTAACATTGTCTGATCCCTACCTCAGGGTTGAGGGGAAACCCTATCATCAGTATGGACAGTTAGTTGCTCCATCATCTTCCCCAAGTAGGCTACCTCCCATCTCTTGTCACACTCCATCACTAGCCCATAAGTGGCTTTGGGTGGAGGAAGCTCATTATTCATTTTCTAACGCTCCCTTGGGAACATGATCCACATCTACATCATCATGCATGGTTGATACTCATAGGAAATACTAGGTAAAATTTTGGGTTATTCCTTTCATGCACTGTAACTATCTCTCAAAACAGTGCGGGGTGTACCACTCAAAGATAAGATCCCGGTCTACTCTTGCTTATGAAACTCCACCTAGGAATTCCAGGAGGTATAATCAATGCTCCTTAGTCACCTATCCATCATTAGTGAATACTCTCATTTTGTAACATCCCAACTAAGTAATGAATAATATATATTCTTATCTATGTCTATTCATGAATTATATAGTGTTTTAGAGGCTTAAAATGAGAGTAAATCCAATCTTAAGCATGGAATACACTAATATTTTAAAAAGATTGTTTTAATGCCTTTTGATGGAAAACCATCTTTAAATCAAACTTTTGACAATTTTATAAGCTCTATTTGTAAAAATAAACTTATTATTTATGATTGGGACATTGAAATTTACATTGGATAATTTTTTAGTAATTTTCTGACAATGTTCATTTATTTAATGAATAGTGAAAAATACCGCATTTTACATCAAAACTGTATTTTCATCTAATTTAATTATATTATTAGATTATATTTTTAATTGGTTTTAAAGTTTAAATAGAATATATTTTTACCATGTAATCCAATGGTGGTCATTGGGATTAATTTCACTTTGTAATTGGGCATAAACAAGTGCCAAAATTTTCATTGATATTATTTCTAAAAAACCCGCTATTTGTTTTAACAACAGGAATTATTTTTAAATTAATTATTGTAATTTATGTGTTTGGAATTTGGTAAAATGGATTACATACTTGGAATCAAAAGGTCCAAATTATGTAATCAATACTCTTTTTTTGGACATTATGAATAGTAATGACGGTAATTATCTTTAATTATCTTGATTAATTAGTAATCAGGTAGTTAAGGATAATAAAATAATATCATAATAATAACAAATGACCCCAAAATGTGTCCTAATTCTACTGGTTGTTTCATGACCTACCATGAGATGCCTTTTTCCAAACTTGGGGACCCCATGGAATCACTTTTGCGTGATAATGACTTTTTATCTTTTTATTTTTAAAGAAAGTTAAATATAACAAAGAATGTATCACCTTAGTAAAACATTTTTAATTTTGTCTAAATAAATGATATATTATATTATAAATATTAATTGTAAAGCTAAAATTATTTCCTACGTCATAGTATTTTTTTATAATTTTTAGACATTAAATAAATTAAATTATTTATGACATCATTATGATGCAGCGATTACCTCATTAATGAATGATTTAAATAAAATAAAAAGATAATGTAAAATATAAGACTTACACTTGTCAAAGACCTATTGTATGAGTATATTTCGAACCATTATCACCTTATCCTCGAAATATATCAATGTGGGACCTTTTAAATCCGAAACACATTTCAATATAAAGTAACATTTTATACCTTTCCAAGAGTGCCCCTCCTCTCCTCTTATAAAAGGCCCCCACCTCTACCTCCTTACCCACACTTCTCAAGCCATTGGCTTGGCCAATCTCCACTCATTTTATCTCTGCACATCCCTCTCTTTATCCTAGAAGCATTACCTTAGGGAGAAAGCTCTTCAAGAAACCCTTTTAGTACAAACTTAGAGGAGTTACCCGATTTAAAGGTAAATTCTTCTCTAATGTTCTTTTATTTTATTTTGCTTCTCTAGCCCCCTAAACTCTTTTTATTAATTTATTTTGTAACAAAAATAGTATGTTAAATATACTAGTATGTTTTTATAAGAATTATTCGATCTAAACTTACACACACCTACATCTAATGATTAATGAACATACTGTTTCCGTGGATGGCAAATATCTACCTCACGAAACGATGATTGTTCAATATTCTTATAACACATTCAAAGGTGGCCATTAAGATGTCAAAATATTTATATATGATATATAATATGTTTATGTTTTTCTTAAGCTTCTGTATTTTTCATTTATGGTATACCTTTATGGCTTCCATTATGGGTAAAAGCGATATATTCATTTTAGGAAGTGCGGACTACCGCCCCCTCAAAGTGATTTGATTCATTAATTCCATATGTGGGACATATAAAAGATGGAGTCAGTGATATTATATATGATATTATACTGTAATTATAATATTCCTTTATATCATTTTTATTCAATTCCATTAAATATGAAATAGAAATGAAATTAGCGTTCATGCGTACGTACGGCTTACCGTCTCCATGAATGGTGCATTTCATTTCTTACCTCTAAATGTTATGTAATATTATAAATGCATGTATATACTAGATATATATGATATATATGATATCTAAATCATGAATATAATTCTGGATATAATGGATATTTTACCACATTAACGACTTGTAATTATAAAGAGTTTATTTTTTACTCAAGTACCAATGATCGACAAAACGACCATTATTAACATAAATAATTACATAGCGTTCATAACATGGTAATAAGTGATATAAAAGGAATAATGAACTTGAAAAAGGTTCTTAATCAAGTAGAAATTAACTCAAGTTTATTATTCAGGACGTTAAAGAACAATCGAGTCAAGTTGGACCCGAGGTATGGGACTTCGTCTCAATCTCCTTTCATTGAGGCATATTTTGTTTTATATACAAATTTCCTTTATACGGTGTATAAAACACTTTGAATTTTACATTTATTCAAATGGAATATTTTTTATACGAAGCGTTTACTAAACGAAAAAAGGGAATGTTTTTTTGTCGTACGTATGCGGCGACAATGACTTCTCCGCTGCCGTGACCATTATTTGAGCTTCAGCTTCCTCTACAAGCCATACGTTTTTTTAAATGAAAAATAAATACCATGTTTTACTTCTCTTTTATTTTGGTATTGAAAATGGTTTTGGTATTTTTTTTATATCAATGTTTTGTATTGATATGTTGTGATTGAAAAGTGGAAATGTTATGTTTCCTTTATGCATGTTTATGTGATACGATTATGTTATAGTTCTTGGGAATTGTTATGAAGATGGGTGGTTCCGTGATAAATATCGGGCAGGTGAGCCCAATATATCTATCCAATGCATTGGGTAAAGAAAAGGGGTTAAACGTTAAGGTTTCTCTGAAGAGATTTAGGGAATATACTCTGATAGGTATTCCAAACGTAACCACGAGGGTTACTCCTTACGTAAGGATGTTATGAATGCATCAAGTTACCTTTATGTCTTATGATTTATATGATTTATTCATGATTTGATGAGGTATGTTAAAATGATTTTGTTTTATGAGTAAAGTATGATTTCATACATGGAATAATGTTTTCATTTCATACTTTTATATCCCTTACTGAGCTTTTTATGCTCATCTAATGTTTTTGAAATGTTTTTCACTGGTCAAGGGAAAGGTACATGATGTGATGATGGGGTCAAGGAAGTGTCATGAAAGAATCCATGTTTTGTTTTAAATATGTTTCTGTTGATGGGAAAAAATGAATACTATATTTTATGTAACCAATTTGTTTTAATGTGGAATGTAATGCATGATTTATGATGTAATTATATAAAACTCTAAACCTGAAAATATCCTCAATGTGTAATCTTGTAATAACTCAATATTATGTAATGTTTAAGGCTGGGACCTTATAGTTGGTATCAGAGGTCGGTTTAGATAACTTTAGGCATTATAATTCTATTAAATGATTATCCAGAAATATTTTTTTATGGTCAAATTGGAATGATATAGCATTTGAAGATTACCATGTTGCTTCATATAAGACATGTTTGTTCAGAATGGTTTTCCATTGAGGAAACAAGGAAGTAGTGATAGGAAGGAATACAGAAGGACGTAACCTTCCGAATCAGCATCCTGAGATGGTCAGAATTAAAACTAAATAGTTTTTTGCAGTAATGGCACATTTGACTCAAGCGATAAATGGTGGTGGTATCCATGCACGAGATCAGCCAGATCAACTGCAAAGGAACATGTCAGTGGTGGAACATTTCATGAGGAAACATCCCCCATCATTTAGAGGATCATCTGACCCTATGCTAGCTGAAGGGTGGATTAAAGCACTGGAGAAGATTTTCGATGTCATGGGGTGTTCAGACAATCAAAAGGTTAGTCTTTCTATTTACCGTTTGGAGGGTGAAGTAGATCAGTGGTAGTCGATGGTTAAAAATATCAGGGATGCTGATGACATTGATGCTCTCGACTGGGATGAATTCAAAGGTATGTTTATTGAGAAGTATTTTCCTAATGTTGTTCGACTTAGGATGGAAAAACAATTCTTGGAATTGAGGTAAGAGGAAGACTCAGTGGCTGCTTATAAAGAAATGTTCACTCGATTGGCAAGGTATGTTCCAAATTTTATTCGAGACCTTGATAGTAAAATCAATCGTTTTTACTCAGGATTAAAGCCAAAATATCAAAGGTCTTTAGCTTCTCATGAGTTCAAGAGTAATGAAAAGCTTGTTCGATGTGCTAAGAAGGTGGAAATGGAGTTTGTCGATGATCAAGTGTTCTATAACAACCAGCAGAAGAAGAGACCAAGGTGGCAGAAGAAAGGAAAGAATTCTTCAAAAAGGTCTGACAGTAATAAAACTAAGTTTCTAGTTTATGATAAATGTGGTAAAAGGCATGCTAGGGAATGTCTTCTAAATTATAGAATGTTCCACCGATGCGGTAAGATGGGACATAAGGCTCATGAATGCACTGAAAGAGATCAGGGTGATGGTAAGACCAAATTTTATTTACAGTTAGTGAAATGTTTTAAGTGCAATGAGATGGGTCACTATGAAAACGAGTGTCCAACAAAGAGCTCGAGTGATGGGAAGTAGTTAGAATACAAGAAGTAAGGGGTGGTGAAATCCTTTGCAATTACTTCAGTATATGTTGGGCCATCAAATGAAGTGGTATCAAGTACTTTGTTTGTTTTTTCAGATTATGCTAGTGTGTTATTTGATTCGGGGTCTACATATTCTTTCATCTCTAAAAAATTTTCTAGTAAAATGGGAATACCATCTTAAGAAATGACTCCTGAACTTGTGGTAAAAACACCTGGGGGAAATGTTAAGGCAAAAAGAATTTATAAGAATCTTCCTATCCTTATCCATGGAAAGAACCTAATTGAAAAACTTATTGTTTTACCTCTAGTAGAGTTTGATGTTATCCTGGGTATAGATTGGCTCTCTATTTACCATGCTAAGATTGACTGTAGAGCTAAAGAAGTTTCTTTTCAGAAATACTTTTAGTTTGTGTACAAGAATGAACCCTTACTGTTGATAACATATCAAGAGGCCGAGAAACTTGTAAAATATGGAAATGAATGTTACCTTACACATATTTTTGAAAACAAAGGAACTGTTCAGATTAATGATGTTCTTGTGGTAAATGAGCATCCTGATGTTTTTCCTGATGAGTTTCCTAGAATAATACCAGATCAGGAAGATGAATTTACTATTGACTTATTTCTTGATGCTAATCCAATTTCAAAACCCCCTTATCGAATGGCTCAAATTGAACTTTTTGAGTTGAAGGAGAAATTACAAGATTTATTAGAGAAAGGTTTCATTCGACCTAGCACATGACCATGGGGTTCTCCTATTTTATTTGTTAAAAAGAAAGATGGTTCAATGATACTTTTCATTGATTGTAGAGCCTTGAATAACATCACTGTTAAGAACAAATATCCTTTTCCTCATATCAATGATTTGTTTGATCAGCTCCAGGGGGCTCAGTATTTTTCAAAGATTGACCTGAGATCAGGGTACCATCAGTTAAAGGTAAATGAAGAAGATATTCTGAAGACCGCATTTCATACAAGATATGGCCATTAAGAATTTGTTGTTATGCCTTTTGGGCTGACCAATGCACCTGCTGTATTCATGGACCTTATGAATATAATTTTCCATGAGTTCTTGGATAAGTTTGTGCTTGTTTTCATTGATGATATTTTGGTGTTTTCTAAAAGTAAATAGGATCATGAAAGACATTTAAGGGTTATTTTTCAAACCTTAAAAGAAAAGAAATTGTATGGGAAATTAAGAAAGTGTGAGTTTTGGTTGCAATAAATTTCTTTCCTTGGTCACATTGTTTCTAAAGATGGGATAACTACTGATCCTACAAAAACAAAGGTTGTTGAATAATGGACAAGACCCACAAATGTAACCGAGATTTGTAGTTTTCTTGGTTTGGAAGGCTATTACCGAAGGTTTGTTAGAAATTTTTCATGGTTATATAGTCCAATGACTAAGCTAACTTGGAAGGGTGTTAAGTTTATATGAACAAAAGAATGTGATGATTGTTTTCAGGAATTGAAAAGAAAATTAGTTAATGCTCCAGTTTTGGCACTATCTTCCAGGAATAGTGAGTTTTCTATCTACAGTGATGCTTCATTGAAAGGAATTGGTTGCGTCCTAATGCAGAATGATCGGGTAATTGCTTATGCTTCATGACATTTGAAAAATCATGAGGTAAATTACCCTATACATGATTTGGAATTAGCTGCTGTTGTTTTCGCTTTAAAAATTTGGAGGCATCATTTGTTTGGAGTAAAGTGTGAAATATATACCGATCACAAAATTTTAAATTATATATTCACTCAGAAAGAATTGAACATGAGACAGAGGAGATGACTAGAATTAATCAAGTATTATGATTTTACAATTTATTACCATCCGGGAAAAGCAAATAAAGTGGATGATGCTTTGAGTCGAAAAAGTAATGCTTCATTAACAATGTTGCATTTGGAACGTGATCCTTTAGTTAAGGATTTGATGAACTTTGGCATAGAAGTTGTTGGTGTAGGATGATATTCTATTTTGTTTCATGTATCAGTGAAATCTTCTCTATGAGACAGAATTGAGCAAGCACAGAAGCAAGACAAGGAGTTGCAGAAAAAGGTAGAGCTGGTTTAGAAGGGTAAGTTGCCTGAATTCAACATTGATAATGATTGTGTTTTGAGATTTGAGAAGATATTGTGTGTGCCGTGTGATTTAAAGTTGAAGAGATAGTTGTTATGTGAAGCTCATAGTTCTCCATTTTCAATTCATCTAGGCAGTAATAAGATGTATAGAGATATTCGGGAGTATTACTGGTGGGATGGAATGAAAAGAGACATTGCTGATTTTACTGTGAAGTGTTTGACTTGTCAATAGGTTAAAGAAGAGCGGAAGTTACCAAAAGGGATGCTTTAGCCTTTACCAGTTCTTGAGTGGAAATGGGAGAATATATCCATGGACTTCGTTGTGGGATTTCCAAAGACAGCTCGAGGTAATAATGCAATCTGGGTTATTGTTGATCAGTTGACTAAATCTGCTCATTTCCTTGCTATACGAGATAATTTTCCCTAGATCAACTTTCCCGTTTGTATCTTAAAGATATTGTCAGGTTACATGGAGTTCCTCTCTCTATTGTATTTGACCGTGATCCCAGGTTCACTTCTAACTTTTGGAAAGGCCTTCAGAAGTCGTTGGGTACTGAATTAAATTTTAGTACAACTTTTCGTCCTCAATCAGATGGGCAGTCAGAATGAACAATTCAGAATTTGGAGGATATGCTACATGCTTGATCGATGGATTATCAGGGAAGTTGGGACCAACATATTTCTTTGGTTGTGTTTTCTTATAATAACAGTTTTCATTCCAGTATATAGATGGCACCATTTGAGGCATTATATGGGAATTGGGGTCGAACTCCAGCTTTTTGGGATGAAGTGGGTGAAATGAAGTTGATGGGATCAGAATTGGTATAAGAGTTGGTAGGAAAAGTTCAGCTGATATAGAGACACATGAGAACAGCTCAGAGCAGGCATAATAGTTATGTGGACAACAGGAGGAATGATCTCTCTTTTGAGGTAGGTGATCATGTTTTTCTCAAAGTATCACCATGGAAAAGTGAAATGCGATTTGGTAATAAAGGAAAGCTAAGTCCAAGGTTCATTGGACCATATGAAATTCTGGAGAGAGTTGGATCAGTTGCATACCGAGTTGCTTTACCTCAGAGTTTATCTCAGGTACACAATGTTTTTGATGTTTCAATGTTAAGGAAGTATATGCCAGATCCATCTCATGTTTTGAGTCCAGAGGTAGTTCACCTGGAAGAGAATCTATCTTATGAGGAACAACCGGTCCAGATTCTTGACCATAGGGAGCAAGTGTTGTGGAATAAGGTGATTTATCAAGTAAATGTTTTGTGTAAAAACTACATGAGTGAAGAGGCAACATGGGAATCTGAAAATACAATGAGGGATAAATACCCTTCTTATTCGTTAAGAATATAAATTGCGGGGACACAATTTTCTAAAGGGGGGAAGGATGTAAGATACAAAGTAATGGATAATAGATATTCTTATCTATGTCTACTCATGAATTATATAGTGTTTTAGAGGCTTAAAATGAGAGTAAATCCAATCTTAAGCATGGAATACACTAATATTTTAAAAAATTGTTTTACTGCCTTTTGATGGAAAACCATTTTTAAATAAAACTTTTGACAATTTTATAATCTCTATTTGTCAAAATAAACTTATTCTTTATGATTGTGACATTTAAATTTACATTGGATAATTTTTTGGTAATTTTCTGTCAATGTTCATTTTTTTAATGAATAGTGAAAAATACTGCATTTTACATCAAAAATGCATTTTCATCTAATTTAATTATATAGTTAGATTATCTTTTTGATTGGTTTTAAAATTTAAATAGAATATATTTTTACCATGTAATTCAATGGTGGTCATTGGGATTAATTTCACTTTGGAATTGGGTATAAACAAGTGCCAAACCTTTCATTGATATTATTTCTAAAAAACCGCTATTTGTTTTGGAAACGAGAATTATTTTTAAATTAATTATTGAAATTTCTGTGTTTGGAATTTATTTAAATGGATTACATATTTGGAATCAGAAGGTCCAAATTATGTAATCAATAATCTTTTGTTTTTGGACATTATGAATAGTAATGACGGTAATTATCTTTAATTATCTTGATTAATTAGTAATCGGGTAGTTAAGGATAATAAAATAATATCATAATAATAACAAATGACCCCAAAATGTGTCATAATTCTACTGGTTGTGTCATGTCCACCATGGGATGCCTTGTTCCAAAATTGGGGACCCCATGGAATCAGTTTTGTGTGATAATGACTTTTTATCCTTTTGTTTTTAAAGAAAGTTAAAAATAAAAAAGAATGTATCACCTACGTAAATTTTTTTAATTTTGTCTACATAAATGATATATTGGACTATAAATAGTCATTGTAAATCTAAAATAATTTCCTACATCATAGTATTTTTTTATAATTTTTAGACATTAAATAAATTAAATTATTTATGACATCATGATGATGCAGCGATTACCTCATTAAGGAACGATTTAAAAAAATGAAAATATAATGTAAAATATAAGACTTACAATTGTCAAAGGCCTATTGTATGAGTATATTTATAACCCTTATCACCTTATACTCAAAATATATCAATGTGGGACCTTTTAAATCTGAAACACATTTCAATATAAAGCAACATTTTATACCTTTCCAAGAGTGCCCCTCCTCTCCTCTTATAAAAGGCCCCCACCTCTACCTCCTTACCCACACTTCTCAAGCCATTGTTTCGGCCAAGATCTGATCATTTTCTCTCTCCACATCCCTCTCTTCATCCTATAAACCTTACCTTAGGCAGAAAGCTCTTCAAGAAACCCTTTTGGTACAAACCAAGAGGAGTTACCCGATTTAAAGGTAAACTCTTCTCTAATGTTCTTTTGTTTTATTTTGCTTCTTTAACCCCCTAAACTCTTTTTATTCATTTCCTTTGTAACCCCAGTATTTTCAATATACAAGGATTTTTTTATAAGAATTATTCGATCTACACTTACACACACCTACATCTAATGGTTAAAGAACATACTATTTCCGTGGATGGCGAATTTCTGCCTCACGAAACGATGATTGTTCAATATTCTTATAACACCTTCAAAGGTGGCCATTAAGAAGTCACCATATTTATATATGATATATAATATGTTTATGTTTTGCTTAAGATTCTGTATTTTACATTTATGTCATACCTTTATGGCTTCCATTATGGGTAAATGCGATATCTTCATTTTAGGAAGTGCGGACTACCGCCCCCTCAAAGTGATTTGATTCGTTAATTCCATATTTGAGACATATAAATGATGGAGTTAGTGATATTATATATGATATTATAATGTAATTATAATATACCTTTATATCATTATTATTCAATTCCATTAAATAGGAAATAAAAATGAAAGTAGCGTTCATGCGTACGTACGGATTACCGTCTCCATGAACGGTGCATTTCATTTCTTACCACTAAATGTTATATAATATTATAAATGCATGTATATACTGGATATATATGATATATATGATATCTACATCATGAATATAATTCTAGATATAATGGATATTTTACCACATGAACAACTTGTAATTATAAAGATTTTATTTTTGACTCAAGTACCAATGATCAACAAAACGACCATTATTAACATAAATAATTACATAGTGTTAATAACATGGTAATCAGTGATATAAAAAGAATAATGAACTTGAAAAAGGTTCTTAAGAAAGTAGAAATTATCTCAAGTTTGTTATTTAGGATGTTAAAGAATGATCGAGTCAAGTCGGACCCAAGGTATGGGACTTAGTCTCAATCTCCTTTCATTGAAGCATATTTTGTTTTATATACAACTTTATTTTATACGGTGTATAAACCCCTTTGAATTTTATGTTTGTTCAAATGGAATCTTTTTTATACGAAGCATTTACTAAACAACAAAAGGGAATGTTTTTTTGTCGTACGTATGTGGCGACAACGAATTCTCCGCCGCCATGACCATTATTTGAGCTTTGGCTTCCTCTACAAGCCATAACTTTTTTTAAATGAAAAATAAATACCATGTTTTACTTCTATTTTATTTTGGTTTTGAAAATGGTTTTGGTATTTTTTTATATCAATGTGTTGTATTGATATCTTGTGATTGAAATGTGGAAATGTAATGTTTCCTTTATGAATGTTTTATGTGATACGATTATGTTATGGTTCTTGGGCATTGTTATGAAGACGGGTAGTTCTATGATAAAATAAGGGTGGGTGAGACCGATATAGCTCTCCAATGCATTGGGTAACACGAAGGGGTTAAACGTTAAAGTTTCTCCGAAGAGATTTAGGGAATATACTGTGATGGGTATTCCAAACGTAACCATGAGGGTTACTCCCTATGTAAGAATGTTATGAATGCCTCAAGTTACCTTTATGTATTATGATTTCTATGATTTATTCCTTATTTGATGAGTTATGTTAAAATGCTTATGTTTTATGAGTAAAGTATGATTTCATACATGGAATAATTTTTTCATATCGTACTTTTATATCACTTACAGAGCTTTTTATTCTTATCCCAATTTTTTGAAATGTTTTTTACAGGTCAAGGGAAAGGTACATGATGTGATGATAGGGTCAAGTAAGTGTAATTAAATAATCCATGTTTTGTTTTAAATATGTTTCTGTTGATGGGAAAAAAATGAATACTATCTTTTATGTAACCACTTTGTTTAAATGTAAAATGTAATGCATGATTTATGATCTAATTCTCTAAAACTCTAAACCTGAAAAGATCCTCAATGTGTAATATTTTAATAACTCAATATTAAGTAATGTTTAAGGCTGGGGCCTTATACATTGTTAGTGGGAATGGATGGAAATTGAAATTTTTTCCCCTTTCAGACTCTGGTCAGTAATGCTGGAGAAGTCAACATGGTTGGAAAACTACCCACTGCATTTAGTGTGGTTGGTTGAAAATCCTATCCAGGAGGAGAGATAGGGTTCAGATACTCTTCAACACTCATGTGTTTCGTTATCCAACTATATGGAGAGTTGAGCATCCTACATACCTATTTTGGCTTCTTTACCCCATTAATGTGCCACAACATCTTTTATATCTTTTCTAGTACAACGATTCTGAGGCTGATATGCTTCCTCATCACCAACATCGACGCCATAATAAATATACTCAGTCAGAGGCACATGTTCATATCTATGAACCACAATATCCAACTACAAATTAGTGAAAACATAATCCCATATATCTTAACCACTTGTTGTGTCTGGGTTTTAACACTATACCCCTATAGCTTCCATTGGTTTTTCTCCAGGATTCGCCAGTTGGAATTTCCATTGTTGTGCTGAGCTCTCATTAGACAAGTGGGAGGTTTGAATGGTAGCTTCTTAGATACCTCAACCTCTTTATTATCCTACTTTTGTGGGATGTTTAGGAAGCATCTAAATCACATCATGAAATGGACGTCCCTAACTGACTGTTTATCATTTAAAAACACCAGGTCCATCAGCGCCTTCTCATGCTGTGGAATCTACTCTGTGTCACCCCATGTGTTCTTTGCAAGAAGAGAATCCTCATACATCACCCCTATATTCATAATACTTGATATATGGAGGAGGTCTGAGAGGCATATGTCAACCTCCCCATGATGTAAATGGAAGGTGTTGGTCCTCACCAACCACCTACTCAGAAACTATAGAATCATATTTTTCATTTGGTCGATTATGAATTGAGAAGCCCATGTAGCATTATACAGGACTACCAACCTCATATCTACCCTGAAATCATCGCAATATTCACAGACCTAGAAGGCCTAGGACCAGTCATCCATGAAGTTACCACCCAAGAGCATGTCCCAATTTTTAGTTCACCCCTTCTCCGGGTTCCCAAAACCAACATTCATATTGTTAAGATATTTAAGAGAAGATACCTTTAGATGTAGCACATTCCCATTATAGTTATTGACATGATTGTACAAGAAGTTAGTGATAAAATGCATGTGGTCTTCCCAAGTATCATTGTTGGCAACCCTGAACCATTGGTGTTGGCACGTCATTATTCTGAAAAGGTAAGATGGCATGTACCTTCTTGAATCAGGGATGAAAATGTCATCCCTCAGTCAATAGAGGTATAATGGAGGTATTTTTCATAGGTGTAGTTCGTTTTCCCTTTCCAATAACAGCACCATATGGGACTCATGGTCAGAATGACTCAGAATACATTCTCCAATTTCAGGATTGTCTGACATATCTTCCCTCTGATAAAAATTTTCAAGGAACTCTCAGGAATCTTCTGGGATGTACATTCATTTTCTAGACATTATAGAAATTTGTTCCTTGTTCGCAAATATTGGTCATAGATCTCATTTATAGAGCTTGTTCTTAATATCCGTTCATAAATCATGACTCACAGAGCACATGGTCATTGTGTCTCAAAGTACTCTCTATATTTGAAAGTGAAATAAGGGATCATCATGCACTGACTCACTATGAAGAACTCATAGATCACTAGTCCTTGGAACCCAGTTCGCAAAGAAATTTCATAGGGGGGGGGGGGCTAGAGCTTCATGATTTGAGATCTCAAGAACAAAGTCCCAGAGGTAGATGCAGAACAAATAGGGGTCCTCAGCCTCTATTTATAGGTGATGGCTTCTGGAGCTTCCTGACTCCCATATCCATTGTGTGCTTCACGACGTTCTTGAATTTTTCTTTGCCTACAACCATCACAAGTCTTCTTAGCAATCTACATGCTTTTGGAGATTTAACCTTAGAATATAAACCACATATTCTCTTTAGATCCCATTATGAGGGGGGAATTTTTTTGTTCCAAAATACATTCCTTGAAATGTATCAACAAAAACCTAGAAAAATAACCAAAGGGTATGCCTCATGAAGGCACTTATCGAAAGACCTCCAGCACTATGATCAATGCAGAGCTGACAGCTGGGACACCTTTGTGATCCTTGTGGAGAAAATGATGAAAGACTCTATGAGTCCAATAGATATGCTTGCGACAACTATGGGGAAAATGAAGGAAGCCTTTTTGATCCGAAAAGAGCCACCTATAGTTGACGATCATCATCTCCTTTGTAGAACGCCCTTGGAGAATCGCAACGCACCATCAGATCATCACAATCTCAGATGCCGATAAATATATGGCTCCCTCCCCTATTAAAAGGATCCACATCATGTCCTTTCACATTCAAATATCTCGATCCAAGAAGCACACCATTCTCTAAAGACCATCTAGAAAATGAATTGTCCAGGCTACTTGAGTATTGAAAGATAGCTTCCCCTTTGTTCCCTTTTCCCTCCAATTCTAGCGGGTATTCCATTCACAAAGCCTTAAGTCCATAAAAAATGTAGGAGTCCCTTTTGGGTACTTGGGGCTTCGTGGATCAATCTATATTCACAGAGTAACCTCCAATAACATGTTGACTATAGATCTTGGCTATGTAATTATGCTTCATGAAGTTCCTTCATTTTCAGTGTTCCTTTTCTATATTCATCACGAGGTCCTTCCTTTGTGAGTCCCTTTCGTTGTGAGGAACCTAACTTTTCCAAACCCATTCTATTGATGAAGCACATGAAATTTGCGAATCCACACTCTCTGAGGACTTCTTCATAAACCCCTCTCCCATGCATCCCCATAGGCCTATATAAATTGATTTCATGGTTCCCTGAGTGGTGATTCATGTTGTGTTTCCCTGCCTCATGCTTATTCACATAAGCACACTAACAATTAATGCTTCTTCTACTTTCATTTCTAATGTGGGCCCCTCAATTGACCCTCCTCCAATGGGTACTCTATAAAGGTAGGTCCATTATCAATGTCCATATCACCACATCAATAACATGCGATGGGTCATGCACATACCTACTCATCTACAACATGTGTAAGATATCATTAACTAAGTATAAATGTGGTGGTAGAGCTAAGACTTTATGGAACCTCATCAAATTTATGTAGGAAATGAAAATTACTGATGAATCTCAGAGATAAATTTCTTCAACATCCAAATCTCCTCAATCCACATCAATATGATACTCTCAGGTGTGCATGGTCTACCTCCTAGAACTCTAGAATTTTTTTTATTTGTCTACATAAGACTTCTGATGAATCTATGCATTATTTGACCCCTGGATGATCCCCACCTTCTCTATAGTAGATTGCACCAACTCAGGGACCATGAGTGTCGACACACCTAGATAAATCCAAAAAATTGGGGACTTGTAGGGTCTCCTGTAAGAAGCCTCTAATGATTCCATATCAATGATGGAATGCTTTTTTGTGGTTCTAAAAAATTCCACCAAGGGTAGGTGGTCCTCCCAACTCAATCCAAATTCCAACATGCACTCTCTCACCATGTCCTTCAAGATCTAGATTGTTTGATCTGTTTGGGATTTATTTTTGGGGTGAAACATCATGCTCAAGTGTAACCGAGTACAAAATGATTCCAATAATCCTCTCCATAAAAAATATGTGAAGTGAGAATCATGTTCAGAAATGATCATTGAGAAACCTCCATGGATTATGACTATAGCCTTCATGTAGATACATCCCAAGCTCTCTATAGAACTCTACTTCTGAATTGTTAATAAGTGGGCCGACATGGTGAGTCGTTCTATGATCACCCAGATAGAATCATGCCCCTAGAAGTACAAGGTAATTACACCATTATGTAATTGTATATCCTATCCCAATTCCACTCTATCCACTCAAGGGGTTGGGTTAAATCCAATTGAACTTGCCTCTCATCCTTCACTTGTTGACATTTAAGGTATCAATAGACAAACTCTTCAAATACTTTCTTCATGAATGGCCACCAAAACTTACGTCATATGTCTTTGTACATCTTATCTAGATTGGGATATACTGCCAATAGAGACATATGAAACTCTCTCCGAACCTCCTCATGTAACTTGGTACCATTGTGCATACTCTTAAAATAATGAAATTATTCCCATCTTTATAAAATCTATCACGAACATTCGCCCATGGATATTTTTATTTGTATGGTAACATAGTTGATATTCCCAAGCAGCACCTCCCAGACCTACTACAAAAGAGGAGGGGTGATAACCATCAACTGAAGATATAGATCACCATAATTGTCCAAAAATAACAATTACAATGATGATATCGTTATGATGCCTTTTCGAAAAACTAAGAACTCTTGTTAGGTGTTCCTGTCACCACATTCCACTTCCTAGGATTATAGACAATATCAAATTCATATTCTTAGAGGAACCCTAACCATATAAAATTTCTCAAGTTAAGATCCTTATGAGAGAATACATACTTGAGACTCTTATGGTTATTGTAAAGGATAAATCACTCTCCCTTCAGGTAGTTTCACCAAATATTCAATGTGAAAACTTCTGCTGTTAACTCACGGTCGTGGGTCACACAATTATACTCATGTGGTCTCAATTGACATTAAACATTGGCAATAAATACTTTCATCTACATCATAACACAAAAAATTCGGGTCCCTGATGAATCATAGAACACTACATACACAACAAAATCCTTCAGTAACCTCAATATGGGATCACTCATCAACCTCTTCCTCACCTTCTGATTTTTTTCCACTTTCCCATCCACATGAAAGGATTACATTTTATGGTCAAGTATTTTATGATTTCTACCACCCTATAGAAGTAAGGTAAAAACTTATCATAGTACACATCTAATCTAACAAAGATCCACACCTCAGTTATACTATTGGGTGGCTCCCAAGAATGTACAGCCTCAAGCATCACTGGATACATTGAAACTCTAGAATCTGAGATGACATGTACCATAATTTGGACCTCTTAAATCCTAAACCAACACTTTGAGATATTCCCATAAATTTGGTTCTCTTGTAGTGTGTCTAGGACTATCCTCAAGTGTCTTGTGTGCTTCTACATGGAAACCCAACACACTAGGATGTCATTGATGAAGAATACCATGAACTAGTCTATAAAAGGATAAATTATCTGATTAAAGAGTCCCAATAACACTATTGGGTAGTTCATTATTCAAAATAGCCTCACTAAGTACACATAGTGACAATAATGAAGTGTAAAGGTTTTCTTCAAGATATCCTTATCCCGTACTCGTTGTTGGTAATATCATGATCTAGGAACAATATTTGAAAACCCTTACACCCCACTCAATTGATTTAATAGGTATTCAATTCTCAATAGTGGATCCTTTTTTTTCATGGTCACAATTTTTAAGCATAGGTAATCCACAAAAAACCTCAACCTCTCATGAAAATTCTTGGAAAACCACATTGGGGATGCCTAGGGGGAAACACTGGGTCTCACAAATCCATTATTTTATAGGTCATATAACTACATAATTGGCTATTTAATATCTATGGGAGTTATCTTATATAATGGTGTAGATATTTGTTTCATCCCAAGATTCAAGTCGATGTCGAAATTTACCTCTCGGTGGGGAGGTAAATCTGGTATGTTATCAAGAAATACATCCTCATACTCCGCCACCACTTATAGAAACTGTTAACCCAAAGAATGAATTTCCCCCAGCGTCATGTTGGCCAACTGGTGAGTAGTAAACTATTTTCTTCTACACATGATCCCATACTACTCCATTAAGGTATCCTTTTCACCAATAATGAAAAAAATAATTCTGTTACGCTAGGCACACTACATCCTCCACCTAAAACAATAAACCTGGGTATGAACTGTAGATAGGAATTCCATACATTAGACGATTTCATAAGGCATCATCACAGAAACAAAGATATTCTATAAAAAAACCCTAAACTCCAAGAATCAGGTCACATTGTCAGAACATGTGTAAAATCACTGAGTCACTACATGATGAAGTCTCCAACCATAAGGGTAGAGTCAAAACCTCAACCATAATATCTAAATATTGAACAATAAAAGTGGAAATGAAGTAATTCCTAGAACATGTGCCTACTAATACTATAGATAAAGTAGAAAAGACACATATCATATCTTGTATCATCCATGGAGCCTCAGGGTCATAGTCCTACATAGCTTGTATCTAACCCCACCCCTTCCAACCATATCCTGGATCCTAGCGTGGACCACCTAGGGGTGGTGGTGGTAATGGGTTGAATTTCTAAACACCTCCTCTTATTCGGAAGGCTTCTATTCTACATCTGTCACCCTATAGACCACACTTCCCATACATATATCTCTATGTAATCGGTCCCTTGATCGTATATCAATGAGTTGTTAGACGGTTTGGGAAATCTCATTATTAATGTCTCCGATCATCTCAAGAGAAACACTACATATCCCTCAATTGATTTGAGCCACCCTGAGATCCATACACAGTTGACCCAGAGTCCTGGGTTTCCCCATAAAGATTTTAACCTACTTGGATCCCTAGGGCTGCTATCAGTTTCTAGCTACTAAGGTATCATCTACTAGGAGTCCACTTCTAGATCCTACTACTAGTGTCCACTTTTCCATAAAATTTTCTACCAAAAAGGATATATCAAGAACTATAAAAAAGGTGGGAATTATAAGAGATACCACTAGTGAATTGATGTCCTATAACAAGCCTTTATCAAATTTCTGATCCCAAAAGAACTATCCATGTACCATATCCAAGGAGTAATGTGAGAGATCAGTAAACGTTACTGAATACTCCACCATGGGCATATTGGCCTGCTGTAGATGCCAAAGTTCCTATATATGAATTGATCGCAATGTGTCAGGATAGAACTACTCTATAAAAATATTATAAAAGTCTATCTAGGATAAATATTTATCATCATGTGACTAATTCATCAATCTCCACCATCACCCCACTGATCCCTTAAAAAAACTCACTATAAGGGCTTACATTAAATCAGTAGGCATCCTCACAAGGAGGAAAATACGAGTGACTGCCACTTCCTAGTCCTCAGCCAACTAGGGGTATAGTTCACCCCATCTTTTTGGACTTCAATTCCTCTGAAACTCATTCAATGCACTCATCTTTCACGGATCCTTGGTTTGAAACGATGGTACAAGATTTTTCTCAATGGGTGTTGGTATAGGTGGTAAACCACCCAAAGTTTACATCTCTGGTACAAGACCCTATATTTATGCCTTTTCACTAGGTATATCACCCTCATTATCATGAGGTGGAATCCTAGGTGGCTATATATAAGGAGGAATCCTCAAGTAAACCAAGATGTACCACAGTCAAATGAGAATATACAAGGAGCTAACTCAAGAAGGACATGAAAAACACAACCATTCCTATATGATTCATGTACCCAAACAAAATTCCCCAGAATTTTTTTAATGTACCTAGTAGAAAGGTAGGTAATCAGAGTCATGGTGTATGGATTCATAGGCCTCCACACCAAAATAGGAATCCCTGTCCTAGAATCCAGACTCAAAACAGTAAATTTTTTCCCCAAAACAATATCACAGACTCATGTACTAAGGTAGAACCAAAAAACTCTCATACCACTCTTCTATGACCTAGCCCACTGAGGTCTGGCCTGTGACTACCCAAAGCCCACCTCTAATATTCCATGGGCTAGCGACCAACACCGAGTAGGCATATCCCACAAATGGGAGACATTAGCATAAAGTAGATGTACACATGCACACATCTCCAAGCCCACACAAGCTGAAAGGTAGAAAAACTAAAACAATTCATGAATACATATACGATCTCACAACAGAGTATGATAGTAATGTATTGAAAATAGAAAATGGGACAAAAAAAGATTCCAACAAAAAATGTAAAGAGTCCAACCTACTCCAACTGATTTGACTAATTCAAAAGTATGCTCTCAGTAAACACCTTAGTCTGTCAAGCTCTAGCTACACTCCACCCTATCCCTATCCTCCAAAGACACTATCAAAAGGGAATTCATCTACACAAGACACCCCACATATGGGAAAATCCCATGTAAGTGTGAGTATAAAAATACTCAATTGGTCACCATGAAAAAAAGAACATGAAGCACCATGTATTGTAAGATCAATACAATATATAACAATCAATGTATGAAAAACACACAGATATACTTAGGAAAGACATTATACCATTAGTTGGTCATAAAAATCTATCAACCACATGATTCTGCTCTATGAAACACTCATTCAGGTAGAACTCACTCCACAATACATGCTTTCATCGAAGACACTCAACAAAGAGGTCTATCTCATTGGTCCCCACCCAATGTAATCACACTGGTTGAAGAATACATTGCACAAAGATATGGGGTTATGCCCAAAACCATTGGGGGACACCACAAACCTAATCTAGACCAATCTGCTACATTGAGGATCGTATGTTAATGATTCCTCCAACCCTATAGATGTGTCCTACTAGATGGAGGATCAAAACTCTACTCAGGGATGTAACACTGATTCCAAAAACTTTAACGAGGTAATTAATGATGATATAGGATTGTACTCTAGTATCACAGTGGGACCCCACAACTATATCTAATACTCAGCCTCTAGAGGTTGGTCACAATCTAGTGATGTGGATGTAATACCGTACAGTTCCCTTTATGTAAAGGATGAAGGGAACAAACTCAACCCATACTGGTCCAAAATATGAAAAAAGATCCTCAATAACTCTTTAAGGCAGTACACGACATGTAGAATGGTTACACAACATACCCCTTGACCCTGAGTATTGCCTGTGTGAACTGACCCTATTATCAAACTATATGTGTGTAGTAGTACACATTGTGTATGAGATCTGTGTACTCCACTCATGTTACAATTCAAAGCTTCAGCCCATGTACCCATGTCTATGTACATGTACACATCTTAAACTATGTACTTGGTCCCAACCATGTCCTTTGAGGGAGTACACGCAGTATAAGAAAATTGGGTACTCCACCCCATGTCTATGTACGTCCAAAGTACACACTAATGTCATCCAGGTGGGACCACACACTGTGTCAGCCAAGAAATTATTTTTTTGGTACATTCTTCTTACCAAAAACCTTATCCCCTACCATGGGGTCCCCACACAGCATGTAGATCTGGTTTACATGCCGTGTTTTATGGCATTTTCAAAGAACGTGGAACTTCCGCCCGCATTAATCTTATGAACTATGGCCTATGATCCATAATCTCCATGAAGGAAAACTATTTTCATAACTTCTTCCAATATTATTTATCTATAATCAACAAGTTACAGCCTCAAATCTTCTGTAATAACAGATCAAATAGATTTTCATCATCACGTGCTGAAGAACACCACAAAACTAGGAACCAGAAATCCACCATTGCCCGATTCACTACTAAAACCACCATTCCACCTCAATCACATATTTATGATCCATAATATATTATATCAGATCATTTCACAAAGAAACTCATGTTCAATGATCGATCTATTAGGATTTATCGATCCCTGGTCCAAACGATGAATGCCCACAGTGAATCTCCTAATAGGGGGAGAAAAGAATAAGAAAAAAAGAGAAACAAACCTATATTGATGTTAATTTCAATCTCTATTATTTTTTATATGATAAAATATAAATATATTGATAAACATAAGAAATTAATCCAAAATTAACCTGAAATAACCCATCCCGCAAATGCACACAATCCATGGATCAATCTATTGGTCGATTAATCTGCGTTCATTATAGGAATCATGAACAAGGAAAAATTCACATAAAATAAAAACCCAAAAAAAGGTTGGATTGATCATTAATAAATTTTTTTTCTATCATTGATGAGATCTACTATTTTTTTCTGTAATGATCTACGATATGATCCCGATCTGTGGTCGTTTTCCAAGAATACTCTCCTCTGATGCCTCCAAGGACTCCAAGGAGTTGTGGCCAACCCTAAGACAAAATCCAAAGTTGCGAATTTAAATAGGACATATGTATATATGATAATAAAAATAAAATATATTATTAAGTCAATTTATTTTTTTAATTTTGTGCATGTGGTAACGTTTTTACAAATGACATGCACCGACCAAGGTTAAGTCTTACCTAAGGTAAACCACATATTCTGAACTCAACGGTTCTGTTGGATTTCTGATCTGAGCACCCATTTATAATTTATTTCACTTTTCCATGTAAACTATGAATGCATTATTTTAATCATATTTAATATATTTTAAAAATTTATGCCGGGAAGACCTGGCCTTGGAAACCAACACTATCATAGTGCCTGGTCTCAAAAATAATTCATATAATATCCAAAAATATTACACATAAAATCCAATACATTACAATATGATCAAAATAGTTTTATATATACAATTATATTTCAACTATAAACAGAGAAAATGGTTCCCTTTGATGGAGCAAAAAAAAAATTATTTCCTGGATTCACTTATTAGAATACATGAATAGAATATTCAAACCATTTCAAAAAGATCAGAAATGAGATTCTACTCCGACCAGTAAAAAAATAGTGGTCTTTGTAAAGACCCAGAGAAAATAAATGAATATAGAATCTAATAGGAAAAGAAATTTTCAATGGTGACAGAGGAAGTAATGTTTGCTAAAGGTTGTCAAATTATTGATATGTTTTAAGTAAACCTTATGACAATTATTCCTCTAATAAAGAAATCATATGATCTGAAAAAGATGAGTTTGATGCAACACTCATTGAATTCTATTTAGAAATAAAATATTATCTAAAGATTATTTTAAATAATGTTATCAAATACCTATTTTCGCATCTCATGGGAATCTTGGATGAAAAATCACATATTGAGAATGAATTTGGTGCAATGGATGAAGATTATAAAAAAGTTAATATGATGTATAATTGTCACTAAGATGATGTGTATTAAAAAAGAAATTTTCCTACTTATAAAAGAAAGAATATAATTAGTATATAAATAATTGTAATGATATTTCTTAAGAATTTTAATTTTAATTTATATTTTTAAAATGTAATTATGTATTTAAAAAGTTACAGATTGTCTCCATGAATGTCTTAGATGCTCAGTTGGACGTAAAATAAACAATGTGAATGAGATTGATAGTTAATTATAAGGGATAGGTAGAATTATTTATTAAAAAGATAAAAATATGAAGAAGGATTATAATGGTATGATTATTTGATTAGAAGCTAAAAATAACACTCTCTATTTGAAATGCCTTGATCTAGATGTCAAGCTACAAAAATTGGTATTGCACCCATGAAAAAAATTCTTAGGTTTCTAAAAATAAGGGTTCTACCAGCACAGTTTCAGAGAATATTCTTCCATAAAAATAAATTTAAATATTTCTGATAATTGTTTAATATCATATATAGTATCCTTTACATTTAAAAATTCTGAAAACGAAACCCACTATCCAGTAGAATCAATTTTCTCTAAATTAATATTTTTTAATAGTACATACAAAAATTCAATAAATGTACCAATGTGAAAGGATAAAAATGAAATAAATTTGTAAAATACATAAAGGGTTAATTTGAGCCTATACAAGGAAATAATCCTCTCTAATAGACTATAAAATATGGTCAATACAAATGAAAAACAATAAGGTGTACAATCTGGATAAACTGCACCATCAAGAAAAATGAATAATTTTTTAGCATTGTTGGTTATATAGAATTAATGAATATAAGAACATAGATTTTGAGAACAAATTTCAATAAATTAAATATCTATAAGGTCTGAATATGTGGGGAGAATATATCAAGATCATAATAAAACAAATGTGTGAAAAATGACTTCAAAGAAAGAAATACAATTATCCTCAATAAATATAACTGATCATTTTGAAAGATTCTATTATTATTCAAACATATATGGCCAATAATATAAATAGTGTTGGAATATGAAAACCTATAAAAACTATTATAGTGATGAAATCGAATGCCATAATATAAAAATAAATCATTTGAATAAAGAAGATAAGTTTTCTTTGAGGAGAAATGTAAACAATTTTTTTTTAATGTGTGATACGAATATTTAAGGAGAGATCTTTTCATGGGGAATTATTATGTCCATAGTGAAGCCTTATGATTTAATACTCAATATATACTAGATATCCATAGTTCATATGTAGACTGACTATCTTTGAGGGATGATACATTATATCTGCATTGATCAGATGAGGCTTTCCTTCATAATTGTAAATGATGTACAAGAAGAGTAGTGTGTTCTTGAATAAAAGAGGACAAAAAATATTACTCCTAAATTTGAAGGTATTACCCTTGGAACCATAGATGTTGTGATATTTAACTTCCCTCCTTGGTGGGGGAGTATAGGGAAAAAATTATTTAGGAAATTTTTAGATTACCTATCGATTGGGAGATCTATTTCTACATCAGCTTTCACCCATGGGAATCACCATTATCATTACCATCATATCAGGTGGTTCCTCCAAATCATCATTTATTGAAGGTGTAGTTGGATGACTTATAGTGGAAAGGGTTTGTTAGACATGATATACCTCCCTATCTAGTCCCAATTTTTTCCGAATAATTTAGATGAGTGTTTTAGGTTATGTGTGGATTTCCATTTCCTCAATTAGGTGACTGTTTGGAATAAGTACCACCAACTGAGAATCAATTTCCTCTTCTAACTACATAGTGGGGAGATATAGTTATTGAATATTTTCATCTTTTCAGATTATAACTAGATCTAATTTTGTGAGGAGGATATACTAAAGATTCCATTATAATGTAGCTATGGTCACTATAATTACTTAGTGATCTCTTATGGAATAAATAATTAACAAGATATGTTTATGTGAATCTTGAAACATAAAATCCATCCCTTCAAAGTCTAGTTCACGGTTTTCTTCATCAATGACATCCTATTGTAATCAATGTTAGAGGAGAGAACATGGGACACTTCAGGATGGTTCTAGATGTAAATTGAGTTAAAAAGAATTATGGTAATATCTTGATGTGTCATTTGTAGAATCAAGATACCCACTTCTTGAGAAATTTCCTCTCATGAGTAGAACTATATTACCCAAGATATGGAGTTGGATACTATGTTCTCTCACTATATATGTGGTGAAATTTAATTATGGGTGAGCATTTTATTATCTATTTTGACCATAAGAATATCATGTATATATTTTTACATAAATATATTAACTCGAGTCATAGATTATTGCTGGAGATCCATTGTTATTATTACATTGAGATTGTCTTAACTCTTGAGAAGGTGAATTTAAAATTCAATTAGCATGAGATCTTTTTCAAAGATGTTAATTGAGTAAACCATGTAGTTCGCCTCATCACAGTCCTCCTTTTATGTTGAGTATATTACATCATAGCTCCAATTTTTGGTTGTTTTGACTCTATTTTCTCAATTAATTAGGAAGGAAAATCTTAGAGATAAATGTTATGAGACAGTGCATATTATGTTATGAACTATACATGGTCCGGATGAATTTTATGAAGCTGGGGAGCATGAAATTATTTTATGATGAAAAAATATGGTACTAGTGTTGGTGTGGGAGGATGTGTTTATGGAATTTCACATACCCCCATTATTGATACATATAAGAGTGTAATGGATATACAAGGACTTTTGGCATCAATTTTGGGGGCGCAAGATAAAAATTCATTTTTAGGGATTTTCTCACAATTACCCACTTTTAAAAAGGTGAAGGACAAGAAATATGTTATAGAAGGTTTCAATCAACCACTACAGTTTCTATAAGGGAAGATGAATAATATAACCATAGATTTTGTTATAGGGATTCCATGATCTAGAAGAGATCATGATGCTATTTAGGTGATCATAGATAAGTTCCCCATGTCAGTTGACATCCAATCCATTCGATAGAAGTGTTTAATAGAGAGCTTTGGACAAATTTTCATGTAGGATATTTTATAGATCCATTAAATTCCCTAAAATATCCATTCAATCCATGATTCTTGCATCATTTAATTATTATAGAGATTATTTCAGGATAATTTTGGGAATTAGTTATAATTGATCATAGTGTTTAACCCCTAGAATATCAAGAAAATAGATAATACCATCTAGGTTCTAGATGACATGCATTGATATTTCATGTTTTATATTGGATGTAGTTTGGAGGATAATATTCCCTTAATAGATATTGTGAACAAAAAAATATTCCTCTCAACCATTAGTTTAGAACCATTCATGGATTTGTATTGGAGGCCATGTAGTCACCACTCTATTGGATTGATCTAGGAGAGTCATCAATCAAAGGCCAATATTTAGTTCGAGTGATAATAGAGAAGGTTAAGATCATCTGGGATAACTGGAGGACTGTACAATATAAATAATCCCTATCCTTTTACACATATCATTACATGATTTTGAGCACAATTAAACATCACATTACAAGCCAAGGATCATAAAGTATGGTTTCTTATAATATTAGGTACATAATTAAACATTATAAAAAAACTTTTTTAATCTATTTAATGAGCTCCTATGTTTAATTGTGCTAATACATCTATATAGGATAACCTGGGGATAAAATTAACAAAGGGATGAGCTAAAAAACCCAGCAATGGAATTGAAAAAATAATAAATATTTAGTGCATGGGTTAGAAGACCTAAAATAAGGACATTAAAAACATGGGACATATGAAATAATAACATATAAAAATGGGATCATATAAACATAAAGTCATAGTAATGTGGAAGAAAAATAAAACACGACTTCATCACGAGTCAAGGTTAATTGCACATAGAGGATCCAAAGTCAATGATAACCACCAAGACCATTGGACATAGTAGAATGAGTCAAGGCTAACCGCCCAGACCGTTTCACATAACGTCTCATGAGTCCCAAATTTAACCAATGTATTGGAGCACTATCTTCGTGAACCCATCATACCATGTTCATTACAAATTTTTCTATATAAATAATCATACATAATCATTCATACATAAATATAAGGGTACCCATAGAATGAAATGAGTATCATAATCATGTCATAAATCATAACCAATGGGCATATCAAAGAAGTGTCCATGAAGGAAACAAATTAGATCATTAATGGATAATAATAATTTATAATAGGAATATATCAAGATAAGAGATATCAAATTAATGTGATATCATGTAAACGATGTATTTTAAGAAAAATTATATTTAAAACATTTTAGCGCGGTTTACAGAAAATATCAAAGATCATTTAAAACAGAAATGAGTAAAATACTTTATATAATACCAGAAGTGAACTAAGAATGTTATCATAATAAAATGAGTTATTTTATAAGGAAAATTGTTTATTTTAATAGATTATAGAGTGCACTTTAATTTGGGTAATAATTAGGGAAGTTCCATTAAACGAGTTTTCTTATCGGGAAGTATTGAGGAGGGATCCACTTAAAAACATGTATATCCCCAAAAGATAATTATGAATGGATTTTTATACATGAGTTTGGAAAATATTAATATAATTTATAATATTTATATAAAAAGTAAAGATAATTTTATTTGGGTAAAAATAAATATAGAGCAACTCGAAGGAATAATGGAGGTTCAGGTAGAATCCCTTACCTTAAGTCTGATGGTTCCCTAAATTTGATCTTAATGTCATGGATTACAAAATTACATTCATTAATTAATAATTCCAGAACTTATTATTCATTTAATTGATTAATTATAACATTATTAAGTTCATTCATTGCCCTTTTGACCGGTGAAGATGTTCAATTTCCTTGTTTGGGAGTGTTTGTTTCCTTTGTTTTCATGATTGGTTTACTTATATACATGTATGAAAAAATTTGTAATATATAAATAGTTGTACCTAATTAGAGATATATGTTATTAGTAAACATCTATAGGATTACATGGTTATAAAATTCCTTTTTTTAGGGAACAAGTTTTGGAATTTTTATGAGACCAAGAGATCCAGGATGTGGGAGAATTTATTAGGGAGATATTTCAGAAGAATTTGGACTAGTCAAAAAGCTTGAGAGGTATGAGTATTGGAGTTAAATATGTGTGGTATTTATTATGGGGGAGAGGAGGGGTTTCCCATTATTCTAATCATCAGTTTAATATTATTGCTCAAAATAATGAATAGGCGTGATTCTTGTGACAAAACATAGTATGTAGAGAATGTTAGATTGAAAAAATGGCCATTTAAATCATCCATGACTCATGCATGATGCATACATTCATATATTTTGAATTTAAAGTAAATTATAATACTTTAGTATTCACCAAAAATTCAATTATTTTAGAAAAATCCCAAAAATTAACCCACACCATTTTTCAATGTGAATAATTCAAAAATGAAATCCATTTTATGAAAATAATTTTCTAAATATGATAAATTTAGTTTTTAATTAAAATCATAATTTACTTGAAACATACAAATTTTAAAATTAAAACTAATTTTCTAACACAATGAAAAATGAACTAAGGTCTCTTAAAATTATCTTAAATCATAAGTAATCAAAATAAATATTTATTAGTACATTTTATGAAAATAAAATTTCTTTTAAATTTTTAAATTAATCATAAAATTGTAATTATATATACACGACTTAAAAAAATACCAACACATTTTTAATAATTTTTAAATTATTTTCTTACTTATACTATGATATATTTATATAATATTTTCTCTTATAAGATGGATAAATTTTATTTATACATTTATTGGTGAGGTTACTATTCAATTGGTGGGTCTACATTTCATAAATGTCACATTACTATTACAAATGTCAGGTTACTATTTCATCAGTATATGTTCCTTTATATATAGAGATACCTTCTATTTCACAAATTATTCAGTTATATGGTTTTTATTGGGTTATATATGTAATATTATGTGATTATACTATAATAAATATTTATAATAAGGGATTTACACTGACAAAATATTGGGTCATTACATTATTTTTCCATTATGAAATTTATTCCTCAAAATTTCATTTTACATTCTAAGATGTAAATAGGTGAGAGTAATTTTACATCATTTTTTCATCCAGTTCCCATATTTCATATTCATACATATGGTTATTCCATAGTAATTTAACCAGGTGAGTAGTCTTGTTACATAGAACTCTATCTCTATGATCTAATATCTTCACTAGATACTCCTTGTAAGAATGATCATTCTAAATCTGTACCACCTCTAAAGATAGTACATGTGAAGGATCTGGTATGTACTTCCTTAATAGGGATACATAGAAGACATTGTGTTATTTAGAAACGGTAGGTGGAAGTGATAGATCATAGGTCACATCTCGAAGATGATCAAGAATCTCGAAGGGGCCGATATACATGGGACTTAGCTTTCCTTTTTCCCAAACATCATAACCTTATTCCATGGAGATATGTAGAGGAATACCATGTCTCTAACTTGAAACTCATGGTCTTGTGGATGATTGTTTACATATATCTTTTGTTGACTATGGGCTGCCATGATGTGCTACTGAATGGTTTTCACCTTCTCCACAATTTCTTCGACCATATAAGGTCCTAATAATTTGCGCTCACTAACTTCATCCTAGCACACCAGTGTTCGACACCTTTTCCTATAATGGGATTCATATCTTGTTATTTAGATTCTTAGGTGGAAACTATTATTGTAGGATAATTAGACCAGTGGAAGATGTTGGTCTCATCCTCCTTTGAAGTCCATAGAACATTCTCTCAACATATCTTCCAGAGTATGAATTGTTTGTTCACATTGGCCATCATTTTGAGGATGATAGGCTGTACTAATGTTCAAATCTATTCTTAGAGCATGTTGGATAAGTTTCTAGAATTTCGAGGGGAATCTTGGATCTTGATTGGATATAATAGATAACGGTACTCTATGCAGCCTTACCACCTCTTTGATATATATATATATGTGCATGTTGATCTAATAAAATTTTTTCTCGAATTGTGATAAAGTGATCTATCTTTGTAAGATGATCTATAATGACCCATATAACATTGTTTCCCCTATATGTCCTAGGATACCCATTGAAAAAGACTATGGTAATGTTTTACCAATTCCATGATGGTATGGGTAGTTATTTCATTATCCCCTTATAATTTTTCTTTCACCTTTCAATTTTTTACATACCAGGCACTTTAATGTAAACTCAGTGATCTCCTTCTTCACATTGTCCCACAAAAATTTCTCTCATATATCTCGATACATTTTTGTGCTCCCTACGTGAATAGAGAAGGTTGAGCTATTTGAGTCATTCAAAAGATCATTATTAATATCTGGATCACATGGTACACATAATTGCGACCCAAATCAGACAAAATATTCCTTATCAATCTTGAAGTTACAGGATTTACCATTTCCTATAGTTTTCAACCTTTTCTAAATTTTCACAACATTTCTTTGAGCATACTTTACTTTATTCATAAGGGAAGGTTCAAGAATCTTTTGAGAAAGGATTGATTATGTTCCTCCCTTAATGATTCTTAGGTCTATCCTTTGAAAATATACGAATATTGGATCCTTTTTAATTCTCATCATTGATAAAGATGTAGAATCCTTTTTTACTTAGAGAATCTTCCACCTTATTTGCCTTACTGGGATGGTAGTGGATTGATTAGTCATAATCATTGATGATCTCTAACCATCTTAGTTGGCGTATATTAATCTATTTCTATGTGATTTTATATTTGGTACTCTTGTTATCAGTATATATCTCATACTTCTCACTAAAGATATAATGCCTCCAGATTTTCAATGCAAAGATCACAACTAACAAATCAATATCATGTGTGGGATAGTTTTCCTATTTTATTTTTAGTTGCCTT
Organism: Viscum album; assembly: GCA_963277665.1. Classification (NCBI taxonomy): domain Eukaryota; kingdom Viridiplantae; phylum Streptophyta; class Magnoliopsida; order Santalales; family Viscaceae; genus Viscum; species Viscum album. The sequence continues at coordinate 1,313,759,142 of OY728134.1, read as the reverse complement.
GTTGCGTAGGCTATCACTTTATCATTCTGCATCAACAAATAACCTAATACCTTCTTTGAATCAACACTACAAACCACAATGAGTTCTCCACTTATCTGGAGTGTGATTACTGGTGTAGTGATAAGCCTCTTTTGAGCTCCTTAAATATTTCTTCACATTCTTGAGTCGATAAAAACTTCACTCCCTTACATGTCAGCTTGGTCATTGGGTTTGAAAATCATGATAAGTTCTTCAAAAGTCCTTGATAATATCCATATATACCCAAAAAACTATGGAACTCCATTAAAGATGTTGGCCTCAACCACTCTTCAATTGTATTTGTCTTAGAAGGGTTTATAGATGTTCTATCGATAGTGATGGCATGTCCCAAAAATGATACTTCATCCATCTAGAACTCACAATTACTATACTTTTCATAATGTTTATCCCTTCGCAAAGTAATTATAATAGTATTCAAATGCTTCTTAAGAAGGACCATGGATGTCCCTGAGAGGGGAGAGGTGAATCTGGGTGTCAAAATTTTCTTTCAATCTAATGAATATTGTTCCCATTTTGGTAGGAACCTGTTAATTCTATCTAATAAGAAAGTGCAGAACATAAAAAATCAAATGAAAAAGAAAGACATGTCAATTTTACTTGGTTCACTACTAAGGGATATGTCGAAGTAGCATACATCAAAAGTGTTTCAGTCATAACAAAATCCAAAAATCTTCACTAACTACAGAGTACATATTTTTTTTCACTTTCACTCTGTGTGAGGTGCACAACCTTTAAGAATTTTTTGGGATAAAACATTGTGTCCCTCAGATAACTTCTACTGACTCCCCCTTTCTCACTAAATTGAGATAAATTGGAACGCAGTTTATCAACTTGAAGGTTGTTTCAATATATTGGTATTAATTCATGCATCCTCAACTATAAATAGATGCTATTTTGAAGTCCTGATTTTACCCACAGATTTAATTCACTTTTCTACTTACTGGTAGAATGAGAATTGTTCCTCCACATACTATCTTCCTCTGTGTACTTCTCAGTTACACCGTGTACTACCCAAATCCACATACTGCTTTCTTCCACCGTGAACTGCCCTGCTTGGTGTACTGCAAGAGCTTCTTTTGCATACTTCAAAGCTCTGTGAACCACATTCAACGTATCTTTTCTTTCTATGATCCGTCATTACTTAATGCATTGTCTCTTCTTACTCTCTATGTCCTATAGGATATCTATGGTTTGAGTTCTTCCTCCATGTACTAGCTCTCTTATACAGACCTTTCTTCAAGAAAACCACTTCACACTTCACCAACTTTCTCTAAATTTTTAATCAGAACCTCCCTCACAAGTTTAAATTCTTGAGAACCACTCTAGAATTCACTGAAATCATCCCAAATTATTAATCTCAGCCCCTTATTCTAATGAGGTGATTAATTCTCATTATATAGTAAAATAGATAATAAAAAATATACTAAAATTAGATTTACCAAATCTTCACTACGATAATGCCTTCATTGCATATCGTGCATCTCCCACAAACCATATCCTCTATGTGGTACACATACCTCCATTATCCCTACATAGAGGAACAAATTACCTAATAATTTCCACAAACGTGCCTCTTAATGGTTTTTTCAGAACACTACCTCATTTTCATGAAAGAGATGCCATCCCGTGAACTGTCACGCCTTCTACAAACTTCAATCCTTCTCACGAACTACAAGTCTTCACCGCGAACCCCCTTCACTCTATGAACCGTTCCTTATATGATGTCTACATACTATTACCACTTCGTGGTTCATGGTTCTTCACTCCATGTACCATATTTCATGATCTAAAAAATATTCCTAGAACATGGTTCATGGTCTGCCATTCCTTTACCGAAACTCATCCTTTTCCAAAATAAATCTCCAGATTCTGAGGTCCAAAAATTTGACAACCACTGTGAAACTATGCTACCTTCAATTTTGCATTCATCCTCAATTGTAAGATCATATTCTTTGAAAATTTTTGATAAAAACTATATTGATTGAAGAAAAACACAAATGGTACACTATATACATCAAAAAACAGCCTTGGTTCCAACAATCACCTCCTTTGGGTTTATTGGAAATCTTCAATTAAATTCATGGAAGTACCTATAAAAAACAAAACCAAATATACAATAAACAAATTATCCAATACTCTATGTCTATGTGGGAAATTATCAATGTAGAAAACAAGAGGATCAAGGATTCTTGTCTCTTGTAACTCAACATTCTCTGCTATTGTATAATTTATTTAATTTCTCTATTCTCTATCTTTCTGCAACCAACTCAAAACACATTGCATTCTCATTGAATTTCACCATTATACCCCATTAAAAATAAACCCAAAGAATCAAATTTGACTTCTAAAGATTTATGAATACTCCCCATGGATCATATCTACCCCATAAACATGTAATACATCATTAAACGCATTAAAACAGTTAGCACAACTGAGGATAGGGAACATCATAACCTCTTCACGCATGGGGAGGTGGATGAACATTGAGGTTAAACTGATACTTCTCAAACACATGTGCATAAAATGGCTTAGAAGTATTTCAGCCACTCAATCATCAGTTTTAACATGTTCCATTTTAATCATTCCTTGTTGAAATTTTTCCTTGATGAAGTGATATATTATTTCAATGTGTTCTGTAAAACAATAAAAAAATTGATTCTTTATAATATCAATTGAACACTTGTTATCATAGTGAATCACATTTGGCTATTTCACCTCATCACAAATATTTGTTAGTTTTTTCTTCATAAAAATTTGTTAAGTGACGACCTTTTATTTCTGATATATTCAGCTTCAGCAGTACTGAGAGAAGTGATTTCCTATTTCTAACTCAACTAGACCATAAAATTCTTTCCAATGAAGAATGCTCCAACACTTATGGATTTTTAATCCACCACATCTCTAGCACAACCAGCATTAGAAAACTTTTTATGTTCATTATATTTTCCAGAAGAAAAGTATAATCTATAACTGTGAGTACCTTGAATGCACCTCATGATACTTTTCACTACTTCCATATGTTCTTCTTTTGGATTACATTGAAAGCAGTCCACTAAGCATGTTGAAAAGACAATATATGGCCATGTCCCAATCAAGTAAAATAAGCTTCCACTGATTCCCATGTACAATGTGGGATCTATAGATTCACCATATTCATGATTTCTTATTTTTGTCCCAACCTCAATTAGAGTTGGCATTGGTTTCGAATCATGTATATTGAATTTCTTCAACAACTCTCTTGCATAAATTTCATTAGAAATGAAATTGTAGTCTTTATTCAAAATCAAATGTAGCCCCACAAAGTATGTGAGTTCACCAATCATAGATATTTCAAATTATATTTTCATATTATTGGAAAATTTATCCACTGATCCTTACCTACTTCCAAAAAATATAATATCATCTATGTATACTAGAACCATAAACTGATCTTTATGAGAATTCCTCACATTAAGATTTTGATCCACTCCTTCTATTTAGAATTCAATCTTCCTTATATAAGAATCCAGTTGAGAGTACCATGCCAGTGGTTCTTGATTTAGACCATATAGATAGTACTTTAATCTACAAACCATAATTTCATCATTACCAAGAAAAAATCCCACTAGTTTTTCAATATAGACTTCTTCTTCAATAACACTATTTAAGAAAGATGTATTGAAATCCATTTGATACTCTCTATATCCTATTTGAATTTCCATGGAAGTAAACAATGTGATTTACAACATTTTATCTATCAGAGAAATGTTTTCTTAAACATCAATACCATTAATATAGGGATAACTTTTACACACAATCCATTCTATATTTCTGATCACATTTCCTTGGTCATGAAATTTTTTTGTGAAAATAAACTTCATAGTAATAACATTTTGGTTTTCGGGTCTCTTAACTAGATCCCATATTTGATTCTTATCGATCTGATCCAACTCTTTATTCCTATATTTAACCCATGATTCATACTTTGTATCTTCTTCAAATGAGGAGGATTCCACAACTGATAGGAATGAATATTGTTCACTATTCCTCATTCACCCTGTATATGTGTGAGATATCCAATCCCTAATGATATTGGATTAATAAATTTATTCTCTTCAATTTCTTCTGTGAGGTTCAGATGAATTTTCTTCAGCCATGTTTTTCTCTTATGATTCTTGTTTTGAGTCAACATCATGATGTAATTCCTAAGTGTTTTCTATACCTTCCTATACTTCTAAATTTGGATCCATTCCATTTCCACATTCTTCCTCATATTCTATCACTTCACTAGTCGAATTTATCGAGGAATTTCTAGATTTATCTTCAATGATCTTTACATCACTGCTTTCCAAATTTTTTCTATAATATTTATTAAAATATTTGTAGAATTTTATATTCATTGAATATTTAAGGAATATTCCTTCAAATGTAGCATCACCATACTTTCTTTGAATTCTGTATTCATTTCAGATAAAGAATTTACTTCCAAAAACACAAAAATACTTTAAATATTGTTTCCTTCAAAGTAATAACTCATAGGGTGTCTTGGTTTTCCCCATATCAAGGTTAGTTCAGTTATGAATATAAAGTGCAGCTTGAACAACCTCTTTCCAGTAACGGTGTGAGATAAAACTCTCAATAAACAAAGTTCTAGACATATTATTTACCTATAGATTTCAGTGTTTGAAAAATCTAATTTTCTATGGAGTCCTCACAAAATCCACCCCATGTAGTGTTCCATGTTTCTCCAGGTAATTTCCAAATTTAATGGATGTGTATTCCCATCAATTTTCTGACCGTAGAACATTTATTATCTGTCTGATATCATTCTCGACTATTCGGAAAAATGTTTTCATGCAATCAAGAACTAGTCATTTGATGTGTATAATAATAAAACATGCCATTATATTATAATCATCAATAAAATGGAATATTTAATATTATCCATGAGTTCCAAAACATTTATTAGACCACATACATCTTTATGAATGAGATTAAGAATATTTTATGCTATTTTCATCTTTGGATGATATGAACTGCACAAAAAATTTCCTTTAATGCAAGAATCACATGTCTTCTCCCATTAGGGATTCATATTTGGGATATCCATGAAAATATTTAGTTTGAATAACTTTTTCATATCTTGTTGATTAGTGTGACCCAACCTCTGGAGCCACAAGTTTTTCTCTTCTTCAATAGTCATTTAAAAATGTTCTCTTTACTATAAACCTGATATAAGTTTCCATTTCATCTGCATAACTTCGGGAGAAAATTACCTATTATTCTTTTTATAGTGAACCCATTTTGATTGAATGTCACTATAATTACTAGGTCACAGAGTTGGCTCATACTCAGGGGATTATGACGCACCCCATCGACATAAATAACTTCTCTCTTTTTCATCTCACCATTGTCCAGTTCAGTAATTCCATATCCTTTGATCATTAAAGCACCGTCATTGCTGAATATCACTATTATATTAACCTTTTTCTTGATATTCCTCAATGGGTATGCATTTCCCATCATATGTGATGAGTATCCACTATCAAGAATCCAAGTACTGTTGTTCTCAGTAGCTTTGAGAGCTACTCTTGCAAGGTTTGATTTTTCAATTTTCTTCTTTTCCATCCATGAAATTTTAGATTGAGTGAAGGATAAATATGCCCTTTAAACTATATCTTCCATGTGAGCAGATTCTTCATAATCATATTCTTCTTCTAGTGGAGAAAACCTATTGGTAAGAGAAACACTATTTGGTTGATGAGTTTTAACTTGACTTTGAGTTCTGTATGAATTTTTTCTGTCATTCCACTTCCCCCAATAAAAAACCTTATGGCCAAAGTTAGAACATGAAAAAAAATCCATATAAATTGTTTCAGTTATAAGAATTATGATATGAATTCACTATACATTGTTGGCTTCTTTGCTCTTACCCATTCAAGTATCTTTTTGAGTCTTCATAGTATGACATGGTATGGTCCATATAGACACATAATTGAAATTTCATAAGTGGAAATTTCCTTCCACTTATATTACTTCTCATGTCAATTTCCTTATGAGGGTAGTTTGACTGCATATCATCCTGGGATGATTGATAATAGTTTTCAATTATCCTTTTTGTTTTATGTGAGGGTTCATTTTTCAACACTTGGATGTTTCATCATCACAATTGGTTCCACTGTTACCCATGCACGCAGGTCTTTGGTCATTCAAAATCATATCAACTCTATTGGAACCACACTTGGCTCTCTCCATCCACTCCGCATCTGAGAATTATCTGAAATGTATTTTATTCTTTTTTTATTTTGAAACTGATTCAGTTTTGAGTTTAATCATCAAAGTAAAAAATTCTTCCTCTAGACCCTCAAAAGTATTGAAATTCACTTTAAGTCTGGTTGTAAGGTCATTGATGACCTTTCCTAGTTTTAGTTCCACTACATTCCCTATTCATTCATGGATTGATGATGGTACTTTTTCAAATTATTCCAGTCATTCAATTTTAGCTTCAAGATAATCAACATATTCTAATGATTCATCAACAATTTCTCTCCTCTTATTTCATCTCTTACATTTATTCTCAAGATTACCAAAAGAATCATTTATTTGAAACTTGGGATTGACATTAGTGGTAAACTAATTATCTCTACCTTTATCTTTTGATGATTCTAATTCTTCAGATGTAGCCATCAATGAAGCATGGTTTCCAAATTTAAAATTTGATTCTTCTTCAACATATAATTCCTTGTCATCATCTTCTTCTTCATAGACAAAACTCTTCATTTTAATTTCATTTTAGATTTGAAGTCTCTATTTTTGAAAAACATTTTTCGAGGATTCTGAATGTCTCTAGCTTTTCATTCCTCATCATCAAAATTTATTGGGATCTGTGAGGTAGTTCACCAAAACCATCCACAAAAAATGCAAGCCAGAGGTAAATATACTTCAAATTTCCCTATTTCTATCCTTAATTTCTTGCAATTGAGAGAAAGAATTTATTTTTCTTCATTATCATCATTAACACTATCTCCTATAATTTATAGTTTTCCCATGACTTTGAATTCCATATCCTTTCTTACATTAGTTTTTGCATCTTTAGGTTTGAATCTCATTTCATAAGCCACCAGAATACTCAAAATATCATCCAAAGAATTTATAGAGAGAACCCTTTCCCCAAGGGGTGACACATTTTTATTATAAAGAGGGGGATGTATTCTCAATATTTTCTATAAAATATCAATGACTTGGATTTCATCACTAAGTCCTCATATTACTAAAAAAACATCAGTAATTTGATTAAAAAAAGCATATTCATTTTCATCTGGATGCATTTTGTGATCATAAATGTTTTTGTGAAAAATACAGAGTTTAGACTCTTCTGCACTATAGTCTCCTTAATATATGTCCTCTAATTTTTCACACATTGACTTCGAAAAAGTAAAATTCATCACCATTAGATAAATTTGATCAAAAAGAGCTTCAATTAGGGTATTCTATGCTTTAGAATCATCATCTAGTATTTTCCTATCAGTTTCAGTCATAGACTGTCATGTTGAATCAATTACCTAAATACCTTGTGAAACCACAAATAGGACTTCGATGCTTAGAGATATTAGATGAGATCTCATCGATTATTCCAAATTCATATGTTGTTTCCATCAAAGAGGGGTAAAACTTTGACATTTACAGAGTTCTACATGACAGAAAAGATTCATAAATTTAGAACTAGCTACCTTTACACTCTAATACCACGTGAAGGATCCCAGAACACCCGGAGAGGGAAGGTGTGAATCAGGGTGTTAATTTTTTTTTAATATGAAAGATCTTGTTCCCATGTTGGTAGGAACATATTAGAACTATCTAATAATAAAGTGGATAATATAAACAGTCATATGAAAAAAATGACACATCAATTTTACATGTTTCTCCACTAAGGGATATACATACAAGGACCATAAGCTGATAGTGTTTTGGTCATAAAAAAATCCACTAATCTTGACTAGTTATAGAGTACAAGAGTTTAGAACTATCACTCTATGCCATGTGTACTACCTTTAAAAGGAATAAGGGATATCAAACTACATACCTAAGATCACTTCTGTTGAATCCACCTTTCTCAATGCATTTAGAAGAATCTAAACACAATTTATTGACTTAAAGGTTACTTCAATGTATTGGTATTCATTCATACATCCTTAACTAAAAATAGATTCTCTCTTGAATTCCCTCATTTACCCACTAATGTAATTAAATTTTCCACACACTGGTAGTTTGAAAACTATTCCTCCCCACACTACTACTCTTCCTCCACATACTGCTCAGCTCCAGTGTGTACTACCAAGCTCCGCATACTGCTTTCTTCCTCCATGAACAACCCTACTTCACGTACTTCAAGAGATTACTCCATGTTATAATTAGCTCTGTAAACCACCTTCCATGTATCATTTCTTTATATAAATTTTATTTACTTCAAGGACTGTCTCTGCTTACTCTTCACGTACTGTAGGAGATCTATAGACTGAGTTCTTCCTCCACATATTGGCTCTCCTATATAGACATGTCTTCCTATAAACCACTTCACACTTCACAAACATTCTCCAAATTTATAATAAAAACATCATTTATGAGGTAGTATTCATGTGAAGCACTCTAGGATTCACCGATATCCTCCCAGATTTCTAATCTCAGTCCCTTCTTCTAATGAAGGGATTTGTGCTCCTTGTATAGGGAAATAGATCTGAGAAATCTGAAAAACCAATATTTACAACATCTTCATTGTGGAACCACCTTCACCATGTATTGTGCATCTCCAGTGAACCATATCCCCTACACGGTCTACGTACCTCCATTCTCCCAACACAACAGTAGAAATCACATCCTCATTTCAAAAAATGACTCCCTTCATAGTTTATAAAAACTCCACCTCATTTTCTTGAATGACACACTATCCTGAGAACTATCATGCCTTCCTCATACTGTGAGCCTTCCTGTAAGCTGCAGGTCTTCACTATGAATCTTCTTCGCTCCACGAATCATTCCTCCCACACGGTCCACATACCGTTCCAGCTTCATGGATCATGATTCATCATTCCACATACCATATTTCACGATCCAAAAACTATTCAAGAAACATGGTTCATAGTCTTCCATTACTTTTCTAAAACTATTTCTTTTCCAAAAACAAAATCTTCATTCTGAGGCCCAAAAATTTGGCAAACACTAGTAAACTATGCTACCTTCAATTCTGCTTTCAGCCTTAATCAGAAGACCACATTTTGGGAAATTTTTTAATCAAACTAATGTGGACTAATAAAAAACAAAAACAATAATCCATATCCAGCAAAGAACAACCTTGGTTCCAACACTTCATGCTCTTCCTTGCTATTGTATTATATTAGAATATCATTGATAAAGTCTACCAAAATTTTTTCGAGGTATTATGTATATAATCTATTCATGAAATCCATGAAAATTGTTGGAGAATTAGTGAGTCTGAAGGGCATCACTATGAACTCAAAGTGTACATACCTAATTCGAATGGATGTTTTGGGAATATCTTCCTTCCTCACCTTTAATTGGTGATATCCTGACCAAAGGTCTATCTTAGAGAAATAATTATCCCCACATAGTGTAGAGACCCGAAGCCTGACGTACATTGACATTACATTACAATTTCAGAATACTTAGTACATAACAAAAACACACACACAAGGATCGTAATAGTTTAGTGTCTTTGGAAACTCGGAATATAATCTTCTAATCCTGGTGAAAGATCTTCAACATCTCCCATAAAGATCTTCCTTTTTTTTATACCTAAAATCTTTCTTTATATCCTGGGGAAAAGAAAACATAAAAGGGTTAGCTCAAATGCTCAGTAAGGGTAAACAAAAGAAATATCAATCACATCATATACATAAGCACATAACTTTTGGAAATCTTAACCTGGAAAAGAGATCATAATTTCATAACATGTGATAAATCATGGTAGTGAAATGTAATCACAATAATCATAACTTAAAACATGAAACTTTGTGGCATACACACATAATCATAGAGAGTCATTTCTTGTTAGTCAAGACTCATTGCCAAGACTATCTTAGTGGACAAAGTCCCTTTCTGAATCGAGTCACCCTCGTTCCAGTCCTGTTTCACTGAACCGGTATAACCTACCGTTCCAGCCATGTCTATCTCATGAGATATAAAATCTTTACCCAATGCATTGGAGGGAGATATAGGTCCCACCCATCTTATAATGAATCCTTTCTTATGTGTGCCACATAATCATAAATCATATATAATCGCATAACACATGTAACAAAAATGGGATTCTTGAAACATCATGACATCATAAAAAAATCATATAAGGTAAATGAATTCATCAAATCAATGTAATAATAGGGATAAAAACAGAACCCTTTATTATCTTAGATGGAAAATAATTTTGATAAAACACTTGAACTCCATTCTTGAGGAAAATATACTTTCTTCTTCAAAAACACTTTTCTTTTCTTAACATGTCATACAATTATAAACTAAAAGAAGTTGATTAAAAATAAACTTGAAAATTTGTAAAGGAAGCTTCTTGTAAATAATGTTTTAAAAATCCATTCATGCCGTATAAGTTAAAAAAAACATTCTTCGTACTTTTGTCGGAAAAGTCAAAAAGTACCTCGTACGAAAAACGACAAAAGATTCCTTTCATATATTTTACAAAAAACTCACCGAAGGGTAAAATTGGATATAAACTATTGTAGAAGGATATAAATATTACATATTGAAGAAACATGGATGTGGATGATAAAATACACCCCAGTAAAATACCAAAGTATAAGCAATCTCGGATAAAAATGAGATTGTGATATTTCCCTAACCTTAGGTCCGATTTGCTTTGTACATGTCCAAAGCTCCTGTATAATGGTTTAAATAATGTTATTGACTTATTCCAGAATCATACATATTGATATGATATCATATATGGTCAAATTATTAGCTTCTTGTTAGTAATATTTCATTGTTACTTGTTACTCGGGTCTTTATAACTTTTTGTTCTTATGCGTGTTTTGTCGAATAAATTCTTATTCTTATCTTTAGGTTATAGATAATTAATTTCCAGAATGGTATTAGTGTAGTATATACAATATTCATTGATTCAATTCATTTATATAATCATTATGAAATGAATATCATGTAGAACGAGTCACATCACATCGTGGAGACGGTATTCCGTACGTACGCACGAGTGATGATATCATTCCTATGATCATGGAATTGTATTGGAGTATATATATATTATTTAATTATCAATATTACTTTATAATAATCATAAATAGTTACTCATTACACCATTATACCCATCCTTGTAAAGTTATGGTGGAAAATAGATTACACCACGGCGTGTAGACGGTATTCCGTAGGTACGCACGCGCGGTGATTTCATTTTTCCGTAGGATGGATAGAAGGTGAATTAGGGTTGTATCATATTTATAATAACATATCAGTATGTAAGTAATACTGATGTTATTACTTTATCATGAAACAACTAAAGAAGAATAAGTTGAAGAAGAAAGAAATTGAAAAGATCGGTAATGGATATTACCTCTTCTTTTAAACGCCTCTTTGAATCCTCCACTTAGGGAACTAAGACTGGTCTTTGAAGAAGACCAGGACCTCTAGGATTATTATAGGGAAGTGGAGAAGGGATTTTGGCAGGGGTTGGCCGAGCTTGAGTGCTCAAATTGGTGTGAGGAGGAGGGGGAGGAGGTGCCCTTTTATAAGGGAGGAGAGGGGCACCTTATGAATATCTCAAAATATTATTTTATATTAAAGTCAAAATCGGTTTATAATGGTTACAAAGGGTCTTATTTAGAAGCTAAAGTGGGGATGGGTCGAAATCCTATCAAACAATAGGATTTAGACAAGTTTAGGTTATTATTTTAACCTTATCAATTATATTTAACTCTAAGTTAAATAATTTAACTTTTACCGTGTCTTTTTTTTTTCTTACACTATATGGTTAATACACTTACTATAACATGCCAAAAGAACCCCAAATTGTTTATTATTAATATATATATATCCTTATCTAAGTCATTTGGCCGAACCTTAGATTTTTAGGAATAAAATAACAATTAATAATATAATATTTGATTTAAAAACTATTTTATGTCAATTTTTACACTATTTGATATATGATTTTTGTGAAAGTGATAACAGAATTATATGTTCGAAAAAAGTTGATTAAATCATCACTAATATATCATATTAACCTATAAAATTAGTTTAATTCATAAAAAGTCTCAAATTATACTTATTTAGGCATTTATAATATCAATTATGTCAATATTTCATTAATAAGATAATTACTGCATCATCTTTGTGTCATAAATAACTTAAATTATTTGATGTCTAAAAATTACAAATAAAATACCATTATGTAGGAAATCGTTTTATATTTCTAATGAATATTTAAAATCGAATATATCGTATGTATAACCCTATATTAAAAATGTTTTAGTAAATAAACTTTGATTTTAACTCTTTTAACTCTTCTTTGAATTAAATAATAATAAATGTCCTAATCTAATCCAAGTGGGCCTAAATGATAATATTTTACAATTAAGGTTGTTTTTGGTCGAGATACACTTGTCCAATAGAATTAGGACATGTGTTAGGGTAATATTAATATCATTCTTACCCTTAATTACCCTATTTACTTTTAACCGTGGTAAATAAAAGTAAAAAGTTACTATTCACCAAAAATTATTTTCATCTCATTGAACCACATTTTACTTACTGACATCAACCGTGTCTCTTATATTTTTGAAATTCCATTCACAGAAGCGGTAAAATTAAGTTTTATGAAAAATTCAGTTTTTTAACTACCACTTAGTAGTTTCACTATTCATCAAAAATTGATGTTTTTCAGAACAATTCCAAAATTTCATCCTAAGCTATATTTCATATTCCAAATTCAAAAATGAAGTCTATTTTACCAAATTCATAACATATAAGTTGCATTAATTAATTTTATAATTAAATCCCGCTATTAAAACAAATAGCGTGTTTTTAAGAAACAATATCTATCAAAAGATTGACACTTGTTTATGTCTAGTTTAAATGTGAAATTACATCCAATGGCCAAAATTGTATTAAATTGTAAAAATATATTCTAAATATACTTTAAAACCACTAAAATTAATAATTTATCACTATTAATTATTTCAATTAAAAAAGTTTTTTTTAACTAAAATTTAGTAATTTTTACTATTCATCCAAATATGAAAGTTATCCGAAAAGTACCAAAATTTCACCTTAGGCTAAGATCGATACTCCGAATCCAAAAATGAAGACCATTTTGAGAGCTAAAATTTCTAAAATTTTAAAAAGTGGTTATTACTATTCATAAAGACTAGTTTTATAATATTTTAATAGCATACCGTTGTTTCGTGAAACTCAGTATTGCGTACTACACATGCTATCGAGGAAGGTTGTGATTGCGTGTAATGCAAGGCAAGTCAAGGATGCATGTTGTGCAAGCTCCTTTTGGTGTAGCGTACAACACAAGACATTAATAAAATTAAAAAGAATATTTTTCATAAAATCTCAGGTTGTTACATTCTACCCCCCTTAAAATGAATTTCGCCCTCGAAATTCATCGGGGTTATAAATAGTTTACTATTCAAAATTTTCTTTAATAGAAACCCACATCGTAAAAAGGAATACCAAAACTTGGCTAAAGTATGAAATGTAACGATTACCCAAATAAACTAATCACTGGGTTTCCACATAGGTGAAAATATGGATATGGAAGAAAAATCTAACCATCATGTTCTGATGGAGAGTGGTAGAGAACATGGCTATGGAAAAGCCAACAATCACAAATCCATAAATTTGTGATGATCTAAGGTACCATCTGATTAATCATATATATGAGTACTAGGACAATATTTTTGGTTTTCAAGATCATTTCCCTAAATTTGAAGAATTTGAATTAGAATAAATACTTACTTTATTTTGGTACAATCTCACTGTTGTTGATGCCTTGAACAATTTCCACTTTATCTATTAAATAAATGAAGTTGAATTTGTTATTCGTGAAGTGTTAACAGATCATGTGATAGAATGAAGGGTCATTCAAACAAAAAGTTATTAAATATACATAAGTCATTCTATAGTGAGATTAATCATATATGGTTCCTAAAATGGACTTATACATCATATATCATACTGCTTAATATAATAAAACTAGTTTCTTCTAAACAGGGACTTCCTGTAGGCCAGTGGTAGGCGATAAAGGCCAGTCGCACTTCGGTTGTGGGTTCGATTCCTACGACCTTGTCCGACGCGATGGGCTGTCGCCCGTCCTGCAGGTTGTCCTTTTTCTAAAACTATATTACTATAACATCCCATCAATAACATCGAAAAAACTTCTATTCTTAAACAATACTAACTTATGTCCAACATAGTCCATTCCAATCTTTAGGCTTATCCAAAATACTACAGTCCACTCTCATAATATAGTGAAAACAATTACCAGAGATTTAATACCATCGTTGATCCCCATATATCATAAGATATGTCTTGTTGGTCACATTCCAAACATTCAAAGGCCTTAATCATGTATTCTCTTGAATACCCATTGAACCTTAGTGAAAACATTAATGCAGTTAAAAGTTAACACTTTCCACATACCAAAATCCTCAAACTTCTATATACTCAAACCATGATATCACTTAGTCCTTATATCAATCATGAGCTCATGAATACTGTTAAACATTTCGTTTTCTTATTTTTCCTTCATTATGCACATATCATCTTATTTCCAAAAATATCCCAATTACTTTGAATACCACATTAGACCAATACATAAATATTCCAATACATTATGATACAACATTATTTTGAAATCCATTACATAAAAACTTAATCATTCCACCACATCGTTATCATATTCAACATCGCCAATGGTGATCGCATGTGACTTCCCTATGTCCTTTGCCTTAAGCGGTTGCTCATGTCGATCATCACTAACCCTTGGATTAGGGCATTTATTAGCATAATGCCCCATTTCCTTGCACTTGAAGCATTGAAGTGTTGGTGGTGCGTTCTCTGCAGTGTTTTCTTTATTCACATCATTAGAATCCCTTTTTCCATTACTTTGACACTCAGCTGCTCGATGACCTTCTTTTCCACACTTAAAACATTTTCTAGTCCCTTTAAGACAATCTCCACCATGATTCTTTTCACACTTTGTGCATAAGGAAACATTCATCTTCGTTTCACCATTATTCTGAGATTTCTCCTTGAACTCCATCTTTCATTTCTTGTCAAAACCATGAGATGGATATGTAACACCAACTTCCATTTCTACCTTGATAGCACAACGCACAATTTCTTCATAGCAACTAAAGTCTCTTATAGCTAATGCCCTTCAAAGACTTGGTTTTAAGCCACTGAAAAATCGATCAACTTTACTTTCAGGTTGGATGATAATACCAGAAGCGTACCTTGCAAGTCTTGTAAAATTTGCTTCATAGGTACCAACAGATTCATCATCCCTTTGCTTCAGTTCAAGAAACTCTTTCTCCATCTTTGTTTGAAGAATACGAGGGAAGTACTTACTAAAAAACAAGTTCTTGAACTCATCCCATTCCAGGGACTCAATTTCATCTCTTGGCCTCGTATTCTTGATAAGATTCCACCATTGATCAGCTTCACCTTCCAAACAATATACTGCTAAGATGACTTTATCATGTTCAGAACATTGAAGAACTGAAAATATCTTTTCAGTAGTACTGATCCATTGTTCAGAAACAAGTGGATCCGAAGACCCACTGAAAGAAGGTAGACGTTGCCTCATGAAGGACTCA
Source organism: Viscum album (assembly GCA_963277665.1). Lineage (NCBI taxonomy): Eukaryota > Viridiplantae > Streptophyta > Magnoliopsida > Santalales > Viscaceae > Viscum > Viscum album. The sequence goes on along the minus strand of OY728134.1, from coordinate 1,313,743,258 downwards.
ATAGAATATTGTTCCCTTCTCTGCTCATTTGGAAGTCCAGAATGATTCATAGCTTGTGTAAGTATAGATATAAGATTTTGCACTCCATCTCCCATAACATTTGTTTGTTCAGGAGGACAATCATTTCATTTTCCATTGCATTGATCAACACGGTTCATTCGGGTTCCAACTATCGTCTAAAACCCAAAAATAATAGTGTGAGAGGCAAAAATCATGCTAGGTAAAACAATATAATAAAGGGGGAGTACCTTCAATATCTAACATCTTAGGTTTAATTCTATGATTGTTAGAGTAATTCTAGTACTATAACCTATACGTATACTCAACCTTAGGGACATCCCTAGACATACCTTAGAAATATCTCTAGGGATCTCACTAAAGTTCTTGCATCCTAGTTTCCAAAGGTTGACTAAACCTTTCCTCTGATACCAACTGTAGAGACCCGAAGCCTGACGTACATTGACATTACATTACAATTGCGGAATACTTAGTACATAACAAAAACACACACACAAGGATCGTAATAGTTTAGTGTCTTTGGAAACTCGGAATATAATCTTCTAATCCTGGTGAAAGATCTTCAACATCTCCCATAAAGATCTTCCTTTTTTTTATACCTAAAACCTTTCTTTATATCCTGGGGAAAAGAAAACATAAAAGGGTGAGCTCAAATGCTCAGTAAGTGTAAACAAAAGAAATATCAATCACATCATATACATAAGCACATAACTTTTGGAAATCTTAACCTGCAAAAGAGATCATAATTTTATAACATGGGATAAATCATGGCAGTGAAATGTAATCACAATAATCATAACTTAAAACATGAAACTTTGTGGCATACACACATAATCATAGAGAATCATTTCTTGTTAGTCAAGACTCATTGCCAAGACTATCTTAGTGGACAAAGTCCCTTTCTGAATCGAGTCACCCTTGTTCCAGTCCTGTTTCACTGAACCGGTATAACCTACCGTTCCAGCCATGTCTATCTCATGAGATATAAAATCTTTACCCAATTCATTGGAGGGAGATATAGGTCCCACCCATCTTATAATGAATCCTTTCTTATGTGTGCCACATAATCATAAATCATATATCATCGCATAACACATGTAACAAAAATGGGATTCTTGAAACATCATGACATCATAAAAAAAATCATATAAGGTAAATGACTTCATAAAATCAATGTAATAATAGGGATAAAAACAGAACCCTTTATTATCTTAGATGGAAAATAATTTTGATAAAACACTTGAACTCCATTCTTGAGGAAAATATCCTTTCTTCTTCAAAAACACTTTTCTTTTCTTAACATGTCATACAATTATAAACTAAAAGAAGTTGATTAAAAATAAACTTGAAAACTTGTAAAGGAATCTTCTTGGAAATAATGTTTTAAAAATCCATTCATGCCGTATAAGTTAAAAAAACATTCTTCGTACTTTTGTCGGAAAAGTCAAAAAGTACCTCGTATGAAAAACGACAAAAGATTCCTTTCATATATTTTACAAAATACTCACCGAAGGGTAAAATTGGATATAAAATATTGTAGAAGGATATAAATATTACATATTGAAGAAACATGGATGTGGATGATAAAATACACCCCAGTAAAATACCAAAGTATAAACAATCTCGGATAAAAATGAGATTGTGATATTTCCCTTACCTTAGGTCCGATTTGCTTTGTACGTGTCCAAAGCTCCTGTATAATGGTTTAAATAATGTTATTGACTTATTCCAGAATCATAAATATTGATATGATATCATATATGGTCATATTATTAGCTTCTTGTTAGTAATATTTCATTGTTACTTGTTACTCGGGTCTTTATAACTTTTTGTTCTTATGCGTGTTTTGTCGAATAAATTCTTATTCTTATCTTTAGGTTATAGATAATTCATTTCCAGAATGGTATTAGTGTAGTATATACCATATTCATTCATTCAATTCATTTATATAATCATTATGAAATGAATATCATGTAGAACGAGTCACATCACATCGTGAAGACGGTATTCCGTACGTACGCACGAGTGATGATATCGTTCCAATGATCATGGAATTGTATTGGAGTATATATATATTATTTCAGTATCAATATTACTTTATAATAATCATAAATAGTTACTCATTACACCATTATACCCATCCTTGTAAAGTGATGGTGGAAAATAGATTACACCACGGCGTGAAGACGGTATTCCGTACGTACGCACGCGCGGTGATTTCATTTTTCCGTAGGATGTATAGAAGGTGAATTAGGGTTGTTTCACATTTATAATAACATATCAGTATGTAAGTAATACTGATGTTATTAATTTATCATGAAACAACTAAATAAGAAGAAGTTGAAGAAGAAAGAAATTGAAAAGATCGGTAATGGATATTACCTCTTCTTTTAAACGCCTCTTTGAATCCTCCACTTAGGGAACTAAGATTGGTCTTTTAAGAAGACCAGGACCTCTAGGATTATTATAGGGAAGTGTAGAAGGGATTTTGGCAGGGGTTGGCCGAGCTTGAGTGCTCAAATTGGTGTGAGGAGGAGGGGGAGGAGGTGCCCTTTTATAAGGGAGGAGAGGGGCATCTTAGGAATATCTCAAAATATTATTTTATATTAAAGTCAAAATCGGTTTAGAATGGTTCCAAAGGGTCTTATTTCGAAGCTAAAGTGGGGATGGGTCGAGATCCTATCAACCAATAGGATTTAGACAAGTTTAGGTTATTATTTTAACCTTATCCATTAGATTTAACTCTAAGTTAAATAATTTAACTTTTACCGTGTCTTTTTGTTTTCTTACACTATATGGTTAATACACTTACTATAACATGCTAAACGAACCCCAAATTTTTTATTATTAATATATATATCCTTATCTAAGTCATTTTCCAAAACCTTAGATTTTTAGGAATAAAATAACAATTAATAATATAATATTTGATTTAAATACTATTTTGTGTCAATTTTGACACTATTTGATATATTATTTTTGTGAAAGTCATAACAGAATTATATGTTCTAAAAAAGTTTATTAAATCAACACTAATATATCATATTAACCTAGAAAATTAGTGTAATTCAGAAAAGTCTCAAATTATACTTATTTTGGCATTTATAATATCAATTATGTCAATATTTCATTAATAAGATAATTACTGCATCATCTTTGTGTCATAAATAACTTATATTATTTGATGTCTAAAAATTATAAATAAAATACCATTATGTAGGAAATCGTTTTAGATGTCTAATGAATATTTACAATCGAATTTATCTTATGTATAACCCTATATTAAAAATGTTTTAGTAAATAAACTTTGATTTTAACTCTTTTAACTCTTCTTTGAATTAAATAATAATAAATGTCCTAATCTAATCCAAGTGGGCCTAAATGATAATATTTTACACTTAAGGTTGTTTTTGGTAGAGATACACTTGTCCAATAGAATTAGGACATGTGTTAGGGTAATATTAATATCATTCTTACCCTTAATTACCCTATTTACTTTTAACCGTGGTAAATAAAAGTAAAAAGTTACTATTCACCAAAAATTATTTTCATCTCATTGAACCACATTTTACTTACTCACATCAACCGTGTCTCTTGGATTTTTGAAATTCCATTCACAGAAGCGGTAAAATTAAGTATTATGAAAAATTCTGTTTTTTAACTACCACTTAGTAGTTTCACTATTCATCAAAAATTGATGTTTTTCAGAACAATGCCAAAATTTCATCCTAAGCTATATTTCATATTCCGAATTCAAAAATGAAGTCTATTTTACCAAATTCATAACATAGAAGTTGCATTAATTAATTTTATAATTAAATCCCGCTGTTAAAATAAATAGCGTGTTTTTAAGAAACAATATCTATCAAAATATTGACACTTGTTTATGTCTAGTTTAAATGTGAAATTACATCCAATGACCAACATTGTATTAAATTTTAAAAATATATTCTAAATATACTTTAAAACCACTAAAATTAATAATTTATCACTATTAATTATTTCGATTAAAAAAGTTATTTTTAACTAAAATTTAGTAATTTTTACTATTCATCCAAATATGAAAGTTATCCGAAAAGTACCAAAATTTCACCTTAGGCTAAATTCAATACTCCGAATCCAAAAATGAAGTCCATTTTGAGAGCTAAAATTTCTAAAATTTTAAAAAGTGGTTATTACTATTCATAACGACTAGTTTTAATAATATTTTAATAGCATACCGTTGTTTCATGAAACTCAGTATTGCGTACTACACATGCTATCGAGGAAGGTTGTGATTGCGTGTAATGCAAGGAAAGTCAAGGATACGTGTTGTGCAAGCTCCTTTTGGTGTAGCGTACAACACAAGACATTAATAAAATTAAAAAGAATATTTTTCATAAAATCTCGGATTGTTACACATAGAGGATCATAAAATTCATCTATCTGAGGTAGGGTATAATTTTTCTATATCTTCATTTTATTGAGCTTAGGATAATCAATATAAAGGAATATTTATCTATCCTTATTCTTAACAAAGAGGACTGGTGCTGCCCAAGGTGAAGCACTCGGTCGTATAAAACCGTTGTCTATATTCTATTGTAATTTCTTCTTCTATTCTTCTAACACTATGGTGTCCATTCTATAAGGTCTCTTTGATATAGGTAGAAATCCTAGAATATGTTCAATTGAGAACTCAACTTCTCGATAATGAAAATACTAGGAAATTATTCAACAAATACATTAGTGTAGTCCCTTACAATTGTAATGTCTTCGAGCATGAATCTATCATTTGTATTAATAATTTGAGCTAGACATGATAGCTCATAGGGAAATAATATCCTAACTTGAGACAATGATTCTAAAGGAGTTTCGTCTTCCACATTGAACATGTATATATTTTGAGTATGCTTCACGATGTTAAGAGAGATCTCCCTTTCCAAATATTTTATGTTGTCTTTATATAAAGATAGCCAATACATTCCCAAGATAAAATTGAACTCCACCAAAGGATGTATGCAGAGATTTTTTGGGAGGTCCAGTCCACAAACATTAACCTCGGAAGAGTTATATACTTTGGATGTAATAATTACCCCCTTTTCTGTTCTCACAGATAACTCAATATCCAAATTTTTGAGTTGGTGTTTGATTCATTATACTAAACTTGCATGATATAAAATAATGTGTATCACTAGAATCAAATAGTACATTATCTATTCTTGAATGAATAACTAGCATACCTACCACCACATCGTTTTTTGGCTCCACCTCGGTAGTAGTGATAGCATAAGCCCTTCTATGTTTCCTTGGAGGTTATTATTGATTTCCTCTGACAACCCTCGGTGTAGGGTAATTCTTCACATAATGATCATGTTATTTGTAGTTGAAACACTACAATACTGGCTAGGTGTTGATCTACACCTTTCTTTATTCTTCCACATTAATTTGATTCTTCATATCCCTTCAGTTGATTTTAGACAAATTTCTTATTCGTACACAATTGAAGAAATTTCTGGTTCAATTTAGATAGTTCCCAGGATGATTCTTCCAACATTTTTGACATGTGGGATGATTGATCCTCTTTCCATCACGAGAGTAATATTCTAAACCACCCATATTGGAATCTATTTTCCTCTTTTTTTTTTCAATATTACCATGATACCATTAAGGGTATATGATCTCTATTTGAACCTTGAGGTCACAATAGACAATCTCTTCATAAATGTCAAAGTCTAGAATCACTAACACTTTTTTTAGGCTCAGATTTAGTCCTTTAAAGAAGCGATACACCTTGATTTTAGTTTTCATGAAAAGTCAGAGGCATATTTTGAAATCCTTGTGAAGTTTTCTTCATGTGCCCCGATGGACTCATCTTCCTTTTACTTAAGTCCATGGAACTCTCTTTCCATCTTAAGATGGAGGGTTTAGAGAAAATATTTATTACATTTTTTTTCTTGAATTCCTCCCAATCCATGGAATCAATTTCATATCAGGACTTTGTATTCTTGACCAGTGTCCACCACTGATTAGATTCCCCATCAAAACAATAGACCGCCAACATGAATTTCTCTTCTTTTGAGCACTAGAGGACAAAGAATATATTTTTAATAGAGTGAACCCATTATTTCACGTGGAGGGGATCATAATATCTAATAAAAATTGGAGGCCTTTTCTTCATGAAGGATTATATGGAAACATCCTATTTCAAAAGAATAGGGGGAATTCTATTTGATTCAAGTTATTATTCCTAACATGAGTCAGCTAAGAAAGTATTTTCATAACGTTTTTAGAACACATTCCCATCATATAAAGAATATAATTAGTGCAATCATCACATTTACGATCACATTTATTATTTACACGCATTCTTCTATTTCTCACCATTAACTAGAAAAAAGTACATACAATTAGAGGGATTTAATATTTATCTAATAAGCATAAAAAAGTAATCTTTGAAAATAAAATGATAAAATCTTAATGTAAAAGTTTATCCAAACTTTTCATTCCCTAGGTTTCAATCTAGGTTATCCATGATATTTTTCCTCACATTTATTCTTTTGGGCTTCTTTTTTTGGTCCCATAATAATGGTTTTTACTATGCTTTTGAATTTACTAAAGCATATCCCATGGGAGATTTAAACTATGAGTGAAACAAGGCCCATTATTATTCACTCATTCCCCTTCAAGTCTAGATCAATGAGGTGTTTTTAGGATTTACCGCTAAATGAATTTGTGCCATAACCAAATCCACTTCTTCATAACCATATAGGGTTTTATTCTCTTAATAATCCACTTACAATATACTTACAAAATTTTAGGGTTTTTTTCTTATACATAATATCATCCATAAAGTTCTTACTGACGTTATCTATTACTAATCTCCAAATATAACGAGCCCATCATACGATACTAACTATAGATACCCTAGCCTTTTACACACATCATTACATGATTTAAAGCATAATAAAATTTCACATTACAAGCCAAAGATTGTAAAGTCCAGTGTCTTGGATGATTATGTACATAATTAAACATCATAAAAACACGTTTTATTTAATATCCATAATGAGCTACTAACATCAATTATTCTCATACATATTCATAGTATAAACTATGGATAACCTGATTAAATGGATGATCTAGAAATACCATTAGGTAAAAAAACATAAGAATAAAGCTTTAGCACATGGATTAGAAGGCATGTCATAATGATATAAAAACATGGAATATATGTAATAATGACCTATAAACATGGGATCATATAAACATGGATTCATATTAATGTGGAAAAAACATAAACATGGCTTTAGAATGAGTTATGAATCTTGCACATAGAGGAGCACAAGTCAAGGATAACCACCAAGACCATTTCACATGGTAGCACAAGTCAATGCTAACCGCCAAGACCATTGCACATAACAACTCATGAGACTCAACTATACCCAATGAATTTGAGCACTCTCTGGGTGAACCCATCATGACATGTTCATTAATATTTTTTCCACATAAATAATTATACATAATCAATCATACATAAACATAATGGTCCCCATGGAATGAAATGGGTATCACAATCATGTCATAAAGCATACCCAATGGGCGTATCAAAGAAGATTCCTTGAAATAAATTAATTAGATCATTCATGGAAAATCATAAGGTATAATAGGAATATATAATAATAAGTTATGATAAACTGAATTTTTATCATGTAAAAATAATATTTTAAGAAACTTAAGAATTAAAACATTTTAGTGTAGTTTTAGGAAAATATCATAGATCATTTAAAATAGAGAATTGAATTTTTTTATATAAAACCTGATGTGAACCAAAAAGGTTTTCATAATAAAATGAGTGATTTTTTAATGATAATGGTTTCTTAAAATATATTATTGAGTTTACTTCAATTTGGGTAATAATTCAAGAAGTTCCCATAAACGGGTTTGCTTATTGGGATGTATTGAGTAGGGAACCACTTAAAACACGTACATCCCTAAAAGAGAATGATGAATGGTTCTTGATACATGATTTTGGAATATATTAACAGAATTTATATGATGTACATAAAAATAAAATATAACTTCATTTGGGTAAAAAGAAATATAGAGAAACCTGAAGGAATAATGGAGTTTCAGGTAGAATACCTAACCTTAAGTCTAATGGTGTCCTTAACTTGATATTAATGTACTAGATAATTATAATACATTAATAAATTAATTTATAGAACCTATTATTTATGTAATTGATTTAATATAACCTTATTATGTTCCTTCATTATATTTTTAATGGGTTAAGAGGTTCAATTTCATTGTTTGGGAGCATTTGTTTCCTTGGTTTTCATGATTGGTTTACTTACATACATGTAAGGATAAACATGTAAGATGATATTGGTAGTACAAAATTGGAGTAATATTTTATTAGTGAAAATATAGTGGATTACATTTTTATAATATTCATTTGGTTTTTTAGTGACTTTGAATCATTATATAAAACATTAATGATAACTATTTTGGTTAATTGGCTCTTTTTAATCAAATCGATCACATTTTTCTTTATAAATTAATATCATGAGTACAAATGATTATAGAACATTATATAAGATCTAATATATATATTCTAGTATTGTTCAACTATAAACCTAGTTTCATGTCCATAATTGAAGATTGTAATAGAAATTTAATATCAGTCATCCTTGAATATGATAAATTAACACATATGGGATGGTGTTTTCATGTCTAGTATAAAAGTAGGGGAAAGGAGATATAATGATGAATTATTACATTATAATAAAAAAATTATAATAAATATAAGGTGATAGATTTATCATAACATTTTGATGGAAGGAGTTGAGTAAATTAAAATAAAGAAATGAACTTGAAAGAAAATAAAATAATTGAAAAATGGAATTTACCTCATGAATATATCTCCCTTAAGAGCCTCTTTAGGGGAGTGGTTCTGGACTTTTTATAAGACCAAGAGATCTTGGATGTCAGATAGGGTGTTAGGGGGATATTTTTATAGAATTTGAACTAGTTAAAAGGCTTGTGATGTCTGGTGATAGGAGGCAAAGAGTGGTTGTATTTATAGTGGATGAGAGGAGGGGTTTCCCATTATTCTAATCATTAGTCTACTGTTTTTTATAAAGACTATAAATAGTATTGATTCTTGTAACCAAAAAATGTAAAGAGGTCATTTCAGTTAGAAATAATGTCCATTTACATCATCCATTACTCAATCATGATGTTGGAATTCATTTATTTTTCATTTATCATAACTTGTCATATTTTACTATTCACCAGAATTGAAGTATTTTGTGAAAAATCAAAAAAATTCACCCCAAACATTTTTTGACATGTATAATTAAAAAATGAACACCATTTTATGTATTTTTTTTCTAAATATGATATATTTGGTTATTAATTAAAAATTTAATTTACTTGAAAAATACAAATTTTAAAATTAATACTACTTTTCTAAAACTTTGAAAAATTAAATAAGGTCTCTTAAAATTATCTTATAGTTATAATTCATAAAAATAATTATTTATGAATACATTTTATGAGAATAAAATTTTCTTTTAAATTATTAAATATATCATAATATTGTAATTAAATATACACGACTTACTAAAATACCAACAATTAATTAATAATATTAAAAATATTTACTTACTTCTATTATGATATATTTATAGCATATGGTCACTTATAAGATTGATAAATTTTATTTATACTTTCATTACTGAGATTACTATTCAATTGGCCAGTTCACTATTCATACGGGTCACATTACCATTCCAACAGTCAAGTTACTGTTTAATAAATATATGTTCCCTAACATCTAGGGATACATTTTATTTTACTAATTAATCATTTATAAGGATCATATTGTGTTCTATATATAAGCGTATGTGATTATACTATAAGACATAATTCTAAGTATGGGATTCCATTGATAAAACATTCAGTCGTTACACAATGTCATCAGAATTCTTATACAGGCTGATAGTGGAACCCTTTGGAGTTTAATTAAGGACATCATTTATTTCTAAAGGTCTCAACATGGAGAGGATTATAGATATTTTGTCAGTGGAAAATGTTTTCTCCATGGATCATTGTCCCTTTCAAGATACACTGTATTGCTTGTGAGGTGGTGTATATTTTTCCTCTAACACCCTATTTAGATCATGTACATTATGTATTCAACATTTAATGGCTGAGGATGTATGTGCATGACCCATGGAATGTTATATACTATGAAAAACTAGACAATAAGGATGGGGCTACATTTATAAACCACCCAATACAAAAGAAGGATATGAAGGATAAGATCCTCAATGGGTGATCGATTCAATTGTTGTATCTCTAATGATAGTAGGAGAATATTCAGGATAGAACCTATGAGCAATAAAACTAGATGCAATTTTATTACCCTCATCTTATTGAGTCTTTTTTTTAATTTATGAGATGAAAATCAGTAGGTTTGGGAGAATTTAATTTCTCTATTTTTACCCTGAAAGAATTTATAATATATTAAGGAATATTTTGAGATACTGGCACTAAGACAGTTTGATATTACGAGTCCTAATGAACCATGGTGTTGATATAATAAAAATATTAAATATATCAAATCACTCGCAAGAGTGTTCCCTAAAATAATTCAACAATTATGAATAGGGACTCATTTGATAAATATGATACTTCCCTTAAAACCATAATGATGGTTTTACCCCAGGTATGACATAATATATTTTGCTGATAGGTGGTTAGTATAACTGTGGTCATTAGTGGAATATTAAATGTTATTTTAATTTAGTTATTTATTATTTCTTAATTAGACATGACATAGATCCCTCCAATGTAATATAAATTATGGGAAATACCTAGCGATAGAAACACAAATTGATATAATTGAGTGGGGTTATGGACGATATCCTTGTGTCATTGATAGATCAAGTTCCCCATAATCTATACTACTAGGATTATCTACATTAATAGAGTTTTTAGATATCACTAATGATGTCACTGAACCATTCTTCACCACTTATTTATCAAAACATAAGTTAGGATTGTTTTTGGATTTATACCAATTCATATCCTCTCATATTGAATTTAAACCAATTCTTATAATAGTTTGATTCATGGGACGATGGATGATTTACAATTTATGAAATTATCATTATTAAACCTAGAAATCAATATTGTTTGATTATTCCTATTCATATTTCATTCCCATGAAAAAAATATGGCCAACAATTACATTATCTGAGTTTCATTACCCATGTTTGAGTTTTGTCCATTTATCAGTTATCTCTTCCTGTGATCATAATCATTATTCCCTTTGGTCATTAGTTCAACAAATAACTAGTGGATGATCATTGCACAGTCAATCATTATCCCAAAAAATCATCATCATGGGTTCAGGATCAAGAATAATTCTTCTATTTTTTGGTTCATGAAGAAGATATAGGATTATTTAAGATTGTTTAAATAGTTCTTCTCCTTGAGGTTTAGGTGTTCAACCAATGCAGTGCAATTTGGTGCTTCATGATCAGATTTAGGTAGTCAATAGTGATGGATATGAACGATTGATCCCATATCAAAATTAATGGGATGATATGGATTTGTAATTGATGGAAGTGGACACATTGGGACAACACGTATGATAAAATGGTGTTTCTGAGAAAATGAGGACCACACAACGTGTATTCCAAAAATGAGGGTCATGTGGCCCCCATACTATAGGGATGGGTTTTACACATAGATATAATTATCAGCCATCATGTGGAATATGTAACATGTCATGAGACTTATATCTGGTAACCCATCATGTATATTAGTTGTACAAGTTCATGGAAACATAAAATAACACTTTCAATTCTAGGATACATGGGAACAACATGAGTACTAAAACATGGCTGCGTACAAGAGCTTGACTTGAGTAAATGGGAATGACCGTATTCTGTGGGAAAATCTAGAGTAAACATTTATGAGTAGAAGAACACGATCATATACACTATAAGTATTGGTTTAGTAGTACACTATTTTTACTCCTACTACACATGATATACTTACTCTCAATTTGATTAAATCCCTTTTTCTCTTAAAAATGATGGAATATCATTTGGGTGCGTTTCTAATTCTACATTAGATGGGTGTGCAACATTTAAAGTATTGGTTACCTGGGTTCCTTAATTCCAGTTCATTGTAGGTGAGTTACCTTATCTTATGGTGAGTATCCTCAATACAAAATACTGAGGGTTAGTGTGGAATCCATTCCTATGTATTGGATGTAACAATACCTTGAATGAATATAGAAGGAATCCCACTATTAGGTATCAAGATGATCCTTTCCCTCATCATTTTTCATATGTGTGGTTCTCAAGAATAATAATGTTCAACAAATAGAGGAACATAACCCCCTATCAATATGGTTAATCTTGTGGGGAAATTTAGTGTTCCCATATTGAGAAATTTATAGTTCCCTAAATTGTCTACTTTTTAATGAGTTCTTCTATTTATGACCTCATAGATGACTTTCATATTCCCTTTCTATACTCATGGAGTGCGTGATCCTAGATGAGTTTTACTATGAAGACTCTGGGGTATCCAAGGCTAATTGCGAGGTTGTTACCCATTGAGACTAAGATTATATCATGATCATATCTAGGTTTTTAAATATTATTGTCTCATATTTATTTTTGATATATCTTCATGATTATGACATGAAACTCTATTTTAATGATTTTTTTTTTCGTTTATTTCAGGGTGATCAATTTAGGATCTTATACTTCACCTCCATGTGTTCAAACCATACATGACATGCCTTATGTAGATAACATGCCATTTTATAGTGTTCTATGAGGACTAGGAGTAGGATAATCATAGTGGGGATACATAAACTAGATGGTTCATGGATTTTCATTTGATATCATCCCCATCTTAACATTATCAGGTTGTACACTTTTGTAGTTTTTGTGGCCTTGTATTTGTCCCATTATACATTCGTATACTTTTGTTAAAATCTGATATGGGGTAAATTTTCAGTATGAATTTTATGTTTTTAGTTTATTACCTTTTTTCATTGTATGATTGTATGTAGAGGTGTGTGGGTGTGAAGGTACTTTAGAATAAGGCCGTACATCTTAGTGTTATACCTTCTCTAAACCAGTTCTAATCCCATGTTCTATTGGGGGGCATGCTTGTGGTGTCACACTCATCATATCACCAAAAATGTGAACCCTTGAGGGTAGGTTTAGACATGAAGAGTGGATTATAAAAATTTTTATACTCAAGATCATCAAAATAGTATTTCAAAACTATTGATCAAAACATTAGTCGTATGTTGGGCTTGGTTTAACAACTCATGTACCTACATTAGGTTTATTATAGCCTTCTGTGTACAATTTTTCATCTTGTAAAACTTCTCATTTTCCCTACGAGTACATAAAAACTTATTGTCTACCTAATGAAGTGGATTTATTATATTAAACCACCTATCACATTATAAAAATAAATTTATGTGTATTACACAAGTTTATAAAGATAGATATCATTTTTTTATAATATAACCAATATAAAATTAAATATGACTCATATATATTTCATCGTCATACTCATAATGAATCTAGATAAAGGATAAGGATTGTATCATAGGATCATAACCCATGTGAATAATAAGTAACATCAAAATATTTCTCATATATTAAAATTCATTTGCAAGATCATTGATACATTTCATAAGAAAACTACCCTTTTATTTTGAAATAAATTAATTAAAATCAAATAAATTAAAAAATAATAAGAATATAATTTTCATTAAAAATAACCATTCATGAATTTAATGTAATATCTAATGAAATTATTATCCATGAAAGAATTAAAAAATATTCATGTAGTATATGATAAAAGAAATATTATTTTCACATTTTTAGAAAAAAGTCAAAAGTACAACATTTTAGAGTGATAATAAGATTCCTTTTGAAAAATTGTAAACAATCTAAAATATTATTAAAAAATAACTTATTTAATCTTGGAATAATATAATAAAAGATACTGAAATAATTTAAATTAAAATACGGAAATGAAAAAAAGGATTCATGAAAAAAAAACAGAATTGGTTTTTCTTAAAAACATTCATTTAGAACATTGAGTATATATAGTGAGTAAATCGAATGGAAGAACTTGTAATTTAAAAAATTGACAGGGGAAAATAAAAATCATGAGACTTTTGAGATATAGAAAAAATCTCGATCTACAAATTCTCAAACCCACTCACCCACCCCATTTCATGGGGGTAACCATATCAATTACAACTTCATGGATGGCATAGAACCAGTTTTGTTTGTAAAAGTGTGTCCTGGTGAGATACATAAAATGTGAGAGATGTAATTTTACTAGGAGTAGGTGATGCATGATTATGGGTGTCAACTAAGGGTGATGGAGGGACTGACACTACAGGTGATGTAAAAGGAACAGGGGTTGAGCCACGCACTAGTGATTGTAGGCATAGTGGTATAGTCATAGATAAGAACTATATAAGATGGAATGATCCTATGGGACTTTTTCCCTTCTATATACAGTTCCATTAAACTATGGTCTTCGAGTTCGTTTGGGGCCCAGAGTCTAATCCCCTTTGTATGTGTGTCATGGGCTATAGGACTAGTTGTTGGGCCTTCAGGGCCGTATTCCATAGGCCTTAGTGACTCTATTACAATGATAAATTTAAAGCCTATATATATACTAATATATAAATAATTCCTTGGTTTAATAATATATATAGGCTCTAGTTCACACATTTTGAAAAACATCATGAGAAAAAGTGAGATTGTGATACAAAACCCATACTACATTAGTATCTTTTGAGTAGTATGTACTATGATTTAAATGACATCTAATTGATCATTAAATATTATTAAAAATATTATATTCATGAAAAAAATATGAAAGGGTAATTAGATACACCATATAAAACTGGATAGGTTTATAACATAACACACCACCCAAATAAAACAATTTTAGACCATAATCCCTCACAACTTTGGTAATTATCAAATAAAAAAACATTTGGTGAAATAATTTTAATTATATCATAAATTAAAATGAATAAATAAGAATGCATGATATTATTATACAATGGATAAGTATATAAACCTTATAACCATAAATAGTTTCATAAGATAAAATATTTCTTAATAAATCAAAATACAGACAATGAACAATTAAAAATTTTAATTTTTTTTTTCAAAAACCCAAGAGTGGAAGGAAAAATAATTAAATGGTGAACATTATGAAATATAATGGAATCATGATAAAAATTTATAATGTATTATCATTTTCAAAATGAGAAATAAAACTTGGTTTATGACATAAACACGTGTCCTAGAAATAAAATTTGATAAAAATAAATCATTACCTTATGTAAGACTTCATTCAGAAGTGATCTAAACTACAATATAATAAATCTAAATTTATTATAATTCAATAAAATAACAATATTCAATCTTTAAATATCATATATATTGAAATTATAATATTTTCCACTCTTTTATTAAAAAATATTTATTAATGTGAACATTTTCTAGTGATAACAGTTACACTTTTCATATATATCTCAGATTAGAAGATATGTTACTTTCACATTGATAATGTATCATTAATATATTGAATATTATTCACATCATAAATTAAAAATTTAAATATTATATACACATTTATAACAACTCATATAATGTTTTGAGGAAAAATTAATTACACCACTTCGTAGAGACAGTAGTTGGCACATACACCCGATTGTTGATTCC
Source organism: Viscum album (assembly GCA_963277665.1). NCBI lineage: Eukaryota > Viridiplantae > Streptophyta > Magnoliopsida > Santalales > Viscaceae > Viscum > Viscum album. Next base: position 1,313,727,461 of record OY728134.1, on the reverse strand, counting down.
ACCTTTTGATGGATGGAATAAAATGAAGGAAAATAATTATTCAGATCTATAGAATAATTTTTATATAATATATATAATATATATTTATTAATTTTTTTTCTTATTACCATCTATATAAATCATAAATGAAAACGAATCACTTATCTTTATGGAGGCGGTAGTCCACCGGTACGCCCGAGCGATGCTATCATTTTACAATATATGCTAATGTTGGAAGGAAGATATGATATTATAATTATACAAGATTAATATTTATTAAAATATATAATATAAATATTAAATATATAATCATAACCAACCATGAAACATGGTGATAGAAAATGGAACATGTCACTATGTGGAGGCTGTAATCCACACGTACACACAAGCGATACTTTTATTTCCAATTTGATTTAGAAGAAGTGGGAAATGGTAGAGAAATTTTAATTATAATATAAAAATATATTGATGATAATATATTCACAATTTTATTATAAATAAAATAGGCTTATATGAGTGAGAATAAGAATTAATATTGAAAGATCTCAGTTAAGATTTATATCTATTCTTTGAGAGACGTCCTTTAGCTTTTACATTAAGACTTAAAATATTGGTCTTAAAAGAATAACAGAAGATTTGGATGTAGGTAAGGGATATGGGGACGTTTAGGGGTAGGAAGTTTCCAAAATATATGAATAAAATTGTGTGAATTAGTTAGCAAAGGATTTTTCCCTTTATATGTGATTGAAGGGATGCAAGTTGAATTACATTAAATATTTCAATAATATAAGGTCAAATTCATCTGAAAGAGAAAATATGTACAATAATTCAAAAAAAAAAAATATTATATGGTTTCAATATATTAAAAAAATGAATTATTCATATTTATATGGTATTCATACACTAATATATTAGTTTAATCCCCCCTATAAACTCGTTTTAACCTTAACCACTGTTAGAAAATTTTCCTAATCTTACTATTCATTATGAAAAATATTATGTTAACCATATTAAATTATATTAGCTATTATATTTCCAAATATTAAATCCATTTTAATAGATTCAATTTATAAAAGTAGAATAATATAGTTTTAGATAATCATGAAAAACACAATGAAAAAACATTTATAGAAACAAAATTCATTTTATGCATAACACTAAATTTACTAACGTTTATTACCTTGTAAAATGAATTAATTAAATGTTTAAATATTTTAGTTAATATATAATCATAAAATTTCTTTAAAACATTATTAATTTATAAATAATATAATCTATTAAGATATAATCCCAATGAAAACATAAAACAGTTTTAAGAAAAATGTGTTTTAAAAAAACAATGTGCTTATACAACAATCATGTATAATGAAAATTACTATGTATTTAATTATATTATTAATAATTTGTGGGTTCTTATCTTATATTAATATTATATGAAATGCACATTTTAGATTTTAAAATATACTATTTAATGAAAATAGATTATTGTTTTTTAAAAATTGGATTTTTTCCTTATTCATAGAAAATAATTCTATTTAAAAAAACACAAAAATTCACCCATAGGTTATATTGAGATTCTTATATCATATGAAATATTAATTTACCTAAATAAAACATCTAAATATGGTTTAAATTATTTATTTTATCTTCCTATAAAATAAAAAAACCAAGGAAAACATATTTTTTAGTTATAATAATATTTTAATAAAAATATTTTTTCTTATTTATTATAAATAAATAAATATTTTTTTATCTAAAATCTTTCAAAAAAATTTAAAGAATATTTTTATTCTTATTCATAAATCCATTTTAATGGTAATTTATTGATTATTACAATTAAATAATATTGTTTTTACATATTAAGTTTTGTGTAAAGATAAGTGTTATGTGGTAAGAAAACTATAAAATATAGTTTAATTTTAAAATAATATCCAACCTGTTAAAACATACATTTTAAAAAATTTTCATCTAAACAATTTTATAATATTAATGAACAGATAAATATTTTAAAATATAGTTGTTGAAAACTCACATCATAAAATGCTATAATAAACCATTATTTAAAAATGGGAAGTGGGGAACATAAAGGGACTGGGAAATAATATATAATTAGGTTTCCAGATATGGATAACATTTGTAGAATGTGAAAATGTAGACATTGAGGAGAAACATAATGTTCAAATATTATTGGAGAGTGATATAGAAGATAATGATGAGAAGATTATTAACCACAAAACAGAAGTTAGTTTGGGGTGAAAATGATAAACGATTCTTTCAAAATCACTACAGAAAGGAAAAAAATCATTTTCAATATCAATGTGCCTATGGTTGAGGAGTTATTTTATCATGGAATATGATAAAAAAAATACTTACATGAATTATTCTCATCAATAAATTTATTGTCATCATTTTCTTGTGTTCTTTAATTAGTTTACACACTATTCATCCCCTATTCAAATAATGTATTAACATTATGATTTTTTCATTACTGAAGAACTAAATGAATCTTATAATAAATAGTCTGATCTATAAATGAATTTTATGATATTCCTCCTTTAATTATTCAATTATTGAGACCTAGATGTTATAGTATATGATATGATAACATATATGAATAAACATTATTTTGAATGATTAATCTTAAATATATACTTAATTTAATCCAAAAATTGTTATATTCCAAAATGTCTTAGAGATTTCTTACCCATTATTCAAAAAAATAAAATAAAAACAAATTCATGAAAAATTCAAAATAATATGAACTTTAATAACTATATAATATAAATTGTCTCATAATATATCTCAAAAAACACATAAATTTCATGATAATATATTATAATATAATATTCTAATCTATTTCCAAAATAACCATAGTTTTTATAATATCTCAATAAAGAATATATATGTTTCAAAATATTATCTCTATCCATATTATTTAAATAAAATCCTTAATTATCGAATATTTCCAATAAATTTAAAAATTAAATTAACATCATCAAATATAACATAAATGATGTTTTCTTCAAATCAGTAAATAATTTCAAGGATAATGATTCTATCCAATTTAATTTGTTATTATAAATAATATCTTTATCCTAGCTAAAAAAATATCATCTCATCATTTGGAACATATTAAGGGTTATTAATCCCTCAATCATTTGTTTTCCAAAATATATATACTCCCATATAAATCACATTTCTTGGTTATTAAGACCATTCAACATATTATTGATAATACATAATGTCAAACTAAAAGAGAACAATCCTTAAACTTTTCATTATTATTGTAACGAAAATATCATTGATAAAACATTTCAACAACATAATTATCGAATACAAATAAATATAAACTTGAGCCACTCTACTTTCATCATATATATTTAACTATTATTTATTAACATGTTATCTATTTATTCCATCAAAAATATATAAGATGATTCATTTTATATGACTTATCATTCTCAATTTAATCTTGTTTCATACTATTAACATATGAAATACTGTAAATATAATTAATACCTTTCCCATCTCATTCATTTTCTCTTCATCATTATAAGTAAAACCATTATGTATAAAACCATACCAATCCAATTCTCATGATTTTACCTAGGGATATTGATTTTAATAATTCGAATATATTCCACATTTGAAACATTCAACCACCAATGATAACTTATGGGTACCATTACACCCATATAGTGTGTTATTTTTTTTTCATTTTTCCACACTATTTTACCACTTTATAAAAGTACTTACCATGCATAAATAATATTTCAATTTTATTGGAAAAATACCCTAGGTGAATATTTTAATATTTCTTTCATCTCAAAAGATGAATATTCTTTGTCTATGGACTTTATGAAACTCATTATTTCTCTATTTTTATTTATTCTAAAACCCATCTATTCCCATATTGTAAATATTATATTGAGACACATTGTTAGGTATAATCAAAGGATTTCACAATTTATATCTAATTTAATTTTTTTTCTTATATGGATAGTCATTATAGAACCCCTAACATTCATCATTAACATGATTCCTCATTGTTACACCATTTGAATAAAACCAAAAATTATTGTGTGATAAAGAATATTGAGTAATCATAAAATAAAAAAATAATTAATATAATGTATAAATCAGTATACAATATTTTCCATCAATTTCAGTATAGAATTAATATGGGTTATCAATATTAATCATCAATTGAAATACCACATGATGGTTTATAATGGAACTATGAATTTACACAAACATATCCTCAAGGATTATTTAGCTAGGTGTGGAGTGTTAGGACCACTCTTCATGCACTAGTGTTGATCATTTTATAATCAAATCATCCCTTTTGAAGTCAATGACCCTAGGTGTATCTATTTGAAATCCTTATTCACATACTAGTATCTAGAAATATATATTTTTCTTGGAAAACCAAATTACATTTCCTACCATAACAAATTATTTTCTCATAATTGTTTTATTATCCTAATGGTTCTCACTAATTTTTTCCCACACTAGATTTAATAAATAAATTAACATTTCTCTAATACCAAATGAGGCATACCAAAAATTATATTTATATATATTACATCTTATTAAATTAATATTCATTACATATCATTAAGATACATTCTATAATGGTTATGGTTTAGTGTCTTTGACAACCTGTATAAATAATAAACTGTTATATAAATGATATAAAACATCTCCCACTACCTTTATTAAGAAATACATAATGAAAACTATTCTTCAAATTCTTAGGAAAATAAAAGATAAAAAATGGCGAGCTCATATTCTCTGTTATGATAAAAAAATTATATATCAATAACAAATCATTTTTTACAAATGAATTAGTATAATGTTTTGATAAGAAGAGATTAACAATTTAAAATCATACACAAAAATCCATAAATAAAAATATTGGAAAATTCATTGTAATATCAAAATACATATAACATGGAATAATTATAAATCATGATATAAGAGGTTATAACATATGTATAATAATATTTCATAGATATTGGTATTGAATTTTTAACACTATCATAATCATAGAAATCTTATTTCATGAATACCAATCAATATATTCATCATATATAATGCTTGGGTTACAGCCCATGTACATACATTGGGCTTGGGATAACCTATCATTTACCAACTAATTAGACTAGGATACCTCCTGTGTACCCTATTTTGGGCATGAGATACCCTACTATGTAATCTTTCAATTCATAAAAAATTAATAACTACCTAGTTAATTAGAGGGATATAATGGACCAACCCATCACTTAATAACAATACATTAATATGTAGAGTCCAAATCATGAAATATTTTATGATTTCATCATAACATAACCCGTCAAAAAGAAAATAGGTATCATTAACATTTAAACATGATAATCATAAACCGTCAATGGAACGAATAAAGATGGTACCACAAGATTATATCACTTTTTAATCCCATGTAAAATCAATGGAAGTAATTATAGATGAAAATACCTTTAAAATATAACTGGAATATTTTTTTAAATAAAATACACTTTTATTATTGAAAAATCATTTTAAAAATATAAAAAAATCTAGATAAATATTAAAAACAATTTCTTCGAAATGAAAAATGGAAGCATGTAATGTTATCTACAAATAAAATAGTAGTCATGATAGTGGGAAAATTAATTCATGTAATATTTGTTAAAAAATATTATTTTCACATTTTCAATTAGAAGAAAAATCTACCACATTTCAAAAACAAAAATTAGATTACTTTTAAAAATTGGTAATTAAATTAAGATATAATTAAATATCACTTTACAAAATCATTATGTAATAGAATAATTGTTATCAAGACATATTAAATAACATAAGGACATAGAAAAAAATATTCACAACCAAATAGAAATATTAATTTAGTTTTAGTTAAAAACATTATTTCATTATTTTTTTTACACAGTGATAATAATATTAATGGGGGAATTATAATTTATAGGAATTAATCGAGTAGATGAACATTTAGAATTTTTATGAGATATATATCATGTAATTTCATCACATCATGTTTAATCAAATATAATAACGATAAAAAGTGAGATTGTAACATAAATCCCTTATTGTTTGTGGTAAATATTGAGTCATAAGTCCTGTGAATGAAGTAAAATAATATGAGAATTTAAATATCAAGAATACAAATTTATTATTTATATAACATGTCAAATGGTTTGTAGATACACATCATAAAATTTGTTATTTATATATTGTAACATATATCTAAAGGAAGATAATTTCATATGATAAAACCCTACAAATATGGCAATTTCAGAATCTTAAACCCCAGAAATGAAATAATTTTAATTATAATATAAATATAATTAATTAATGAGTATACATTATTAGAATGTAAATTGATCAGTATATACATCTCATAAATATAAATAGGTTTATGACATCAAATATTCATTGATGAAGAAAAATTTAGATGAAGAACCCCAATAACATATGTAATCATTGAATCAAAACCCCAAGAGAGAGAAAACCTAGAATAACACATTGAACATAATTAAATATAATGTAATCATAATAAAAAAATATAATGGGGGTATATTTTCACCACAAAAAATAAAATATGATGTATAATATTATCATCTCATTGTGAATTTGAATTTTAGACAATGAATCGCATACCTTAGGTCAAACCTACTTTATAATCATACCACACTCCCATATAATAAATTTAGATTTATTTTAATTTTATAAAAGGACCATTTAAACAATTATATAATTAAATATTTAAAAACAATAACATTTAAATACCACTCTTTAATGATTCTTTATTACAATCCTTCTTTCCTTGTGAAAAAATGATTTATTTTTCATACAGGTTTCAATTTGGAAGTTTTGTTCCATGAAAATTATAAATAGATAAATATTATATAGAAAAATAATCATGTCATATGTAGAATATTTAATAATTATATACACTTTTATATTCATTCCAATTATTTGATAATGAAAACTAATTTACATCATTTTGTGGGTATGTTCGTCCATACATACATATGATTGATGTTTCCAATCATGCATGGATGGAATGAAACAAAGTTAAATACTAATTAAATATTAAAGAATAATTATTATATAATAAATATATAAAATATTCATTAAATTATTATTTATAAAATTCTTGTAAATAAGAAACTAAAAAAAAATCATATAACATCATGGTTGTGGTAGTCAACACATACACATCGACGACATTATCATATTTCAATGGATGATTGGGTAAGAAGATAGAAATTATCATGTAGTTATAGTTGAATAATTATTTCAGAAAGTAAAAATATAAATATAAGGTCCATAATGTAAGATAATGGAATATAGCGATGTAAAATTACTTAAATCACTACATGTAGATGGTTCTCTACATGTACGCACAAGCGATACTTTTTTACAATTTTATATAGAATATGGGTAAAATTATTATTCCTTAATTTTAATAACATATAATTATATTTATGATACTGGAGTCATATTTAGATGATGTATACAATAGAATTATAGGAGGTGGAAGAAGAAATAAAATTTAAAGAGATTAGTTATGATTTATACCTCTTCATTAAGGGGAATCCTTTAGATTACAGATTAGTCCTCGATAGATTTATTTTATGAGAATAAAAAGAACAATTGGATTATAGAATGAATCTTGGAAGGTTATGGTGAAGACTTTGATGATATATAAGTCTCAAACATTAAAAAACATGGGAGGAGAAGAGGTGTCCATTTATAAATGATGGCAGGGACACACATTGAATTACATAAATGTTTTTTATAATATAATGTCAATTTATTGAGAAATTATAAAAAATAAAAAATTATTTTTATTCTATATAATATAAGGATGAAATATAATCATAGAATAATAATTAGTCATGTTTATATGGCATTCCTACACTTATCTCTTAGTTTAACTCATGGTAAACCTATTATAACTGTAGTTGTGATAATAAAATTTTAATGTTGTTATTATTCAATATAAATAAACATTTATGTCAACCTATAAAATTTTAATAATTATGTTGATTAAAATTATGAAACTACTTTTAAGAAATTAAATTTCAAAAAGTGGTAGATTTTAATATTTTATTAGTGCTCAAAACATAATGAAAACATTTTTTAAGCCAATAACTTTTTAAATCATAAAACTTAACATACATTAATTTCATGCATTGAAAAACAATAAAATGAATTCTAAAATATTTTATTAAATATATAATATATATTTACTTAAAAACATTAATAAAAATTGGTTAATTTAATATATTAACATAAAAATAAATTTCCATAATTAAGAATGTTTTTAGAATTGTACGATTTTAAGCCCCAAAATGAATTTATACAAATATAAAGTATAACAGTGATTCATATTTAATTATTTACATAATATCTATTTAAATGGGGGTAAAATTATTTAATTTTTAAAATGATAACAAAATAGGACTTTTTAATTACATGATATTATAAAATAATTCCAGTTTTACATAAATTAGTATTTTTATCTATTCACTTAAAAGTAAATATTTTTAGAAAAAATCGAAATATTAACCCTGTGATAGTATTAAAATTATTATTTAAAAATAAAGATGGATTTATTCTAATATTACATAAAAATCTTATAAATTAGATATAATTTCCACGAAAAAATTAAATTAAATCAATTTTTGTAGAAAACCTATTTTCAAGTAATAACAAACATTATTGAGAACATTGTATTTTTTTAGCAGCAGCTATTCAACTATTTGAATTTGGTATTTATAAAAAAATTTATCCATGACCTTACAGAAAAAAATTCAACATCATGGACCCTCACAAATATCATCAATGTAAATGCAGCATAATGGAACAATGTTAATATTACCATATCTCTTAGTATTTGAAATTTCCCACCACTTCTATTAAATGATAGAAATAAAAATTTCATATTCATATAGTAGGATTATTCCTTTGTGAGTTTAGACTTGCATGCATACAAGAATATATCATTCATCATCACAATAATAAATATTTTTTATCCTCTTTAGTTTTTTATTTAGTAGAAGATATGTTGTAATGTAAAAAAATAAATTAGAATCATAGACTCATGAAAAATTTCAAAAATAATTTGCCAACATTTTTGACATACTTTATTTTGCATGTGGTCATCCATATAACAAAGTCAAGCATGGTTAATTTGTTGGAGGTTTGGCCAATCTCTATAATGAGATCTTGTAAGGGTTGATCCCAGATGTATAAGGGTTAACCAGGAACATCAGTAAATGAAGGTTAAAGATGATGTGTTGAAGTGATCATAAAACAAAGATTATTCAGATTGTAAAATATTTTTTATATCCATATGTCTTTTTAATGAAGGAATAATTTTTAAATTCATCCCTTACCCTAAATCATTATTTATTTTTTCCCTCTCCACTTAATAATCATTCTTATGTCATCGGCCTATCATGATGACACTGGGGTTCAACACCCAGATGACCTTCACACTCCAAATGACATGGGAAAATCCACCCCAATGTGTGATCCCCTAGGAAATCACAAAGGTGATTTATGTAGGCCATTAACTCCATGTGGGTACTGTTATTATAAACCACCTATTGTACTTTATCAGTAGCTTATTATAACTCCCACATGGTTGATATTACTACCACATGTTTGATTTAGCTATCTTAGATGGTTTTATAAGGCTGTAAATTTTTTGCTAATTACCCATAAAATTCACTTCGTATAATTACTATGTATTGAATTTCTATGACATCTAAAATACCATCCTCAAATTAATTCATCATTAATAAATGTATTTTTTCTTTTTTAAAGGGATGGAAATATCTTCCTAAATTAAGTGACCTATCGGTATGAAAAAAATATTATCATGGTATTTAAGAAATTATTAACATCAATAGATGTAGTATCAATATGTAATATCCAAATAACTCTGGTATATTTTTAGATAATTTTCTTAAATTCCAAAATTTTCACACTTAAATATACTTCATTCCAAAAATGTTACATGATACCTTTAACCATAAATCAATTTAAATTTATCAAAAACATGAAATAAATTCAATACTTATTTTCCCAATAAATAGGTATCATCTAGGAATATTCTTTATCCAAAACAATGACACATATTTGTTTTCTTAATCAACCATTTATCATCCAATTATAATTATGAACTTATTGATCATATTTTATTTGGATCTTACCATAAATATTCCACAAGAATGATTAGGGAAACCAATGAAAATACACAATTTTATTGGTTACTAATAATTTTTTACATTAAGCGATTCATCACATAATTCCACATTGATAATAAATAAAAGAGGAAAAAAATTAGGATTATTAATCTGTACCTTTTTATTTTTTTTCATTAACAATGTTGAAAATGGGATGTCAATATTTATTTTCATTTTATCTATCCTTTTTTTATTTCCTTCTCTTTCCATTATTGATAATAAACTAAATATACATAATTTATGATGAAATAATTTATTTCTTAAGTATTGTTCCATTACTTATTCAACTCTATGCATTATTGGGATATGTTAATTTAAAAAACATGAGGGTCCCATTATTACAATAATGGTGTCTATTATAAATTCAAAATATGATAAAAACTAGAATATGAAAACATCAATACATCATCAGAGAAAATTAAGTTATTTTTTAGGATGAAACTAATCAGTTGACACCAATTGTTAGAGTTCAATTGAAAATTTTACAATACAACTTCTATGGATAATTATCATGGTACAACCAACCAGGAATTCTGACAGTCATCTCAACACAAAGGTTAAAATCACTCGATTTCAATATGCATGTAATGTTAATGAAATTAGTCTGAGTGCTTTATCAAGGATATATGTTTATGTCACTGGATTATTTAAATTATCCTGCTTATTTTCACATATTGAGTTAAATTTTTAAATATGGATGAGGGAGTAATCACCCATACATCATAAATTATTTCTTGAGTATGTGACTTTGATATATATCAGTTTAAGTGAAGTAATGTTACCTAGAAACTTCTGTAGATAAACCCCTCATTGGATATTATCCAATTTGACATCATCAAGATGAATCATGTTTCCATTTCATCTTTTGAATACTAGTTAATGGTAAAACCAATTATTTTGATCTCATCCATGATGGTGACTTTTATTTTTAATGATTTTCTATGGTATCATGATAATATTCAGCCACAATGATCTTTGATAATTCAAACAAATAATCATTATGATATTTTTTGATATATCAAACTAGGTTACTAAATTTCAAAAAGTTTGGATGAAAATTCTATCTTTCATATAAATAAATATAATCATTAACATAGTTAACCATGTATGTATGCCGAAAACCATCAATTTACTGTAAAAAAAATTGAAAAAAAGTTATATGGGAATATGATGGATCTCCATTAATTTCCAATGAGGGTTATAATGATGAGAATTATTTCTCAAGAATGAAACTGAATTTTTTTATCCTCTTAATGATGGTGAAATATTCATGTTGATATTTTTGGATTTCATGAAAGTTTTGAGTAGCATGTAATTTTTTCATTATTTATTTTTCTTATGCAGAATTTTTTTCATTACATTATCCAATAAGTAACAGGTATCACCCAATGATTTTTAAATATTCATCCAAATTTCTTATATAGATAGAAATGTAAATACATAATTGTCAAGAAAATTAATTTCCATATTTCAACGTTCACACATTACTTCTAAAATTATATTTTCCCCTCTTTTGACATCCTATCATGTGATTAGTCATATTCATATAGACTTTTTTAGAAATTTCTTTAGGGGAATTCATTAATAATTTATACCCACATAGCTTGTCATTGGGTCTACTATAATTTAAAATGTTATAGTAGTTCTTCATACATTAAAAACTAGTAATAATAGTTAGGTTCTTCTCATCCTTTAATGACCTTTTAATCATCACTGATTTGATTCTTCTTGATTTATGAATCCTTTAATTATTAGATTTAGATATTTTTAATAAGATATCTATATTCCATGTTCCAAAATCATTCATACCATCAGTAATAACATATAAATATTGATTTATAAATTTGGATTATAGTTTATAAATATTAGAAGGCTTCTTGAATTTTTATATATTCTATATTTTATTGGTGTTCGTTAGGGGAACAACTTATTTATGTATTATATTTCTTCAATATATTCATAATGATAATAAAATAATCACATTTCTTGTTCAAAATTTTTGTTGTTTTTTATTTTGATACTGGATTATGTGGAGTAATAGATTTAATAAAATATTTACTTATTGGGTTGGATGGTACCATTTCTAAAGAGAATAGTTTAGATTGGTCATTATATGATTTCAATATCTTTTTACCAGTAGAATAATGTCTCTAGGATAATAAACCTTATTAGAAGTTATTTTGGATGAAACTCATGTAGAAAGATCTCTCCATCAAGGTTATTATGAATGATCATCTTGAATATTTTCAATATTTTCTAGTTTCAGTCCATATTTGAGAGATTTAATATTTAGGAATAATTTTTCATCCTCCACTAACTCAATTATGTCCACACATTATTTCTTTATCTTATAAATTTCCCCATAACTCAATATATTTTTCATATTCTTCATGGCTTGAATCTCATTGATCTTGTTTTCCTTGATCTGACATTGAGAATTAATTCCATCAATGATATAATTTTATTTTCCTCTATTTCAATTTTTTAATCAAATTTCATAGTTTTATTTTGCTTTTAATGAATTTTATTTATCCACTAATCTTGAAAACTTTTGCATCTGTCTTCATTTCTGACATTCTCAACTTATTTTGGATCCAATTTCCATTGGGAACGTAGCATTGTCCTGAATTATTTCTTAAAAATATTTCTATATCATGAGAATATGTTTTTAAATTTGAGTGACCTATTCTCAAATTAAATTGAATTAGGCAAATATAAAAGTGTATTTTTTTACTATATTGAAAAATATCATTCAATCTAGAAAAATATTAATAATTGAATTCTTCTAGCATGTGATCTAGGTCACCACTTCATGGATCTTATTTTGTAAAGTTTTGATAAAACATATTTAATACTCATCATCAGTATATGAGTTGAAATTATTGTCCATCATCTTGGTAGTATATTGATCTACCATATCATTGACATCAATTTTATAATTATATATCTCATAATTATAAAAAATATAAAGTAATTCTTCATTATATTTGAAAATAGAGATGTATTCTTAATCATTATATGCTCTTTCTTCTTTTACACTCTTCAAGGTCCTAAGTAAGATATAGCTCCAGTGTACTATAAATTAAACTCCTCAAATTTTTCACTCTATTATTGAATGTGAAGATAAATCAAATCGTTAATAAAATGGAATTTTGAGAATTGAATCACAAGTGTGACATTCCACTTTAATACATGTTGTATGGATCTCTTTAGGATGAACACATTGATAGGGTTGAATCATGGGGGGGGGGGGTGAATTTTTATTACTTTTTCAATTATCCATTTCACTACCTATTTCAATTATTTAGTGAATAGTTTTGTTATCTGATTCACCCATATTTTACAATAAAACATATAAAATAGTAAAAACACATAGAAATCTAGGATTTTTAATGAGGTTCACCTTTAGTGTAAATGTATACTCCTCGGTGTACGGTGGTTATTATCCCTCACAATGGTTACCTTTTTATTACCAATGAGTTCATTAGTCTTGGGATGATAATTGGTTTTTTATTCTTGTATAGACTATTTCCAACTTGACTTAAAATTTTAATCAAAACGAGTATAATGTAGGTATACTAATTTATAAGTGATAAAAAATATAGAAGTGGTCATATTCAAATGAAAAAAAAATTCATTTCAACATTCTATGAATACTACATTCTAATGGATTCTTATATTTCATAGAAATTAGTGGGGTGACTGAAATATGTAGTACTCAAGTTGATATACTCTTCTCTTCATATTATTATTATTCTTCTTATTCAATTATAATAATATGAATATATTATAGAATTATAATAGCAGAATAATTACTGAAAAAATGATAATCTACAGAATAAAATTTTTAAACTCACTTCTTCTACTTATGATATTCAAAAAACAATAAGATATATTAAATTGTAGCTTCATATTCTAAATAGGGTACATCTTATCATTTGTGTAGTGAAACATTAATTTGACTACACATTATCTGTTCTAAAAAACTTATTACAACTATGAACATTTGAAGACACATTAAACAAATAATATTTAATCTCAATGTACATTAATACATTCAAATCATGTATGAATTTCTCAAAAAATAAATAGTTTTGTGTTATTAAATAAGTTACCCTTCATGAAACTATTGAAATTTATCTCACCTTTCTCCCAATATATGATAGAATTCTTAGGATATGCCTTTTTCATTCACCTTACTAGGTTATCCATTGAATCTTCTATTTTGCCTTCACTTACCAAATAGTAATTATAGGGTTATATTATAGAGATCTCAATAGATATTCATTGATTTTTAATTCATACATGAAGTGGGATTCACGATTCTTATTCACAGAAGAGTTTTTTTTGAACCATTTTATTTTTATAGAGTGTTTCATAGATTATTTATTCATGAATATTCTGTTACTGATCTATTCTCATGATAAAAAACTATAGTTATAAACTTTCCTCATGATGCATAAGTATTTATGGATGATGTTCACCATGACTTCTCTAAAAAAATATCCTCATCAGTGATCCGTATAAATTTATCTAAATAAAATATTTCATTTTTTCTTGATATTAAAATTAATGAAGCTTACAATATTTTAAAATTAACATAATTTCCACCACATGATTCTAGAAACCTTGTTTTCCTAACATAGATGTCTTCCTCATTTGTGATTTAAGACTAACATGCATGAGATAATTCCACAAGTATCATCGTATGCATTAATACTCCTTAGTGACTTAATTTTTTTCCTTTACAAAAGAAATTTCACTATTTAAACACTTTTTTTCACATCATAGACTCATATAGTAGAAAAAAAACTATAAAATGTTTTCACTCTTCGTAATATCTCATCTGATCATCCACATCACAGAGTCAATATCGGTTGGATAGTTTGAGTTTTTTATATCGGTTATCATGATATTGACTAAATTCTTACCACATGTGAAGAAGGAAAGAATGAGTGTAAGGGTAAATGAAGGTTGAACATAATGTCTTTTAGTAATTGGATTACTAACACTATCTTGTTTGGATAAAATATTTATATCATTCTGAATTTTAGACATGATTTTTTTTGCATTTAAATCTAATCACACATCAGTCTTACCTTCATTCAACCTCCACATAACAAATATTCATGTGGCATCATCCTATTGAGAAGGAATCAGGGTGCAGATCCTGGAACATAATAAAAACCTACCCTCATGGGCCACTCCACCCCATTTCTAATTCTGCGAGTCCTTCACCATGAATTCCATTAGCTCCCTGTGGGTTTTAAACTCTCCTACTATCTAAATCCAAGGATTTATAGATTTTTGTGATCTTCCATTTAGTTGATAATGTTCTAATATGTGTGATTTATATGGCCTTATTGGTTTTATATTATTGGGGAATATTTAGTATAAAAATATAAAATTTAATTACTATAATTACTAAGCATGGAATTTTCAATCTAAAGAGAACACCATATCCAAAATAATTCAACTCATAAAATGAAAATATGTTTTATCTTTTTACATAGATTTCAAGTATCATAAAAAATTATTTAATTTATCTCTGTAAAAAAATTACTTACCTGGTATTTAAAATATTCCTCACTAAAATAGATGTAGTAAAAATATTGAATCCCCAAAGAACTCTTTTATATATTTTGAATATTATTATCAGTTAAAAAATAATTATACATAAATATAATTCATCAAAAAGGGAACATATGACCAATAATATTATTTGGATAGAGCTTCGACAGGAACATCAAGAACATCAAATATATATTTTTCAAATACAAAGATATGTTATATTAATATTATTTTTCAGTATTAGATATACATTCATGATTCGTTGATCAATCTTTAAGCTTCACATAATTATTGTCTTCTTAGTGTAAATTGTTTCTAGGGCGCTTCACTTCAATCTTAAAACACCATGCTTGGGAACACCAATGAACGTCCAAGTTAATCTTAATTAATATTAATATTGAGACTAAGTGATTCATGAAATGGTGACAAATTGGTAAAAAATAAAATGAAAATATAAATTATCATCATCACCTCTATGAATAATAAATAGATAGTTGTTAATTTCCATTAAAAATTCCTTATACAACCTGGAATCACATAGAACATGTGACATACTTAAAAATTGATAATAAAAACTATGTAAATATTATTTTTGGAAATTTAATTTCCATAAATAATTTTACCTTTTCTTGCAAACTGTGATATTTCATATCATCCTTTCTAATTCATTTTTCTAAGGATGAATGCCCTAATACCAAGATTATAATGATTTTTTCAATCAAAATCCTTAACTTATTAAAACTTTATTCATTCACTTTATTTATAAACTTTTTGACTGAATATATAGTTTAAGAATTTATGGAAGTTATATAATTAAAATTTATTCACATTGGGATGATTCATCTATGTTTTAATGAAAAAATATTATATCAAGATCAAGGCCATATGTAGTATAATTATTCTCATGTGGTGTTAATTGATGAGACACATACATGACAACACAATAATTATTCATAAAGTAGCTATCAAGGAAATTTAAAATTCATCATTATAAATAAAATAATCCTAATTTTTATATGGAAAGTATAACCAATTAGAATTAAAAAATCATATTTTTTAACTATTGGAAACATTCATCAGATTCCTTCATTCAGTTGAATGTTTATCCTTTTTGAGCTATCTTTTTTTTGTGGGCTATATAATCATGATTTTTCCTATTACAGTTTCAAGTAACCTGCTAATAAAATATAACATAGGATCTCAAATACATTTATATCCCTTCTGAACAATTCTACAACTTTACTTTGAATGGTATGAATAGTAATTCAATCTATTTAATCAACATTCCCATTAAATGGAATTTCATAAACCTAAATTCACATTTTTTGGAATTTCAATACAATTTATTTTATAATAATTTTTTTAGAATGATACATAGATGATTATAATGTTCCTCATAACATTAAAAGTAAACTAGAACATCATCAAGAAACATAGAAAAACATTTTTCCAAATACTCAAATGAAACTCAATTTCATAGATCTATAAATACAATGGGTATTTTTCTAACCTAAATTTCATAAAAATACTCATAATGACCATACATAATCTCAAATTTCATCCTCCAAATTCAATATTTATTAAAATTTATCTATTGGTACTCATACCATAGACCATTCTAATCCCTGTAATCATCAACACATTATTTTAGGGTATATAATTTTATGTATTAGTATAAAAAGTACATACTATACCTTTATGGTCTTATTCTTGATGATTCCCACCATGAGTAACTATCCTTATAAATTAAATAGAATATTTTTGAAACTCATTTTAATTAAATATTTTCACATCCTACTATTCATTAACCATTTTGAAAATATAATTTCGTATTTATTTTTTATCATTAGCCCTGTGTATTGGATTTCTACATTTGGAAAACTTTCCAAATCTCCTACAAAATTCTACATGATTATTCATTCCAAACTTATTATAAGCGGGTAATTTAATTATCATATTTATTGTTTTTGAAATAAATTATTCTGTATTTCATACCCTTGGATATATTCTTATCACTATTATTACAAAATTACTCATACTTAATCCCTTCTTTCTTAGTACAAAAAAAAATCTATGCATAATATATTATCATTTAAAAACTAGATCTCTTCAATGTCTTTTCTATAATCCTAAGTAAAACTGATAAATTTTACTATAATGGCCCAAAATGAAATTTGATGCCTATATTGACAATCTACTAAAACTACCATCATAATAGGTAAAAAATTCCTTTTCATTTTTCATCAACTATATGAATTCTTTTCCATTTCACATCATACTACATTAGAAAGATAATTTTAAATGAATATATCATTAAATACCATTCAATAAATGGAAATAATTTCTTCCATTTTGTTAGTGTTCATAATAAATATACACCATTAATCGGGTTCATCTTAAAAATTGATAAATATAAAGGGTTTCCTTATGATATTCTGATTGTCCAAGAACATATAATATATTCTCAAAATAGTTAATCCATCCTCTATTTTTCCTATGTATAAGAATTCACTAATAGATAGAGAGTTTTATTTTTTGAAATTATATATTATTGACATACACTTTTGTAGAAAATTTGGTTACTCTCATGAAATTCTTCCTTAATTGATACCCATTTTCAAATGAACTTACAAAATTACAAACAACTAAATTCTAATTCCAACCATTCCAAGATAGTGTTTCATAAAGATATTATTCATCTATATCCTGTTTCCATAATATACCTAATTCCATCTATGGTAAACCACTATGAGTATAGAAGGAGTATATGATAAAACATGGAAATTCTCAAAAGTAATATCATTATAATATAAACAAAAAATTACAATATATTAAGTGTATCATTTGACTAAACTATAACAACTAATGTTATCTAATAAATTCTTATAATAATATCAATGAAAACTATTACCTTAATAACCCAAAAAATTCATGATTTATTAAAAGGGTAACTGTTTATCACCTTTCCATTATCTTTTTATTATAGAGTCTTGATGATTTAAATAAAATATTTCATAAATAATTGAACATTTTCACAAAGAGTCCATTTTTACCAAAAAATAAATAAATTCATTTTAATCACACAAAATATTATTTAAAGCTATCTCGATAACTAAAACTATGAAATTATTAAGGTTTCCACTATTCTATATTCCATGTAAAAAATGATTTAAAAATGCCGATTAAGAAAAATAAATCACAATATGGGAATTAAAAAAAAGAAAATAATCATTTTAGTCCATTTAATAACCTCAAAATTACAAAATAATATTTTTGTTATAAAAAATAATCATTTTAGATCAAATATCCATTTATTTGTACTTTAAAACATATTAATTTCTTAATAGATTTATTAAAATATTCTACATAAAATAATAAAGAAAAAATCATAAAAACAACGGTTTCATGGAAAACATGAATACTCATTAATACCATTATTTGATAATAAATCCTTTATACATTTTTCTAAAAAAAATAACAGAATCACCTAATATGATTTTTTTACCTCTTAGAAGTAACCTATAACTAAAAAATATTTCCACTATGGAAATTTTTTTGGAGAGATATATAAGTCTCACCAATCAAAAGAGTTATATAAGGCTCACATTTAATTATTAAAAAATCCCATCATCTATAGCATTAATAAATAAGAAAAAAAAACTTTAACTATAAATTATTATTTTTGACATTCAACACTAGAAGAATTGACACTTTATGCTACCTATTAAAGATGATAAGAAATTTATCTTTCTATAGAATATATATTAAAAAAAACTCCTTGATGATTATAAAATAGAATCCTATTTAAAACCCATGTTAGCATGTAGTGGAATATTGATAGTGAATAATGAAAACAATGTAGGTAATATGTGGTCCAAATGTATATATTAATGAAAATTGTTTTTTATTACTTTTGTAAAAAATCAAAAATAACCTACAAATAAAATATTGAAAATTTTCTTCTTTAATCCTTTATAATGAATATAAAAAAATAAAATTTAACATTATCATCAATTTAAAAATAGTTATCAAAATTCGTTAAATAATTAAAATAACAAAATTATCAAAAAAATACAATTGGTATTAAAAGATTAAAACATTATTTTTAAAATATATTATCTTACTTCAAGTCCCAACTCTTATCTTTCATTTGTATTACCTCATGAGAAATCAAATTATAATATTTTTATACATTATTACAAACCATTTATATTTTATTTCAATTATAATTACTCACCTTATTTCCTTCATTACCATGTTTTAATTATTTAATAAAATGATTATGTTTACATTAGGAATTTTGTGAATGTATGTTTTAGAAATTCAATATGAAAAAATTATTATGATTATACATAGAAATAAATTTTATGATGATCCATAAAAGGAGGTAAAAAATTAAATACATCCTATCATGGAGCCTATATACTATAAACTAATATGAGAATCATTTCCATTTTTCTTATAGAATTAAAAGAAATACCAAAAAGGATAGTGCAAAGGCCTTATTATTAAAAAAGAGGAAATGAAAAGATAAAAGGAAGAAATATGGGACATAAAATAACATAACCTAGTGGAGAGCATAATTAAAGAAAATAAAATTTCAAATATAAAATTCACACTAGTAGGAATCATCAAAATCTTTATACCAGTTATAATCATAATCAATTGGGCCACAAGAACTAATAACCATGGTTGGCGTCAGATATGAATATTCCTTCCTCCATATTTCATTCCTAAGAGGAACTGGTTGAAAACATTGAATAACCACAAAATGTCTTCCCTCTAGACAAATCCTAGCTATATTATTATATTTTGGAGTCATCCTTTACAAAATCCCACCTTCACTGTATGCCACGTGTTTACTTTAATTTAATAAATTATTCTTCGATCCATGAATACACAGGAAGTGTATTCATTTCCCATGGGAAGTCAAATAGACATAAATGATTAATTTCATCAGAATAAATAAAATTCAATACAAATAAGATACTAACTTCATTATTTTATTTTTTATAGAATATATTTGATGCAGTTGGGAGGGGAAATAAACTTGAAATAGGCAGGTATGGAATTATATCTCCTCTTGGGATATCTCCTATAGGCTTAAAACTTATGCCCTATAGGTTTGGTCTTCTATGAAAATGTATAACTTTATGTCATGACGTGGGATGTTAGTTTTTTATTTATCATGGTTTGGTAGAGATTTTAGATTCAAATAGTGTGAATAAGAGAAAACATTATATCCATTTATAAGTGTGAGGAGTGGTAGTATTTTAATTTGTCAATATTGTAATGTAATATAATGTATTATTCATGAGAATGTTCTAAAATAACAAGATTATTTTTTACATATGGTGTAAAGGTTAAATCTAAACTCATCCCATAATATTTTAGATAGTATTTTAACCATATTACTTAGTTATATCCATAATTATCTGGTTTTCCCCAATTCCTTGGTGGAATCATTTTTAACATGGTTACAATTTATAATGAAAAAATGGAATAAATTTATTACAAAAGATTTTCCTCCTAATTCAAAATATGAAAAACATTTATCATTATGTTTTTAGAAGTTTAAAGAATTAAATTTAATATATAAATGAAAAAGGCATTGAAAAAATTGTATTATGAGAGAATAGTTTTACCTAAAAACAAAATTATACCAAAGTAATATATAATGTTGATTCCCATTAAATTTGTTTGATTATTTTTAATTAAATTTATCTCATATTAAATTAAAACCAAATCCATATTACAATGGGATGTATAATAAAATTAAAGTAAATAAAAAATAGTTTTTAAAAAATCAGCATTTTTTACTATTAACAAAAAAATAATTATTTTCAGTAAAATCCCAAAAATTAACCCTCAAATAATTTAGATATGATCGGTCAAAAATGAATTTAATTTTTCCAATTTATTATTATAAAATTTAAAATTGAATTTTTTAAAAATTCAATTTATTACAGTGAAGGTATTTCTATTAGAATAAACCTATTTCTTTTCCAACTGAAAAATAATTTAAAAATTTCATATTAAATATGAGACAATAAAAAAATTTACACTAATAAAACATAAAATAGATTCATTATTAGTTTTTTATATGTGGTCAATTTCTAAAACAATATTGGATATTATAGACCCTAATATATATGTTTTTCATTCCATAAATGATTGTGACATGTTATTCATTAAGAATAATTAACTTCGATGATATAAGAAGATAATTAAGATGTGTTTTAATATAACATTAGTATAGGTTCAAGATTATTCTGAGATATATAAATCAAATATATATTTTCAATGGAAATAAAATCCAAATATCATTTCGGTTCTGATTTGGTTAAAAAAAATTACTCAATTTGATGGATATTTTAAATTTAACACACATTTTAGGGATCAAGATTTACATATATTGATCCAATTAGATTTAATGCATATCAATTCATGTAAATTAATATGGTATTTACTGATATATTATTTTTTCATCAACAAAGGATTTTTTCTTTTGTTATATGAATTAATGAATTAAAATTTTTGTTGTATCCTTAATGATTGGTTTTATCATTTATTTAATCATGTAAAAAATGAAATCTAGGATAACGACAGTATGTTGTTTTAAAATAATCCCCATGTAATGATGTTATACAAAGAATATATTACTTATATATATAATAGAATAAACTAGATAGGATGGGATATGTAACTATTTAAGAAAATGATCATGTTGATATGATATCATTGTTTGGGAAACAATTTTCTAATGAGAATAAGATGTTCTAGGTCATTTGTTGTTTTAAATTTTACAAAATCACTATATATCATAGAATTCAACAAAGATAAGAAATATTTATGAATATATTTTGGAAACATAATCTGTTGATAAATTTTACATAAGGAGATAACCATGGAGATAGCAGTATTAGATAAAATTTTCATATATCAGTCATAAGGACTAAATCTATAGCCAAAAGATCACCAAATATCATGTAATATTTTTTTTGTTAGAAACTATATGTAATTGGGTCTAGTGTATGTGGGAGACTATGGGAGTTGTTTACCTAAAAAATGAATTTTTAACTATTAATTACTAGATTGTGTACATCTAAATTTCATTTTATTATCACATGTAAAATTTAATTCTATATAAATTATGTTATAATGTTCATATAATATATTTCATATAAATAAGTTATTGAATTTTCAATCTATAGTAAAAACATTTATATTATTTGAAAATATTCTTAAATATTTATCCTATAATCTAGATACATCTGTTTAATAGAACATAGGAAATGTTTGTCTATCAGGTACTAGGGACTCATAATAATTCATATTTTTTGAATAAGATAATAAGTAATCTTCATGTATGGAGGAAATGAGGATAAAGCCTTTATAGTAAGAAAACCTTATTTAAAATTTCATAGATGTTTTTTATCTATGAGATTCTGTATTAGTCCCATGAATTGGCATCTTTATTATTATGAATCTTGTAACACACTACACTCTATTAAAGGGAGACCCAATTTAATTTTTTTAACCTATTATAAATTGTCATTATCTATTATAAGTGGTGAAAAAAACTACGTGAGAATTGTTTAAAAGAGTTAGACCCAAGTTCGGACTATTATTTTTTCATTAGTTGGATTGTGATTCCATGAAGTATGATGGTAAACCTTTGAAAAGGGTTTCATTAGCTGAAGTGATAACATGTTGATTGTTTTATACAGGTGTAATATCCTTGAATATAAGAATAATGTTTTTTGGGAATGAGAATAATACTATCAAAGAGTGTGTATATCCATAAAAACCATTAAACATTTGGTCATATCAGTGGGTAATTAAGATCACACCATTTCTAGGGAGTCACAAAATGATAGTGACCTCTACCTATTGGGTTATTTATTTGGTTCATGAGGATCATATAATGTTAATGTTATCATACCATGGTAGTGACCATTACATATTATGTCTAATGATAATTTTTTAGTAGTTATATTTCCCATTATGTTAGAAATTTCCAACATTAGGAAAAGGATATAACCTTTATTTATGGTGTGTGATGGCACTAATATAATACATTTCTAGAAATATTTTATGTCTCCAACTATTACATATTTTATAAATAATTTTATGATGTAGGGTAATAAAGTTGTAACTTCTATGTAATATAAAGTATCCTGTAATATGCCAAAAATTATAAAATAATATAATTTTATTCTATAGGATTTGAAACAGGAAAAAGATGCTTAAAATACCCCTAAAATATAATTTTTTAAATCTATTTCATTTGATATCTTTCGGAACACGCAACACAAATTCTAAATTATTTTTAATATTGTATACCATTAAATACGAGATTTTAAATTGGTGTGCATCAATATTACTAAATAAATCAAGATAATTATATTCATTTAATAATTACAAATATAATAATAATAATTTAAATGGAGAAAGATGGCGATTCGGAGAAAGAAACCTAAGCTTCCTTCGCATCAATGGCGATTCGAAGAACCTTGATCTTATCACCTGAATCTCTCAATGGATTCTTTCAATCCAGAGTGGGAAATGTCCTTCAGGGAAAATCGTCAAGAAGCGAAGGAAATTTACAAACCCTCAGGCTTCAAAGATTCATCGATTCTTCGAAAGAAGAATCTTTCCTTCGCAGAGGCTCTTTCTGGAGTAGAAAATCCTACAAAGGCGGATTCATCTAAATCAAATATCACCAGGTTAGAAAATGGTGGATTCTCAGTGGTTGCGGATTCAATTGCACTGCAGAAACGACTGGACCTTTGTATGTATTCATTACTGGGTCGTGTTATTTACTCGAAGGGAGACAAACCCTGGTCTTTTGCTGATCTCAAAAACAGAATTTCTCATTGCTGGAGTTTAAGAGATTGGAAATTTATTTCAATCGGAAAAGGGTATTTTCACATTATCTTCAACTCCTCTTCTTCCTTGAATTCGGTTTGGAAGATAGGTAACCTTCAACTCAAACCTGGAATTCTAAGGTTATCAGCAGGGAATTTTAATTTTAATCCTTTTAACCTCAAGCAATCTAATGCTCAAATTTGGGTTAAATTGCACGGATTAAATTGGGTGTATTGGCATCCTAGAATCCTCAACGACATTGCTTCATGTATTGGTACTCCTATGAGGATAGATCAACACACCTTGGATGGTGAAAATGGTTATTTTGCCAGAATACTTGTGGACATTAACCTGGAAGTCAAAAGACCTGCTTCGATTCTGTTTAATGCTAATGGCATTAAATCTGATATTCGATTGGAATATGAGAATGTGCCCTACTTTTGTGATGTCTGTAAAATTGTGGGACATAATATCTCTAACTGTAGGTTGATTCAGAGAAATGCCAAGGTGTTATCTAAGGTTTCTGAATGGAATGATGTCAACAGAAATAAAAAGAACAAGGCTGTTTTTATTGAAAAAAAGGAATTCTAAAGTCAGATGTCCCCCCTGCTAAAACTCATATTCCTTTTGATAATGCTTCTTTACCAAAGTATCCTATTTCTTCTTCATCACAAAGAGTTTCATGGGCTGATGTGGCTGAGGAGGAAGAGCAGCTCTTAAAAGTTGTGCCTATTCATCCAGTTTTTGAATGGGTTTCAAAGGAGGATCTTCACCTATTCTCTGAGATTTGCAATGATGTTTGTACTCTGGTTTATGACTTACAGAATGAGGAGGATGAGTATCAGTTTTTTCTGAATTTTCAGACTGAAATCCATGATTTTTTAATCTCTTTACAGGATGATAAAGAAGATGTATTTGTTGCTTCAAACCTGGATACTTCCACAGAGGTTGAAGCTGGGCAGAACTGTGATTATAATTCAGTTACAGGACTGGATTTCAGCATCAATACTCAGAAAAACCTGCTGATTCATCTTCCAGCTTCCATGGAGAGCAGGTCTGATACTTCAGCTATGTTATCTACTGTTAATAGTAATGTTGCTTCTGAAAAAAATGCTCAAAATGCTGCCCATCATTCTGGTTCCCATGGATGCTCACAAAGATTTTCAAAGGATAGTGGATTACCTGAAGTTGTTAACATTGATGACCTGCTTCAAGGATGCAAAGGTCCTAAATGCTTGAAAAGGAAAGTAGGGAGACCCCCTAAAGCCAAGAAAATCATGGATACTGCTTTAAAGGTAAGGAGTTCAAAGCATATTACCATAATGACTAAAGCTTGTCTTGATGAGATGGCTGAATCTGAAAATAAATTACCATGAGTTTTCTCTCGGCTGGTTCATGTCACTTTATGGCATTGATTTCAATGCCATTTTTTCTCAGTCGGTTTTTGAATGGGTTTCAAAGAAGGATTTTCACCTTATTCTCTGAGATTAGCAATGATGTCTGTTTTCTGGTTTTTGACTTACAGAATGAGGAGGATGTGTATCAGTTTTCTCTGAATTTTCAGATTGAAATCCATGATTTTTTTATCTCTTTACAGGATGATAAAGAAGTTGTGATTTTTGCTTCTAACCTGGTTTTTTTGGTTGAAGCTGGGCAGTTCTGTGATCATAATTCAGTTACAGAGCTGGATTTCTGCATCAATACTAAGAAGAACTTGCAGTTTCATCTACCAGCTTTCATGGAGAGCATGTCTGATACTTCGGCCTTATTATCTTTTGTTAACAGTCCTCAATGCTCCAAAAGGAAAGTAGGGAGACCCCTAAAGCCAGGAGAATCACGGTTAATGCTTTAAAGGTTTAGAAAAAGGGCTTCTTGTTGGTTCAGTTCTGAGGATTCTTTTTCGGAATTTGAGGAGTTGGTCTATCTTTTTCTGGTGCTGGTGATGGATGAATAGTTTCCAGACGGACAACTGGAGTCTGCAGAGTTTCTGGCTTCATTTGGTTTTCCAAATTCTAGTTGGAGAGGGCTGGAGCTTAGTTGCTTGATTCTTTTGGTGGATTGAAGGCTTTTTTGTTGCTGTTTTTTGGATTTTAGACCAGGGCTGTTGTCTGCTTTGGTTTCCTTCATTTTCACCATTATCTATTTTTTATGGTTTTGGTGTTTTTTGTTTGTATTTTTCTTGTATTGTTTTTTTCTTTTCTCTTTAATAAATTTCCATTCAATTTAAATGGAAAAGAAATGTTTTATGGAAAAAATAATTTTTCTAAAAGAATATTTAGTTGTAATTTCCATGCATAATTAAATTTTAATTGTTCCCACTTGTATAAAATAAATTTGAAAAAAGGAAATTCATTTTTTAAATAAGAATATTAAAATTATCTTAAGGTGAATTTTTTGGATTTTTCTAAAATGTTTCATGTTTCGATGGAAGGTGAAAAATATTGATATTTACTAATATACGCCTTTTCATTTAAATAATTTTAAATGAAATATTATATATTAAATTGGTTTTTATGTAAAATTATTTCAATTATATTAAAATTTTTCTGTTTTAGTTCATTTGAATCAATTCAATAATGAATTTTCATATTAAAACTTTCTATACTTTTAAAAATTTTCTCTTTGGAAACCCACTTATTTGTAGCATCATCATGTATAATTCTAAATATTATTCATCCAATTATATGAAATGAATTTTTAAAAACTTATTAAATATTTGGAATCATCATAATTGATGTTATCTAACAATTTAATATTTTTTTTGCCCAGATTAATAGTGAAAATAGTAAAAATACATTACCACAATTATGCTAAAAATGGGTTTACAAGAAAAAAAGAAGAAAATAGAAAAAAATAACCATAAAACATGTAAAAATATTAATTTATGGCCATATTTTTACTTTATACATCAAATATTATAATAAATTTTCATTTGGGACCATTTTTATATGTTATGACTTTATCATTTTGATTTTGTTTTTGGAAATCTCAAAGTAATTTAAAAGAGGGTTCCCTTTCCCCACTAAAAATAGTGCACTAATTACACTCACTTATTCACACATGTCAATAAATTTTCCTAGAGAAATGTAAAAAAATCATCTACCCAAAATCCTTAGCCACTTTCTTGAGCTACCTATCCTCCAAATAGACCATTCCTATAGCCCTTAAGAGGAGATACAGATCTTTTTGTTAGAGAAGGTAATTGTATTAACAATACTCATTCCTTTTCATTATTCCTTCTTCTACTTAAATTATGGATTGATAATTAAAATATAATAAAAACTATATATTCCATATAATTATATGTCATTATGTTTATGGAATAATATTTATCCATCTCCATTTCAATAAAATGGGAAGCTAATTCATCAATCGTGTGTACAACGAACTACATCACCATGAACATATTTAATTACATCTCCTTTACAATATTTAATGTCCTGATATAATAAAGGATTTAAAAAAATTATATTATATTTATTATATTTTTATAATTATTTAATTTTAATATCACTTTAACCATTTTACATTTCATTCTATATCAAATATGATAACTTCTCTCATGTGTATTAAAGATTACCACCTCATGAAGCGATCTCATCCATTTTTCTCATGTGCATTAAGTTAAATTAAATAAATATAAAATTAATGAATATATGTTATAAATATGAGACTATATTGATTATATAAAATTAATATAACACCTATTTCATTTATCTCACTCATTAAGGGAATGATGTCATCGCTCGTGCGTACGTATGACCTACGATCTCCAAGAAGTGAAGAGATTCATTTTTTTGTGGTCGATATTATAGTGTGGTTTGAATAATTAATATAACATGTAAATATAATATTTATAAAATTATTTTTGTAATGTTCCAAACTATTACTAATGAATATTCCACTAGATATAATTAAATGTCTTATTATGTAAAATGGTTATATAACATATGAGCTTCTTTGGTATTATGTTTTTGGATTTTAAAATATCGTTAAGAATTGTGATACTTGTGAATAGTGATCACATGATTAGTATAAATATAGGGATTTATCAAATCCAATTTACTCATACAAAAGAAGCGATGACCTCGTCTAGTAAAATTGCTCCATAAGAAGCCCATTTATTGGATCTCAGAAAGGAGGTGGAATCACTAGGCTTTTCTCTTGACCAAGCCCAACCCAATCTTCAACACATTAAGGTCGAAGAGAACCACCTACGAGAGAAGTGGATGTTTATAGAGATTACCACCTGAGCGATGTTATCTGAGCCTCCCTAAGAGTCTATCACCATTACACACCTTACCCTTTGATCTTATCTGAGTCTTATAACAGGTTATGTTACAAGACTCTATCACTACGATTATGTGAATTATTTTTTTGTATAGAACATTTAATATACATTTAATATTATTATTATTACTTTGTAAATAATTCTTAAAGAAAAAATAATATTTTCAGTTATTATTCAATTAAGAAATCTATTTTGATGAATTAATGCATTTATGAATTAAATAATATTTTAATAAAATATTATCACTATAGTTACTTTTTATTTAATATAAATGATCAGATTATTATTATGAATACAATAATGATTTTTATTAAGGATTGAAACCCGTTTTTTATCAAAAACAATGAATTTTTGATAAATAATGGTTTTTATTTAAAAAGAAAAAATTCTCATACTTAGAAAATTATTTAGATAAAATTAATATTATTTTTCTTATTAGGATGTTGAAATTATCAAACACTGAATTTTTCTTAATTTTCTGAGACAATTGAATTTTTGGATCAAAATTAAATACTATTTAAATATATAATGTGTTTTGTGTCATCATAATGACCCAATAGTGGTGTAATAAAATACTATAAACATGATGTTCTTCCAATATATTTTTTCCTTTTAACATAATGTGATTTATATTTTTTTGATTAATTTTATGGTGCCTTAGTGGAACCTCCAAGATTTATAAAATATTTTAACTTTTAAAATTATTTCCTTGAGAGTGTGACTCACCTCCACATAATAAATTCTAATATTTCAATAATTTCAGCCATTGGCCATATAAAATAAAGTTTTTCAATCCCCTTTTTCATAAATCATGGGCAAAAACCATGGTATGGTTTGTGGTTTTGATTACTTTAGTGTGTAGGGTCCAAAACCAAAATAATAATGAATTCCCTCCATTTTCCTATATAAACCCACCCAAGCCCCCACTTAATATTCACTCAAAGACTTTTTAACTCTACAAAAATCTTCCCTCCTGTATCTATAATACACCCAAGGTGCCCCATGCTCCCAAAAAGCCTCTCTCAAGCCCCTCCCAAGCCTCTGGGATCACACATCCAAGTAAGTGATTTATTCCTTTCAATTTTTTTCCTAATCTCATTATGTTGTTATACTATTTTGTTTTCAATTAAAAATGTTTTGGTATGATTTTTCACCTCCACCAAAATTCACTCTTTATGTTTTAATGATGAGTTACCCATTTCTATCTCATTAATGCCTCCTATGTTTACCCATTACCATTCCAAAATTCCATAAGGAATTTCCCTATACTCATTTACATTATGAAATTATTTTGTATTATGAATCTAAATTCCATTACATAAGTTGGAAAATTTACCCATATGACCCCTTTACTTTAAATTTAATGTACATATGATAAGACATCCCTTTATCTCCAATCATCTATTTTTATGAATTTTTATGTCACACCGTTATGCTGCCAAAATGGTACAATGATTTTCCAAGCCAAAGTCACTGTGTAGAGAATACCATGCCTATTTCTCTCTCAAGGGTATTAATAATTATGCACATTTACATATTGATTATAGAGTTTAATGTATTAATTCGACATTTCTTTATCTTGTAATAAATGATGATGTTTAATGAATCCATGTTCTATGATCCATGTGGCACACATATGCATGAAATGAAATGTTTAAGAAGGGTGCACCCTTATAGCACTCCAATGCATTGGGTAAAGATTAGTATCACGATACGTCAAGTTCAATGAGGGTTTAATATTTCTAACTTTTGTTCAATGAGGGTTTATTCATGATCTATGTGAAATGTGACTTGTATCATGCTAATACCATGTTATGTTTTTTTTCCACATTTCCATGTTATGATAATCACACTTTATCACAACTTAATGATCATGTTCCTCTTGTTCTACATTGATATTCATATTGCATAACATGTATTGTATTATTTATGTTATGCCTTGTAAAATTCCATACTATTATTTATATATCACCCTTTTCTTATTCATTTCCTCATGTTATCCCATGAAATGCTAAATATAATTGAATGTTGTGGTCTTGTAAAAGACATTTTCAATACAGATGTTGTGTTTTATGTTCTATGTTGTTATGTAATGTTCCAAATCCCCAAAGACAATGGACCTCTTGATCTTCTTTGTTTTATCAAGTGAATATTTTATGTAATAAATCATGTTTATGTGTTTAATAAATATTAGGGTTGTTATAATTATAATTTATTATATTATTTATTTATATCCTATATAAAAGAACATGAACATTCATTACAAAAAATGCAAGAGAAAATAAACAAATTAACACCAGAAACTAAATAATGAAATTTTATTAAAAAATTGGGGTTAAAATGTCATAAAAGGATCATATATGATACCATAAATATTTATATAGTTATTTTATAAATTATTATCATTCCTACAACCATTATACACGAGGTTAAACCATGTTAAAGTAATTTAATGTGTAAGGTAAGTGACTTATTCTCAATTTTCCTTCATTAATAAATATTTTAATGGTCATCTATTTTCATTAATATGGTTTATATACTTACCATGTGGTAAAAAATTCATAACTCAATTTATTCTCTTTGGGTTACATTAATTTATGATTTTCCTTAGATATTATAAGATTATTTGTACAATGAATTTTGATTATATAATGATTTATTCCCTCTTATTCTATATTTATTTACATTTAATACAAACTATATATTAATTTATTAATTCTAAAATATATTTTATAATCATTATATAGTATTTATTATCAATCTCCATTTTATTGGGACATTTTTAAATATACACTTATTAAATTTTATGTGGTGTATATTTTTCCGCATTTGGTATTTTTCGTGAAAACCAATTTATTCAGGATGTTGAATTTTTAAATTTAATGCTATCCATATTATTTTTATCATGGATATAAATACTTCATAAAATATATACCATTTTTACACACATTTTTTTACTTTCAGGATTAATAACTGAAAAAATAATGATAAATCTATATGCTTTAACGAATGAATGAACAATAAAAAATTTATTTGTCTTGAAAACACAAATAACACAACACACAAGAGATGACTCAAGGAGGACTAAAATAATGGATCCCCAAGGCATCATTAATAACAAATTTGATGCCATTAGTTGGAAAGGATCCTACATTAAGGAATAATGATACATTTTTATGTGTGGAAGCCTGATATGCCAAGATGTCCATAACCATATTTCCCTCTTTCCAAGTGTGAGTGATCTTCATATGGGTGTCCATGATCTGTTAACACTTTTAGATATAATATTTTATTCTCCATAGACAACATCCACTTCCTGGAAGAGCTTTGTAGAGGATCAAGGAATCTGTTTCGACTACCTCCAAGTTGATATGTCTTTGCTAACTTAACTCCAATGCTATAACCATCGACTTTGCCTCATCCTAAAGAAAATAACCTCTACTATAAAAGGCCAAGAAATCAGCGACGACAGACCCCCTCTAGTTCGTAATAACTCCACCACGTCTGATATACCCTCTTAGGAAGGATCTGTATGTGTTATGTTTTAAACCACTTCTGGGGGGATACCAACATACCCAATTTCCATGACCCATCCTCCCAATCTGGATGGAGACACCTGGGACGAGAAGCATTACTGAGTGATATCCTTGGAATTCTATACACAAAATGACCAAATCCATCTAGGTGTTCTTTATTTTGAAGCTAATACTAGTTCTATTTCCAAAGATGTTCTTATGACGATCATCATTCCCGACTTTCCAAATTATCCACCATCCCTCCACTTGGATGATAGCCCGACCTTTCCTATCTAGATTGTGCTCGCCAATGCCACTAAACCACTAATTAAGATCATTATCATGAAACAATCCGTGATAAACCCCCTGATAAATCTCTATACGCCTACTATGTCTAGTGAGGACAATTGTTGTCGAAGAATAAATGATCCACTATTTCTTGTTTGGGAATAATGAAACAACAACATTAGGAGGCCATGGACACACCCATGGGTAGGATGTTATCATAAGTGGGGAAAGAGTTGTTCCTCACTCGCCAAAATAGAAAATTAATCATGGTGTATATCCCTTTGCACAATAATGTGTCACCCCATTGGTCACAAGTAATTGGGTATCTACTCACACTAGCATAGGACTTAATAGAGAAATCACTTGACGAGGTGCCCGTAAAGATGAGACTATCGGGATCCTCACTAAGAATGATCTCGTTAAAGATGGTGTGATAGTTATCATCGAGAATGGTTTGAAGAAAACCTAGGTGTCCAAAAGCTTCTCTAATAGACATATTCGGTGTGGGGAAACCAAGAAACCACAGCCTTCCCCCCAATCCTAATACCATATGATCACCTCCCCTCTCCCCACTATCCAAATAGCGTGAGGATGCATAAACTCTAAATACTGGTAGAATAACTTCTATATCCCAATGGATGAGACCTCCACACCACCACTTCCAAACCATATTTTTCATGAACAAGCATCCCCCATAGAGTACAACCTTCCATAGCCTCACAATAATTGTTTTATGTATCCCTTGAATGTTCGAGGAGACACTCCACATGTTGATGCCCCCTTAAACTATTAATCATGAAAAATGCTTCCCCGAGGCCCAGTGGTGTCTACCTTCCATTTGTCCATCCCATAAGAAGGACTCCATAATCTTATCCATGTTGGAAATCATAGTTTTGGGAGCCTTTGAATTGGACATATCATTTACTAAATATATATATTTTATTATAAGGAATATTTACCCATGAATTAAAACAATTATTAAATATATGATTAATGATTTGGACATGAATACATGGGTGGTGAATATTTATAGATAGCCCTTCGATGCATAAACAGTTCTCATGAGACAAATTAGTTGGCCGAATCAGGTGGGTTTTTACCTAGTAGTTTTAAATTATCTTGTGATTGTTCTTAACAATAGAGTTATCGTGTGCTTAAGAACATGATTTATACAGTTTACGAATTTCATTCATTAATAATTCAGTTATTATTATCCATGATATTTTTACAATGTATTTATATTTGGATGAATTTCATACTACGTTTATTAATTAAAATGAATGTGTTTTAAGTTATATAACTTTCCATATTGATGACTCATTTTCTTATCATCATTGAGATTGTCATAATACATTATCTTGGTTTCATTTAATTCTCAGTTTATTTATTATATGGGATGTGTTTTTAAGTATTTATCATTTTATATTAATTATTCATTATCTTATAATGATATTTAAGTTATTTAAATGTAATCTATTATGTTATTTAACATTAAATGTTGATTATGATTATTGTTTCAATATATATTTCTATATACTTATCCTTTATAAATAATTTCATCTCACCCTTATTTTTTTACTTTTTCTAAGAATACTTGAAGTAAAATATGATTGATATGAAAGGATATGATAAATAGGATAATGTTATTCTCAAATTAAAAATATGTAATAATTTATATCGTCAAATATAGTATGCAAATCATGTATATTTGATTCCTTATTTCTTATACTAAGGTAATAAAGAGAAAAACATCTCTGGGATACTAGGGTTAGGGTATCTATAGTTGTAATTAGATGATGTTTAATAGAAACCACTCGAAAAAGATTAAGGAAAATGTAGATTTTACAGCATAACACTATTATAGACATTGAGGATAAGAATAAATGATAATACTAATGATTTTTTATGTAAATTAATTTTTGGTTTTTCATAGAAATGAATACCTATATAGATACTGTAAGTGGAAATTGTTCAAGAGTAGTTTTACGTAAGGGTAATAATGATAAAAAGGCGTATTAGGCTAGACCCAATTGTAATTTGGTTTATGAAAATAGGTCAGGCTCTGAACATTGTTTGAAACTCCTGGGGGATATGATTAGGATAATTAAAATTTTATTTACAACCCATTATGAATGATTTGAATAGATGGTGAAAAGGAATAACCTAAGTATAACATAAGGTTTATTAGATTTAAAATATGGTGTCACAAAGGAATGTAAAATGTTTTTTTGTGGAATAAAAACTCATAAAAAATGAATTGTTGAGGAAAAATGAAGAGTTGGATAGAAGGAAATAAATTTCATCCAAAAGATCAATTTATAGTTAATTATCTTAAAAGTGGGTAACTAGGGAATTATCTATGTCGAATCCCTCTTCTAAAAGTTAACCACTAGACCATGGAAGGAAAAATGTTTTAAAAAATAGATAACATATTTTTATATTTATATTCAAAAATTAAATTTTTAAAGTATAATTAAAAATGTTATTTTTTTATAAAATTCATGAAGCATTTGAGGATTATTTTGAATTTTGGAGCACATGTGCCTTAACTA
This sequence comes from Viscum album, assembly GCA_963277665.1. Classification (NCBI taxonomy): domain Eukaryota; kingdom Viridiplantae; phylum Streptophyta; class Magnoliopsida; order Santalales; family Viscaceae; genus Viscum; species Viscum album. The sequence goes on along the minus strand of OY728134.1, from coordinate 1,313,692,117 downwards.
ACTTATGTGTTAGGGATACCATAATGTGTTTATGATTTTATGGTTTATAATAAGTTCAATTTTTTAAAATTTCATTTTGAATATTTGGGGGATATGAATATTACATGATTAAGGACAAAAATAGAAAATAAAAATATTAGGAATACAACCTATTGGTTTAGTATATGAAAGAGATATTTGATAAATAATTCCTTTAAATTTCATGGACATAAGATTAACATAATTAGTAACATTTAAAGTTTATCGTATCATTGTTTTTTGGTAATTTGGTGTCCATAAAATTTGAAAATTTCATAAGAATTATATTAATTTAGTTTTAGAAAACTGATTACATGCATTATGGGTGACAACACATCATATACAAGAAGGTCATGAGGCTTGAACTCATAACCGAAGGAAGATAAAGGTTTAAAACCTAGATCTGGACTACCTCATGTTATGGTAATATTTCATTGATTTTATTTAAATGATTTGATGAATAAATATTAATGATGATTAGTGGTGTAATGTTATAAGTTTATATATTAATTTTTTATATTAGATAACTTTTTCTAATTATATTGGATTTGGAAAATAATTAGAGACATATGTAAATAACTTTCATCATTTTATGGTTCCTATGATTTGTTAAAAGTAAATTTTAGTACATCACATTTAAAAATTTTATTTTTTGATATTAATTTATTCTAGTAAGTAATGAATTGAAAATATTTCAAACCATAACTGTATGATTAAATTTGGATAATGAAATAGAAAAATATCATGAAATTAAATTTTTTTATATTCATATAATGTTAATGAATAACTCAACATTAAGATTAGGATCTTGAATTAAAAGTTATATCATATTACATTCATATCGAATGAATGAAACAGTATTTTAAATCATAATTTATTTAAGGTTTTCAAGTGTTTAACATTGAATTAATAATTAACTTCCTTGCAATCAATAACCTATATCACTCTCTACCCATATTTACCCTTTTATATTATTTCAATATCATTATATTCCCAAAATGTTATCCTTCTCAGAAAAAAATTTATATTCAATTCTAGATGACCATTTTGTTTCCAGTTCACTATTATCAAGATAAGGTGTTATTAACCCGCATGTGATGTGGTCTTTTAACAAACAAATTTTAAAATAGAAATCCATTTGTTTTTAAGTGCAAGATTAAATGGAAAGGATGTAATTTATTTAAATTATGGATATTGTAACAACCAAAAGTTATAAAATAATAAAATTTGATTCTATATGATATTTACATGCAACACCTAGCTTAAAAAACCCATGAAATATATTTCATTAAATTTTATCTCTTTTATAGCTTCTGGAATACGAAGCCTTGAGTCTAAATGAAATGTAATATAGAATATCATTACAAACTAGATTCTAAATTAAATTATATGAATAGAACTGCCTATATTACTAAAAATAATGATATATATTTATTATAAATAAATTAAGAATAAATTATTTGAAAAATAGACAATTTATAGAAGACTACATTTTTCTAAAAGGTAGTTTAGTCGCACTCTGTACCTATAATTTAGAATTATTTTTTGAAAATTTATAAAATTTAATAATTATGAATAAATAAATTTTTTAAATCAGAAAAGAAAAATTATTTTAGTGTTAGTTTTTGGATTTTTCTGAAATGTATCATTTTTCAATGAATACTGAAAAACACTGTTTTTTATTGAAAATTGACATTTTTTTAAATAATTTACAATGTTAATTTATATTTTAGGGGGTTTAAATAAATTTAAGATTAATTATATTACAATTTAACAAATTTAAATAATTATAATCAATTTATTACTTAATTTTTATTATAAAACATTCTATACTTATGATAAATGTCTCTCTCGAAACACGCTTTTCAACACATTTATATATATAATTTTAAATTGGACTCTTCCATTTCTATGAATTGAATTTGATAAAATATATTCAATATTTTAAATTATTATAATTTATATTATCTAATATGTTGAACATAATTTTTAACCCAAATGAATAGTTAAAAGTAGTTATAATTAATTATCCTGATTAATAATAAAATGGGTTTACTAGGGGAAAACTAAAATTAAAATGGTTAAAAATTAGCTAAACATGTCAAATTATTATTTTCTAGACATATATAAACCTTTTCCTTCCAAAATAATAATATAATGTCATTTGGTATCGTTTTTCTTATGAAAAACATTACCATTTTTGATTCTTTTGGTAAACTTCCAAGTAATTTCCAAGTGGATTCCCTTTCACCACTTATAATATGTTACTCAGTACCCTTATTTATATACACATATGAAGAAAATATTCATGACCAAAACCTAAAAAAATATCTCCCTAAAATACATACTAACAATGTAGAGGTTATTTTCATCCAAAGAGACCATACCTATGGTTCTTAATAAAATATCTTAAGGAGGGTTCTCATAGAGAAGATAATAATTTTACCAAACTCTTTCATTTGACTTATTATTTTTTAAACATAAGATATGTCTCATTACTTACAATGTAATAAAACCATTATATTATAAATAATTTTATTTTATTATGTTTATTTCAGAATATTTATCAATATCCACTACCATCAAATGGGAAACAAAATCATCGATCCTGTGTATGGGGGACTACCACCCTGTGTACCGATTTAATTTGTTTTCCATGACCACATTTCAATATTTTTTATAAGTATTTATTTGAAATACTCATTTAATATTTATAATATTTTTATTTTTATTTAATATTAGTATCTCATGTACATTTTTATACTCCATTCTATTTCAAATATGATATCGTCGCTCGTGTGTACTGCAGGCTACTGCATCACAAAAAGATGTGATTCAATTTTAACTTAAACATTAAATTGAATTTTAAAAGGATAATATTATTGAATATATGTGATATATAAATGATAATATTGATTAAAAAAAATATGACCCAATTAATTGACATTTATTTTTTCAATGTAATGATATCATCATTCGTGTATTTGTATGAGTTATTGTCTACATGAAGCGATGAAATTAATTTTCCATTCCCAAATTTTAAGAGTGGATCTAATAATTTATCTATTGAGTAAATATAATATTTTTAACATTATAATCATTACAAGGATTATGTATTTATAAATTATGTGAATAAACTAGAACTTTCATTACAAAACACGTATGAGATAACATGGAAATTAACTCCTTAAACTATAGAAATAATGATATGATATAAAAAATTGGTGGTAAATTGTTATAATATGATAGTATATGATATTATAAATATGGGAATTATTTTGGTATAAATTAATAACATTTTTATAACCATTTTATTTGTATTTTAATCATGTTAATCAGATATAGATCATAAGGTAATGGAATTAATCTCAATTTATCTTCATTGAATTACAATGTAATGTAATTAACCCCATTTAAATTATTTGCATTATATACTACCTATTGGAAATGTAATATAATTGTTACTTAATTATTAAATCTATTTTATTTTCAATTTAAATTATTTTATCCAAGGGTACTTGATATGAAAGTTACCAAGTGGTAAATAATTTCATAACTAAATATAATTTCATTGGGTTCTATTACTTATTTATTTTCCTTTGATATTATAAGTTTATTTGTATAATGAAATATTATTATATTATTTTATATTACCACTTATTTTATTTATATTAATATTTTATTAATGTAACACCGTAATATTTTTTCAAATATTTATTTTGAAATTAATTAAATCGTTTCATACTTTTTTGTTACACAAAACACTAGGTTTAGCTTACATTAAATTTGACATTGAGTTTTGATTTAATTACATATTGATTTTCGATTAAATTTCACATAACACTGATTTTATCTATCAATACATGAAACACTAACACCCATCACCTCTTCACACTTCTAAAGGATGAATACTTTTGGGTATTTACAAAAAATACACTCCTCATCAACTATAATAGGGAACTCACTCGCCTCACCTCTTCACATATATCATTCCATTTGGATCAAACAAAACCTAAAAAATAAAATCCCAAAATACATTGTCTTATAAAAGATGAATTATATTTCATATAAATCCATCATAGAAGGACTTTGGGGAAAACCTAAGGACGATACCTGAAGAAGAGGTAACAATGTTCAATGAGCAATTCTATTTTATTTCATTCACCACATATTTTCATTATTATTAAATTAAGATTATATAATAACCTAAGTATATTCCATATAATAATATTTATTTATGTTAATTTAATGACCTAATAATATCTCCACACCCATTAAATGTGTTACGAAATCATCGTTTTTCTGCACACCAGACTACCGCCTCACAAAGTGATGTAATTCATCTTTCCATTAGAACCTATCACAGTTGGGTATTATGATGGATATAAAGTATATATATTATATTTGAATCATATTTATACCTTTTTATTCATTATATAATATATATTTTTTACATTCCATACATAAGGAGATTGATAATGTCAATCATGTGTATGGATGACTACCGCCTCGTGAAGCGATGTGATTTTTTTCAGTAATGATTTCCATGGGATTTAATAAAGATAAATATATGTTATATAAATAAAATAATTATAATATTAAATAAAAATTTATCAATATTAAAATATAATATATCAATTTTTTTTTTATTTTCACTCATTTAAAGATGAAAACATCATTCATGTTAGTGTGGAATTTCGCCTTTATGAAGAAATGAGAATCTCTAATCATCACCACAACAAATTGATGATATGTATAAGTAAATTTAAATTAAACATATGGTATTTTTTATATTATTATCATTATATAATGATATGATATTACTCACCTCCTTCACATATTGATCGTTGAAAAAAGGAATCGTCACTCATGTGTGTGTAAGGAATTTCCATCATTATTCTTCTTTTCTGTGAGACACGTTCAATATTCACCACATGTTCTTTTTATGTGGGTTATATAATTCCCATGAATATATTTTATTATGACTGAAATTAAATTTTAGGGGATTTATATACCCATTTTATGATCTATATTTCACTTGTTTTATAGTTCAAATGTTCAAAAATCTGTAATGTATTTTTTCTCAATTTTCCTTATTGTGGACATTAGTTATGTCATGCACCAATATTATACTATCAGGTTTATATACATACACATTGAAATTTATATGATGAATATAAATCTTTTCATGATATATTATGTTTCATTTTATTTTATTCTTTCATGGGGATTATGATTCCGACTTAACAAGGGGGGTAATAGATTTATGTTACTATCTAATCGTTTCTTAAGATTGTTTATGATTATGCTTCCAATGATTGAATATCAGGTTATATATATATATAAGATCATGAAATTTCTTTCCTTATTTTTATTTAATTATAATAAATGTCTTCCCATAATTTTTTCTCTATTTACATAATCATGATTTAAAAAAATGTTTTTAATGATAATCCCCTTTTTTGCCGAAAAACGTTTTTCTTCCAAAATAATGTTTTATAAAAATGATTTCAAAAATGTTTTAAAAAGTGTATTTCAAGTAGAAATTATATTTTAACCAATAAAATTTCTAAATTTATTTTTAAATATTCCTTTATATGTTTTAAATTTATTTTCTTTGAATTGTATTAAAAAATGATTTTTAAAAAGTGTTTTTTCAATGAAAGGTTATTTTCCTTTAGAAATGTTACAAGTGATTTTTATTTCAAAATATATTTCCATTTAAGTTGAATTAATTTTATTTTAATTATGATTTAATATAGATATTTTCCATGTATACCATTTATATTATTTCTCTAAATGTTTTGTGTTTATAATAACCCGATCTATATGAAACCCACTTCTTTTTCCACAAGTTATGATTTGATGAAATGATGAAATGATAATGAAACATGGTTATTTTTTATGGGTTATTATTTAGTAAAGTGATTAAATGATAATAAATCCTATTTCATTTCTATTGGGTTTTCTATGATGAAATTGTTAAAAAATCTTTTTTATTTCATGGGATCTAGTAGGAGTAATTTTTATGATCTTGTGGAAAACATATTTATTATTTTTCATTATGTGATGGTGGTTATGTTAAAACCTTGGAAGGTGGTTACAATATAACCAAATATAGGTTGGACCTATATCACCATATAATTCATTGGGTAATGGTTGATATATTATTAGATAGATAAGTCTGTAATGGGGAGTGAACTCAGCTCAAAAGGGACATGGTACTCTATGATGATCTTGGGTGTGAACCTTGAAAACCATGATGGTCTGGGGAGTGAACCCATTTAACTATGTGGAAAGGTATTCCACTAGGTATGGGGGTGTGTCCCACCTTGGAGGTGTAACTTCCCATTGAGTGCACTAAGATGTTTCAGCAATAAGCTTGGACTACTAAGGTAATTATTTTCAAATCTTATGTGGATTCCATGATTCTATGTATTATGTTTATGTTATTCTCTCAAGGATTATGTTCCTTTATTTCCTCATGATTAATATATTGTTAAGTACCATGATAAATTCCATATATTTGTAATCTATGATAGGTTGTTTATGTGATTTGTATGTTATGTTCACAATCATATCCCCTTATCCTTATTTTATATTTTCGTATGATCATATATTGATATAACTTATGTTTACTCTGACTGAGCATCTATGGTCACCCATTATTATGTTTCATTCCATATGTTATGATGAATGTGTTAGATAATGAATTCTTATGTGGAGTACTATTTGAGAACATCGTTATGCGTGACATTAAAGATCATTCACGAATTAAGAAGATTATATTCTTTGTTTCCAAAAGCACTAAATTATTACGGCCCTTAGGTATGTTTTTGTGTAATGTAATTAATATTTATCTAAAAAGATGTAATATCCATGTATGATAAGCATGGGTCACTATAGATGGTATTAGAGGAATGATTTAGTTAACCAATGGAAGCTACGATGATATAAATTTAGTAATACCCTTGGAGATATTTATAAGGACATATCTAGTGATTTATCTAAGGATAAATTCAATAATGAGTCAATGTATAGAAAAATATCCTAGAATATTGGTAAAGGATTGAAAAAGTGTTTTCCATGAAATTGGATCCCTTTCTAGTTAAATTAAGTTGATATGGATCTTGTACTGAGGTACCTAGGGGTATGAAATACAAAAATGGAACATTAAACTCAACACGATCATTACCTGGTGAACAATAATGGGAATTTCTAAACATGTTGTTTGAAACTCATCGGTGATATTATTTTGAAATAAAAAATGTTTGTATAAACCATCTTGATTTATTTAAATTCACGATGACTATGAATTACCTAGTAAAAACCTATGGTATCATAGATTAAAATGAAGGTGTCATGGTTTTGATATCCTATAAATGATTTTCATGATTATTTGTATTGCCACTATGATTGATATTTCTCACACTATGTTTTTGGTTTTATTTAATATAAATAACATTTAACTATTAAGTTATCATAGAAAATGATAAACAATTTGAACCTTAACCAAATATCAGATTTATCAAATAAGATAAGCATAGAGTTTATTATATTTTCGTGTAGTGGAGACCATAGAGGAATGGAGATTCAATTTTTATGTGTTGAGAATACTGAAACAATCCCCTAAGGAAATGACTCAAAGGGAAGAGAAGATGTTCTGTGTTTAGAAAAGGGAGAAATAGATAAAATAAATACAACAGAAAAATTAATAGTTTAGTTGAAAAAATTGATAAGAATAATGGGCTAATGAATATATCATAAAATATCAAATGATTCAATTTTTTAAATTAAGAGAATTACACAAATTGATATCCAAAGGGGAAATATCATGAAGATAATCATCATGATTGTACATGTAATTGTTGTTTAACAGATAATGATGTTACTATGAATGAAATATGAAAGGAAGTATATACAAAGGAATAAGATGATGAACCTGATTTAATTTTTTTGAAAGGAAGTGGAATGATTGAAGTGTTTATGTATTGGAATTAATGAATTATGAAATATATAATGATTTTTTAGTATAATATTTCTATTCAAGAAATAAAATAATATATCGAATGTTACTAATTCCCTTGAAATGTGATTTAATGGAAATGTTATATTTTTTGATAAAGGAAAGATAACGCTAAAGAGGTCGCCAATGATGAGAAAACATTGTTTTTTAGGTAAAGAGATGATTGATTTGGATATTGCATAGTATTAACATCCTCACAACTGATAAATAATTTTTTTTAAAATATTGTTAAGGTAATCATTAATGGGTTTTAAATCATTATTGGATCTATGTTTTATGTTCAATATTCTAGGGATTAATTAAATAAATAAGGATCAATGAATGTTTTAATTGATATTTTATATTAATTTTGGTTATTATCAGGCCTCAGGATATTATATGAGCAAGGTATTAACATACGTTTCTTGTTGATACTAAGTGATTCTTATTAGTATTTGGAATATTAATGATACATTGAGTTTGGGAAATATAGTGACCTCTATTATAAATTGTAAATTTTATAATTTTTATAAGGTAAGAAATTTATTGAATGGTTTAAGATGAACATCATATGAGGTTTTAAATATTGATTTATTACTTTACCATATAAAGATTTATTCATAACGTGTGCTAAATATTGTGTTGTGATGATAAAAAAATACAAGAGAAATGAATTATCATTATATTTATGGATATTATGATTGGTTATTAAATTAGGAAAGAAAATTTCCCATCATTTCTAATAATAAGAGTTGATGTTGAGGAAAATTAAGGAACAACCAAATGATGAAATTGTGCCTATGAAATAAAAACATATATAGTAAGTATATTTTCATATGTTCACACCCATGACGAAAAAATAAATTCCCTAACATTAGTAAAAAGGCTTTGAAATAAAATTTTGTCAAATTATCATTATTATTGATTATATCAATTTCCTTTTTAAAATATCTTATGTTTTTTTCATTGTGATCATTTACTTTATACTGACCATGTAATCTATAATTCTCCATCATTATTTGTGTGATATTTTTCAATTACATGTCTATTTTTTCACATAACAAATGTGTTAAATTTTTGGGAAACCTAGTTTGAGTTATTCTAGATTACTTTTTCAGATCTATTAATATTTTTTAAGAGGAGGTTTTGTAAACCTTTTTATGATTTTGGGTTTTAATAAATAACTATTCAAATATTAACCCCTCAATTACTACGATGAATTTATAAGAATTTTTTTAATTGCGGTATGATGTTACATTATGTGATTTTTTGAAATATTATTTTCAAGTGAATTTAATCCTTTATATATTTTTCATTATACACATCATAGATTTTATATTTCTTTACATGCAACACTAAGTTTGTCTTGCATTACTTGTAACATTGAGTTTAGCTTGCATTACACGTAAAATTTAGTTTATAATGTGTTACACACAAAAATATGTTTGTATTATTTTACAAAAAATATCGTGTTTAAACTTTATTACATAAAACAAAGAGTTTAAATGAAATGTCACATACTATTAAAATATTATTATTTAATATGATTGTTATTTCCTAGCTGTTGGAATGGTGTGTATGAATAGGATTAACTAAATTATTGAAATTTATGGTTTAAAAATGTATATATAATGAATTTTTTGGTGAATTATTTTAATATTTTAAATTTAATTTGATGTTTAACATTTATCTTATTTGTTTTCTTGAAAAGATATATGAATAAATCTGATTTTAGGCTAAAACCATATTTTCTAAAGAATTGTTTTTTCGTCTTTGGCTCACTTATAATAAAATTAATTTTCAAAATATTTAAAATTTTATTTTAAAGATTTATATTAATTTTTGAAATTATCATGAATAAATATCTTATGGAGAAAATATTTGGGTTTTTCTAAAAAGTTTCATTTTTTGGTGAAGAGTGAAAAATCTAGTTTTTTAATGGAAAACAACCTTTTCATTTCAATTATTTATATTATAAAATTATATTTATAATTGCTTTAAAATTATATTAAGCTCAATAATTTTTTTTTTGAATTTAGTCATTTAAATCAATTTCATATTTAAATTGGATATAAAATCATTGTAAACTATTGAACATTTTCCCATTAAAAACCCATTTTCTCATCACATTAATGGGACTAATTTTAAATTAATATTTTCCATTTAAGTGAATGGAATTTTAAAAATTGGATTATAAAATTATAATCAGAAGAATTTATGTTATATAATAATGTAAAATTAATTTATAACCAAAATCAATAATTAAAATAGTAAAAAATTAATTTCTGTAGTTAATGTAAATAATAGATTTACCAAGGGTTGAACTAATAATATATTGATTAAAATGTTCTAAAAACTTTTCAAAAACTTATTTTATAGACATATTTATACCCTTATCACTATTGGATTTATTTTTATGATTTTTGGGACACCATTTCATGAAAATTACATATAAAATAAGTTAAGTAATGAACAAGATAAAATTGAACTATTATTTCTTTTATTATTTATAAAGCATTGGAATAAATAAAAGAACTAATATTTGGCTATAAATATTATTTTTTAAATATGTATTTTTTACAATGATAATCTATTTTAAATTTTTAAATATGAAAATATTACGTAAAATTCTTAAGAAACACCAACACATTAACTATGTAGTTAAAAATTAAATAAATCAAAATAACCTAAAAATATTATAACTAAAGTAAATTTAAGAGGTATTGTAATAAATTAAATATTTAGATAAATAAATAATGTTACAAGGGTTTTATATTAATATATTATAATTCCATCATTGACTTAATATTTTTATATACAAATTAAATGAATAATTTCAAAATATATACTAATATTATTTTATAATTTATGATATATAATTAAAATATTTTAAATTACTAAAAATCATATCAAAATCCAAGTGATATTAATAGTTTTTCATTCATGGACCCATTTTTTCTTTAATATTGATTATTCTTACAAGTAAATAGTAAAATCTCTTTTAGAACTATTAATGTTTAAACAATGATTTTGCACTTTATATGCGCTTATGTTAAAATTAATATTCAACACACATGGAGTTTTTATTTTATAAATTTTAATTAATATTTAGAATTATTAATTATAAATTATCATGAAAATAACATTTTATTTTAGTCTTAATTTATAAATTACCTATGTTAAAAAGACATGTTAACATAGTGAAAGAACAGAAAAAGATAAAAATAAAGAAATTTTGAAGTTAATGAAAAACTTGTTTAAAATATTATTTTTGTGGTGTATTTATAGACCACCCATATAATACCTTATAAATATTAATTATCAACTTCTATGGAACATTATTTAAGAGTTACCTCCAAGTAGTGAATACTTTTTGGTATTTATAAAAATGTCTCTCCTCCTCAAATATAATAGGGAACCCACTCCCCTCAACCCATCACACATCTCAAACCATTTGGATCAACCCAAACATAACAAAATAAATTTCTAAATTACCTTATCTCATCCTATAATAATTATATTGGGAATAAATCTAACCCAAGAACGATTTCATACAATCCTATGGAAGATACTTGAGGAGGAGGTAACATTCATAATTGAGCATTTGTATTTAATTATGTTCTCCAAGTCCTTCAATTCATATTATAAAAATATGATATAATCAAATATATATATATATATATATATATATATATTTTCCATAAAATTAATTTATTTACTTCCAAGAATTACAACCATCTAAAATTCCATCAAATGGGTTATGAAATCACCATTTCTGTGTACGACAGTCTACCACCTAGAAAACATATATCATTTGTTTTTCCATTACCGTCTCTAATGGTTAGTTATGGCGATGTATAAAAAGTAGATATATGATAAATATATCATTATTATACTTATATAGTAAATATATCATATATTATGTTTTTACATTCCATATTTAATGGGATATGATAACATCGCTCTTGTAAACGGTGGACTACCGCCTCAAGAAGCGATGTGATTTGTTTTCAATAACACATTACATGTAATATATTAAGGATAATATTTGTGATCTATATGATATAATTATTAATTTAATGAAATATTTATCATACCAAAATATGATATATAATTTTATTTCTAATTGTTTCTATCACTAAAATATGATAATATCGTTTATGTAGCTGTGGAATACTGCCTTCATGATACTGTCTTATTCTTATTATCCCCACACCACATGGATCAGATATATATTAATATATTTAAATAAAAAATACTTTATTTATGAACTTATTATCATTATTTAAGGATATGATAATGAAAAAATCCTTTCAATAATGATTTTTTTGTAAAATGGAATCATTACTCATGCCTGAGTGTGACCTACCATCTCCATGACCATAAAAAATTCATCTCTCTAAACCCGAATTCATGATTAGTATTAAAAGTAAAAATTATGTATAAAAATGATAATTATGTTATTATTATTATTCTATATATGATATAAACATTATCAATATTGGAGGAATGAAAATAACAAATCAAAACATTTATGTAAAACAAAGCGACTATTACCTAAAATATGACTATAATAAGGAATGGTTAATAAAATTGTAATAAAAGTTTGTAATTAATTTATATATTGTATGATGTATATAATTATGGTCATTTAATAGATTTATAATAATATTATATTTATTATATAGGATTTTTGAATGTGTACAAAGGACATCTAGACTTATAGTAAGTTACTTCCAACTCATTTTTATTTTTCTTTAAATCACATGCCATATTCAACATAGGTTTATTTTATTTAGTTTATATAATTAGAATTAATATAGATTATGAATCTTGAACTTAATTTTTTTGGATTTAAATAACTATTTTATTAACAATATTTCTCGAGGTTTAAGATTCAAAACATAACAAGTCAATAATGGATTTTTGTCATAATTTTTCTTCTTTGGGACATATGTTATATATTTCTCCTATATTCCAATAAATGTTTTATATACTACATATTTTGCATGTTATACCATGAAATTATTTATTTTAATGATATTTCAAGTCTCTTTTAATTTAATTCATTCATGAGGTTACTGATTCAATGTAACCAATGTGGGAAACGTTTTATGTGACAATCTCACTATTTATCAAGATTGATTATGATTATGATTCCAATGATAAAATATTATTATAAATCTGTATATAAACTCATTAAGATTATTATTATATGTTTATTTCATGAGTATAAATGAATTCCTATCATGTTACTCTCTTTGTATCATGAAGAGTTTAAAATAATGCTTTTATGAAAAATAGTGTTTTCGGTCCAAAAGCCTTTTTCTTTTAAAACCAAAATTTCTAGATATGTTTTCAAGAACATTTTAAAAATATTTTTTAATAGTAATTGAATATTTTTCCATAATTGTTTTAAATTAGTTTTTAATGAATAATTTATATGTTTTAAAGGTTATTTTCAAAATATTTTATGTTTTAAATAGCTTAATTCAAAGAATGGTTATTTTCCTTTTGTAACTTCCCATCAAAGATTATATTATTTTATAATACTTATTATTTAGTAATGATATGATCCATATATTACATTATTATTCATTCTATGAATGATTTATAATTATAAATATGATATTCTAATGAAGCCTGCTTCATTTTTAATGGGTTCTGATTTGATGAAATAATGAAATGATTAAGAAATAAAATTCTTTTTCCAGGAGTTATGATATGAAGAAATTATTGTGAATTTTTTTCCACATGTTAGGTAATGATGAAATATTTATGAAACCCATTTCATTTCATTGGTTCTGATATGATGAATGTTTCATGATCATTTTCCACACATATGTTTGATTTTCATTATGTGATGGTGGTTACGTTTTAAAAAATGAATCTAGTTTTGTTATAACCAAAGATGTGTGGGAACTATATATCTCCCTCTATTTAATTGTGTAATGATTTATATTTCATGATATTTACAAAACATGACCATAGAGTGAACTTGGTTCAGTAATGGTTCTTTACCACTATAATGGTCTTGTGAGTAAACCTTGACTACCATGATGGTTTGGTGAGTGAACCCATCCACTGTAAGGAAACGTATTCCACTGTATATGGTGGTTTGTCACACTATAGAGGTGAATCAACCCATGTAGTTCCTTGATATGTTTTCACAATGAGCCATGACTAATAAGGAAATTATTTTCTATGCTTACGTTTATGTAACTATTATATGTATTATGCCAATGTTATGATCTAATAACTCATTTTATTGAGTTTATTATGATTTATGTCTTATGAAATTCCATTATTTATTCCATATGTTTATGATCCATGATAGGTTTTCTTTGAGATTTTTATGTTAGGTTCATGATCACATAACCATATTCTCACCCTTTACATCCATATGATCATAGATTGATATATCTTATGTTTACATATAGTGAGAATCTATGTTCATACTTTATTATTTTTCCTTCCTCAGGTTACGAATAAAGGATTAGGTAGTGTATTCCTAAGAGGATTACTATGTGACAAGATATTCATGGGAGATATTAAATATCATTCATGAATTAAAATGATTATGTTCAATTTTTTTTAGTGTAACTAAACTATTTTCAGCCTTTGGCGCTTTTGTGAAAAATGATGAATATTTGTCTAAAATGATGTAATATAAATTTATGATAATCCTGAGTTTCTATAATACACCAAAACTATTCACTGATTAACTATCACTTTGACATTATGATTATTATAAGATATTTCATTTCCGGTTTCATTTCATTGAGAAATTTTTGTTAATTTGCACCTATTCAGTTTTGACATATCTATATACTTCCCATTTAATGTATTGATCAGGAATACTTATTTATTCATAGAGTTGAATTTTTCAATTCATGTTTACCAATACCATTTTAGTCATTGATATAAATATTTCCAAAACTATATACTATTTTACATATGGTGTTTACAATTAAATTTATTAAATGGGGAAATACTGATAAATATGTATCCTTTACACAATATGAATATTTAATATAAGGAATATTTATTCATGAATTAACATTATTATTCAACATATGAGTAATTATTTAGACATGTAGATATAGGTGGGTCCTTGTTATAGATATCCCCTCGATGAATCGACATGTCTATTGAGGAAAATCAGTTGGCCAAATAAAATAGGTTTCTATATAGTAGTTCAAAACCATCATGTAAAAGGTTTTTTTGGTAGAGGTATCATGTTCTTGAAAACATAACATCCAATGATAAACAATTTTCTTCATAATGAATTTTGTTATTATTATCCATGATATTTTCACAATTATATTAACTTTGGATGTGTTTATTTCTCAATTTATTGATTAAATTAATTATGTTTTTAGTTTTTACCTATCTATATTGATTATTCCTTATCATATTATCCATGATATTTTTTAAATGTTATTATAACTGGATTCATTTCATATTCATTTTATTGATTATATAGAATTTTTTAAAGTTATTTACCATTCCATATTAATTATTCCATGTCTTATTATGACAGTTGTGTAATATAAATAATATTTATATTTAGTATTTTACGTTAAAATTTTTATTGATATTATTTATTCATATTATCTACCTATATACTTATACCATACTAAGAATTAAACCTCACCTTTTTTTGTTTCCTTTCCCAGTAATGCAGGAAGTGTGCTATGAATTTTATGCAAGGATATGCTAGAGGGAATAATGTTATTCTAGAAAAAAATTTATGTAATACATGTCTTCAAATGTAACATGAGAATCATGTATTTATATTTTTTTACAAAGATAACTAAACTTTTATATCTTTTGGGATGTGATTCATTATATCTTATGCCAAAGTAATAATGCAGACAACAACTCTTAGCTATTGGGGTCAGGGTCACTACAAATACATGTGAGGGGGAACACCATGGTGAGGCTATTGAACTATATAGAAAGGATAAGTAAGAATTTCGTTTGGTGAAGGGAGAAGATCCTGCCTTGATATCTTATGCGGTGTTCCTGACCCAGGAGCCGCTAAACATTACCACATGCCTAGTCACCAGATGACCACAAGAATGACTCCCTGTACTCCCGAGGTTTCCAAGTAGCAATGCGGGTATAATAAGTAACATGGGGAGACTATGACCTATTTACTAGAGTGATCTACAACATAGAATAAATTAAATAAAGGTAACAACAAATAAAATTTAGCAACACACATAATAAACCATCCCCTAGATAGGGTAGAAGACACAATTGAACAAGTAATGATGCCATGTCATGTTAGTAGTTTCAATGTGGAACAAAACCCAAAATATAAATAAAAAGTAAAACTCAAAATATGTACTAACACCAAGACCATATCATTATCCATTCTCAACCAAGACCGTGTAAACTCCCTAACATCGGGACCTTGCCTTTATCCTGAAATGAGACCATAAAATATTCTTAGGTACCCAATGGTGTCTTGAGAAGGGAGTGAATAAAATTCAGTTGGCCACCACCAATGGTGTCTAAAAAATATTCGGTATAAATAGATAGTTCATAAAATTATTAAATAAATGGCAAGGTAAAAAAATAAGATAATTCTAGTTCCATTAGATAATAATATACTATTAAAATAGTATCATCATTATTTTTATTTCATTACATAAACTGCTTTCATTTCTAAATTCACCTTCCCAATATGATCCTTGTGTTAAACATTTATGTCATTTACACAATGTTCCATGTTGATCCATTTCCATGGGGAGGTAAAAGAGTCATGTTCCCTATCTCTATAGGGGAATAATTTCTTAATCAATAACATCACACTTACCATTGAGCATATGTAAAGTAAGTATCATCCAATGAAACCATTACGAGAATGGATCATCAGTCCGACCCCCTAACCCATGCATTCTAACGGCGGGGTTTAGAGTATCGGCCCAACCCAACCCATTGGTATCGAGCATCTGTGGATCCCCAAAACTACCAAGGTGTTTAGATCATCAGTCAAACCCGATTTTTGGTATCGATCATAAGTGTATCCCAACACTATCAATCCATATTCACATGCTTATTCAACTATTTAATACGTATACCATACCACAACCAAATGAAATAAAATGAAAATCCATTCACCTACCATGATCATTGATCATATAAATTAATAATAACCCTCAAACCACTATTCACAATAAACAATTATCTTAAATTAACCCCATTTAAATAATTCATCAATTCACATGTTTGCTCCCATGTAAACATTTGAATTACAAGTAACAAGCCATTTAACACATCCACTTCATATCATTTAACCCTTATTATTATTTTTTCGAACAACTCGTATTCCAATTTCAATGACTAGATACCACTACCTTTAGTGATCCTTTAGAAACTAAAAATTCATGTCAACATATTTATCACATGATCTTCTTTTTTATGAGCCAATTTGATACTTAACATTTTAATTTTCTATGTTTGGGTTTATCAGCGCACCCCATGGGTGGCCCTAAATCGATAAAGCTGATTTCAACACATCCCATGAGGAATATAAGGGATTAAATTTATCATATAGACATGCATTTTACCAAATATCACTAATGTAATAAATCACACAACAATAAGGAACAAATAACACATCCCACATGCACAAATCCACAATAAACTATGGGATATAACTTTTAGACAACTTACCTCAAATACGATAATGAACATACTACTAATCATAGCCATAGATCCAGATTCAAACACCCTTTGAAGCCCCATCCTAGATTCTAGTAGAAAAATGATGTGTTCAGGGATTCATATGAAGATGATAGAATCTAAACACCTTAATTTGGAAAAGATAAGAATGTGGAAGAAAGAACTTACATGATGCTTTGATCCACAAACAATGATGATCCAAATGGCCTACAAATGAGGGTTATCGATCCATAGGAGCTCTCGTGGGTTTAAGTTCATCAGTAGGGTTGGAGATAAGAGAAAAGGGAGAAATATTGGGTGGAAAAGTAAAAATACCTAGGGGAAAACTGTTAATTTTCATCTTTTAATGGGGCACATGGTTTGTCTGCATGATTTCCAAACTGTGTGCCAACCAATATCTAGGCGAGGTTTGATCGCATTGTTTGACAAACCATGTACCAAACATGATGAATTAAACAATATAAATCCATATTGTTTGGCCTCCCCTTTCATGGTTTCTCCCAAACTGTACACCCTTACTTGTGAGTTGCACGATTAGGGTGCACAATTATCTCTAACCATGCACCAACCACCCAACATGCACCAGATGGCCATTTTCACTTTCATTTGAAGTCCCAAATTCACCGAACACCCCATTCCCTACCCTACATTTTCAAAAAATTCTATTAACCAAAATTAAGCATTTAATGTTTAAATTTAAACAAGGTCATACCTACTTGAAATCCTAGATTTTACAACCTCCCCCACCTTATAATGGATTATCCTAAAGCCATAATTCTAAACATCGTTAAGCTTTCGTAGAGAAGGGATTGGGACACTTTGCCTGCACATATCAAATCTTAAACATTCTTATTCTTCCATATAACTCAAACCAAAGGTACAATTATGTCCACCAAGACATTATCACTAAGATACATAATATAGACATGATGCTACTTAATGGATTCATCATCATTGCGCTCAACATCCTCAACATCTATCACATGAGATGTGTCAAGGTGATAGTATAAAAGTTGTAAAAACATGAATTTTTTTTTCATGCCTCTACAACACTATGGAAGAGTTAACTAGAACACCACCAATTTGATCCACTCCACAATCTCATAAGGCCCCACATACCAGGGTGCCAACATACCTTACTTCAGATTTAAATAATGACCCAACTTAGGTAACACCCAAATAAATACTTGATAACCCACTAAAAAGAAAAGATTTATATGACACTGATCCATATAATAAGTTTTCCTTATCTGGGATATTTCCATAAATTTCTGTATCCACTTGATCTATTTGGATGTCTCCTGTAAGATACTCAGTCCCAAGAATTCTAATTCCCCAACCTCTAAGAAACAAAAAAATATCTACCTGGTCTTCCATAGTGTGCCTCATACAATTCCCTCATAATCATGACATTAAAAATATTTTTATATGAGAACTCAATAGGGAAAAAGTGATTTTTTCATGATCTCAAAAAGTCTAGGATGTATTACCTCATCATTCCCTCTAGAACCTGAATAGAATTCTTTGACTAAATGTACATTTGTGGGTGGAATTCCTACTCAAAAAAACCTACACACCAAGTGCCTTATATAATCCCCACCAAAACCATTATGTAAAATATGGATCGAGATCTGACACTATAGTTCATGGAACCCTGTGAAACCATACTATATCCCAAACATACAAATCACCCAGCTTCTCCATTGTAAAGGTCTTTATAATTTGCAGTAAATGGGCCACTATAGTAAACCGGTCAACAAAAAATCATATCACAATATTCTTATGATGCACCTTAGAAGGCCCACCATGAAATCAATCATCACATCATCCCATTTCCATTTTTTAATGGGAAATGGCTACAACTAGCCACCTAGATAATTATGTTTGGCCTTAGTTTCTTGATAGTTATGGCCTCACACGACGAAACTCTGAAGCTTCTTCTTCATCCCAGGCCACCAATACTGCCTATGACGGCCATGATACAGTTTAGACAAGCAAGGATGCACTACCCGCTTTGATGAAGGGAAATCACAAATAAACTCTTCTCGCATACAAGATGGCACAACAACATGACCTTGAACATGAACCATCCCATAATTTCCAATGGTCAAACCAGAAGGTGACTCCCCACCTTTAAGGCTTTCACTTGTAGCTAAAAATTCTAAATTCTCAATCTTTATATCAATTATCTTTCCCAACACTGTGTTCCTAGTTTCATTGGATGCAAGGGTCACATTCCCCTACCCATATTGAAGATGTAGATACATCTCGATAAACAACGCCATCATTATAAACTCAGAACTAGATTCCCAAACCACCTAAATTTGGGTCTTCCGGATCTAAGAATCAATGACATTGTTCCTTTTCCCCATGTATAAAATAGTTCAATTTCAATTTATTGCATGTACTAAACCCATTTATCTTCAGAAGAATAAAATCACAAGGATAGAAGATGTATTAATGTATTTTATAATTTTTATAAATTGAAAATCATTCTCCCAACAAGTAATGCCACCAAAATTTCAATGTATAGACCACTACAGACAACATAAGATCATGAGTGGCGTAGTTTCATTCATGAGGCCTCAACTACCTTGACTCATACTCACCAAATTGATTATCCTGCATCAACAAAGATATAAAACCCACCCTAGATACTTTAAAATCAAGATATACACATTGCCTGACACAGGAAATATCAGAATTGGTATGGTAGTCAACCACTTCTTTAACTCTTGAAAATAATTATTGCATGCCTCAGTCTACTCAAACATGACACCGTTCATGGTTATTCCCAAAGTGTTGCTGCTAAAATGGATAATTTCGTGATGAACCTCCAATAGTAACTAGAAAATCCTAGAAAACATTGAACATGAGAAACATTCTCATGCTACTCCCAATATACAACTTCTTAAACTTTATTTGGGTCCATAGACACCCCTTCCTTAGAGATAACATGACCTAATAAATTTACATTGTTAATAAAGAATTGACACTTGGATTTCTTAGTGTAATTACCATTCTATCTTAGTGTACTGAAGACATTGTCAAGATGTTTGGAATGATCTTCATGAGTTCTGTAGTACACCAAGATGTCATCAATGAAGACAAATACAAACTGATCAAAATAAGGGTTATAGATTTGCTTCATTAAGTCCATTAACAATGTCCGTTCATTAATCAATAAAAAATTCATCACCACAAACTCATAAAACTCATGACTGATCTTAAAAAAAGTTTACATTATGTATGATAGTATCACTCTTAACTAATTATTCCTCGATATGAAATCAATATAATAGAAAACTGAAGTGCCTCTTAGCTAGTCAAAATTATTTTTGATATGGGGAAGTGGGTACTGGTGTTTAACCTTCATCTAATTCAGCTTCCTATAATTGACAAAAAAAATGACAATCATCCTTTTTGGAAAACCACACAAGATATCCCCATAGTGATGTACTTGGATGAATATACACTTTAATATCCAATAAATCAAATTGGTTTTCATGTTCTTGGATTGTTTTTAGATCCATTCTATAAGGTAGAATAGAAAATGGCTCTTCCCCCGACCAAAACCCTATTGTGAACTCAAAATTTATCTCTAGAAGCATCTCTGGAAAGTCCTCCGGAGACACATCATGAAACCAATCCAATATGGGAGGAATGAAAAGCTAATCCATACCTCCATAATCAAGAACAAAGAAAGCCACATAGGCTATGAATTCTCCCAACTGCTGAAACATGTACCTGCATGGCCTATCTAAACATCCCACTCACCACAATAGACATAAGTGTCTCCTTAAAAGAAAGTGAACGTTACCTTAAAATGGTAAAACATAGCATGATCCTAATAAAACACCAGATACTCCATGACAAGAATTAGATCAAAACCTAACATCTTAATAATAAACATGTTCAAAAGGAAATGATACCAACTAACTCCATAACACACCACTTACATTTATAATATTCTCTACTCACACCCCTAATTGTGTATCAATCGACATAAAACCACATAAAACAACCACTACTGAACACAAAAAAACCAATAACTGAGTAGAAACAAAATTATGTGAGGCACTTATATTAATTAAAGCACTAGAAAGTGTAGAAGCTATAGAGATTGTACCCTGAAAAATTGATGGTAGATCCTTGACACCCTATGATGTAGATAGTACTGAATGAAGCTGACCTTCTACTTTACCATGTGTCCCAGTATAAAAATTTAGAGTCACCCTAGTATGATGATATGGATTCTTTCTCCCCAGAGTTCAAAATCCACCACCACAACCAGTACGATCTAGTCTGAAAACCTGGTGCCACACTACTCTGCAGATATGGATAATCTCTCCTTAGAGATCAAAATACACAACCCACACTAGTGCGACATATCAAGATCCAAATACCCACCTAATAAAGGAAAAAAACCCCCTTATAGAACTTGGAATCAGCCACCATCCTTCATATATTATCGGATGTCGAGTGTTCCTAAAAACCCTCGGTACGTTCCCTAACCTGCTGCATGCTCGACACTTAACTAGTGGTCGGGGATACTGACCCTACATGTTCCTTACCTGACCAAACTGAAAATCAAAGAGTCGGCCAATTCCTGTTGACACTAGTAACCTTTTATGGATACGTTTTAGACTGCCACCATAGTGATGGATCTAAAAATGATGCTTCTTATGTTTAGAATTCATGCCACTGGATCATCTAACTAGAAACGCATGTCCACCAATGGAATCCCCATGATATTTCACCCGGAGATAAGGGACTCCTCTATTACCTCAAATGACATCTTTAAGGAGAATATTTTTTACTAGGACTTAATCTCATGTATAATTATATCCAAGATGTGCATTTATACTACTATATCATCCCCTAACAAAGAATTATAAAACATTGCAAGACTGTAAAACAGCCTGCATAATCCATCACTAACATGGTTCTTTGGTTCAACCACATAAATTATAAATCCTTATCCTACCTCAGAGGCTTTGGGTATTAATTCTATAGAAAAATTTCTTGGAAACTCTACCATGGAATACCATCTACCATCTCAGTCTTAACTAAGATGTCCCACTAGTGATTTTATTGATCTCTCAAAATGTAGGCTGCCAACTTTACTCTCATCTCAATAAGAGTATCAATGTGATCAAGATTCATATCAATGGCCTCCTTCCAGAATCTGGCTACATTTGGTCCACCCTCTCTTGTAACGGTAATAGGGTGCTTCAGCTAAAACTCCCTTGTTAGATCATACATGCTCAGAGAAACCCACCTTATTTATCACTCCTAATCTATAGGAAATGAGAGAAGTTCCCATGAAAATGCTCCTCTCCTCTATTTTACTTGAAAACCCGGGCCTCCTGCTCCACTTATGGGTGATAATTCCCAGAAATATCATCTTTTTGACTAACCAGTACATTTCAATGAGGTGACATTTCTCTACAAGGAAAAAACATATTATTTGAAAACATAATAGAAGTTTCACATAGTTTACATAAAGGATGGATATTCACTATGCATAAACCCATTCTCACATAGAATCTCAAAAAAATCCATCATATATAACACAATTTACCCATGCATCCCTTACCATGGCCATGGTCATAATGGGGGTGGGGGTAACCCACTTACATTAACAAAATACCATTCATTAAACAAAATTATTTAACCATATTTATCTTTATTTCCATTTAACCATTTTTATCACCCATATAAGGAACTATTGTCATCATTGTTTTAAGGTATTAAAATGAATTATACTCTTTATGTCCCATACACCAATCCCATGTGTTCTTACCATGTTGCGTTTCACATATATCCCTAGGTTCCTAAAGTAATGTATGAAAGAAAAATCTCATGTTGATTCATCCATGATAAAAATATCATAAATATTCATATCACCCAGCAAGTGAATCACTTAATGGTGAAATATCATTCAATTATAACAATTATATATATAGATATAAAATACCTCGGTTGGAAGTTTTGTTTTTTCCCTCATACAAAAGTTAGCTACTCCGAAGGACGAGCTCAATTCCTAGACCTGACACATCCTAATCTTAGGTCTACCAATGAAAATAGTAAGGCCTAAAAAAGATATTCTATTATACCAATTAGAAACATATCAAACCTAGGAGACACTAAATTGTGACTCGATCTAGGTCTCCACATGTGCACCTCCCCATATTCCATACGTTGATGACTTGAAATTATGGTTTAATAAGTCACAAGGGGATAATATACCCTATTTACTATTGTGATACAAATCAAAGATTAAATGAAATAGCAGTAACAATAAATAAAAATCTGTAATACACATAATAATTCATCCCTTAGATAGGGTGCAAGTCACAACTAAACAAGTAAACATGCCATGTCAAGCAGTGAGAAAGTGATACAGAACCCAAAATAAAAATAAATATTCAAAATCCCAAGCGATCCTAACACCAAGTTAGGATCCTCATTCATGCTCAAACAAAGCCCGAATCAGCTCCTTATCATCATTCCCTTGACCTTGTCCTAACTTGTGTCCATAAAATCTGCTCGGGTACCTAATGGTGACCCGATAAGGGTGTGAGTACAACTTAGTAGGCCTCCACCAATGTTGTCTATAAAAATATCCTATCCAAATAGATAGCACAATCAAGTAATAAATAATTGACATGTTAAATAAAAGATAACATAGGGTCCATTAGTTAATAATATACTCTTGAACCACTATCTTAATTATTTTTATTTCATTACTTAGACAACATTAATTACAAAAGTCACCATTCCCACATAATAAATGTGTAATACATTTATGTCATTTACATGATGTTCCAAGATAATAAATCACCATGTGTAAGTAAAAGTGTAACACTCGAATGTTTTTTATGAAATATTTTCTATAATTAATTTTTATACTTCAGTAGATTGTGTTTCACGTAATCATGAGGTTAAACAAGCCATGATATTACCTTAGTATAAAATTACAATCATATCCTAGCCATTAAGTCAGTGGGAATAATTGTTAATATCTTATTAAAATGCATTGTGAATTCTTTGGTTATCAATTATTTATGAGAAACATAAACTAGATATTTGTATTTTTGAGTGAATTATTTTTGGTGATGAAATTAATCATATATCTATGTTTTATATTCTTAATAAAAAAATTTTGGTGGATATTATAGTCATGGGATATGAATAAAACCCAATTTTTTGTATAAAAACCTATTTTTTTAAAAGTTTAATTTTACAAAATTAAATGGATAATACCTTTCAAATAAATATTTTGACACATTAATAAAAATTATATGAAAAAATAATCATTTTATTTTGAGGAGGAATATAAAAATTTAATTTGAACCAATTTTTGATATTTATATGATAACTTTTATGTTTTTATGAATAGTGAAAATACGGTAAATTTTAATTGAAAATAATTTTTTTCATTTAAATATTTTATATGATTAAATTATATTATTGAATGGCTTAAAAGTATAAATATAATATATTTTTACCATTTATTATAATATAGTTCAATGGAATTAAATTTACTTTAAGTTCATATGTAAAAACACTTCAATCTTTTTCGATGTTTTATCTTTTAAAAAAACCCGTTCTCTCATCTGACAAGGGGATTGATTTTAAATTAATTTCTGCAACTTATGTGTTTTGAAATTTTAAAAATTGACTCCATATTTTTATTCATTATGTCTTAATTATTTTAATTTTACACTTTTATTTTGGGCCTTATAAATATTATCATGGGTAATTATTTTTATTACCATTGTTTAAGGTAAATCGGGTAATTAAATGTAAAAATAATATTATAAAATTACCTTAACACATGTAAAAATCATATTGGATGAATAAATTAGACCCTTATCATATATTTTTATAAATAGAATAACTTGATGGCCACTTACTTATGAATATGTCATGAATGTAATAAAAACTAATGAATGTGAGAAAATGTCACAATCTCATATTATATAAGTGTATTAATATTATTATATGTATTACTAGGAGATAATAACAACTATATATAGTACCGTGAAATATAATAGTGTTGCCTACATCATAGATATTTATTTATAATATTTAGAGATTAAATAATTACTATTAATGATGACACAATAACGATGTAAAAATTATTTTATTAATAGATTTATCAAATTAATGGTTTCAAAATTTTTAAAATAAATATCAATAGAACGAATTAATGTGATCCACAAATTTTATTGGGGAATATTACATGTTAGGAGTGTATTGAATATTTTTTTTGAATTCATCTTCTGTTTTAATTTTTTTATAGTAAAATAAATGATTAGGGTCAAAATTGACAGTATTGATATTTTATGAAAAATAATATTTTATTAAACTATTTAAAAATAATAATAATAGTTAAAAATTACAAAGAGATAATTATAAGATCTAAAGTATCATAATATATCCATTTATGGTCAATTAACACCATAACAGTAAATATTTATAACCATTAAATATTTAGAATATTATTACCACAATTTAATTTAAATAGAACAACTAAGTGTCAATTAAAAAGATATGGTTAAAATTGACAAAATAAATTGTCCAAAATTTACTGGTTGTTGATATTACAACCCTATCTTATCTCATATTCTAAATTGGAACATTTTTTAGGTTTTTGGGTAGGTTTTTAATTTATAATAAATTATTATTTATGGAGTTTCCAAAAGTTCCGCTCACCTCAATAAGAAAAGGGAACCTCCTCCCTCACCTCTTCACTTAATTTTGAGCTTTGAAGCTCAGAAACCACATGAAAAGTTTCCTTCTGAACGTACCTAATCCAATTTTAGATTTTCTGGTCATCTTCACAGATAAACTCTAGTGCTCTATGAAGAGATTTATAGGAAGCACATCAATGAAGATGTAATATCTTCTTCTGATTCTTTCAAACTTATTTATTCTTATACGTCCTATTCATTAGTTTTTTCATTATTAAGTAATAATATAAGCATCAATAATATACTGATATGTAATTATAAATATGAAACATCTATATTTCACTTTCTATCCATCCTACGAAAAACAAAATCACTATGTGTGCGTACGTATGACCTAATGTCTCCACACCGTGGTGTAATATGTTTTTCACCACCACTATACATAGATGGGTATAATGATTTAAATAATAAATATATATGATTATTATGATTTTATTATATTTCTAAATTATCATACACCATCGACGTCAATACCATTCAATAATTTTTGGAATGATATTATCACTGATGCGTACGTACGACCTACTGTCTCCACAATCTGATGTGATTCATTATACATGATATTCCTTAAACCATGATTATATAAATGAATTAAACAAATAAATATGATATATATAAATTATATTAATACCATGATGTAAATTATATAACTATATCTTAAAAAGAAGAATAATAACTTATCTGAAAAAACATGCATAAGAATATAAAGAAGTTAATACCTGAATAATGAGATACAATAAAATCTTACTAACAAATGGATGAAAATACAATCATAAATGTTATCATAAAAATGATTATGATTCTTTAATAAATTATAAAATTTATTTAAATCACTATACAAGAGTTTCAGATACGTACTAAGGATATCATACCTAAGGTAAGGGATAATTATGCAAGTCTCATTTTTATCCAAGATTGTTTATTCGTAAGTATTTACAGGGCTATATTTATCATCCACATACATTTTTCCTAAATATAAATTAAAAAAATTATATCCTTATATAATTGATTAAAGTAAATTTTACCCATTGGTGAATTTTTACTAAACTGAGTGAATTGAATCTTTTTTCATTTTCAATATGAGGTACTTTTTTACTTTTCCAGCAAAAGTATGAGAAGAATATTTTTTAACATGTACAACGTGAATGGGTTTTTACTATTTAATAATACCTTTTTTCCTTAAAGCATACCCTAAAATATTAAAAGGTTATTTTCACATGAAATTATTTCTTTTGAAATTTTGTGGCATTTTGAGGAAGGAAAACATTTTTGAAGAAGAAAGGATATTTTCCTCAGGAATTAATTTCAAGAGTTTTCTCAAAATTATTTTCCATCTAAGATGACATTATTTAAATTGGGTTATATTTATTTCCGTACTATTACTATGATTTGGTTGTATTTATGATGAATTTTTATTTATGAAATATATTTTTTTATATCAATTATGATGGAATGATGTTTAAGAAACCAATTTTATTTCATGGGTTATGCTATGGTGAATGTTATTATATTTTTTTGAAACACATAAGAATGGGTTACTTATGAGATTGGTAAGAGCTATATCTCTCTCCAATAAATTGGTTAATTAATTATATCTCACGAGATATACATGACTAAAATGAAAAGTAAATCAGGTTCAGTAATACAGGGCTGGAATGATGAGTGAACTCAGTTTTGTAATGGACATTGTCTACTTTGATGGTTTCAGAAATGAGCCTTGACTAATATGAAATTATTTTCTATGATTATTTGTGTATTATACTAAATTTAATGTCTTATTTTATGACTATTGGGGTTAAATTTCACTTTTATTATTTATCCCATGACATGATATTATGATCTTTTATACACATGATAAGATTTTAAAATGGTATGTTATTATGATTATGATATAGTTGTTTCAAATTACTTGGAATTTTAGATCACCCTATCATATGTTTCTTTTACAAAGGTCATGCACAAGGGTATTAATTAAGATATGTAAAAAATGTGTCTAGTTGTGAAGAAATAAGTAGGAGACAATGTGGATGTTTTATGAACCATTTGTTTATGTTGCATAGTTTCTGAAGACAGTAAACATATACGGTCCTGGAATGGTTTTTGTTATGTTATGTATTAACAATTATTCAATTTTAAAGTAATATCTATATGATATGTGTGTGAGGTTATAGTTGGTATCATGTAAAAGTTTTATTTAACATCTAGAAATTAGAATGAGAGAAACTTATTAAGAACCTTAGGGATATCTCTATGTATATGTTACAATCCTATTGTAGTTTTTTATATTTTTTCATGAATAACCAAGGATAAAACCTAAAGTCTCCTAAATTGAAATTTTATTCTTTAATTATGTGGTTTTACTATTATGATTACTATTTCTCTCACTATTCTTCTTGGTTATAGTTAATGACTAGAACAAGAAGGAACCACATTAATGCTGAATGTGATGGGTAATGTAATGATTTTCCCCCTGAGAAACCAATTTTTATGGGAGATGGAATAAAAAATCATGTATCCAAGATCAAACATCTTTCTCAAGATATGAATCATGATGGTATTCCAAATGAGAAAAAGAGGTTGGAACATTATGTTGAATCTTTCATGACGCAATGACTAGCTTCATTCAATGGGTCTTCTGATCCATTTGTGGCTGAAAAATGGATCAGTACAACTGAAATGATATTTTTAGTTATACAATTTTATGAAAATGATAATTTCATCTTAGTGGTATATTCTTTGGATTGTGATATTGATAAATGGTGGAATCTTATCAGGAATACAAGTCCAAGAGATGAAATTGAGTCTATGGAATGGGACAAGTTCAAGATATTATTTTTCAATAAATAATTTCCTCATATTATACAATCAATGATGGATAATAAGTTCATTGAACTTATGAAAAATGATGATGAATCTATTGGTACCTATGAAGAAAATTTTACCAGACTTGCAAGTTACGCTTCTGGAATCATTGTCCCACCTAAGAGAAAAACTAATCAATTCTTTAGTGGATTAAATCTGAGTCTCTAATGGGAATTTTCCATGAGGGACTTCAATAGCTACAAGGAAATTTTTTGATGTTCTCTCAAGGATGAGATGGATATTGGAGTAACCCATTATTCATATGGTTTTGATAATAAGAGAGAAATGGAATTCAAAGGAAAATCAAAATACCACACTAAAAAGAAGATGAATTTTCCCTTATGCTCAATGTGTGGAAAGAAAAATGGAAGGAATTTTCTTAAATGGACAAGTAAATGTTTTAAGGGTGTAAAATAAAGTCATTGGGAAGTTGAATGTCGAAGTGATGGGAAAAATATGTCTAATGATGCGAATAAAGAAAAGGATACACAGAAAGTACCTCCTACACTTCAATGTTACAAGTGAACGGAAATGGGGAATTATGTCAATAAATTCCCTAATCCAAGGATTATTGATGATGATTGATGTCAACAAACTCTTAAGGCCAAATACAAAGGAAAGTTACATGCAGTAACTATCAGTAACATGGAGTAATATAATGATGTGGTGAAAGGTATCTTTACCATCTACTCTAAAGTAGAAAATGTTTTATTTGATTATGGATTCACCCACTCATTTATTTCTGAGGAATTTTATAGGGGTATAACTATATTACCTCAACAATTAGATATTGAGTTAGCTGTTCCACCTTCTAATGGCACAACAATTGCATCAACAGTTTATAATTCTTCTCTGGTTGATGTTTGTTGGAAAGAACTTCCTAAAAATATGTGATCCTTCATATTTTAGAATTTGATGTGATTCTTGGCATGGATTGGATTTCTATATATGGATATCATATCAATTTCCAAGGAAGGGATGTCACATTTAATATTCCAGATCAATCTATGATCACATATCAATGCAAGGATGAATATAACCCTCCAGTAGAAATTTATACAATATTATGGGTGTTTATTCCAATAAATGAAGGTTATTTATGTCAAATGGTAATGAAGAAACTCAAAATTAAGAGTATTCCCATTGTATGAGAGTATAGTGATGTCTTTTCAGATGAATTTCTAGGTCTTCCACCAAATCATGAAGTTGAGTTTTCAATAGAACTCATACCGGGTGCTATGACTATTTTAAATACACCTTATAGAATGGAACCAATTGAGTTGCAAGAATTGAAGAAATTACTCTAATATAATCTTCATAAAGTATTCATATACCCTAGTGTGTCACCATGGGGATTAACTATTCTCTTTGTTAATAAGGAATATGGATCAATGTGACTATGCATTGAATATCGAGAACTTAACATGATCACTATCAAAAACAATATCCCCTTCCCCGCACTGATGGCATGTTTGACAAAATATTTGGAACTCATTACTTTTTCAATATGAATCATCAATCCGGATATCATTAATTAAAGGTAAAAATAAGTACATAAGAAAGAAGGAATTCCATACAATGTATGGACACTATAAATTTATAGTGATTTATTTTGGTCTTACTAATTCCCCACTATCTTCATGGATCTAATGAATATAGTCTTTAGAGACTATCTGGATTATTTTGTGGTAGTCTTTATAGATGATATTCATGTCTATTTAATGGGAAAGGAAGAACATCAAGATCACATGAGAATTGTATTGAAGACCCTAAGAAAAGAGAAGATTTATGCCAAATTTACAATGTGTAAATTTTGGCTTTAGAAAGTCTCATTTTTTGGCCACATAATTTCAAGAGAGGGGATATATTTGGATATAGAAAAAATTGAGGTTATTGAAATATGGTTAATGCCAACAATGGTATCAGATATTTGAAGTTTTCTTGGTTTTTCTGGATATTATCAATTTTTGTGAAAGATTTTTCAAGATTATCTAATCCAATCACCAAGTTAACTTAGAAAGAAGTATAGTTTGTCTGGATGGAGGAATGTGAAGAGAATTACGAATGGATAAAAAGAAGGTTAGCCAATGCACCTGTGCTCACAATACCTTGTACTATATAAAGGTTTGAGATCTATAGTGATGCATCTAAGAAGGGGCCATGATGTGTTCTCAAGAAAAATGATATGGTGACAGCTTATGCCTCATGTTAGTTGAATATTCGTGAGGAAAATTATCCAACTCATGATTTGGGGTTAGCTTCCATAATCATTGCATTAAAGATATGGAGGAATTATCTTAATGGTGAAATGGGTGATATTTATACTGATCATAAAACATTAAATTATATTTTCACACAAAAGGAATATAATAAATGATAAAGTAGATGGTTGGAGTTAATTAAATTTTATGACTAATCAATACATTACCACCCTAGGAAAGCGAAAAAGATGGAATATTCCTTGAGTTGAAAAGACCATGCTAGCTTATTAATGATAAGGATCATGAAGGATCAAATATTTATGGATTTTTAAAGGATGGATCTGGAAATTTTAATAGAAGGGGAGAAATTTTATCTTCCTCAAATGAATGTTCAACCATCTATTCAAGTGAAGATTAAGGAGGTGCAGAAGGAAGATTTAGAGTTAAAAAAGAAGGTGAGAAATGTTCCTAAATTCAACCTTGATTGTGATGGAATAATAATGTTTCAGAACCGTATTTTTATTCCTACCATACAAGAACTAAATATGGATCTGTTGGATGAGGCTCATAGTTATTCATTCTATATTCGTCATAATAGCACAAATATGTATAGGGACATGAAATAGTATTTCTAGTGGGTTGGAATGAAATGATATATTTTTGAATATGTCTCTCAGTACTTTGTTTGTCAATATGTTAAGGCTGAGAGAAATAAGTGTAAGGGAATGCTACAACCATTACCCATACCGTAATGGAAATGGGAAAACATCACTATGGAATTGGTTGTCAGACTTCCAGAAAAATATAATGGCCATAATGTTATATTGGTTATAGTTGATCACCTCATAAAGTCATCACACTTCGTTGCTATTAGAGAGGATTTTTATCATTATTATCTTTCCAGGATTTATGTAAAGGAACTGGAAATATCACATAGAGTACCACTTTCCATTATATTTAATCGTGATATGAGGTTTAAATTGATATTATTGAGAAGTCTTCATCATGATCTAGATACAGAGTCAAATTTCAACACTATTTATCATCCTCATATAGACGGATAGTCTGAGAGGAAAATTCAAACTCTATAAGACATGTTGAGATATTTCTCTATGGATTTTAATGGTAGTTGTTATAAACAACTACCATTGGTGGAAATTTTTTACAATAATATATTTCAATCCAATATTTATATGGCTCCTTATGAATCTCTACATAGAATGAAGTGTAGAACTCCAACTTGCTAAGATGAATTTGGGGAAATAAAACTATTAGGACCAGATCTTGTTGATGGAATGGTAGAAAAGGTCAGATCTATTCAAGAACACATAAGAGCAGCTCAGAGTCGAAAAAAAAGTTATGCTGAAAAACAAAGAAAAGACCTAGAGTTTGAAGTGGGTGATAAGGTGTTCCTATGAATATTTCCTTGGAAGTGAGTAATGAGATTTGGAGTGAAGGGAAAGCTGAGCCCTAGGTATATTGGTCTTTTTGAAATTCTGGATCGTGTTGGGAAGGTAACTTCCCAATTGGCACTTCCAACGGATCTCTCTCAAGTTAATGAAGTGCTCCATGTATCTCTCCTAAGAATGTAAGTACCTGATCCTTCGCATGTACTAAACTCAGAAGTCTTAACATGGTAGAAAGATCTTTTGTATGAAGAATAACCGATAGATATTTTGAATTGTAGCAAAAAAGTTCAACAAAACAAGACCACTCATTTGGTTAATGTTTTCTGGAGGAACCACTAATTTGAAGAAGCTACATGAGAACTTTAGGATATGATGAGGGATAGGTATCCTCATTTTTTAATTACAAGGGATGAATTTCGAGGGAGAAATCCAGTTTAAGGTGGTAGAATGTAACACCAGGATGTTTTTTATGAAATATTTTATTTAAATAATTTTCATTCTTCAGCATCTTGCATTGCATGCCATCATGAGTTTAAATGAACCGTGAAATACCCATAGTATAAAATTTCCATTATAGCCTAGCTATTAGGTTTTTAGTAATAATTATAACTAACTTATGAAAATGTATTGTGAATTATTTGACTATCAATTGTTAATAAAAAATATAAATTAAATATTTTGATTTTTGACTGAGTAACTTTTCGTGATAAAATTAATGAGATATATATTTGTTACATACTTAATAAAATATTTTTATGGATATTTTAGTCATAGGATATGAATAAAATCCTATTTTATGTATAAAAACCTATTTTTTAAAAAAAGTTTAATTTTACACCATTGTAGGGAAAACCACATTTAAATTAAGATTTTGACATATTAATAATTTTTATATGACAACGCAAAAATTTTATTTTTAAGCGGTATATAAAAATATAATTTGGATGAATTTCTGATATTTTTCTAATAACTTTCTTGTTCTGATGAATAGTAAAAATAAGCTAAATTTTATTTGAAAATAACTTTTTTCATGGAAATATTTTATATGGTTAAATTGAACTATTTAATGGTTTAAAAGTATAAATAGAATATATTTTTAACATTTAATATAATTTAGGTAATTGGAATTATTTTTACATTAAATTCAGATGTAAATACATTTCAATTTTTTCAATTTTTTTACTTTTTAAAAATAGACTCGTCCCCTCATTCCGACAAATGGTTTGATTTTAAAATAATTATTATAACTTACATGTTTTTAAATATTAAAAATGGACTCAATATTTGTAATAATCAGGTCAAATTATTTTAATAGTCTACTTTTATTTTTGGGGATTATGAATAGTAACTTTGGTAATTATTCTATTACAATGGTTAAAGGTAAATCAGGTAATTAAAGGTAAAACTAATGTTATAAAATTACCTTAACAGGTGTAAAAATACTATTGGATTACTTTATTAGATCATTATCATATACTGTTTGAAATTGAATCACTTTGTGGCAACTTACCTATGAATATGACATGAATGTTATAAAAAATATTTAATGTGACAAAATGTCTCAATCTAATTTTATATATGTATATTAATTTTAATATATGGATAAATAGGAGTTTTTTTAGAAATATTAAACCGTGCCAATAAAAGCAAGGTTCCAATAATTAAAAATAAATTCCAACTTACGAAATCTTGAAAAAGGATATCTATCAAAATCCCTCTTAAGAAGGGGTAAAAGTTATTTAGGGGGATGATCATACCAGTTGAAATCAGCACCACCGAATCCATTGTTATAAATTCTACCAACAACTGAGTTAGATTCTCTATAAGTGTGGGTGATGATATATTCATGGCAATAAGAGAATCCAAGAAGCTAATCCATCTGTTAGTAAGATTCCAAGATAAATGGTAAGAACCCATTCTGATGGAAGAAACAATGATAGAAGAATCACTTTCCAGCCAAATATTGTCCCATCCACAAATTGTAGTTTTATACACTGTAATAATGATACCAAGAATTTTAGCTTCAATTACGGAGGCTATACCACAAGAACCATGAAAGCATCCAATAACCTTCCCTTGGTGATCCTTGAAAATAGCACCATATCTAGAGGGACCGAGATTACACCTTGAGGCCCTATCAGAATTAACCTTAATCCATCCAAAAAACGGTTTATTCCATATGGCCTCGAAAGTACTATATGGAGGCCTGAAAGTACCTTTGATACCAATTTGATTAATAACTGAGAAATCATGAATTGAATTAAAGAAGAAGTGCTTCTTGGGTAATCTTGCCTCATGAATAACATCAATAATTCTTGGGAAAGCAGCATTGACAGAGAAATGTTGACCACCATGAAGGATTTAATTCTGAACACACCAAATATAATAAAGTATTAAGAATTAACAACCTAAAAAATATCCATCAATTGGGGTGGAAGTGGAAGAAAATGCCAAGTCTAGAAAAAATCCATGATGGAGACCATATTTGGGATAGAAACATCAAATATTTCTGTCAATGCTTTCCACATAGAGGAAGCAGTAGCACAACAAAGAAACAGATGATCAAAATCATCTCTATGCTGATGACAAAGAACACAAGAGGAACACAAAGAGATTTCACAATTCTAAAGGTAAGAATCAGTAGGAATTTTCCTCTAATCAATTCTCCACACCAAAATAAAGTGAGAGGGAATAATAAAATTTATATGCAAGTCTATCACCAAAATTTCATCAGAGCTACAGGACAAAGAAAACCTGCAATAAAGTTTTTATGAAAGCATACCATTCTTCGTAGGTTCCCTGGCCCAAAAATCATTTCTGTTGGAGAAACAATATTTAATAATAATGTTGAAAACATGACATGGAAGACCCTCTAAGTTATTAAGATGATCCATGATAGAGATATCCAGATCAAAATTATCTACATTCGAAACAAAGTCAATAAGGGGGTTACCCATCCTATTAGCTTTCCAAATGCTAATGGATGCATCTTTCGAAATAAGCCATATAGAGTGAGAATCAATTAAAGAAAATATAAATTTAAAGGATGGCCAAACAGATGAGTCAAGATGATTAAAAACACAATTTTTGAGACGATTCAGAAATTTTTTCCAAAGAAAATTTAGAACCTCATAATTGCTGTTAAGGAGTTTCCAAATAAACAAGGCTTATAGGGAATCATTAAAAAGTACATGATTTTTAATTCCTAAACCCCCTGCATCTTAAGTATTACAATAATAATTCCATGAATCTGTTAACAACTTTATTTCCATGATGTTACCACTCCAAATGTTGTTTTTGGGAGACAAATTGATGTTAGTAATCAATGATATATTCCATTTTACACCATAAAGGAGTAAACAAGTTTGGAGATAATGACAGATTTAACCAAACATACCCGACAATCCATAGATAAAGACCTTCCATTCCAAGTCACAATATACCTTCGAATATTTCTAATGATCTCAGAGAAATAACAAGATTTTGTTCTTCCCCAAAACAATGGAACCCCTAAGTATTTTAACAGATGGAACCCTTCATGAATTCCCAACTACTGGAAAATTTTATTCTTCCCTGAGATAGTAAGATTTTTTCCAAAATAAACAAAGGACTTGTCCCAACTAATCTCTTGTCCAGAGATAAAAGTATAGTACAATGGATCCCTTTTGAGATATTTAATGTTTCTCTTGTCCCCCATAGTGAAGAGGATAATGTCATCAGTATATAAAAGGTGGGTAGGATCATGAATCCCTGTGCCAAAATTGATAGCTTTCATTTTCCCATTTCCAGCCATAATGGATACAAGTCTGCTAAGGTAATACTCTCCAATTATGAAAATGATAGCAGAAAGAGGATCACCTTGTCTGACCCCTCTAGAACAAGTAAAATATCCCTTGGGTGATCCATTAATAAGAATGGAAATATGAGAAGATCTTGGAATGGAATTGACCCAAGAAATAAAAGTGTTATCAAACCCGAACATATGAAGAACCTTGCAAATGAATCCCCAATCCATGGTGTTAAAGGCCTTCATAAAATCAATATTAATAGAAATGTTTCCACCTTTGGCATATTTATTGAGCAAATTCACACATTCTGAAGTAGTAACAAGACAATCCTGAATAAATCTCTCTTTGATAAAACCAAACTGATTAATGTAAACAATCATTCTAGCAATTGAAGCCAATATTGTGGCCATGATTTTGAAAAGGATTTTTCAAATAGTATTGACCAATGAAACTGGCCTAAAAAAATGAATTTCATTGGCATTTTCCACTTTAGGTATAAGAGCAAGGAATTGAGCATTGATACATTGGGGTAGGACACCACCCTTGAAAAAATGAATGACAAGTCTACAAACCTCATTTTTGAATGATATACCAAAATGATCCAGTGGAGGATAATTAGGAGATAACATCAACTATAGATAGTATCTGGAAAGATAGAAGAATTAACTACATTATAAACATTTATTTTTTATTTTTATAGATTAAATAATTACCAGTAATGATGAAAGATTATCTATGTATTTTTTTTATTAATAGAAATATTAAATTAATGGATTAAAAATAATAAATGAAATATCATATGAACTAATTAATGTACTAAAAGACTTTTATAGGTGGATATGACATGTTAAAAGTGTATTTAATATTTTTTTTTCAAAATTATCTTATGTGTGTGTTTTTTTATAGTCAAATAAAGTAATCCTATCAAAATTTACACTATTTATATTTTATGAAAATAAAAAATTATTAAATTATTTTAAAATCATAAAAATATTTAAAAACCTTAAAGTTTTTAATTATAAGATCTAAAATGTCATAAAATATCCATTTAGTGTCAATTAACATCATATAAGTAAATATTTATAACAATTCAATATTTTGAATGTTATTATCACAATTAAAATTAAATAGAATAACTAAGTGTCAATTACAAAGACATTGTTTAAATCGATAAAATAAAATGTCTAAAATTTATTAGTTGATGATATTACAACCCTATATCATATATTCATCCAATTTGGGACATTATGGAGGTTCTTGGGTAGGGTTTTATTTATTATAAATTATTATTAATGGAGTTTCCAAAAATGCCCCTCACCTCAATTATAAAAGGGCATTTCCTCCCTTACATATTCACTTCATTTTGATCTTTCAAGACAAGACACCCCTTGAAATGTTTCCTTCTCAACTTCCCTATTCTCATTATAGAGGTTATTTTAGTCTTCAAAGACCAACTATAGTTCTCTAAGAAGATATTTAGAGGAAACATGTCAAGGAAGAGGTAATTTATTCTACAGATTCATTAAAAATTACTTCTTCTTCTATATCCTCTTAATTATTTGTTTAAATATAAATTTATAACATCATTATCACTCATATAATTATATTTCATTATAAGTATGAAACAACCATATTTAACTTTCTATCCATCCTATGAAAAACAAAATCACCGTGTGT
Source organism: Viscum album (assembly GCA_963277665.1). Taxonomy (NCBI): domain Eukaryota; kingdom Viridiplantae; phylum Streptophyta; class Magnoliopsida; order Santalales; family Viscaceae; genus Viscum; species Viscum album. The sequence goes on along the minus strand of OY728134.1, from coordinate 1,313,653,699 downwards.
GCGTACGTACGACTTACCGTCTCCACGCCGCGGTGTAGTCTGTTTTTTCACCACCACCATACATGGATGGGTATAATGATGGAAATAATAATTATATATGATTATTATAAAATTATTATTTTTTGGAATTATCATTCACCATCTAATTAACTTCCATTAAATAATTTTGTGAATTATATCATCGCTCGTGTGTACGTTCGGCCTACCACCTCCACGATGCGTTGTGATTCATTCTACACAATATTCATTAAAACATGATTATATACATGAATTTAATGAATAAATATGATATATAATATACTAATACCATGATGTAAATTATATAACTATATCATAAAAATTGGAATACGAACTTATTTGCCAAAACATGCATATGAATATATAGTAGTTATACCCAAATAACAAGTAACAATGAAATTTAACTAACAAACAGATGCAAATATGATACCAAATGTTATCATAAAAATTATTATGATTAAATAATAATTAATTATAATCATTTAAATCATTATACATGATTTTAAGATACATACGATGCGTATTAGACCTAAGGTAAGGGATTACATTTTAAATCTCATTTTTATCTGAGATTATTTATTCATAAATATTTACGGGGCTATATTTATCATCCACGTACATGTTTCTTAAATATATATTTAAAAAAAATCTATTTATCCATATATAAATTTTTAAGGTTAATTTTACCCATTGGTTAATTTCTACTAAATTTTATGAATGAAATCTTTTTTCATTTTCAATACGAGGTACTTTTTAACTTTTCCAGCAAAAGTATGAGAAGAAGTTTTTTAACATGTATGGAATGAATGGATATTTATGATTTCATAATTACTTTTTTCTTGAATAAACACCAAAATTGGTTAATTTTTTTTTTCATATGAAATTATTTCATTTAAAATTTTGTGCCATTTTCAGGAAGTAAAACATTTTTGAAGAAGGAAGGATATCTTGCATAAGAATTAATTTAAAGTGTATTCCTAAAATTATTTTTCAACTAAAATTAAACACTTTAAATATGGTTATATTTATATCCCTTTTATCACTATTATTTGGTTCTATTTATGAATAAATTTTATTAAGAAAATACATTTGATTTATATCAATTAAGATTTATTGAAATTTAAGAAACCCATTTTATTTTAGGGTTTATGCTATGGTGAATGTTTTTATGTTTTTATGGAAATTGTAAGAATGGATTAATTATGAGATGGGTGGGACCTATATCTCCCATTACTGGATTGGGTAAAGAATTATATCTCATGATATATACATTACTAAAACATCATGTAATTCCGGTTCAATAATACATGGCTAGAATGAGGAGTGAACTTAGTTCAGTAATGGACTTTGTCTGCTATAATGGTCTCAGCAATGATCCTTGATTAACATGAAATGATTTCTTGTGACTATGTCTATATGCCACGAAATTTCATGTCTTTTTTATGACTATGGGGATTACACTCCACTTTTATGATTTATCCCATGACACGATCTTATTATCTTTTATATGAAGGATAATATTTTAAAATGTTATGTTCTTATGATTATGATATGGTTCTTCTCCCTTATTAAGAATTTGTGATCACCCTTTGATATGTTTCTTTTCCCCAGGTCATGAATAAGGTATTAAGTAAGATATGTCCAAAATGATTCTAGTTATAAAGAAATAAGTAGGATACAATGTGGATGTTTTATGAACTAGTTGTTTATGTTTTATAGTTTCTAAACAAATTAAACCTATATGGTCCTAGCATGGTTTCTATTGTGTAATGTAATAACTATTATTTAATGTTGAAGTAATATATATATGTAAATTATGTGGATTTATAAAAAAATTCATGTTCCCTATATACCTAGGGGTAAAATGTCACAATCAGTCGCATCAAACGTAACTTGGAGCGCCAGACTATGTAGTTGCATCCAATGGAACCATTAGGGGAAAGGAGCATCATTCCATCACCCTAACCGATGCATTCTATTGGTGAGGTTTAAAGCATTAGTCCAATACAACCCATGTTTATCGATCCTTATTGTATTCCCCCAAATACCAAGGTGTTTAGAGCATTAGTCCATCCCAAATGCAGGTATCGAGCGTTAGTGGATCCACACACTATCAAGCCATGTGCACATTCATATTCAATTGTTTACCACATATACCATACCATAACCAAACAAAATAAAATGGAAATTAATTCACATACCATAATAATTCATCAAAAACCCCAAAATTAAGCCATAACATAGTAATCACAATATAAAATTCAATTACATTAACCCCTTTCACACAATTCTATCAATTCACAAGTATTTCCCATTTACACGTTTCAATTATAAGTCAGAATTTATTGAACACATCCACATCATATCATTTAACCCTTATTCACTTTTTTTCCAAAAAACCCTTATAAAATTTCCAGTGACTATTAATTAAAACCATTAGTCATCTTTTATAAACCAAATAAACATGTCAACACATTTTTCATGGGAACCTGTTTATTATGAGTCAATTTCAGTCTTAACATTTAAATTTTCCATGTTTGTGATTTTCATAACACCCCATGGGTGGCCCTAAATAGGTAAAGTTGATCTCAATGCATCCCATGTGAATCTTGAAGGATTTAATTCATCATTTATTCATCCATTTTACCAAATATAACTAGTGAAATCAATCTCAAAACACAAAGGAATGATGAACATAACCCACAAGCACAAATCCATAAAACAGATATGGGATATAAAATGTAGACCAACTTACATGAATCTAATGATGAAAAAACTGATACTCGTATAATTATATCTTGATTCGAAGACCCTTTGAAGCCCCATCATATATTCCCATGGAAGAAAGAGGGTTTTAGGGATTCAGAAGAATATGGGAGAAACTAAAATCCCTAATCCAGGAAAGATAATCAAGAGGAAGATTAGAATTACCCAAAGCATTGATCCTCAACCAATGCACTTAAAACATCCTAGAAACAAGGGAGATAAATCCTTGAAAGCTCATGAGGTTTTTTGTTCTTCACTAGGGTTGGAGGTAAGAGAAAGGGGTGAGAAATTGGTTGAAAATGTAAAAATAATAAGGGTAAAAACAACAAATTTTAAATTTTTAATGGGGCAGACAGTTTTCCTACACAATGTTTCAAACCATGTGAAAACCATGCACCATCCACTATCTAATAAGGGTTTGGTCCCACAATTATCATGGGAGGCTTGCATGGTTCGACAAACTATGTACCAACTATGTAGAATTCCACTATCCAAATCCACATGTTTTGGATCCCCCTTTCATGGTTTCACCCAAACAGTGCACACTTCCTCCTACTAGTAATGATTAGGGTGCACGATTATGTCTAAACTTTCACGAACCATGTGACATTATCCTGATGAATATTTTCCATTTTTTTTGAGACCCAAACTGCCGTAACACCCCCAAACCTCGTCATACACCTAGTAAAAATTCCATCATGAAAAATTAAGAATTTAAATATATAATTAAAACAAGTTCATACGTCCATGAAATCTGGGAGCTTAAATCCTATAGCACATGATTATTTATTTTACTAGGATGAGTATACTACAATATGACCTTGTGGGTTATGCTGCTAGTATTTATCATAAATGGCCATCCTATTGTGACTTGAATAGTATTTATACAATCTGTCACATGGGTAGTTTTTGTTAAAATTTATTTTAAAAACAGATTTTAAGATAAATTTTACAAAATTTGGGATCTATATTTTCTGAAATAAGGATCTTTCCCCCTCCACTTTCTCTTGGTCATTCTTCTACCAAGGTGGGTACACTTGTTTCATCACACAATTCTAGTGTTGTTAGTTTCTAGTGATAACAATAGGGTTTCTATCACTCCTCTTGATATCTTATTCAGTTTCTACTTTTCCTCATAGTCTTACGCATATTATGGTTTTTATGCCTTATTCCATTTTTTAGAAAATATTATTATTTCTTCCATTTTAACTTAGATAAAATAGAGTTAATAAAATAATTCATATAAGCATATGGCCGGTGGTCTCTATGATATATCAAAGTTATACTATTGTTTTATATGTTTGCATAATGTGTGGTCTTGCTAACTTAATGCGTGAATAAAAAAATTAATAAATAGTTTTTTCCTTAATGATATGACAGTTCTATATAGTTTATCAATAAAACCCAAACTGACTAAAACTAATTAAGTATAATAATAAAGAATAAACGAAAGTTGTTCCTTATTTTAGAATTGTAATGATCTATTTTGGATTTATGGAATGGGTACTAATCTCATAGGAAAATATAATATATAATGGTTATATGGAATGGGTTATAACCCCCTTGGTGTATATGATATATAGTGGTGCTACAAGATGGTTTTTAATCCTATAAAAATATATAATATATTTCAGTTATATTGGGTGTACTTTAATACACCTAAATAATATGTTATATTTTTGTTATACAGGGTGGATTCTCATACCTATAATAAACATTAAATTTTAAATATTATGGTTATAACATTTGTCTATTAATCCCTATAACGAGAATGAAATTTTGTAGATATATGGGATGAGTGTTAATACAATTTATAAATTGTGATATATTGATGATATGATGAGAAGAAACATATTCAACCGTAATTTTGTTTATGTATCTTATTTAGATTCATCCCTGTTACACTAAGTTATTTCCTAATACAGAACTATGTTTGATAGTGTATTCGACACACAATACTGAGCCTAAATGACCCGATAAATATATAATCATAATAAGCTAGTCGTTAAAATAATGGGTATGAATTGTAGTTACAAATTTATGAAAATTAAATATAAATTTAATTTTGAATAAAAATAATTTATAAATGATTATTAAATAATCAATCAATTTTTCATAATATAAATTTATTCATCAAAAATATATTTTCTTCAAAAATGATTTTCATTTATTTTCATGAAAAAATATCATAATTAATTTTTCAAAAAATTAGAACTTTTATATAATAAAATGTAATTAATTTTTGGTATTATAATACTAAATTTCATTTTTATGAAATTTTATATTTTTTTAAAAAATATTTATATTTTAGTAAATAAAGGAAAAAATGATTTTTTTAGAAATTTCATTTCTCTTGAGTAAAAAAATAAAATTTAAAAATCTTGTCATATTTATAATATGATTTAAAATTAACTATGTATTATTTATTTTTATGTAATCTACATAATTATATTTTAATGATATTTATATTGTATTTTTGTATTAGTAAAAAAATCTCTTTAAAAACAAGGTTTTTGAATAATATTTTAAAATGCATAACGTTTCTCAATTTTAATTAATTAAAATTATACCTACTGAGGAATTTTATAAATTAAATTTATAGATAATATATCAATAAATATTAATTTCTATTTATAAAATGATTATTATTATTCAAAGATTTAATATAAAATCATATATTTCTTGAAATATACACTTCTTGAAAACCCTATTTTTCATCAAGATCGTGGGTATAATTTTATATTAAATTCTTCTTATATAAGAATTTTACTTTGTTAAATTTATCAAAAATTATATATAATCATAATTTATATTTTCGAATAAGTTTGAAATAATTTTATTAGAAATGAACAGTGACAAAAAATTTATCACTGATGTTAAAGTGAAAAAGGATTTATTGAATGTTATACTAAAAATATAATGGTTAAAATGAACTAAAAACATGTATAAAATCTATTTTATCACCATATATAAACATTATAAATTATAAATCCCTTAACTTTTTAATATTTAGTACTTGTGACAAGTGAGAAACATGGGTACACCTCTTTCTTTTCGAAAATATCAAGTGTGTCACTCACCCCACTTATAAAAGGCCATTATTCTCCTCTCCTATCACACCTGTAAAGTCATTTGGCTCATCCAACAACAAAAGAATATCTTCCTTAACTCCCTAAAACACTAAGTATTTTGATCCATTATTTTTTATCATAAAACCATCCTATGATGGATTTTAATTCTTACCTAACGAGGTTTCATGAAGAGGAGGTGTCTTGCGTAATTGAGCGTCTTTATTTTGTTAATTTTTCCACCTCCTTTAAATATTATTAGATTTTTATTATTTAATATCACTTTTTTATCCCATAATATGAGATGTTATTTTTTTATTTAATAACCTAAATCCTTCTTCTGTACATCCATATTTCATATTAAACCATCATTATTGTGTACGGCGGACCGCCACATCGCGAACTGATGCCATTAGTTTTCTATCATATCATCACATGGATTATTGTAATTATGTATTCAAAGTATAGATATAATATTTTAATATAATTTATTATTATTTTCGTATGATTTCATATAAATATTCTTATGTTCCATTCTTTAGTGGATGTGATAATGTTGCTTATTTGTATGGTGTACTACCACATCATGAAGAGATATAAATCTTTTTTCACTATCACTTTACAAGGAAGATAATAGAATATATTTATCAAATATATGTGTTATTAAAAAAAAATAATTATATTAATGTCATATTTATAATTATTATATAATAATATATCAATTCATTTATTACATTGGAAGAAAATAATGTTGTTCATGGACGTGTGGACTATAACCTTCACATAGCTTTGTGAAATATTTTTCATCAGTAAGTAACATGGATGATATATATAAGTATATTTATATAAATAATATTATATATATATATGAAATTAATACGATTCTATAAGGATAAAATAAATCATACATTCATTCCATTATTATCATTGTAAAATGTAAATTTTACTAATTAGTGTGTATTTCCTGGCATCTCCAACATTTTGACTTAATTTATTATTAAAATCCATATATAATTATTTATTTTAAAATAAGAGTAATTTATGTATAAATATGAAAATTATTTCATGATTATTATTTATCAATTTTTGAATAATTACATATTTGAACACAATCAACACACCAATTTCTGACCATCATCCTATTTTGGTCACCATCTCCCTCAACATTCGCAAACCCTCTTTCCCCTGTAGATTCAACAATGCTTGGTTCTATGACCCTAACTGTTCTAATCTCATTAATCATTTTTGGTCATCTCTGAATCATTCCGATGAGGATTTTTCTTGTCCTCTTAAATTAAAATATCTCAAACGCAAACTCAAATCTTGGTGCAGCACTAAAGCAATTCAAATTGACAATGACATCCTTTCTCTTGAGAATGAGCTGCATCAAATTCAAAACAACAACACTCACTTAGACTTCGCCTCTGATCACAATCAAGAAGCCCAAATTACTATGAATCTAAATATGATTCTTGCCTTCAAAGACAACATCCGCAAGCATACTTTTAGAATCAAATGGCTCACTGATGGTGATCGTAACACCAAGTTCTACAACTCTTTACAAAGAATTCGGAAAGCTAGTAGGCCTCTTGCCTCCCTTAAAGATGGCGATAACCTTTTGGATAAAGAAGATGACATTTCTCAACACGTTGTTTCTTACTTTGAATCTTTATTCAATTATCCTTATATGAACAAGGACCTCATTAATGACGTCATTCCAACTCTTGTTACTGATGTTGATAACAGTTTTCTCCTGGGTGTTCCTCTTGATCATGAAATTAGAGACACTGTCTTTGGTTTGAACCCTGACAGTGCCCCAGGACCTGATGGATTCACTAATGGTTTCTATCAAAAATATTGGGATATCATCCATGCTGATGTTTGCAAGCTCGTTAAATCTTTCTTTGCTAATGGTTTCTTACCTCATGGTTTAAATTCCCAATTCCTTGCTTTGATCCCCAAAGTTGAAAATGCCGCTGAAATCCATCTTTATCGCCCTATAGCTCTGATCAACACTCTCTATAAAATTATTACCAAGCTTATAGCTAACAGACTCAACACTATTACTGACAAAATTATCTCCTGCAATCAATTTGGTTTTATCAAGGGGCGATCAGTCCAAGACTGCATTTGCCTTGCTTCGGAATGCACTAACATGTTAAATAATAAAAATAGAGGCAGAAACATCTCCATTCAACTAGACATTCGTAAAGCTTTTGACACTATGGCTGGAATTTCATTTTCAAAGTTCTTCATGGTTTTGGCTTCAATGATAACTTCATATCTAGACTTAAAACCCTCTTTCATTCTACTCATGTTTCCATTTTGGTCAATGGATCGCCTAGAGGGTTTTTAAAATGTTCTAAAGGAGTCAGACAAGGAGATCCCTTATCTGCTATTCTTTTTTCCATTGCAGAAGACTATTTTAGTTGTCTGCTCACCCATATGGTTGATCATAACAAGCTCAAACCAATTCAGGCTTACAGAAATGTGAATGCCCCCACTCACCTCCTTTATGCTGATGACATCATTCTTTTTCTAAAGGGTGATCTTAAAAACATCAGAACTCTTAAAGCTGCTATCAACCACTATGAGGAGGTCTCGGGATAAGTCATTGGTTGGAATAAATCTTTCATTTACTTTGGAAAAAACTCCCCTTCTGCTAGAAAAAATATTATGATCAATGAGATTAGTATCAAAGAAGGTACTATCCCTTTCAAGTACCTTGGGGTTCCCATCTTCTGGGGTACACCCAAAGCCTGCTACTTTTCAAGCATTGTTGACCAAGTTCTTCATCAACTTTCCTCTTGGAAAGGAAAATCCCTCTCCATGGCGGGGAGAGTTTGCCTTGTAAAGTCTGTGATTGTTTCCAAACTTGTATAATCGATGATGGTCTATAAATGGCCTATTAGTCTCAATAAAAAACTTAATGTTCACATTAAAAACTTTGTCTGGTCTGGAAGCACTTTGGATAGAAAACTTATGACTATTCCTTGGGCTAAGTGCTGTAAGCCTATAGCCATGGGTGGTCTTGGTATTAAAAACATTAAGTTCTTCAATGAAGCTCTTCAAGCCAGATTAACTTGGAACCTGATTCACAATGACACCCCTCCTGTTTCTTTTATCAAAAACAGGTTCATTGATAGATTGAAAAGATCTAATAGAAGTTTCATGACCTCTTCCATTTGGCCCTCTGTTAGAGACACTTATGACAATATTATGCACAATGCTAGATGGATGGTTTCGAGAAACTCTTACATGAGATTCTGTTTGGAAAATTGGACTGGTGCTCCTCTAATCTCTGTGACTCCCCTTGACCATATCCCTGTTGACATCAACTCCACTGTCAATAATGTGATTAATTCTCACATTGATTCCCTTCCCGAAAACATTACTCAAATTATTGATTCCTACCATTTTACTACCTCGAGTGATTTCTTGATTTGGGAGCCTTCTCACAATGGGATTCTTAATACCAAAAACTTTTATAATCACTCCTTACACAATGCTGATAATGATATGAATTGGATAAATTTTTTTGACAAACCTTGGATCAAACCTTCTAGATTCACTCTTATTTGGCGTCTCGCCCACAATAGGGTTCCCACTGATGTTTGTCCTCAATGTTTTGGTATCCAACTTTGTTCAAAATGTCGCCTTTGCAATCAGCATAGAGAAGATACTAACCACTTATTTCTATCTTGTGCTACTGCCACCGCTCTTTGGAACTATATTTTTGACACTTTTGAATGCAGATGGCTGGTTCAGAACTCAATTGATGAGCAGCTTAAGCGTTGTGTTGCTAAGGATAACTCTCAACAAATCAGAAACTTGTTCCTTGCTGGGGTCTCAGAGTTGATACATGTGATATGGTATGATAGAAACTCGATTCTTCACAATAATTTCTCACACAACATTAATGCAGGTAAAACGCGTATTCTTATTGCTATTCGGGAAGCTGCGCTGATTCAGAATGGTTCCTGCAACAATTCGGTGGATGATTTTATGATCCTTAGACGTCTTCGAGTTGAGGCCATTTTCTCAAAACCGTTCCGCACTCTTGAGGTTTTATGGAGACCTACCTTTCCAGGTTGGATTAAAATTAATGTTGATGGAGCCTCTAAAGGAAATCCAGGTCCTGCTGGTTGTGGAGCCGTCTTCAGAAATCATCATGGTAATGTTATGGGGTGCTTTTTTGGAGGCTGCGGTACTGCAACCTCTCTGGAAGCGGAGATGCTAAGTGTTATTCATGCCACTGCTTTTGCTCTTCAACGTGGGTGGAACAACTTATAGATTGAAAGTGATTCTACTACTGTTGTTCAAGCCATTTGGAAGAGAGATATCCATCTTGCTTGGCCGATTACTACGCGCTGGATGAATTGTCTTCAATCTCTCCATGACGTCAGTTTCATTGCAACACATACTTACCGCGAAGCTAACATGGTTGCAGATTCTCTCGCTAATAAAGGCATTGATCAGAATCTAACATGGCTGGAGGAGCTCCCAGATAACCTGATTCCTTTGCAACTTAAAGATTGTAATTTGATCCCGTCTTTTAGACTCTTGTAATCCTTGTTTTCTTTTTGCTAATAAATTTGCTTTGGTCCTTTGACCAAAAAAAAACAATCAACACACCAAATCATTTTTCAAGCAATGAATCAAACATCCTCAAAACACCAGACGTGGGAATAAATGATTAATTATTTTCATATTTCATTGAAAATAAATACAATAAATGTTTAATTTAAAATTAATTAAACTAATAAATTGTTATTATGTAATAAAATAATTGATTATATTTTTTTTATAATGGAGTTAAGTGGAATACATGGAATGTCTTTACTCAAGGTTAGCTTTTTAATCTTTCTTTTTTATTTCCACAAAACATATGATATATTCACAACTTATTTATATTGTGTGGTGTATATAATTTCAATTTTATATATAATATAATGAATCAATCATATATCATGGAATTTAAGGTTTCAATGTGAATTGTTCCACAATTTGTTTTCGTTGAAGTTACCATGTGGTAAAGAATTTCTTCGATTAATTTATTTTTTTGGGTTATATTACTTTTTTATTTTTTTGATATTCCTTGATATTGTGTGTAATTAATTTTTATAATCATATATTTAATTTACATGTGTTTTATATGGATTTAAATTTGATATATATTATTGATTCCTTGTTTAATTCAAAAAATTCAATGTTACGATATTTGTAAGGGTTATTTATCACAAATTCGCTTTCTTTGAGACATACATTTTATGATATAATACTATATTCGTTTTTGAAGTGTACATACTATGATATGACATGTTATATCGTTAAAATAATTATGTTCATGATATTTAATGTATCATTTAACATAGTTCTTTCATGAGGATTTTTATTAAAGAGTTACCAAAGTGGAAAATACTCTATGTTATAATCTCCTTCCTTTCAAGATTTTTTATTTTCAAGGTTAAATTGGAAAAAAATAATATTATATTATTTTCTTGAACTAAATATCATTGCACTCAATTGGTTATGAATTTGGTTAACATGTTTTTTTCATTTCCTCCCATATTTATTAAATAAATAATAATAATTTTTTCTGTGTGATTCTAATATTTTAGTTTCCTTTAGATTAGGTATAATTCTATTCCACATTAATGTTTACTATAATTTATTTCAGGAAATGTTTCTAACATTATTAAAATTATTTTTTAAATACCTTTTATCCATAGTTAAACTTTATACAAAATGTTTTGAAAATATTCTTCATGCAGTTTTCCAAAATTTTTGTATTTTTATTTTATCAAAAATCTGAAATGAAACATTATTTTAACAAGTATAGAATAAACATAATTTCTTGATTCCAAGAACATTATTTTCATTATATATTCCTTTATAGTTTTTAATTTTATTTTCAATGAAAATGATTTTGTAAATTTTTCATGTAAAAAAAAAACTAAATTAAAAAGGATATTTTCCTCATGAGGAATTATAAATAATTTTTTAATATTCCTATATATATTTTAAAAGTTGTTTGAAAAGAAATTTATTTCAAAAAAAACGTTGAATTTTTTGTATTAAATGTGATTTTAAAATAAATGTTATATTCCTTGAGAAATAATCAAAGTGATCTTATAAAATAATTTTAAATCTAATTTGACATTCATTAATGATACTTATTCTCAAATTGGAGTATTTTGTAATGATGCCATACTAATTCCTTTTAGTAGCGGACTAAGATTGTTTCAAAGGGATTTCTATGGAACCAGTTTCTTTTCAAATGGTTTATTGTGTTTCAATGATATTATTGTGAAACCCATTTATTTTCCATTGTTTAATAATGTCCCAAATATATTATTATGGGACTAATTTTTTTTGTATTAATGATTATTTAAAGATATTTTTATGGAACTCATTTATTTTAAATGGTTTAATCATGTTTCAAATGGATTTTAATAGAACCTGTTTCTTTTCAATGAGTTAATCATGTTTCAATGAGATTATTTGGGACTTTATTTTTTCCAAGTAAGAATAATGTTTTAAAGTTATAATTATAGAGAACGTATAATTTCCACGAATAATTCAGGTTTGAAATAGATTAGTATGTAATCTTTTTCTTTTCTAGGGTTTACTAATATTTTAATGGCATTTTCATAGAACTTATTTCTTTTCCTAAAGTAAATCATGTTATAATAGGTATACTAATTTTTAAAATGTAATTTGAAATGTAATATCTATGTTATTTATTCATGTTGTGTCTTTTTATTGTTTTTTATGATGATGAGTTGTTTCATGATAAACCAAGGATGGGTGGTTCCATTATAAACCAAGGATAGTTTCTTACGTTGATAACCAAGGAATGGTAGTTCCATGATAAACCAAGGATCAATGGGTCAATGGTGGCCTTCTAATACATTTTTTAATGATTATTTTATTCGATTAATTATATTTGTAGTTAATTGTATAGTCATTCCAATTGTAAGGGTTTTTAAAGGTTTCTATGATGATAATTTTCCAAGATACCAATATTTTTTCATTTTTATTTCTATGGTTATAAGCGATTACTTTTATCATGATAGATATCCCATAGATAGAGATTATTGATTATTGATTACTCTAACCATTTTGAAAACATTATTCCATGTTTTTATGTCTTATGGGTGTGAATATTCATATGGTGTGTTCCTGAAAAATTATTATTTTATATGCCCTCATCTCCTCTTAAGGTCATTAATATCATTCAATTATTGGTTCATATGTATACCATTAATGATCATTTTTTCTTACCCATATTATGGTTTATTTCATCTAGGTTATCAATAATTAATTTTAATAGATTATATATAGAAGGGTTTTATATGGATGATGATCATGACACTATGTTAAATAAGAAAATATGTGTTAAATATTAAAAGACATTTTTATTTTTTATGTAATATTTTAACCTAACCCTCTATAAATAGAAACATAAAAGATCCTTGAGAATTTATGTACTCTAATATTATTTTATTATATTTTATTTTTTTGGTTGGTAAAAATTTGGTCACCCTCATTAGTGTTAAATCTAAAATTATATCCGAGAGTGCGGGATCTGGGCTATTATTTACCACATTGGTCGCATCAAGAATTATATATCAAGAGTTACACTATATACCCCAAGGAGAAAAAATGGTTTATTAGTTTACACGTACTTTTTTATTATTCAATATCAATATGAATCCTCTTTAGAGAAGATATATTTAGAGACAACATTGGTGGTGTCCTGCTGTTTTTTAATCACACAACTCATAGGAAACCATTTGTAAAATTATTGACTTTATAGAAAAACATTATTGAAATAAAATCATGTTTTTAAAATGATTATTTGTGATTGAGAAATTTATATACAATTTTAGATAATGTGATGAGTAAATATATTTATGTATAAGAATATTTAACTATAAAAAATGATACACCATTTTTCATAATGACGACCCTCTGTGGATGTTTGAGAGATTTTGGAAATGGGAAGAGGAACCATGTATTGTAAAATATTATTTGATCATTCCATAAGGGTCATAAACCACTTCGTAGTAGACATATACAAGAGAATTAATATTATTAAAATATTTATATGGGTCATAAAATAATAATTAATTACTAAGATGATTTTTTATGGGTCATATATATTTAATTAGGGATATTGCGAGTTTTTTATTTTTTTTGGGATTTCATTAGACTTATGATGAAAGTGTAATGATTATTTCATAATATTCATAAAAAAACAAAAGGGAGATTTTCACTTAGTAAATTTCATTTACACACAACAGATATAGTTTATTCAATATATAAAAAATGAATTACTTCATAAGAAATTGCACAAGGTTTATTTTTTCAATAAGAGGTGATGTGATATGGTTTTGTGGAAATTTTAAGATAAAGTGAACTAAATAGTTTTTATTTAAAATATTTATTTTTTTGTTTTTGGAATTCAATGTGTGAATCATATTTTAATCATATGGATCATGGTTTTAAATTTGACGTGAAGTCTTTGAATCTGTTTAGTATAGATTTTTGAAGAAATATAGAATTGATTTTTAACCATAAATGTAAATATATTGGATCTTAATATTCATAAAATATTTTTTAGGGTTTTATATTACATTAAATTGGATTGAAATAAATTAACAAAAAATATTTAGACTTATTAGGTTATGTGTATATCATTTATATTTAAATATTTTTCATTTAAGGAAGAACATATGACATTAATTTTTATATGAAATACTGATTTTGTTTATGAATACATGAATCAAACTAAGATATTGGTATCATAGTATAAGAAATTATATGAGTTGATATGTATTTAATGTCATAAAAAATTCATAGTGATAGTGTATTATTTCTAATGTCACATGATACTATGTTTACCCTAGCATATCAATTTTTAACATTGAAATGTTTATGATCTACACTAGTCCGAGTGTTGAGATATTTGAAATGATGTTCTTTTTTTGAAAATAACATATAAATTAAACGATTACAATGAATCTGGACCTCACAAAGATAAAAATGATAACAAATTATTATGATTTGGGGTGTTTATCATTAATTACACTCTATTAAGAATTTTCCCACATAATGGGTATCTAAGTGATGTTATGAATACATGGAATCATTATTAAAATTATATAATTGTTATAGATTTCCTGGAGTATTTATGAAGATAAATAAGGTATGAGTTTTGTGGAAGGGTAAGATCATTAAACATTATTTCAGGGCAATTAAAATTCATTATTTGATATTCAAACTTACGTGAAAAGTTTATATGCTTTTTATAATAGTTTATTTGTTTATGGGTGAAGTAAAAAATCTTGTGATTTTTTATATTTAATTTATGGAAATTATATTCAGGAATATGTAATAAATATTAATGAAATATAAAGAAAAATAAATAGATGCTAGGATGTCTAAATAATAATCGACACATTATCAGTGAAGGGTTTATAAAATGAAATACTATTAAGAAGTATTTTTTTACTTTCTATTATCCATTAAAAGGAAGAGCTAGAAGATAATTCTTGAAGTAGTTCCTATAGAGAAGAATAATGCATCATAATGGGAACATATTTAATTTCATAGGTACTTGAAGACTTTTATATTGTCTAAAAAATAGTCAAAATCATGTAAATTATATGGGTTTCACATAATATATTTTGAAAATAGTTCATATTATATTATCCTTTATATACCCTATAATGGTTATATATTCTATTTTTAGTGGGTTATATGGACTTTTATTATCACTATTTTACCAAAAGTATTACCAAATATTTTTAGGAGGTAAACATTTTAAATTTATCTTTATCCTTGGGGGTGATCGTGTTTTTAGAAAGGAAGTGAGGTCATATCTATTTAATATATGGTGATATTGTTTCTAATGGGAATCCTGAAAGTAAATTATTTATAAATTATTCAAAACTCTTCTCTCATTTTTCTCACAAATCTTATAAATATATGTTTCTAGTGGTGTTAGAGGTAGGATATTCATTGATATAGAGATTTTTGGAATTTGGGAAAGATTTGATTCAAACACTGATTATAATTACCTTCAATAGATAATTTAAATTTAATGAATAATAAGGGGATTCTAATATTTAAATTATAGAATTACCATATATTTAATTATTTGATATTTCTGTGCATTTTATCTATTATCTTTAAAGTCAAAGAAACAATTACTTATATTTCAATCCCTCAAAATCAAGGATGTAATTTTTCAGAAGCAGAAAATATGGATCTACATAATGAATGATTTAGATAAAATTCTATATTTTCATCTCATTTATAGATTTTATTATTGAATGTTAATGGGATAAAAATATATAAAATTAAATTGAATAAATTAAACATTTTTTATAAAGTAGACACCAAAGTTAAGAGAGAAGAATTAAATATTTATGGATTTAAATATTAAGAACTAAAATATGCTTGATGAACATGTTTGTGAATTATTCACATTGATAAATTATATTATGAGAACTAAAATAATATTTCTTGATAATACTGATGAATAAATAGTTGATGATTAGATACATTACAATCATCTTAACATTTTTGATAAAAATGACCCATTAATAGAACATAGAGTTCAATAGGCACCTTACGTTTGATTAATTTTATAGATTTATTATTACATAAAAAATAAAGAAATATATTTCTCTTATGAATGTGAAAAAAGAGGTTAAATGGAGATTTTTTTAATTACAAAAAATCAAGAAAGGTTAAATAACTTGGTTTTTATGATGTAATAAGAGCTCTTGATTTAATGGATGATGTGAATATGATGTTTTATGAAAATATATACCATTTTTCTTGTATGTTGAGAATTGGAACTTGTAAATGTAATGTAAACACTCAAATATAATATTTCAAATGTGGATCTATTCAAAACTTTGTTAGTAATTGTTCATTATTAGTAGAAGAACATTTTAGCAATGAAGACACTAAGAGACCAATAATATACATATATAATTATGGTTTAATGTTAATTTTATTTCTAAATGATAAAGTGTAAAATAAGCTAAATATAAAATGAAAAATACTTATCTTATTGTGAATGAATTGATGGTAGAGAATACCATAAGGAAAATAATACATATACTGATTAAGTTAAGGAACTTCCACTCATTTCTATGGTTAAGGATGAAACATTCACCGGTGATCAATTTATTAACTTTCAATGTGATGAAAAAGAGCCATATATTGATTTTATGAAACTAGATTGAATAAAAGTCTCCCAAAACATTCAATTCTCTAAATGGAGAACATAATTTTTCTAAGTAGTTGTGAATCTTACAATAATAAGGAATTATCTCATGAAGATGAATATTAGAAACTTCTGAAGAAATGTAATGATCTAAAAAGGTTTCTTAATGACCAGAAAACATTTATATAAAGGTTATAATATATGAAAAAATAATAATGATGAGGGGATTAATGGTATTGAATAATTACCAGTTAATGCTATGAAATAACAGAATAAATATAAATCTTATCACCAAAAATCCATTCAATAATTTAGATATTTTAGTATGAGTATTGAATCCCAATAAAATATACACAAGACGTCATATAAGGGGGGATGGGGGATGGTGTTACTGAAAATGTTGATAATGTTTTTAGAATAAAAATAATTCAAAAAATACTATGTTTTTATAAAATCAAGTGAATATCAGTAATATGGAAATTATAGGATCTCTGGGATTAACTAAAAAACTAATTTAACATGATTCTCAAACAGGGAACGGAAGTAGAAAATTGAAGGAGAAATATATCAAATTTTAATAAATATGTTTGTATATAAGTAGCTACAAAGATTGACTGTCTTGATAAGGTCAAAATATAAGAACATAGTTTTAGATAACATGCTTCTTATAATAAAAAATAGTGTTTATATATACTATGGGAAATTTTTAGGATTTTGGAATTGGAAAGTGATGTATTGGATTACTTGAAAATATGATAGTGAGTTTAGATTTCTTGGGATATAGATTATGAGGGGGGTCCAGCTGAATCAATGAATAAAGATCCCAAAACAAACTAAAAATACTAGTATAAAAATTGAAAATAGGTTCCAAGAAAATGATGAATTATGTCAAAAACGTGATAGTTGGGTCATCTGGGTAAGGGATGTATCACCATTTAGAAAAACTAGTAGAATAATGTTAATAATAATTATACGTATTACTAGAAGAATTATATGGTCATGAAAAAAGCTAATTTGGTTGAATATTCACATAATGGAACAATATGGTAATATCTATGCATTTTGGATACAATTTATTCTTCACATGTGATAGGATCATAGAATCTATTAAATAATTTGAATGAGTGTAAGAAATTATAAGTGTCTATTGGGACTGATGGGTAACTAAAATAAAAATGTGTTGGAATAGTTTTGCCTATAATGAATAAGTTATAATCCTAGAGTAACATAATTTTTTAAAGTATGAAACATATCCTGGTAGATATCTCTCATTACAATGATAAGGATAATGAAGCTATCATTAAGTAAGAAAAATTCATTATGAAAATATATAATTATTTCATAATTTTTACTAGTGAAATATAAAATATGAATAACTTATCTCAAGTTGGAGATTCTAAAAATCCATGCTTTTTATGTGAAAATAATGGTAATCAGTTATGCAATAAAAGTATTAGTCATATGTGATAATGAAATATGAGAACACACAAAAAATGAGAAAGTTTCCATGATTTTACTGTGTTGAAAAAAAGAAGAGGGTTTATATCCTTCATATTACAAATGAAAAATGTTAAAATTATATAATAAAATTTAGATTCATATATATAATCTAATATAGATTATTTAATATCACATCTTTGGGACCATCGAAAAGTTATGAAACTAATAGATATATGTATTGGGAAAACATAATTGATGAATTCACTAGTTTTTCTTTCACTATTTTTATGAGAAATAAATAATAGGATTCTAAAAGGATCATGAGTTTCAAGAGAGGAATTGAAAGGCATATGGTCATCCCATAAAGATGATCGCGATAGAAAATTGCGTGGAGGAAAAAATGGTTTTAAATAATACCATGAGAAAATATTAATATTCTATGAACTCATTAAACCATAGAAACCCTTAAATATTGATGTGCCAAAATGGAATATAGAATGTTGGTTGATATGGATCAAAATATGTGGACTGAACAAAACAATTATTGGTTCTTTTGAAGAGAGGTCTTTGTAGAATTATTTAACAAAAAATAACTATTTTATAGACTAAATTTTAATATGTCACCATATGATATTTTTAACACACCCATACCCACACTCCTGAATCCAGTTCCAAAAACACATAAATTACAACACTGAATTTTACACACATCTATAAATAAATATCATTCTAACATTTATAATTCAATGTCATATTTAATTAAATTTATAAAGAATTATGAAAAAAACTATATTATAAATTAGATTTATTTAACATTAAATGGATACATTTTCTACACTATATAAGAAGCTAAATAATCCATATTGAGTCTTAAATTTCTCCCATAAGTCCTAATCATAATATAATATTCTAGGATTATAATAATTAACACATTCATTCATAACATATAAAAATTAATACATAAGAAATAGGTGAGGTCAAACATTCAATGAGGGTAAATATAATAATATAGAATAACATAATAGATATAAGTTATAACATGATATCATAATGAGGATGATCATAAGAAGGAAACAATGGAATAAATAGAAGATTTCAAATGATCATGGATTAAACAATGATCCTCACATAAGAGGAATGAATCATATGAAATATTGAAACAATATATAACATGACATCATACACATATGTCAAGTCTCACGTCCTTGTTAACATATTATTGTTTTCTTAGATAAATACACTTGAACTATATTTAGCATGGAACAATAATAACACAGCATAATATATCAGGAGATGGAGTCATTACCCCAAAAATAGGAAGGATATATAATTCAAGTCCCACCCATCATGTAATTAAGATCAAACATATGTGTTCTTTAGGAAGGAAATTAACCATACATAAGTGTTAAATACAGTAAAAATGAATGAGTTATAACAATTATTCATGATCTTATCTCAATAAATACCTACAATTTATAAAATAAGGTTTCCCATGGGAAGAAGGAATTAAATTAATTTGTAAATTCTTCTCCGAAGGTAACATAATTTTTTATCAAGAACACCCATGATATAAAAATATATTGGTAGTTTCTTAGAATTATTTATAAAAATGAACCAGTAGTTATTTTGTTTAATCAGTAAAGTAATATTTAATAGAAAATGTATCATAAATTTATATTAAAATCATAATTTAACAATAAAAGTTTATGATAAAATAATTTGTAATATTTTAGTCTACTCATGGTTTAAAAAATGTTATGTGTGTAATGGTTAACATAAAATAAGTATTGGGAAATCCACTTAAATTAAATTTCCTTAAATGTGGATATTTTAAAAGAACATAAAAAATATAAAAAACTAAAATTTGATTGGATATAAACAATTAATCTGTGTCATATAAATATATAAAAACATATAATGATTATATAAAGAGAATTTTGTATTGAAGGGATAAAAGAATGTGTACACATGGATGGAATGTTATGAGGTGAGTATGGAAGATCCCTTACGGCTTAAGAATATACTAATAAAAACCCCATGAATGAATGAGAGCATTATGTTATGGTAAAAAGTATAAGAATAAGAATAATACATTATATTTAATAACCAATTGTTCAAATACTCCCCTTTTAAAATTAATTAGGTTCATGAACAAACATGTGCCTTAATGAATGATGTTTATAAATGAAACCCTTAAGCCATTGGAATTTTTTTAATAAAAAGTCATTGGAATTTAGAAATTCATATGGTTATGTAAATAATATCAATAAAATAATTTTCTATTCCAAAAATAATTAATTTTTATTATATTCACCATATAAATAAGAAATGTTTTCATAACATTGAAAAATGTATCAATAAAGATGAAGATAGAGGGGAACCATACTTGTGTTTGAAATAATTCATCAGATGAACATAACATTCTGAATAGAGAAACTAAATTTAGTTAAAACATTAATTAGAAAAATAATTATCTATAATTAATATAATATGTCATATTTATCATTGTAATAAACACATTTGTTAAACCTTTTTCAACTGTGTTGGTTACTCAAGGTGGTTCAGTTGATTTTTACAATAATCTTTTGGCATGTTAACCAATATTAAGTTTATTTTTTAAATAGATTAAAAATATCTAGAATATGAAAAGTTTGTTATAAATTATTTTTATAAAACAAAATCATTTTTAATTTGATCTATTATTTGTGGTAATGGAAGACAATATGTATCACCACATTGTGGTGGTTTTCCACACGTACAAGTGATCAAAAATTGTATTATCCCGAAAAGATGAGGGGGATAAAATGTAAAAAAAACTATTATTATTTTAGAATCAATATATTTTTATAAATATATTATTAAACCATAAAAAAAACATTTTTAACCATATATTGAATGATGTTAGGAAAAATTCGACCTGTTTTGCATCAAGGTTGAAGTCTCCAAATTTGCTTGGATATGTTATTATTTTTTGAATTGTTTTGGAGGAAGGAATAAATTGGATATTAAATTAGTATGATAAAAAATAGTTATTTTATAATATTATCAATGATATAAGACACTATATGTTGTATGAAAATAAATAATATGAAATGAATTCTAAGAATGATTTGATACCATCATCGAGATTTGACCATTATAATGGAAGACATGATGAAAATAGAGGATTTAGAATATCATAAGGTGACTAAAGTCATGAGGCAGTGTAAAAAACACATATTAGAGGTAATTGGACGATAGTTTCAAGAATAATTATAATTTGTGGTGAATTATATAAGGGTTAGAAGTGGATTAGATGAATAAGTGATGAAAATGGGACATTCCATGGAAAAGAAAGATAAGTAAGGGGTAGGATTGAAATTGTATGAATTTTTAGTTAGTTTGGTGTGGAATGTTTGGTGAAACATGTGGTTATAACTTTAAAACCTAAAAAAGGGTGTATATATGTTTTAGTTCTCATGTAAACAAAGGAAATTTTAACCCCATTAAATTAGTCATTTAAACTATTATTAGATATAATTAAATATTAATAATGGTAATTCATTTGTTAATAAAAATATCTGATAAACCGTACTACCAGATTTCAATATAATAAATCAAAAATTTTCCTATAATTAATATAATTCAATATTTAAATAAGGTAAAATTTAATTTTAAATAAATATATATAATATTTCAAAAAGTAAATTTTATAACAAAATACTACAAATGTTCGAAGATTTTTAATCATGGGTTTGAAAAACTAATATATTAAATTTTTTATAAATAAATAAATATATATATAAAGAAAAGGTTTTTTGAAATATTAAATTTTACATTTCCAAAATTAGAGACAAATATCACCAAATTCATTATTTTCTACTATTCATTGAAAAATTAACTACATCAGAAAAATCCAAAAATTCTATTCTAACATGATTTTGGTATTCTTGAAAAAATAAACTAAATTTTATCAATTGTTTTCAAAGTAATAAATATTTAAATTTTAATTTAAAATACACAATATGTTGTTAAGACAACTACATTAACCCATGGAATTTTTAATCATATATCTTTCCAATAGTATTTTCTAGAATCATTAATGTTTTAAAAAAATCAATATATTAAATAATATATTATTACATAAGAATATTTTAATTGAGATCAATTTTTTTTTAATGTGTCATAATTTTTTTTACCATGAGTGAATAAATTTAGTAAATTTAAAGGTGGGATACATATTATTAATTCTCAAGAAGTTACATTAGAAACCAAAAAATAAAATAAATCTTCCCAATTATTTAAAAAATATAATTAATAATAAAAATATATTGATATAAAATTTGATAAAATCGAAATAAAATACCATAATAACAAACAAAAATACTCTTACTATATCGAGTTAACTGAAGTCTTCATTTTCCATTAGTATCTAGATACTTAATGTTCTATTTTTTCCACATGTAATTAATTTTCACGATCATTTTTGAAATTACTCTGTGTTTTTATTCAAAACTTTTATACATAAAGATAATTGAACATTTTATTCATTCAACATCCTAATTGATTAAAATTTCCTAAGAATATATTATACTACTATTTGGTGTGTGTTAGACTATGTCTACATTTAAAATTCTTATCATATTTTGTGATATTTGATTTGGTATAATAACAAGATTTGTAACTCTAGTTCATGTCGAAATAGATCACTAGTCGGGGAAACCACCACATTGTATATTAGTTCAATTTTTTTCTTGGTTAGTTCATACTAAAATCATTACATTAATACAAACATTAGGGATAATAATACATAAATTAGCAAACAAACAAAATGGGTGATTATGAGTTTACTAAAAATAATTCATAAATGATTTTCATACCATAATGTAAGAGACATTAGCTTCAATCAAGGTTATCCATGGTAAATTTACATTTAGCCTCTACAAAATATATTAATTCCATAAAATCACATGTTAAAATATTTTATAATGTATTATAACATAAATTTTAATTATCCCAATAATATACACGAGGGGTGTCTATCCATGTGAAAAAATTATGTCCCATTCATTTGACAGTATAATGATTCCCAATTGATACACTAAAAAGTATTTTTGATTTTATTACACATAGATTAATATTGTACAAAAATGAATTATTTTTTTAGTATCAAGACATGAATATAATTATTACAAAAACCACAAAATATATTCTTTATCCAAATTTTAGGAGGTTCTCCTAAACATAGACTTATTCCTTTGGATTTCAATAAATTTATATTATCATAATATCTAATAAAATAAAATAATAAACATTTACATCCTAATGTATTATCTATGATCATAATTAAAACATCATCCCTTTGTTTAGATACTAAATCTTAAATAATATTTAACCAATATCCTCCTAGAGTCTAATGTTATCTAAAAAATCTTCTGATACTAGTTGTAATTTCTCCAAACCAATTATCTCTGAACTAGTATTGAAAATACATAACATTTGAAATTGGCTTTGATACAAATATATGATTACAATATAATTCTCACATTCAAAATCTATACATCATTTTTTATAGTGATATAGAATTAAAATAAATCACTAATTAACAAAACCCAATTCTTTTCAATCCAATGGAAACATATTTTATGAGAATAAAAATAGATAAATAAATCCATAATGAGTCTTAAATGTATCTAAAAATTCCTATACACAAGAAAATTTTCTAGGATATAAATACATAATAAATTCATTCATAACAAGGGTAAATGGAAACTTGTGAAATGTGTGAGCTCAAACTGTCAATATGGGTAAACATCTCATAAATCATAACATGAGATATATAAGAAAAAACGTTATATAATAATTAGGATGATGATAAGTATGTACTCATGGAATAAAGAGATGGAATCACATCAACATGGATTAAATAATGTGTATAACATAATATCATGGAGTCATTGAAAATGTTGAAACTACATAATAAATGACATCATAAGCATATTTTAAGGATCCAATCCTTTCTAACATAACATAGTATGACAAGATAACTTCCCATGAACAATATTTGTCTTGGATCACTACCCATTTACCTTAAAATATCATAATATTGAATTATTACCTAATAAATTTGATTGATATAATTTTTTTTAACATTCTCATAACACAATTAATATCATAATTTTGTGCACACAAGAGTAATTTAAACCATACATAAGTAATAAACAGGGTAAAAAACAGTGATAATGAAATATGTATCATGATCTTGTCATAAAGAATATCTAAAAGTTATAAAATAATCATTCCCATGAAAAGTATAAATTAAATTATTTTGGAAATCCATATCTAAAGGAAACATCTATCTTGATCATGAAGTCCATTGTAGAAAATTCCAAGATAACATTTAGATATTTGTGTCAAACAATGAACCACTTAAGTGATTTGTTTTCAAAATATGCAATGGATATTTTAGATAAGAGAGATCATAATTTTATGTTAAAATAATAATTAATCAAAAAATGTTTTAAAATTTTTCTCTATGATTTTTCTTATATATTCACTGATTAATATCATTTTTGGGGTGAGATTTGACTTGAAATTAGAATTTAAAAATCCACATAAATTTTGTTTCAGTAAATGTGTGTGTTTCAAAGGAACCAAAAACACACACACACACACACACATATATATATATATATCCATATAACTACAATAAATATTAAACTAGATACATATTTTTGGTATATATATAAAAATAGAAGAATTACGTAAGGATAAGTTGTAATAGAAGTGACAAAGGAAATGGAAAATGTGAGCATAAAGATACAATGTGTGTATGGAAGATCCCATATGGCTTAGGATTATTCTAATAAAACCCCTTGAAAGAAAGTCTTCATGAATTTGAAGTTAAATTACATGAATTATGATAATAAATTATATTAAATATCAAATTGGATGTATATTAACCATAAAAAACTAATTACGCACATAAAAGAACATGCGTCTCTATGAACTATTTTTTGAGATGAAACAATTATGACATACGCAATTTCTGAATAAAAATTAATTAGAATTATGAAATTTTTGTTGTTATGTAAATACCATGAATAAAATAATGTATTATTGTTACATAAATTGTTATTAAGTATATCCACCATTGAAAAAATAAATTCACATATAATAATAAAACATGTCTCTCTGAAGATGAATTCAGAAAAAACCCTTTAATGTGCCTAAAAGAATTAATCAGTTTCACATAACATCATAAATAATGAGAATAAATTCATTTAGAACCATAATAATAATCACCTCTATATTGACCTGAACATTTTTAAATAAAATTCCACTTGATGTTTAATTAATTGTATTATTATATATTATGGATAGAGAAATCACATATAGTATATTTGTTTTAGTATATAATATCAGATTTAAAAGTCCATTAAGAAACATTATGATTGATAATATAATAATTTAACAGTGATCATATGATATGTATAATTATAAAGATATAATAAATCCCATTTCCATAGACAAACGATGTTATGTCCTAAACAAGCAGGATTGTAAACTATAAATCCAAAATACAATAGCTTTCGTGGGAGATATCATTAATGAAATTTGACCTTGAACAAGCCCAAGATAATATATAATATCTAAAGCATAAGTGATACCATTTATAATATTAGGCCAATCTCGTCAAATTCGCATCCCAACCCATGTACGTTGAACCACCACATGAATGTCTCACCATCTCCCACCCTACTATTATGGCATTTTATGATGTATTAAAGTGATACATATCAAAACACTTATAGTATAAATACATATATTATATTTTCAATATAATAATTGTTATATTTAATTCTAATTAAAAAATTATATTGATGTTTATACAATAAAACAATAACTTTATTTTTAATTAATATTCAATTTCAATTAAGTTATTCATTTTTATAAATTATGTTAATTTTTAAATAAATACTATTTTAGTAAAATATTATTATTATATAATTTTTTATCAAATATAGATGATCATATAATTTTTATGAAGTAAAATGTAATTCTTATAAGGGTTTGAAAATTGTTAATGTCAAAAAACAAATAATTTTTGAACAAATGTTGATTATATTTTAAAAGTAAAAATTTATATATTTAGAAAATTATATTGAAAAAATAAAATTTATTTTTGGAATCTTCAAATCGAATCTTTCTTGTTGTGAATATTTTATAATTGTCTGAGAGGGTTGTTTTATCTGGTAAAAATTAAATATGGTATAAATACACAGTTTGTATTATTAAAACATTTTGACCCAAAAATAATGTAATAAATACTATATAAGTTATCCATGACCCTAACTATGTTTACCCTTTTAAATAATGTGACTCTGTTGTCATTTTATTAATTTGATATTTCATTTATGAATAATCTAAAACCTATAATATATTATAATGTTTTAAAATAATTTCATTAAGACCATGACTCTTATCCACCTTCCTAGAGCTAATATTTTAATATGTTCTCCCATTTCATTGAAAAATAAAAAAAACTAATCTATTTAGAAGATATCATAGGAAAAAACCATGGTATGGTTTGTGGGTTTGATTACATTATTATGTAGAGTCTAAAACCTATGTTCGGTAAATAATAATGAACTCTCCTCTCTTTTACAATAAAAAACTACACAATATCCATTTTTTATTCACTATAAAACCACTAATCTTGTCCTTAATCTACCCTCCCTTCAATAGATTACTCCCAAGGTGCCCCCAGGGTCTCAAGAAGATTATCCCATGATTTTGGATTCACACTCTTAAGGTAAGGTGTAACGTCTCGACCCAGATGACATTAAAATGGTTCCCCAAGTTGGTTGGTTATGCGGCCTCATTTTCTCATCCCCATATTCTAGAAGATGGAGAATATAATCAAGGGCATAGGGTGTGATAGTGGGGAGATCATTCCGTCGTATTAGAGTAACAAAACATCATAAATAGCTATGTATCATACACAACATTAAATAAATAGAGTGTGTAAGTAGTAAATATCAAAAATATAACATTATATAATAATAAAAGAAAATTATATATGAAACCAAAAATATATCCATATATACATCACTGGTCACCCACTGGGATAACTATACATATACAGGATTAAAAAAAGAAACTGAAACAAAAGTATTGGGCTCTACCACTTACTTTATGCCAAACTAAGTACATAATATACAGACACTGTTGAACAACACCAACCTAATCCGAAGTACCACACATTAATATCCAATCAATAATGCAACCTTGGGCATCAGCCTTATCCAC
This sequence comes from Viscum album, assembly GCA_963277665.1. Classification (NCBI taxonomy): domain Eukaryota; kingdom Viridiplantae; phylum Streptophyta; class Magnoliopsida; order Santalales; family Viscaceae; genus Viscum; species Viscum album. The sequence goes on along the minus strand of OY728134.1, from coordinate 1,313,625,868 downwards.
CATGTTACTCTACTAATCATGAAAGTAAGACACAAGTTTAACACCTACACTGAGGTGCACGTGCGAGGGTGAGAATTAATTTCATTATTCCACCCCAATGATGAACCTATAAAGTATGCTATAATAATTTCATGCTCATGCAATATGCTCATCCTTGATGTGGGACAACTATACAGACAAGTAAAACAAACAACGTGGAACCACAATTGATTCCCAGTTCCATAATCTAGTTCAAATTGGAAAGTCTTAGCCTATATATACATATTTAATGTATATATTTTTATAATCGCATATCTATACTTATATAAAAAAAATATAAATACACATGATTAATGTGAATGAAATAACATAAAACCCATATCATTCAATCCATGGGTTAGTAATCTAGATTACCTGGACATCCAGTGAAAGGGAATTAAGCTGGAAATCGTGCCACTCAAGTTGTGTATCATTAAGTCGATCTCTAGGTTCCTAATCCAAATAAATATATTCATTCATCAGAAAAAATTGGAAATGTCTGTAAGGACGTTATGTCAATATACGGGGATACTCTTCCAAACCCTGGGTTTAACCGTACAAGAGTCCAATAACCATAAATATTGATTTCAGGGAATTACATCTAGAAATCATATAAATGGTCCTTGAGCTAGAAGTCATGCTTCTCATGCCATTTATATCTAGTCCATGGTATGAGACCTAGGCCCCAGTTCTTAGGCGGTAACAACATTGAATCTCTGATAAACCCTAATGTTCTCACTCATATTCAAACTATAAGAGAGCTCACCGGTGAGATGATTTAACCACCCCTCGAGACCCCAATATGGATGACATTCCCAACATAAATCATAGGTGTGAGTCACCATTCTCAACCACAGTGATAATAAAAGGTCTTTTAATCCTAATCCTATAAATAATTTCTTGTGATCCACATCATATGATAAATCAATGAGAGTATCATCATCCTTCATAAGACACATGTCAAAGAGAGGGTAATTATCCTCTAGATGTAAAAATTCGAGGAGAGAATAATCATCCATTGGAAACCCTGGTTTGAGTTGAGAATAATTATCCTCATGTAACCCAAAACCTAATGATAACATAACCATCTTCATCATATATCAAATAGTGGATAAAGGAATCTTACATATCACTCGGGAGAGCATAATCATAAATGAGTATCATAACGAGGGATTTAATGCTTGTATATAATAGTAGTAGATTCAACATCTAGATTCCAAGAAGCACATCTAGATATTATAGTAATCTAATAATCTAATATATAGGTTCAACAGCCATGTACCAATTATAAATTCTTTGTACACCGGTAATCATAATAAATAACATGGATTAGAAGATAGATCCTAGGAATAATGTCTAGGCATACAGAAGAGAGAGAAAGATTCCTCACATCAATATTAACATCCACCAACAAGGATGAAACTTTGGCAAACATCGATAAATCATAAATAAACATGTGAATGAATAAGGAGGAATCTTACATTGAATCCTCTAATAGTAACAAAATAGATAAATACTATAAGGGATATTTGGAATGGTTCACATGTAAATGGATCCTACTAGGGACTCTCGAGGAAATCATATATTCAAAGGATTCCATCACCGGATTATTAGTAATATTAATAAGGTAGTGAAATCCTAAAATGGATCCTCTTGGTTGAAATAAATGTAGAGGAATCCTTCAAGGGATCCTCATAAACAACTAACAACACGTCCTCCTAGGATGAAATGGAATATCTTTCCAAGGAGACATCATTATGGGTAAATCTACACAATAAAGGTTCATTGAAGATGTATCATGAATCATCTCCTATCAATGGTGTCTCAATTAGCTTGGTCGGAACACCCAACCTATCATTCACATTGATGTCTCCCTCATGAGGCGACTGAATTTGATTTCTAGGGGAAGAACCTATCCATTTAGATAGAAGGTTGAAAACCCACCGATGAACCCTTAAAACACATCGATAGTCTTAATATATTTATCAACATAAAAATATACTCATCATGGAATAATCATTGGCCAAATTCATAATTTTGGGAGGAATGATAAGAAAACCCATAAAAACGGTGGTAAGAGAGGAGTATATAGCTTGTATACCCTAGAACATGGACTGTACCCTCAATATCCCACCTCATCATGTACTCCATCATGTACATTGAATGTAAAATCCTAGGCACAAGGCATTTTCAACACATACATGAAGTGTACCCTACATGAGTTATATGCTCAAGTACCTTTAATGACCTTACCATTTATTCTTCCTATCTATGTATATGTACATAGAGTTCAACCCATACAAGTTCTAGACATATTCTCCACATGACATATACCCCTTACATGGGTATCATGGCCAGGTACTCATCTACATGGATGTGACCCATTACATGGAGGGGTTTTCCTATATAGGGTGTGTACTTTGAGAAAGTCATTTTCTACGATCATGAACAACACAATGTTTTTGTTCCCTGAACTACACACCAGGTAAATGGATTTTCTCGAAAAGAAAACCTTAAAAATGCCCAAAACACACATTTCTCCCCACAAAAATAGAACGGACAATGAGAGGTCATTGTAAAGAATAAAAGGGGATTTAAACTAGAAAATTGAAATTATATTGGATTCTATGGAGAAAAAATGGAATACCTTGGGGTGTAATTCTCTAAAGCCACTCCCATTTCCCTGGCCTACAACTGCCACACGATGATCTGGAACATCCTGAGCTCCACAGTGGTACCTCCTCCTCTCCCTATCTCCCTATCTCTCTCCCTCTCCCTCTATGTCGATCATGGGGTAGTGTAAAACCCCTGGGGGTATACACTAGAAGCTGTAGGGGGAAATAATAAATGAAAAACTAAAGAAAAAAATAATTAAAAGAAATGTAAAAGAAAAATGGGGGCGTGTTTTAGAAACCAAACCATGTTTATACACTACCTAGGGAAAACTAACCATTTTAGAATCAACTGTGGAGATATCATATCAATATGATGCTCCATTAAGAATATATGATCGAATGAACTTGTGAAAATAGATTAATATTTAATTTATTTAATATTAAATTTAAATTATTTGGTTTATGAGATTTTATTTCTGTTGAACACTTTTTCTAGGGTAAAACCCCTATTCTGGACCAACATAGTGGTCATAAAAATTATCCGAGATCTTATACTATGGAAAATAATTGACCCCTTAAAAGAATTTGCAGGAATTTTCATTTTCTCAAAATACATGTCTAAAAAAACACAGGACCTTAAAATCTCCCCTCTACAGGGGTTATCCTCCCTGAAAATTTTGCTGGTATGACTATCAGCCATTCTCTCAACCTATGAATCTACACAACCATGATATTTAGACAGTCCAATGACTAGAATAATAGTATTAACAACTATATCCTCTATGGAATACTTTCAACATAGATCGATTTGGTACCCCACCACCATAGGGATACCCTTATTGTCATCTCAAAGAAAATTTTGAGCCCAACGACCAACAAAAAATGATGAATTAAAATGGAAAACGAGATTCATCTAAACAAAATGGCCAATGGTTCACTCCCCACCATTTCTCTTACATTATATCACTCATTGGTCACAACCTCAAACTTTTTCCTCAACAAATAGGAATTATATTTTAGGGAAGGAAGCTCGATGTTGGGAATATGCTCTCTCATCATACTTAAGATGATTTCAATATAGATCATGATTGTCTCTAACTATCAATACAATATTATTTCATAAAAATCATGTATATATCTCATCGAGCTGTTCTCAAATAAAACTAGATAAACATGCCTTTAACCAACTCCTGACACCATGTCTCTCGACAATGAGTGTGTAGGTCCATCATGAGTCAAATTTCTTATGGTACCTTATCTATTATTGATCTCACCTCTACCACATACGAACATCCATCCTTTAACCACAACTTCTGGGAAACCAACCATATAAAATTCCATGGAAAACTCATTCCTCAGCTCGCACTCAGCCACTGCTCGATTTATGATATAATGGTACCTAAAAAAAATGGAATTTACCCTTATCACTTGACTCATACTCCCATGTTTCATAAAAAAAAGGCTATGTTGACCATGTTACAAAGAATATCATCCTCACTATGCTGGATTCTCCCATATAACAATTCAAAATAGGGCACCTCACTTGTGTCATGATTTATTTCAGGACCATTGGTAAACCAACATCATTCCTATCATAAGCATCTACCCACGTGCTGACTATATTATAAAAAGAAACAACACTATTTGACTAGGCCAGGAACTCAAACAACCCCTCCAATTGAATAATATCTCAACACCAAAGAATCATAGGATCTCTTGAAAATCTGAATGAATAAAAAATCATATTGAATAACATGATCACCTACCCCGTCTTGATCTCAAAAAGGTCATAAATCTAATCTCACTTGAAAAACTAGGACATCCTATCACGCGAGTTTCCCTCAATCAAAATGAAATATATCCTGACAAGGGAAAATTTTAAAACTAAGGTCCTCTAGGTCTCCCACCTATCCCTACAAATAAATCCTCTCTAAATAATTTAAAGATCATAGTAACCTACAATGATATAAAATGGGAACATATCTTATAAGGTCTTGATCCTCATTGGGGATCCTCATAAGTAACTAATCCTTAGAGGTCATGACATCACATATGAAATGATACCAAACTGAAACTCAATGGGAACTAGAATATGGTAACACCCCAGGAGTTCTATCTCTTTAAAAATAAATGTAGAGGTAATAATTGGTATCATACTCAATGATTCAACTAGATAACCACAAATGAGGGATGGTTAAATATAATTTCATTCAAATATAAGTAGGAAAACACTCTTTATATGGTTATTGAAACTTTAAATAACTTAGAATTAGAATGAAAACTGTACAAGGGGTGTAAAAATTGAACTATTTTCCATATAAACATATTATCATCACTACACCTCCTGTGTATGAGGACTGATTCATCATCCTCACCACCAAAACCTCAACATAGATCCACCTACACTTTAATCAGAAGGATATATATATTTATATACATACATATATATATATATATATATGTGAAATTAATCTCAATTGAGTATAATTTCATTCTAATCCATTCAGGGAAACAATATATGGATTTTTAGTAACAATTTAAACAATTGGACTCTATTGTTTTTAATAATTTCATAATTGAAGCCCTATATGATGTGAATACTATGTGCCAAATATAATGTATGATATGCATCTTGAAATTTCTAGAAAAGAGTTGAATCCATACATAATTAAATTCCAATCGGCTAAGATCAAGAAATATACAATTAACATCCACACAACATGTGCATTTGCTAAAGATGAAAATCTATTACAACTGTAACATCACATGACAAACAATAATCCCATACCCCTGGATACTAGGAATTCTTACTGAAATAGGTTCTCTCAATGCACTGGTCAAATAATCATCATAAGTTCTTACATGTTCATAATAATCCTATCTACCCTATCCCAAATTGTAAATCTTAGGAAATGAACATTTCATATACCACTTTATAACATTTCTACTGAGATTACCATGAAACAGTGCCCCGAGTCGGTTGCTTATGAGGAATCAAGCATGCCCCAATATGCTAGAGGCTTCCAACTAGTAGAAATGGACTATGGTGTAATAGTGGGAAGACTATTTACATATATTATAGTAAAAAAATTAGAAATCGTAATGTGTCTTACCAAGAAGTAAATAAACAGAGTGATGAAGAAGTAAATAAATAAATAGAATATGTTATAATAATAAGAATAAAATTATATAAAATCATGAATATATATTCAATACCTAAAACACCAGTCACCCACTGCACCATCCATACAGATACATGAGTATCAAAAGAAACCAAAATAAAAGTGCATGGAATTATTAATAACTCCAAGCTAGACCATGTACCCGGTCTCCAGACACTGTCGAACAACACCAGTCCAATCAGAAGTATCAAAATCGAATCTATACTCAATTATGAAAAATTGGCCCTAAACTATATATAATATATAACTATATTCAACATAAAATTAAGACATATGTTCTATATGTACATTGAGGGTCACATTAATGAATGTAATGTACCAACCCAAATTCCATTAAAATGGTTCCCGTGATGGTGGTTTATGAGGCATCTAGCACCCCTCCCCATGTTTAAGAGGATTCAATATAGTAGAAAGGTCTTATGGTGTGATATTAGGGACACTATATCATCATATAAGAGTAAGAAAATAGAATAAATAGATATGTATCATACACTATAGAAAATAAATAGAGCATGGAATTAGTAAATAAACATAAATAGAACATGTTGGTATAATAAATGAAAAATTTATAAAATACCAAACATTTATTCCAAACAATAAAACACCAGTCACTAACTAGGCCAAACATTGAGATACATAAGTAGAACATATACTAAAATAAAACTATAGGGCACAATAACTAGCTTCGAGCCAAACCACATACCTAGTCTCCAAACACTGTCGAATTGCACCAGCCTTATCCAAATAACTCACATGAGTGGATCCTCTTTAATGTGCATCACTGGACCTCATCCCTATCAACCATGAATCTATGCCCAAACAATGTAAACATAAATTGTACACATACCTCGAGGTGCATGTTTGGGGGATATAGATAATATTAGTATTCCACCTTCAATTTAAACCTATAAAAGACTCATCTAAAAGATTATGAAAAAGAAAAAGTGATTAGCCTAGCTAATATATCTAAAAAGATATGTAAAGATGATAAACACGAAACCACTATTAATCCCTGGTCCATAATCCCGACCAACTAGGAAGGTTCAACCATTGATGTCGATATCCATATGTGTATAAATGTATAGTCTCAGACCAATACATATATACATAAATATGAATATTCAAAAGTATGAAAAAAACCTAAAAAAACATCAATCAATCCATGATTCTGTAATTCCAATTGACTAGACATCCTATGCAAGGGCATCAAGCTGGATGTTGTTCCACTCAAACCATTTATCATTAGTCGATCTATGGGTCTATAATCCCAGTCAACATGAATCTAATTTTTTAAAACCAGAAATATCAATGAGAAAGCTACATTATCATAGTGGGATACTCATCCTACAACCAGGTTCACCAGTACTAACCTACAATCACTGTAAACATGGATTCTAGGGAAGTACATATGAACATCCTATAAGTAGTCACTAGGATATAAGACATGCTACATAGTTCATGTAAATATTTTCAAACATCTGAGCTGTAGGTCCCAGTCCATAAGAATTCAAGACATTCAGAACTCAAATAGTCACTAAGGGCCTGACCCTTAGAATATTTTTAAATAGAACGCTCTGTTGAGATATTATTCCCACCTCTAGAGTCTCTAATAAGTTAGAGCATAATCATCCCTATCATTAAGAAGAGCATAATCATTATAGGTTTCTAATGATTTGAGACTCCATACAAAAGAACTTGATCATATAACCAAATTGGGAGAGCATAATCATCCTTATCCTTCAGGATATCATAATCATCCACAAGTATAAACATTAGGGATACCATGACCATATCAAGAAGAGCATTATCTTCCTCATAACTTGGGAGAGCGTAATAATCCATGATTATCATTAATAGGGAATCCATGACCATATGACATACTAGTAGGCTCAACAGTTGTATTATATGAAATACCTATGGAAATACCAATAATATAATATTAAAAAAATATCATCTTAACAACCATATACTAGATATTATATCTTGGTATACCAGTAAACATCATAAATAACATGAATCAAAAGTTGGATCCTAGGAATGAGAATATTGACATCCCTATAATTAAGATAGATTCTAAGATAAATGTTCAAGCATCCCAAAATAAATAAAACACCTCATATTAGGATCAATACCCACCAACAATGATGAACCTCTGGTAAACATCATTGCATCAGTGATAAACATGTGAAAGATATACACAAAATAGCGATGGTGGAAAAACTTACTAACCGTCCACTACTACTACAACCCCTTGGGATCAAATGTTTGTCGTGGGTTTTACGGTGACACCCAATACTATCTCTACCCAAAACCTAACATACTAGCTTAGGGTTTATCAAATAATGAGAACCCACTAGGTTCCTGAAGTCAAAATATAAAAAATAAATCCTAAAAGGTATCCCCAGTGTATACACATATGTGAAGGCATCCTACATGGGATCTTTTCCTAAAAAGGTAACAAGAAGAACCCTATATAGAATACTTGAATGAAAAACAAGATAGTGTCATCCTACATAGTATCCTTGGAATAAAATAAAGGTGAAGGTATCCTATATGGTACCCTCTAAAATCATATAAAAATCACATGAATCCTAAATTTGATCCAGTGGATGATACACCAGTAAAGGTATCATATAAGGGACTCCCTAGAATAAATTGTAATAAAGGAATCCCTCAATATATCCACAGTAACATTATAAAGATAGATCCATCCTATATGGGATTCTCTAGCTCAATGCATAAGGAGATTAATCCTATAAGGGATCCCTGAAACAACTGAACTCATGAACTCTTAGGCCAGTAGGGAACATCACATTTGTGATATAACCTAAAGGGAAAACTATGAACTCATCAATTGCGAGAGATAACTCCTAGATCTGATCTGGTCAGGGTATCAAAATAGGTTGCTCCAAACACCCAATTGATCATTATCACTTCAAGTATCTCATAGGATATGGATGAATTCAATTACCATTGTAAGAACATCTATATTCAATAAAATACCCCAAACTCCACTCTAGTTTTCTAAAAAACCTAATAGGTATTACCATTTTGATCTATATGAAATGATACCTAGAATCGAACTATATTGGGTCCAATTCCAACTCCTAGGTGAACAGATAAAAAAAAACAAAAATGTTTATAAGGGGTAATACACAGTGTGTCACCCTTGGTACACAATTTGTACAAAAAAATCCCCACATGGGTGAGTACTCCTGCCAACCTAGACATTTAAATGCAATAGATACATGGTGTGTATGTTGGGTACATGGTGTGTACTCAAAATGGGGTAACTACCAGTGTCCCTCAATAGGCCTGTCCATGTACTTGGTCAAGTCGTGTACATGTACATGACATGCTACCAACATGAGGTCGTGTTGTTTACTCTACACGGCTGTGTGTCCCTATATGGGTATCCTTACTAGTTACATGGTTACACAACTAAGTTATATTACATAGTGTGTATGACCCCATACACAACATGTACACCCAAAACATTTAATTCCCCAAATAGGAAGAATAAATGATGTGTCACCCAGAACTACACACAATGTATCCTAGTTTTCATGAATAGAAAACCCTCTGATCTCCTGAAACACATGTTTGTTGTCTTCAAAATAACAGATTGGGACACAAGGGTCCATAATCAAGAATAGTAGGGGAGTAAAATTAGAAAACTGAAAATATACAATTTTATATAGAAAAAACTAGAATTTCTTACCTTTGGGTGGAAACCACCAAATCTTCGCTCAAATCTATGGTCCATGGACTACACATGTTGATTTAGTGTGTCGAGAGATCTACGACAATACCTATTATTCCCCGTCTTTCATTATATTTCTCCCTCTCCCTCTTTTATCTATCGGTCGAGTGGTGATGGAGGATACCCCAATGTGTGTGCCAAAATCTTGGAGAAGAAATATGGAATATAAAAATAAAGGAAAGAAATGTAAAAGAAAAAGAAAAAAAGGCACACGGGTTGGACTTAGTGCCCAACTCCAGTTTATACCTCACATAGGCTAAAATACCCATTCTAAACTCAATAGAGGAGACATAATCTTATTTATACTTTCCATTAAAATGATACTTCCAAATTAACCTATGAGAATAAATTGTTATTTTATTTTTTAAATAATAATTATTAATTATTCCGCTAAAATTTGAATAGATCAAAATTCAACAAAACACTTGTCCTAAGGTAAACAAACATTTTCAAGACCAATGGAGTAGCCATATAGATTATCTGAGATCATATTTTAGGGATCATAAGACCATTTTACCCCTTTAAAATCAAATGACAGTATATTTTCAAAATACTTCTCAAAATATCAGTTGGATAACAAGGGTCGTTACAAACTCCCCACTATAAAGCTTCCTGCCCCCAATAAGCCTTGTAGTATGACTAGAATCCATTCTATCAACCCAATAATCTACCCAAAAATAATTATGTAATGTCTATCAACCATCCTCATAGATTCAATAACATTCTCTTACATTGATGACATTTAACTATGACCGATCTTGTACTACCTTCTTTTAGAAACCCTTATCATCTTCTCGAAACTAACTTTGAGCTAAATAAAAAATGGAAATGATAATTTTCAATAGAAAATGAAGGTCACCACCCTAAAATGGGAAATGGTGCCCTCTTCGCCATATGGATAACCTTATACCACTCCTTCAGCACAACCAAAATAGGTTCCCTCAACCAACTGAGGAAAATATTTGATATTAAAAGGAGCTCAACATAGGGTCAACGCCCCCTCATCATACTCAAGACGAGGTCAATATATATAATTATCATCTCTAAACATGACTATATTGACATTCCCAAAAATGTCATGTCAGTTCCCTCCAATCTATGCTCACAACCAATAGGATAATTCACCTATAACTAACACTCATCACCATGTATCCTAAGAATTGGTTTTCAGGTTTAACCACACATCAATCATCTATGTCACCTGATTCATTCTTGAGGTCACCTCTACTATGGATGGAAATTCATCATCTAAACCACTACTCTCGTCAAACCAATCCCACATCGAGTCTCAGAAAACATCATTCCTAGGATCAAACCTAGAACCTCACTGATTTTAGATTTAACGGAACTTTGCAAAACCAGTGTATTCTTTCATCACACGAATCACTCCAACGAATCATCCAAATAAAGCTAAGTTGGTCCTTTTACACGGCATTGTGGTCACATTAATCTACAAGCTCCCTTGGAACTCATTTTAAAAAAGGATCACCTAACCTATGTGATGATTCATTCCACGACCTCCCTTTACCGAACATATTTCCTATCACGAGTGCCTACCCACACTCAAACTATATTAGAAATAGCTGAAACGTCGGTTGACTTGGCCAGGAACCCAAATATTCCTACCTAGAAAATATAGTATTAATAGTAAAGCACCCATGGAATTTTTCAAAATCTAAAGGAATCAATATTCCTATAACACAAAACATGAGAACCCGCCGTACCTTGATAACAAAAATGATCATACTACTCATCTCATTTCCAAAAATCGAAATAGGAAAACACAATAAAAATTCTCTCACATAGGTTTCCTTCAAACAAAATGGCTATCAACCTATAAGGGTCTAAGTAAAAATGAAGGTTCTATAGATATCTCACATAGACCATTAGAAAATATTCTCATAACCTGGTAACAAGGTATAACAACCTAAAAAAATGATAAAACCTATATAAACAAGGCAAAGAACAAAATGAACTACGATGGTTAAAACTGAAAACATGGCCTACAGGGACCATGATCCTCATCAAAATTCTTTATAAGTAATATCATCTTGGAGGTAATGATACAGAAAATGAAAAAGACTGAACTAATAGTCACCAAGCTTCCATATATAATAATATCTCCTCAAGGTCCAGTTCATAAGAAATTTCATGGAATCCTTTGACAATGTACTCATTGATCCATCTAGATAACCATGACCTAATACAGAAGACCCTAAAAGGGACATAACATAAATTCATCACGTTTAATATTGACATAATAGGGTTACTTCAGCTCTTGTGCATGTGGATTTAGTCATCAACACCAAAAAAATGCCTCAACCTAGATCCACATACCTTCCACCATAACGAAAAATATATATTCATGTAGGCCCAAAATAATAGATAGCAGTCATCAATAAGAATTTTCACTATCAGGTATACATGATGTGAATCCTATGTGCCAAATTTTATGCATGAGACGTATCTTACCATCACCTTCCAATAGTAAAAATATATTGAAGGCCAATATCTAATAGGAAAAGATTAATAAATCCGCAATAAATCATAACATCTGGACAACATGTGTATATATCTATGTGAATTTCATATACAACCATATAATTGCAAGTTAGAACAGTAATCCCATATCCTTGAAACCAATACTTCTTACCATAACATGTATAATCAATTCACTATTTTGATATCCATCACAGGTTCTGACACATTCCTAATACTCCTATCTTCTATATCCCAAATAGTAAAGTCAAGGATGATAATGAATTGATTAAACTTTGTAACCCACTAGATATTGGGACTATTCTAGTGGAGCATAGGCTGGGATATTAAAATTTAAAAAGGTCTAACTTTGGGTAGAAACCACCAAAGCATCGCTCAAATCCAGGTCCTTAGTTTCCACAAGTTGATTTTTCATATCGAGAGCTATATGATGCTACCACATTTTCTCCCTCTCTATTTCTCTTTCTCCTTATCATCATTTTCTCTCTCGATCCAGTGATGTAGGAGGTTCCCCTAGGTGTGTGAAAGAAGTCATAAGAAGAAATAAGTAAATTAAAAATAATGGAAAGAAAAGGAAAATAAAATAAAAGAAAAGGGGGATCAGGCCTGCCCCAGCTCCCAACTCGAGTTTATGCCTCTCCTAGGTAAAAATACCCATTACTGACTCAACGACGGAGAAAAATATCAATATGACAGTATATTCAAAAGATATTTCCAAATATACCTGCATGAATTTATTAAAATTTAACTATTTAGATATTATATATTAATTATTCCACTTAAATTCAAGTAGCTTATAATTCTACGAACTCCAATACTAGGGTAAACACCCTTTTACAGGTCCAACTGAGTGGTCTAAAATATTATCTGAGATAATCAGCTGAGAAAAAATAACCACTTTACCTCTGTATATTCATATGATATAAAAAAATTAAAATTTTCTACTCAAATCCTCCATATAGAAAACAAGGTTCCTTACAACAGGTGAGAAATAATCCTAGTAGGACAACCCAGTTATGATCCCATAAAAGTTTCTTCCACAAGCGAATGATCATGAAATATTATCATCTTAGCAGAGACACAACTAAAATGATATGTAATACATATAACATGAAACCATAATTGATTCTCGGGTCCATAATCCTAGTTAACTAGGAAATTTCTATCATGGATAAACATATTTAAATACACATAAATTGTTGTCCCATACATATAAATATATAGATAAATATGAATATATATTATTAAGGTGAATAGAAATACATAAAACCGACAATATTCAATTCATGGGTTTGTAATCCCAATCACATGGACATCCGGTGCAAGGTTATTGTGGTGGACATCCTACCACTCATTTCATGTATCGTTATGTCGATATATATGTCTATAATCACAATAAACATATACCTACATTATCTGGCACAAGAAATGTCTCTCAGTAAGCTACGTTACCACAGAGGGATTCTCATCCTAACACTAGGTTCACCAGTAATCACCTCCAATCACTATAAAGAATGATTCTAGGGATGTACATCTAGAAGACCTATAAATCGTTACTAAGAAAGACCTTATGCTATTCATTACATGTAAATCCAGTCCAACTTCTGATCCCTAGGTCCTTTTTAGCATGTGGTCATGACATTGAGACTCAAATGAATACTAAGGGGTTGGCCCTTAGGAGAATTGTTCGAGATATCACCATTGAGACTCTATTACCACCACTGAAGATCCAAATTTGGACATCATGCCCAACATAAATCATAGGTGTAAGAAACAATGCTCAACCCCATTTATATAAAAATGGATAATAAGACTGATCCCAAATAATACATCTAGAGTTCCTCATTGTATAAAAAATTGACAAGAGCATAGTCATCCTCTATAAGAAATATGTCGAGGAGAGGGTAATCATCATCTATATTACAAGAGTTTAGGTGATATTAATCATCCATTGAAAACCCAATGTTGAGGAGATCTTAATAATCCTCACTTAACCCATGATCCATGAAAAACATAATCATATATATCGTATATAAAACTAAGGAATGCAGAAACATCCTCATCCCTCAAGACAGTGTAATCATCCTCAAGTATCATTTCTAGGAATTCCATGCCTATATATCATAGTAGTAGGGTCAACAGCCAGATTCAAGGAAGAACATATGGAAATACCTATAATCTAATAATCAAATATATAGGCTCAACACCCATGTCCAAACTACTACATATGGTATACCAGTAAAAATAAGAGATAACATGGCTCAAAAGAAAAAACCAAGGAAGAATATCTGGTCATCCCCAAGAGAAAAAAATATACCTTATATTAGGATCAACAACAACCAACCAAGAATAACCTGTAGAGACACGAATCTTGACGTACATGGACATTACATTACTTTTGCAGAATACTTAGTACATAACAAAAACACACACACACAAGGAATGCAATAGTTTAGTGTCTTTGGAAACTCAGAATATAATCTTCTAATCGCGGTGAAATATCTTCAACATCTCCCATAAAGATCTTCCTTTTTTTCTACCTAAAACCTTTCTTTATATCCAGGGGAAATGAAAACATAAAAGGGTGAGCTCAAATGCTTAGTAAGGGTAAACAAAAGAAATATCAATCACATCATATTCATAAGAACATAACATTTTGGAAATCTTAACCTGCAAAAGAGATCATAATATCATAATATGGGATAAATCATAGTAGTGAAATGTAATCCCAATAATCACAACTTAAAACATGAAAATTTTTGGCATACACACATAATCAAAGAGAAGCATTTCTTGTTAGTTAAGACTCATTTCCAAGATTATCTTAGTGGACAAAGTCCATTTCTGAACCGAGTTCACTCCTCGTTTCAGTCCTGTTTCACTGAACCGGTTTAACCTGCCATTCCAGCCATGTCTATCTCATGAGATATAAAATCTTTACCCAATGAACTAGAGGGAGATATAGGTCCCACCCATCTCATAATGATACCATTCTTATGTGTGCCACAAAATCATAAACCATACATCACAGCATAACCCATGTAATAAAAATGGGAATCTTAAACATCATGACATCATAAAACAATTCATATAAGATAAAGGAATTAATTAAAATAATTCCATCAAAACATAATCAAATCAATGTAATAATAGGGATAGAAATATAACCCTATATTATCTTAGATGAAAAATAATTTTGATAAAACACTTGAACTCCATTCTTGAGGAAAATATCATTTCGACTTCAAAAACATTTTTGCTTTCTTAACATGTCAGAAAATTTTAAACTAAAAGAAGTTGATTAAAAATAAACATGAAAACTTGTAAAGGAATCTTCTTGGAAATAATGTTTTAAAAATCCATTCATGCCATATAAGTTAAAAAAACATTCTTCTTGTACTTTTTTTGAAAAAGTCAAAAAGTAACTCGTACGAAAAACAACAAAAGATTCCTTTAATATCTTTTACTAAAAACTCACTGAAGGGAAAAATTAGATTTAAACAATTTTAGGTGTATGGAAATAATATTAAATATTGAGGAAGCAAGGATGTGGATGATAAAATACACCCCAGTAAATACCAAAGTATAAACAATCTCGGATAAAAATGAGATTGTGATATTTTCCCTTACCGTAGGTCTGATTTGCTTCATAAGTGTCTGAACCTCCTGTATAATGATTTAAATATTGTCATTGGCTTATTCCAGAATCCTACTCATTGTTATGATATCATATATGGTTCACTTACGACTTTATATTACCCGTTCTTTTGTAAATTCCATGTTAAAGAGCGTTTTGGGTAAAATCGTTTCATTTGTCGTCCATGTTTTGACTTGTAATTATTGATATGATTACTTAGATCATGATTACTTAATTCAAGAATATAAAACATGATTTATATATAATATATATTTAGAATATACATATATATAATAGATCAGTAAATGGAAAGAAATACACCATTCATGGAGACAGTAGGCCGTACGTACGCATGAACACTGTTTTGGTTTCCTTATTGAGTTGAATGGAATTAAGTAGATGAAATACACATATATACACATAAATCCAGTATCATTATTATGTAATATATTTAATGATTACTTATTATATATACTTTATAATCATTCATGAATGGTTAATGTGGAGAATGAATCTCATTGCATCGTGGAGACGGCAGTCCGTACGTACGCACGAGCGATGATATCGTTCTCATGATCTTGGAATTGTATTGGAGTGTATGTATACTATTTAAGAATCAATATCACTTTAAAATAATCATATATATTCATTCTTTACACCATTATACCCATCAAAGTATGGTGGTGGTGGAAAATAGATTACACCACGGCGTGGAGATGGTATTCCGTACGTACGCACGCGCGGTGATTTCATTTTCCGAAGGATGGATAGATGGTGAAATAGGGTTTTTTAATACTTATAATAACATATCAGTATATGAGTGATACTGATGTTATTACTTCATAATGAAACAACTAAATAAGAAGAATTTGAAGAAGAAATAAAGTTGAATGAATTGGTAACAGACATTACCTCTTCTTTGAAACGCCTCTTTGAGATCTCCTTTTTGGGCACTAAAATTGGTCTTTGAAGAAGACCAGGACCTCTAAGATGTTTCTAGGGAAGTGGATAGGAGAAATTTTCAGGGTTTGGCCGAGCTTGAAGGCTCAAAGTGGTGTGAGGAAGAGGGGGAGGAGAT
Organism: Viscum album; assembly: GCA_963277665.1. Classification (NCBI taxonomy): domain Eukaryota; kingdom Viridiplantae; phylum Streptophyta; class Magnoliopsida; order Santalales; family Viscaceae; genus Viscum; species Viscum album. The sequence goes on along the minus strand of OY728134.1, from coordinate 1,313,609,076 downwards.
GCCCTTTTATAAGGGAGGAGAGGGGCACCTTTGGAAAACTAAAAATATTATTTTATTATAAAGCCAAATTCGGTTTTAAATAGCTCCAAATTGATTTATTTCGAAGCTAAGATGGGGATGGGTCGAAAGCCTCTCATCCAATAGAATTTATACAAGTTTAGGTTCCTATTTTAATCTTATCATTTATATTTAACTTTAAGTTATATAATTTTACTTTTACCGTGTCTCTTTGTGTTCTTACACTATAAGGTTAATAAACATACTATAACAAGCCAAACGAACCCCAAGTTGTTTATTATTAATATATATAACCTTATTTAAGTCATTTGGCCGAACCTTAGATTTTTAGAAATAAATAAAAATTAATAATATAATATTTGTTTTAAAAACTATTTTATGTCAATTTTGACACTATTTAGAAATTGATTTTTGTGAAAATCATAACAGAATGTTTAGTTCGAAAACAGTTACTTAAATCAATAATAACAAGTCATATTAACCTAGAAAAGTAGTGTAATTCATAAAAAGTCTCAAATTATATTTATTTGGGTATTTATAACATCAATTATGTCAATATTCCATTAATAAGATAATTACTGCATCATATTTGTGTCATAAATAAATTAAATTATATAAAGTCTAAAAATTACAAATAAAATATAATTATCTAAGAAGTATTTTTATCTTTCTAATGAATATTTATAGTTGAATTTATTTTATGTATAACCCTATATTAAAAATGATATACTTATTAAACATTGATTTTAACTATTTTAACCCTTCTTTAAATAAATTAATAATAAATGTCCTAATCTAATCCAAGTGAGCCTAATTGGTCATATGTTATTCCTAAGGTTGTTTTTGGTCTAATTAAACTTGTCCAATAGAATTAGGATATGTGTTAGGGTAATAATAATATCATTTTTACCCTTAATTACCCTATTTACTTTTAACTGTGGTAAATAAAAGTAAAAAGTTACTATTCAAAAAAAAATATTTTCATCTCATTGAACCACATTTTACTTACTGGCATAAATCATGTCTCTTGGATTTTTTAAATTCCACTAACAGAAGTGGTAAAATTAATTTTTATGAAAAATTCATTTTTTAACTACCACTTAGTGGTTTCACTATTCATCAAAAAATGAAAGTTTCCAGAAAAATACCAGAAATTAGGCCTAAGCTATATTTGTTATTATTAACTCAAAAATTATGTCTATTTTACCAAATTCAAAACATATCAGTTGAATTAATTAATTTATAAATTAATTCCTGTCGTCAAAACAAATAGCACGTTCTTAAGAGATAATAACTATCAAAAGATTGACACTTGTTTATGTCTGGTTTAAATGTGAAATTAAATCTAATGAAAAACATTGTATTAAATTGTAAAAATATATTCTAAATATAATTTAAAACAACTCAATTTAATAATTTATCACTATTAATTATTTCGATTGAAAAAGTTGTTTTTAATTAAAATTTAGTAATTTTCACTATTCATCAAAATATGAATGTTATCCGAAAATTACCAAAATTTCATCTTAAGATAATTTCGATATTCCGAATCCAAAAATGAAGTCCATTTTGAAAAATAAAATTTAAAAATTATTAAAAAGTGGTTATTACTATTCATAACGGCTAGTTTTAATAATATTTTAATAGCATATTTTTGTTTAGTGAAACTCATTATTGCCTACTACACATGATATCGAGGAAGGTCGCGATTGCGTGTAATACAAGTCAAGTCAAGGATGCGTGTTGTGCAAGATTATTTTTGTGTAGCGTACAACACGAGACATTAATGAAATTAAAAAGAATACTTTTCATAAAATCTTGGGGTGTTACATTCTACCCCCCTTAAAATGAATTTCGCTCTCGAAATTCATCGGGGTTATAAATGGTTTACTACTCGAAAGTTTCTTTAATATAAACCCAAATCGTAAAAAGGAATACCAAAGCCAATATTTAATAACAAAAGTATGAAACGTAATAGTTACCCAAATAAACTAATCACTGGGTTTCCACATAGGTGAAAATATGGATATGGAAGAGAAACCCAACCATCTTGTTCTGATGGAGAGTGGTAGAGAACATGGCTATAGAAAAGCCAGAAATCACAAAGCCATAAATTTGTGATGATCTAAGGTACCATCTGATTCATCAGATATAAGAGCACTAGGACAACATTTTTGGTTTTGAAGATCATTTCCCCTAAAGTTGATGAAATTGGAATTAGAAGAAATACTTTTGTGATTTTGGTGTAGTCTCACCGTTAGTCATTCTTTTTACAATTTACACATCATCTATTAAAGAAATAAATTTGAATTTGTCATTCGTGATGTGTTAGCAGATCATGTGATAGAATGAGGGGTCATTCCATCTGTCTCAGACAAAAGGTTAGAAAAGTTATCAAAAAATACGTAAGTCCATCTATAGTGAGATTAATCATATATGGTTCCTATAATGGACTTATACTTCTTATATTATACTTCTTAATATAATAAAACTAGTTTCTACTAAACAGGGACTTCCTGTAGGCCAGTGGTAGGCGATAAAGGCCAGTCGCACTTCGGTTGTGGGTTCAATTCCCACAGCCTTGTCCGATGCGATGGGTTGTCGCCCGTCCTGTAGGTTGTCCTTTTTCTAAAACTATATTACTATAACATCCCATCAATAATATCGAAAAATACTAACTTATGTCCAACATAATACATTCCAATATTTAGGCTTATCTAAAATACTTCGGTCCAAGCTCATAGTATAAAGAAAATGATTACTTGAAATGTCACATAACAATCACATGAATGCCATAATTTATCCCCATATATCATAAGATATATCTTTTGGTCAAATTACAAACATGTGAATACCTTAATCATGTATTCTCTTGAAGAATGAATACCCATTGAACCTTAGTGAAAACATGAATGCAGTTAAAAGTTAACACTTTCCACAAACCAAAATCCTTAAAATTCTTTATAATCAAACCATGATATCACTTAGTCCTTATATCAGTCATGAGCTCATGAATACTGTTAAACATTTCATTTTCTCATTTTCCCTTCATTATGTGCATATCATCTTATTTCCAAAAATATCTCAATCACTTTCCATGGTTACCGATACCATAAAATTATTGAATACCACAATAGACCAATACATAAATATTCCAATATTCCATGATACTATATACAACATTATTTTGGAATCCCATTACATAAACACTTAATCATTCCACCACATCGTTGTCATATTCAAATTCTCCAATAGTGATCGCATGTGACTTCCCTTTGTCCTTTGCCTTAAGTGGTTGCTCATGTAGATCATCACTAACCCTTAGATTAGGGCATTTATTAGCATAATTCCCCATTTCCTTGCACTTAAAGCATTGAAATGTTGGTGGTGCGTTCTCTGCAGTCTTTTCTTTATTAACATCATTAGAAAACCTTTTTCCATTACTTCGACACTCAGCTGCTCGATGACCTTATTTTCCACACTTAAAACATTTTCTAGTCCCTTTAAGACAATATCCAACATGATTCTTTCCACACTTTGAGCATAAGGAAATAATCATCTTCTTTTCACCATTATTCTGAGATTTCTCCTTGAACTACATCTTTCGTTTCTTGTCAAAACTATGACATGGATAAGTAACACCAACTTCCATTTCTACCTTGATAGAACAACGCACAATTTCTTCATAGCTACTGAAGTCTCTTATAGCTAATGCCCTTCGAAGACTTGGTTTTAAGCCACTGAAGAATCGATCAACTTTACTTTCAGGTTGGATGATAAATCCAGATGCATACCTTGCAAGCCTTGTAAAATTCACTTCGTATATACCAACAGATTCATCATCCTTTTGATTTAGTTCAAGAAACTCATTCTCCATCTTTGTTCGAAGAATACGAGGGAAGTAATTATTGAAAAATAAGTTCTTAAACTTGTCCCATTCCATGGACTCAATTTCATCTCTTGGCCTCGTATTCTTGATAAGATTCCACCATTGATCAGCATCACCTTCCAAACGATATACTGTTAAGATGTCTTTGTCATGTTCAGAACATTGAAGAACTGAAAATATCTTTTTAGTGGTAATGATCCATTGTTCAGCAACAAGTGGATCAGAAGACCCACTGAAAGAAGGTGGACGTTGCCTCATGAAGGAATCAATAGAATATTGTTCCCTTCTCTGCTTATTTGGAAGTCCAGAATGATTCATAGCTTGTGTAAGTATAGAAATAAGATTTTTCACTCCATCTCCCATAACATTTGTTTGTTCAGGAGGAAAATCATTGCATTGTCCATTAAATTGATCAACACGGTTCCTTCGGGTTCCAGCCATTGTCAAAAACCCAAAAAGAATAGTGTGAGAGGCAAAAATCACGCTATGGAAAACAAAATAATAAAGGGAGAGTACCTTCAATATCTAACATCTTAGGTTACCGTAATTCTAGCACTATAACCTATACTTATACTTAACCTTAGGGATATCCCTATACATACCTTAGAAATATCTATAGGGATCTCACTAAAGTTCTCGCATCCTAGTTTCCAAAGGTTGACTAATCCTTTCCTTTGATACCAACTATAGAGACCTGAAGCTTGACGTACATGGACATTACATTACTTTTGCGGAATACTTAGTACATAACAAAAACACACACAAGGACCGTAATAGTTTAGTGTCTTTGGAAACTTCGAATATAATCTTCTAATCGTGGTGAAAGATCTTCAACATCTCCTATAAAGATCTTCCTTTTTTTCTACGTAAAACCTTTCTTTATATCCTGGGGAAAAGAAACCATAAAAGGGTGATCTCAAATGCTCAGTAAGGGTAAAAAAAAAGAAATATCAATCACATCATATTCATAAGAACATAACATTTTGGAAATCTTAACCTGTAAAAGAGATCATAATATCATAACATGGGATAAATCATAGTAGTGAAATGTAATCCCAATAATCAAAACATAAAACATGAAACTTTTTGGCGTACACACATAATCAAAAAGAATCATTTCTTGTTAGTAAAGACTCATTTCCAAGACTATCTTAGTGGACAAATTCCATTTCTGAACCGAGTTCACTCCTTGTTTCAGTCCTGTTTCACTGAACCGGTTTAACCTGCCGTTCCAGCCATGTCTATCTCATGAGATATAAAATCTTTACCCAATGCACTGGAGGGAGATATAGGTCCCACCCATCTCATAATGATACCATTCTTATGTGTTCCACAAAATCATAAACCATACATCATAGCATAACCCATGTAATAAAAATGGGAATCTTAAACATCGTGACATCATAAAACAATTCATATAAGATAAAGGCATTCATAAAAATAATTCCATCACAACATAATCAAATCAATGTACTAATAGGGATAGAAACACAACCCTATATTATCTTAGATGAAAAATAATTTTGATAAAACACTTGAACTCCATTCTTGAGGAAAATATCCTTTCTACTTCAAAAACATTTTTCCTTTCTGAACATGTCATACAATTTTAAACTAAAATAATTTAATTAAAAATAAACTTGAAAACTTGTAAAGGAAGCTTCTTGTAAATAATGTTTTAAAAATCCATTCATGCTGTATAAGTTAAAAAACATTCTTCTTGTACTTTTGTCGGAAAAGTCAAAAAGTACCTCGTACGAAAAATGAGAAAATATTCCTTTTATATCTTTTACTAAAAACTCACCGAAGGGTAAAATTGGATTTAAAAATTTTTTGGTTTATGGAAATAATATTATATATTGAGGAAACATGTATGTGGATGATAAAATACACCCCAGTAAATACCAAAGTTTAAACAATCTCGGATAAAAATGAGATTGTGATATTTTCCCTTACCTTTGGTTCGATTTGCTTTGTAAGTGTACGAACCTCCTGTATAATGATTTAAATAATGTCATTGACGTATTCCAGAATCATAATAATTGTTATGATATCATATATGGTTCACTTACGACTTTATATTACCCGTTCTTTTGTAAATTCCTCGTTAAAGAGCGTTTTGGGTAAAATTGTTTCATTTGTCGTCCGTGTTTTGACTTGTAATTGTTCATATGATTACTTAGATCATGATTACTTAATTCCAGAATATAAAACATGATTTATATATAATATATATTTAGAATATACATATATATAATAGATCAGTAAATGGAAATAAATACACCGTTCATGGAGATGGTAGGTCGTACGTACGCATGAATGCTGTTTTCGTTTCCTTATTGAGTTGAATGGAATTAAGTAGATGAAATACATATATATACACATAAATACTGTATCATTATTATGTCATATATTTAATTATTACTTATTATATATACTTTATAATCATTCATGAATGGTTAACGTGGATAATGAATCTCATCGCGTCGTAGAGACGGTAGTCCGTACGTACGCACGAGCGATGATATCGTTCTCATGATTGTGGAATTGTATTGGAGTGTATGTATACTATTTTAGAATCAATATCACTTTACAATAATCATATATATTCATTATTTACACCATTATACCCATCCAAGTAAGGTGGTGGTGGAAAATATATTACACCACGGCGTGGAGACGGTATTCGTACGTACGCACGCACGGTGATTTCATTTTACGTAGGATTGATAGATGGTGAAATAGGGTTGTTTAATACTTATAATAACATATAAGTATATTAGTGATACTGAAGTTATTACTTCATAATTAAACAACTAAATAAGAAGAAGTGGAAGAAGAAATAAATTTGAAAGAATTGGTAACGGACATTACCTCTTCTTTGAAACGCCTCTTTGAGATCTCCTTTTAGGGCACTAAAATTGGTCTTTGAAGAAGACTAGGACCTCTAGGATGTTTCTAGGGAAGTGGAGAGGAGATATTGGCAGGGTTCGGCCGATCTTTAAGGCTAATAGTGGTGTGAGGAAGAGGGGGAGGAGGTGCCCTTTTATAAGGGAGGAGAGGGGCACCTTTGGAAAACTAAAAATATTATTTTATTATAAAGAAAAATTCGGTTTTAAATAGCTACAAATTGATTTATTTCGAAGCTAAGGTGGGGATGGGTCGAAATACTCTCATTCAATAGAATTTAGACAAGTTTAGGTTCCTATGTTAAGCTTATCATTTATATTTAAATTTAATATAGATAATTTTACTTTTACCGTGTCTTTTTGTGTTCTTACACTATAAGGTTAATAAACTTACTATAACTAGCTAAAAAAACCCCAAGTTGTTTATTATTAATATATATAACCTTATCTAAGTAATTTGGCCTAACCATAGATTTTTAGGAATAAATAACAATTAATAATGTAATATTTGTTTTAAAAACTATTTTATGTCAATTTTGACACTATTTAGCAATTGATTTTTGTGAAACTCATAACAGAATGATTAGTTCGAATAATGTTACTTAAATCAATAATAACATGTCATATTAACCTATAAAATTAGTGTAATTCATAAAAAGTCTCATATTGTATTTATTTAGGTATTTATAACATCAATTATGTCAATATTTCATTAATAAGATAATTACTGCATCATATTTGTGTCTTAAATAAATTAAATTATATAACATCTAAAAATTACAAATAAAATATCATTATGTATTAAATCTATTTATATTTCTAATGAATATTTATAGTAGAATTTATATTATGTATAACCCTATATTAAAAATTATATACTTATTAAACTTTGATTTTAACTATTTTAACCCTTCTTTAAATAAATTAATAATAAATGTCCTAATCTAATCCAAGTGGGCCTAAATGGTCATATTTTATTCCTAAGGTTGTTTTTGGTCGAATTAAACTTGTTCAATAGAATTAGGACATGTTTTAGGGTAAGAATAATATCATTTTTACCCTTAATTACCCTATTTACTTTTAACCTTGGTAAATAAAAGTAAAAAGTTACTATTCACCAAAAATTATTTTAATCTCATTGAACCACATTTTACTTACTGACATCAACCGTATCTCTATGATTTTTGAAATTCCACTCATAGAAGCGGTAAAATTAAGTTTTATGAAAAATTCATTTTTTAACTACCACTTAGTGGTTTTACTATTCATCAAAAAAATGAAAGTTTCCAGAAAAATACCAGAAATTATGCCTAAGCTATATTTGATATTATGAACTCAAAATTGACGTATATTTTACCAAATTCAAAACATACCAGTTGCATTAATTAATTTAAAAATTAATTCATGTCGTCAAAACAAATAGCGTGTTCCTAAGAGATAATAACTATCAAAAGATTGACACTTGTTTATGTCTGGTTTAAATGTAAAATTACTTCCAATAACCAACATTGTATTGAATAGTAAAAATATATTCTAAATATACTTTAAAACCACTCATGTTAATAATTTATCACTATTAATAATTTCGATTGAAAAAGTTGTTTTTAATTAAAATTTAGTAATTTTCACTATTCATCAAAATATGAAAGTTATCCGAAAATTACCAAAATTTCACCCTAAGCTAATTTTGATATTCCGAATCAAAAAATGAAGTCCATTTTGAAAAATAAAATTTACCAAATTTCAAAAAGTGGTTATTACTATTCATAACGGCTAGTTTTAATAATATTTTAATAGCATATTGTTGTTTAGTGAAACTCATTATTGCCTACTACACACGCTATCGAGGAAGGTCACGATTGCGTGTAATACAAGGCAAGTCAAGGATGCGTGTTGTGCAAGCTCCTTTTGGTGTAGTGTACAACACAAGACATTAATGAAATTAAAAAGAATACTTTTCATAAAATCTCGGTGTGTTACATAACCTCTGGTGAAAATCACTACATCAGCAATAAATATATGAATTCATAAATAGAAGAGTGAGGAGGGTTGAACACATAAACCACACACTAATAACATGTCCCAATAGGATTACATGTTTAGTATGAGTTTTAAGGTAACACCATCTACCATCTCTACCCAAACCATACGTACTTTCTTAGGGTCAGTTAATCAATGGGGTACCCATTAGGTCCCTCAAATAGAAGAACAAAAGAGAGGAATCCTAATTGGGATCCTCATTAGAAATGGTAAAAGGAGGAATCCTACATTGGATCCACTAATGGTAATAAAATTAAGAGGCATCCTATTTAGTGTCATAGGAACAGTTTACATGTAAATGGATCCTACTAGGGACTCCATAGGTTGGAATTTATTCCATGGATTCTCTTGGGGATTCCTTAGAGAAATACAACATAAGAACTTATTAGGATGAAACATAAATACATGAATCCTATAGGGGATCTTAGAATTCAACTAACCTCACGAACTCCTAGGACATGAGGGTACATCTCTCTACAGATACATCCTTAAGGGGAAAGTAACCCAAGAATTGGTCTCAATAGATATATCAAAGATCATATCTGATAAAAGGGTTCTAAACTAGGTCATTCAAAACACTAAACTTGTTATTCTCATTCAAGTTTATCTCAAGAAGTTCCAAAATTTTATTATATGAGGATGAACCTCTCCATTTAGATAGAATAATGAAAAATCCTCCCAAGAGACAAAAAAACCTCACAGGTCGTACCATCCCAATATAAATGAAATGATACTCAGAATGGAATACTCATGGATGTTGTTTTTACTTCAGGATGAAAATATACAAAAAATCCTAAAAATAGTGGAAATGGAGGATTACACAGCATGTGTACCCTGGTACATAACGTGTACCATCAGGGACCCACATGGGTGTGTACTCTTGCCTATACATGGAGTGTAAATGCCTAAGTACTTGATGTGTTTAACACATACATGGAATGTACCCTACATGTGGCAAATGCATGTGTACCTCCCATGGCCTGTCCATGTATTATTCCTAGACATATATATCAACACGGGATGCAACCCACATGGGGTATGATCATATTCTATACACAGCCAGTGCCCCTTCCATGGGAAGCATGGATGGGTACTCGGCTACATAGTTGATCCCTAGTACACAGTGTGTATTGACCATACATGGTGTATACATTGAAAATGAATCTTCCCCAATTAGGAAGAACACACTCTACGTGCTCCCTGGACCACACGTTATGAAGATGGGTTTTCCTGAACGGATACCTTTAAAACACCCAAAACCCCCATTTTCTCCCCAAAAACAGTAGATCAGACCAAGATGGTTCATAAGAATGAATTAAATGTTATCTAAACTATATAAAAAAATTTATATGGGGTTATAGAGTGAAAAAATAAAAAACAACCAACCTTTGATAAAAAAACACGATTGCATCGCCCATTTTCCTTGTCCATAGTTGTCGTACGACAATTCGGCACATCTAGAGATCAATGATGGTACCTCCTTTTCTTCATAACTATTTCTCTATTTACCTCACCCTCTATCTCAGTAACACAATAGAGTAATCCCCATGGGTACGTATGCGATAATACAGTGGAGGAAAGAATAATAGAAAAAAAAAAGAAAATATGAAAAAAAGAAAAATAAATATGGGGCATGGCCCCAACTACCAAACGGAGTTTGTGCCCCACCTTGAGAAAACTCCTAGTTCTTAACATATCGACTAAGAAGAAATAAAAATATAACAATATATACAAATTAATTACCAAACGAATTGGAGTGAAAAAATTAGTATTTAATTTATTAAATATTAAATATTAATTATTCTACTAAAATTTGAATGGATCATATTTAAACCAAACTTATGTCCTACAGTAAAAACCCTATTGTATGACCAACAAAGTGTTCATAAAAATTATATGAAAACACTAACTTGGGGAAAATATAAGGTTACCCTTTATTATCATCTAAAAGAGAATATTTATATTTTTTCTCATAATTTTCATCCATAAAAACATGGGACCATTAATTAAGGATCTCTCACTCTCATATTTATTATAAAACAACTCTTTTATGTTATGTCTCTTAATAAAAATTTTTTTATGTAGGGATATCTTCTTCAATATCCCCCTTTCTATCCATTTGATGTCTAAATTATGAGAAACCCATTTTTATATCATTAGTCTCTCCCATGAACCTATATTTACACCTATTAGAAAGTTGAAATTTAGTATTGGATAATTTCCTTCTAATATTTATTCAAGAATCATATTCAATTTATGAATTTTATTCCCCTTTATTATTGTTGGTATATATTTTTACACATATCCCTTCCTAACCATTTTATTTACAAATTATGAGAAACTCATTTCCCTCATCGAACCATTCTATTTTTCTTTAATTACTATCATTATGATTCTGGAATTTCAACACAATTTTACATGACGAAACAATTGTGTAATGAATACCCATACCCATTTCCTATAAGGGTTTTTCACCATTATGTACATATAATTTTTTGATTGGGGGCGTATAATATATATCCAAAGTCCTTGATTATGTAATAAAATGTGATGTTAAATGATTCAAGGTTATATGATCTATATTCCACACATATTCATGCGAATGAAATGAGTGTGATAGGTGAACCAAAATTGTATAGAGCTGTAATGCATTGTGTAATGTTTTATTCTCATGATATGTTTTTCAAGGGATTATATAGAGATCGTAATCCATCATGGGACTTTCCCAATTTTTATTTCTTGGAATCTAACCTTGACCTATTCTTAAGATTCGATGTTTAATGTTGTCATCACATTTTCACAACGTTTCCTTTATGTTATCACGCGATATCATGACTCATTGTTCATTTTTATGATTCTCACCCATTTCATGACTCATTGATATTCCTATTTTCTAAATGTAATACTTTCATCATTTTATGCCATTTTTATCCCTTATTGGGCTTTATAGCTTACCCCTTTCTTCTGTATGTCCCTAGGTTATCCCTGCTTATTTTAAGTATGATGGAATAATATGAACATGTTATGAAAGATACCAATAATGAGTATTTATTCTATCACGACCCGTCCTTGGGGCCTGTGCTGTGACTACCCTAATCCCACCTTCCATAGGATAGGGGCTGCCGACTAGCACCAATGGCATAAATCCCTAAGCTAGGAAGGCATTGCCTTTATAGGAGTAACACACACACAAACAGTGTAAGTAGAAAGTAAAGCACTAAGTGAATACTATATACAGAAATTAGTACTGAAAGAAAAGGGGGCTAGAAATACAAGCCCAATAGTAAAGTACAGGTACAATGGAAAGCAAGTACAACTTTAAAAGGGAAAACAACTGAAAGGAAAAAAGGGAAGATCCAGGATCGTCCACTGAGTATCCTACCTGAAGGGTAGGTATATATGTCTACCTCGGCACACCACGTCTATCGGTCCACTCTGTATACCATCTCACCGAGTGGTCCACCTCTGAGAACCGTCTGGTCTCGGCTCGCTCTTGGACTCTGTCAATGTTGTCAGTTGTCTGCATCCAACACAACGAGGTGCGGGCATAGCCCGTGCAGGGGTGAGTGTAACGATACTCAGTAGGGACCCTGAGACCCTCGAAGGTCTCCCAGAATCCACGAACGATAAACCACAGAAGAAATATACAATCACATAATATCAAACAATCCTACTTAGGTATATACCCATACTTATACATAAGTTATCAATTACAGTTCGGCTCCAACTCTCGAGCCCAAGCACAACCCAGTCCACAAAGGAAGTAAAGTCAATAACATCATTGATAATGATTGAAAATCAAGACTCATCTCACATAGGTATACATCTTTTGTATAGAGATAGAGATGATAAGATGTAGTCACTAATTCATTTAAGCTGTCAGACCCACATTGGATACAGGACCAACTAAGTTGTCGGACCCACACAAGATATAGGACCAGCTACTCTGTCGGACCCACACAGGATATAGAACAGAAGTCAGAACTATTGAACCCACGTAGGATTCAAGAACAACAGTCATCATTGTCGAACCCATGGAGGATCCTGGTTCAGTAATCGTCGTTGTCGAACCCACGTAGGATTCCAGTACAGTAGTCGTCACAACCAACTCTAGGGTTCCCGCACACAGCACCCTCGATTCTAGGAGGGTCCGCTCCTCGATCCAAGTGTTGATACATCAACTAAGTCCTGAGTTGATGGATCCCATAATTATGTATCAACAAAAGGAACCCAACACGATAGGCATCGCGTCAATCAGACGCCCGGTCTGAGAGTTATTGACATTTTCGTTCCAGGGGATCGGTTGGATTTACGCTCATTCCAAACCCGGTCATTTTCCAAATTTTCCCAAAACACACTGAGAGTATTGCAGAAGGAACATCTCATCATGAGGATCTTAGTGCCGTAGATGGCGCGTCGATCAGACGCGTGGTCTAGAAGTTATTCACGTTTATGCGAAACGTGCCCAACCCGTCAAGCCCAGTGGGCTGGCAGGTCGGCCCGACCCGGTTCAGTGGTTCGGCCCGACCCAGTGGAGCGTGTACCACCCGTGGACCCAGCCTGGTGGGTCCGACCCAGTTGGGGGGTCGGCCCGACCCGGTGGGGAGCGGCCCACCCGTGGACCCGGCCCACGATTGCAGGCCGGTTCGGTTTGCTCGGCGGCGCGGAGCGACGCTACCCGTCCTCTTCCCAGTCGGCCATAGCCGGCCAGTTCTTTCTGACGAAAGCAGCCCATAGTCTTCTCTGCAGCGCGTTGCCAAGTGGGCACCGAGGTCCTCCATCCCGGCTAGTTCGGTTCGTCCGAGCGGCCCGTGGATACAGGCCGCAGTTTCCTCCACACAGCCGGCACGACAACGCTTGTCCACCACCGCCATGGCCAGGCTAGGCCGTGTCCTTTTTTCACCACCACCATCAGTCATCACCACCTTCGATCGCCGCCGCCTCTTCCGACTGCCGCGACTATCTTGGTCGTGGTATCCTTCCTCCAACACGGTGCGACGACACCGTGCCCTTCCGACTCCACCTTCGTCGCCAATAAAACCAACAAGTATGGGGGAGGTTCGGGCCGTGTTCATGTGGCCCAAAACCTCCTCATTACAACATTAATAGTTGTAAATTTAAATTACGCAAAAATATAGACGATGTTCAGAAATATAAACAACTCAAAACAACCCCTACCTCAAAAACGGTGCTCGCTCGGTAGAGTTGCAGGAAAGAGGGTGGACGTCAATTTTTTTGATGTTGGGAAACATTCGAGGATGGAGTGTCGTCAATGTTCCTTGTGGGAAGCATCTAATTTCTTAATTTGGAAGGAGGTCGAAGAAATTAAGATGGGCGTTCTTCGTGGGCGTCGCCGTTCTTCGTTGAGAGATTATTATTCCCTCAAGAGTTCTTCTCCTCTCCTTTTTTTTCTCCCAACAAAGATTATGCCAACCCAATTAAAAGAATGTAACATCTTCTTTTATTGTTGGAAAAATAAGTTTGAATAATTCAATTTAATTCAAATTAGATTAATTAAGTGTGGCACTAATTAATCTTATGTGTTGGCACATTTATGAGAGGAGGTGAAAGGTTTAAAATTCAAAAGAAGGGAGGTGAAAGATTTTAAGAGTTAGAGGGGGTTTCAAGGGGAATTGAGAGGTTTAGGTTCATGTGGGCCCCACCACACATTATCCTCTCATGGGAGGTTATGTGGGATGTGGGACCCACCTCCAACTCATCTTTGGAGAAAATAACCACCCCTTAACAAAAATTATGTAACACATAATTTTTTTAGTTTATTAAGAATTCCCAAAAATTAACATTCAACCTGTATAAAATGAAACTATGGTAAAGGTCCCCTTAAGAGAATACTGGCACTGGGAGTTCATCGGTATCCTCATATTTTGATTCCAAGCACCGGTTCAAAAGATAGAAAAACCCGCATGTACGTTTACTGAACATACCTGAATAAAAACATCAGAAAATTATTCCGGGCACATTGGGCCTTGAAATTAAGTGCCGTCAGAAACTGCGGACTTGTAAAATTTCAAAGAATTTAAGAAAAAAAATTCCTTTGAAATTTCCAGGTCTTTACATTACCCCACCTCAGGGCTTTACATCCCCATAAAGCTAAAACACACACTAGGGAAACAAATGAGGGTACTGACCATGCATATAAGCCTCCCACTCCCATGTGCTCTCCTGGAGGTTCCCGTGCTGCTAGCGAATGAGCACCAGAGTAATTGACCGTCCACGTAGGACCTGCTCTCGTCGATCCTCAATCTCCACTAGAACATCCATGAAAGTCGCCTCGTCATCGATGTCCAGCTCCCCGTGGTCGATGATGTGGGATGGGTTGGGCACATATATCCTTTACTGAGATACGTGGAAGACGTCGTGCACCCGATGCAACCGAGGTGGAAGGGATGGGCGGTAAGACACCTCGCCTACTCTGTTGAGGACCTAGAATGACCTGATGAATTGCGGAGATAACTTTCCGCCCACCCAAATCTCTGTAGATCTCGTCGGGGTGAGACCCGTAAGAAGATGTGGTCGCCAGCCTCGAACTCCAGTGGTCTCCGTCTCATATCAGTATATGAATTATCTATGCTATGTGTAATCTTCATCCACTCCTAGATGATTTGCACCTTCTCCATCATAGCCTGCACCATCTCTGGTCCTACAAGTGCTGACTCCCCTGGGTCAGTCCAACAAAGAGGTGATCTGCAAGGTCTGCCATACAGTGGCTCGTAAGGTGCCATCCTGATGGTGGAGTGGTAGTTGTTACTGTATGCAAACTCCACCAAGGGTACGTGATCCTCCCAGCTGTGACCAAAGTCAAGGATTCATTCACAGAGAATGTCCTTGAGAGTCTGAATGGTCATCTCAGTCTGACCATCCGTCTGAGGATGGAAGGTGGTGCTCAAGCAAAGCTGCATCCCAAAAGCCTCCTGCAACCCCTTCCATAGCTGGGAAGTGAAACGGGCATCCCGATTGGAGACAGACGTTGATGGCACGCCATGAAGCTGTTCTATCTCATGTTTGTAGAGGTTTCCCAAGCTATCTACTAAGCCTTGTTCTCGGATTGGTAGGAAGTGGGCCGACTTGGTGAGTCGGTCAACAATCACCCATATAGAGTTGTGTCCTCTGGATGTACATGGAAGTCCCATCACAAAATCGATGGATATCTCATCCCACTTCCACTCTAGGACCTCTAAGGGCTGTACCAAGCCTGCTGGTACCTGGTGCTCTGCCTTCACCCGCTGACAAGTGAGGCACCATGAGACAAACTCTGCTACTGCCTTATTCATATCCGACAACCAGTGTTGTCATCTGAGGTCATGATACATCTTCACCACTCTTGGGTGTACCTATAAGGGGGAAGTGTGGAACTCCCTCAACACCTCCTCTTGTAGTGCAACTGGTACCATGGTACATCCTCTGAAGAGGATGACGTGCTCCCCACCATCAGAAAACCCATCAGGTGCCTGCCCTGAGGATATCTGAGCACGTCACGTCTCACAGTCAATGTCCCCATGTTATGCCTCTCTAACTCACTGTAGAAGTAGAGGAGTGACCGTGAGAGACTATAGAAAGGCTGCTCCATCTCTATCCATAAAGGATATCTGCAGCGCGACCAGCTACTCCGTCGCCTCTCCTAGCAGTTGAATGCCTGATCTCTTGCTGAGAGCATCTGCGAAAATGTTCCCCTACCTAGGAGTATAGACTATCTCAAAGTCATAGTCTTGGAGGAAATCTAGCCATCGTAGCTGTCTCAGGTTCAGGTCATTCTGCGAGAAGATGTACCTGAGACTCTGGTGGTCAGAGTAGACTGTAAAATGATCACTCATCAGATAGTTCTGCCACATCTTCAAGGCGAAGACCACTGCTGCTAACACCAGGTCTTGGGTAGCGTAGTTATACTCATGTTGTCTCAACTACTGTGAAACATAGGTGATCACCACTCGGTCCTGCATCAGGACACACCCGAGTCCGGTCCCTGATGCATCACAGCAAACTAGGTACCCTATTCCCTCCTATGGTAGCCTCAAGATGCGTGCACTGGTCAACCTCTGCCTCAAATCCTGAAAACTCTACTAGCATATCTCTGAACACATGAAGGGTTTCCCCTTCTTTTTCAATGCCAAAAGCGGTGGTGTAACTCTAGAGAAGTCTGAAAAAAATCTTATATAATACGCAGCCTGACCCATGAAACATCGCACCTCCGTCACACTCCTGGGTGTCTCCCAAGAATGTACTGCCTCGATCTTCGCTGGATTCACTACAACTCTAGCCCTATGAGATGATGTGTCCCAAAAAATGAACCTCTTGAATCTAGAACTGGCACATCGAGAGGTTACCATAATGCTGGTTCTCTCAGAGTGTGTCCAGTACAAATCGCAAATGGTAGGTGTGCTGATCCTCAGTAGTTGATTAAATCAGTATGTCTTCGATGAAGACTATAACAAAGCGATCGAGGTAAGGATGGAAGATCCTGTTCATGAGACTCATGAACACTACTGGTGCGTTGGTTACGCCGAAGGGCATAACCAAGAACTCGTAGTGGCCATACCGACAACTAGAAGCTGTCTTCTACACATCCTTGTCTCGTAATCTGAGCTGGTGATAGCCTGACATGAGGTATTTCTTCGAACACCATCGTGCTCCCTTGAGCTGATCAAAGAGGTCTTCAATCCTTGGGAGTGGGTAATTGTTCTTCACGGTCACCTAATTAAAGAAACGGTAGTCGAAACACATTCGTAAGCTCCCATCCGCCTTCTTGGTGAACAAAATCAGAGATGGCCAGGGTGAAACAGTAAGTCGGATAAACCCCTTCCCCTATAAGTGCTCCAGCTATACCCACAGCTCACGAAGCTCGGCGGGAGCCATCTGATATGCTGGAGTAGATATCGATGATGTCCCGGGGTACATCTCAATTTAGAAGTCTACCTCTCTGTGAGGATGTAGTCCTGGAACATCATCAGGGGAAACAACCGCATACCGATCCACCACAACAGGAAAAATATGACTCCACACATCAATTGATCTGAGGATGAGACTAGCCAACTGATGTGGGATCGGCTGCCCCTCCTCTTCCTAAGTCCATTCTATGCTACAAAGGCTCCCTTCTCACCGGTGAAGGTGAACCTGGTCCCATCCATGCAGATAAACTGCACTTTGCTCCTAATATATTCAATCTGAGCATGAACTATAGATAACCAGTCCATACCCAAGATGATGTTGTAAGGCCTCAACACTGCTACAAGAAGATCCCAGCCGAAGCTCTCACCTCCTAGAGTAAGCTCACACTACTGGAACCAGTGCATAATCTCCGAGTCTGCTCCCATAGGAGTCTATAGCCATAAGGATCGAGCTAATGACTCTGTCCGAATCTCCAAGCTCTGAATGAGGGAAGTGGAAATAAAATAATGACTCGCACCTGTGTCTATAAGTACTGAAGCAAGGGTGGAGAAGACACATATAGTACCTCAAATCATCTCTTGTGCACCGTGGTCGTAGGCCTTGACTTCCTGGAACTGTGCCTACCTTGGTCCACCATCTCGCTGTGGTTGGGGGTGGACCTCCTAGTTGTGGTGGTGGTTGTGCCTCGAAACATCGTCCACTACCCGCTACTCGACCATCTACTCTACCTCGTCCGCCTGCTCCTAGTGGACCACCACGGTCGAAACTCTACCTCTACCTAGGAGGTCCCTCCACTTTCTGCTACTCATATGCATGGTGGGATGGGCAATCTCGAGCCATGTGACCCTGCCCGCCGCATGGATAGCACTGCCTTCTCCTTGTATAGCTGGCTCTGTCTTGTGTTCCCTACACAACCAAACCTGTATCCTGAGGTCTCCCACCTAATGTCCTGGTCCCCTTGGACCTCTGCATCAACTCTCTACTACCAGCTGCAGAAGACTCCTCTAAGTGTCGCCTTGTGGTGGGTCTCGCCGCTGGTGACTTCTTAGTGAGAAAACTCTCCACTAGAAGGGCTCGCTCCAGCACCCCTCCTACGTCGGAATGTTGAGGGGAATTGTCGAATCCCTGATCTCATGGATGAGTCCCTGATTGAAGGTTTGGGCCTTGAAGAATGGGTCTCGTACTATATCCATGGATTAGTGAGAGAGGTCGGTGAAACTCGCTGAGTACTGTGCTACTGTCATGCTTCCCTACTGCAGATGAAGTAACTCCTGAATCCACACCGTACGAAGGGTGGCTAGAACAAACTCTGAGCGGAAGAGACTCTCGAAGTCTATCCACAGTAATGATGCATCATCATGAACCTGGGGAATTAGGCTCCACTATCTACCTGATTCTGCAAGAAAGAGACTCGCGGAAAGGATCACCATGAGGACAACTAGTGTCGCTCCCAATCGGAAGAATCTCATGATAGCCTCCATCCAATCCTCAACTGCTTGTGGGTCTGTCTCTCCCCAGAACCTAGGAGGCCTCTGGCGCTGGAACTCATGCAATGCACTCAGGCGGCGTGCACTCTCTACTGCTGAGCTGGTGGTTTCAGTGTCCCAGCGGTAGTGGCACTGCTGGTACCTCCGCTGTAATGGGGCCCTGCATTAAGGCCTCATCGCTCGGTGGGATACGATCTCATACGAAACTCGGAACCCTAGCTGGCTGCCTTCGTGGGTCGATCTTGAAAAAAAAAACAGGTGCACCAATATTAGAATAGTATACTCGGTGACCTGACACAAATTAATCACAAAGAAAACTTTTTCAAAGGAAACACACATGCAATCAGAGTTTTCGTGCTCTGAGTTGGAGATCAGAAGTCAGAGTCCTAGTGTATGGATACGTTGACCGCCACACCAACAACGGTTTCCCTAAAATGATAACCACACCCAAAATACTTAACACTATTGCCATTTAAAGAATCAGAGTATAAGTTCTATGGTAGAACTGACTTCTCTGAAACCAATTTGTCACGAACCATCCTCGGCTCCCGTTCCGTGATTACACCAAGCCTGCCTTCCATAGGCCAGGGGCTAGCGACTAGCACCAAAGGAATAAATCCATAAGCTGGGAAGGAATTGCCTTTATAGGAGTAACACACACACAAACAGAGTAAGCTGGAAGCAAAGAAATAAGTGAATAATGTATACAAAAATTATTGCTGAAGGTAAAGGGGGCCATAAATACAAGCCTAATAGTAAAGTACAGGTACAACTGAAAGCAAGTACAACTGAAAATGGGACAACAAGTAAAAGGAAAAAAGGGAAACTCCTGGATCGTACATCGAGTATCCTACCTGAAGGGTAGGTACATATGTCCACCTCAGCACTCCACATCTATCGGTCTACTCCATGTACCATCTCACCAAGTGGTCCACCTCTGGGTACCATCCGGTCCTGGCTCGCTCTCAGCCTCCGTCAATGCTGTCCGTTGTCTGCATCCAACATAACGAGGTGCATGCATAGCCCGTTCATGGGTGAGTATAAAGATACTCAGTAGGGACCACGAGAACCACAAAGGTCTCCTAGAATCCACAAAGGATAAACAATAGAAGAAAGATACATTCATGAAATATAAACCAATCCTACTTAGGTATATGCGCATACATATACCTAAGTTATCAATCACAGTTTGGCTCCAACTCTCGAGCCCATGCATAACCCAGTCTACACTGGATGTAAAGTCAATCACATCGATGATAATGATTGAAAGTCAAGAATCAGCTCACACAGGTATACATCTTTCATATAGAGATAGAGATGACCAGATGTAGTCACTAATTCATCTAAGCTGTCGGACCCACACAGGATACAGGACCAGCTACTATATCGGACCAACACAAGTTACGGAACAGAAGTCAGAACTGTCGAATCCATATAGGATTCCAGAACAGTAGTCATCATTGTCAAACCCACAGAGGATTCCAGTTCAGTAATCATCGCTGTCGAACCCATATAGGATTCCGGTACAGTAGTCATCGCAACCAGCTCTAGGGTTCTTGCACACAGCACACTCGATTCTGGGAGGGTCCGCTTTTCAATACAAGTGTTAATACATCAAATAAGTCCTGATTTTATATATACTATAGTTTCGTATCAACAAAAGGAACCCAATGTGATAGACAACGCGTCAATCAGACTCCCCATCTGAGAGTTATTAACATTTTGTTCCAGGGAACCAATTGGATTTACGCTCGTTCCAAACCTATACATTTTCCAAAGTTGTCCAAAACTCACTTAGAGTATAGTAAAAGGACTCTGTCCTCATGAGGATCCTAGTGCTGCAGACGGCGCGTTGATCGGACGCGCGTTCTAGAAGTTATTCACGTTTAAGAGAAACGAGCCCGGCTCGTCAAGCCCAGTGGGCTGGCGGGTCGGCCCGGCCCGGTGGAGCGTGGACCACCCGTGGACCTGGACCAGTGGGGCACGACCCACATGCAGACCTGACCCACGATTACGGGCCGGTTCGGTTCACCTGGAAGCGCCGAATGCCACCGGCCCTCCCCTGCCCGACCGACTGTAGCCGGGCGGTTCTGTCCGGCGCGAGCGGCCCTCACAGTGGCCCGCAGTCTTCCTCTGTGCGGCACTACGGTCTTCCAGCCTGGCTGGCAGGCAGCCGGCCAGTTTGTCCTGCAGAGCAGCCCGCACAGCAGGCCATGATATTCTTCATAGCGCAACCCCAAGTGGGCGCCACGGTCCTCCAGCCCGGCTGGCTATGACCGGCCAGTTCGGTTCATCCGACCTGCTAGTGGATGCGGGCCACAGTTTCCTCCACGTGGCTGGTGTGACGATGCCGGTCCACCACTACCGCGGCCCGGCCTGGCCGCGGCCTTTGGTTTTCATCGCCTTCGGTC
The DNA here is from genome assembly GCA_963277665.1 of Viscum album. NCBI lineage: Eukaryota > Viridiplantae > Streptophyta > Magnoliopsida > Santalales > Viscaceae > Viscum > Viscum album. Next base: position 1,313,587,418 of record OY728134.1, on the reverse strand, counting down.
GCCGCTACCTTCGATCACCACTGCCTGTTCCGACCACTGCGGCCTACATGGTCGGGGCCTCCTTCATCTAGTGTGGTGTGACGACACCGTGCCCTTCCGACTCCACCTCTGTCACCAATAAAACCAAAAAGTATAGGGGAGGTTCGAGCCATGTTCATGCGACGCAAACCCTCCTCGTTACAACATTAAAAGTTGGAAATTTACATTCCACAATTAGAACAACGAAGTTCGGAAATATAAATAACTCAAAACAACCCCTACCTCGAAAAAGGGCTTGCTCGGTGAAGTCACAGGAAAAAGGGTGGGCGTTGATTCCGCTGACGTTGGGAAACGTTCGTTAATGGAGTGTCATCAACGTTCCTTACGAGCGACGTCTACTCCATTAACGTGGAAGGATGTTGAGGAAAGGAAGATGGACATTCTTCGTGGGTGTCTTCGTTCTTCGTCGAGAGAGTATTATTCCTTCAAGATTTCTCATCCTCTTCTTTTTTTCTCCCAACCAAGATTATGACAACCCAATTAAAAGAATGTAATCTATTATTTTATTTTTGGAAAAATAAGTTCAAATAATTTAATTTAATTCAAGTTAGATTAATTAAGTGTGACACTAATTAATATTATACATTGGCACATTTATGAGAGGAGGTGAAATGTTTAAAATTCAAAAGAAGGGAGGTGAAAGGTTTTAAGAGTAAAAGGGGGGTTTCAAGGGGAGTTGAGAGGATTAGGTTCGTGTGGAACCCACCACACATTATCATCTCATGGGAGGTTATGTGGGATGTGGGCCCCACCACAAACTCCTCTTTGTAGAAAATAACCACCCCTTAAAAAATATTATGTAACACATAATTTTTATTTAGTTATTAAGAATTCCCAAAAATTAACTTTCAAACTGTATAAAACGCAACTACGGTAAAGGTCCCCTTAAGTGAATACCAGTGCTGCTAGTTCATCAGTGTCCTCAAATTTGAATTTTGGGCACCGGTTCAATATATAGAAAAACTCGCACGTACGTTTACATAATGTACCCGAATAAAAACTTTAGAAAATCAGTCCAGGCACACCGGGCCTCATAATCAGGTGTCGTCCGAAACTACAGACTCATAAAATTCCAAAGAATTTAATAAAAACAATTTTCCTTGAAATTTCTAGTTCTATACATTTTACTTATTTTATATTGTTATGAAATGTACCTAATTCTAAATGAAACATTAATTATCATTATTTTGGGTTGTATTATGTGTAATATTATGTAACAAAGCATAAATTTATGTGTAATAAAGAGCATGATTTTCATAGATTGTATCAAAGGAAAGTTTCATAATATTTTGGATTAGGATTAGGAAAATCTAGTTAAATCCTTGTGGATAAGACTAAACATAAGAATACATCACTAAAATTTCATAAATTATAGGGTAAGTGGTTTCCAGGAAAATAAATCACTGTATATATACTATATGCGGGAGTGTCTCTAGCACTAATGTACATAGGGGTAAAACCCGAAAATATGGCATTGAGCTACACTCGACCACGAACGACTACATAAAAAAGGGTTTTTTGCACACCTGGTTTGATAATATCATGGGATTTGAATTTATAAATTCACTAACTCATTATCAATCATTATTTACAGAATAAAAAAATTCATATAAGAGTATAAGTTATGAAATAGATCGTGGATAATATATATTAAATCCTAGAAATTCATATGCCAAGGAAATTAATTCCATTTATATTTCATCCTTTTAATGTAATTGTTTTCACATTAATGTGCTTAATATTTTCAATGTAATCATCCCTTATTTTCCCTTTATTTGATCCAATGGTTAGAAGTAGAAGGAACTGTGCAAACAACCAATGTGAAGCGTAATGTGATGACCACCCAAACAAGATGCCCATCCCCATGGGAGCAAGAAACATGAACATTGTGATGGTACTTTCTCAATAGAATTAGTCTTTAAATAGTATAATTGATCTATTGGAGTGACCAAATACCAATAATAATGAAAAATCTATAATTGATATCCTTATGAGATAATGACCTATGCATTTCATTGGATGACTTGATACCTTAATCGCAAAAAAATGAATCAACTCCATTTAAAATACATTCACCATCCTTCAATGTTGCGAGCATGATAAAGTTATCATGGATGTTTACCATTTGGAGGGAGAAGCTAATAAGTGGTGGACATAGATCAATAATACAAAGCTAGATGAGGAGATCAAAGCAATGGGATGAAAGGAATTTAGTAAAATGTTTTTAAATAAATATATTTCTCACACACTTTGATTAAACATGGAAATGTATTTCCTTTACCTAAAGAAATAGATGACACATATATCTAAGAGTATGAGTAAAACATTACAATACTTTCATGGTATGAATCTGATGTTCTCATTACCCACAAATGAAGGGTTGACTACTTCTTTTGTGGGATAAAACCTCATCCACACAAATCATTTGGGATCCATTATTTTGATAGCTATAAATAAATTCTCGGATGATCCCTCAAATTATAAATGGATATCAATGAATATAATGGGTATCATTGGGATAAGATGTATAATGTAGACTTTAATTCTGGTGGTATGATGGAGAAATATGAGATTGGTATGATATTTTTACATCCTACTTGTCAAAAGTCCAGAATTAATTACCCCTAAAATTCCATGGGGGGGGGGGTGAGGAAATTATTTAGGTGTGGAAAGGAAGTACATAAAGATATCGATTTTTTATAGGAGAAATCCCATGATGAAATGGAGTTAAAGAATTATATGTTTAACCCTCAGTTCATTTGTCATTTTTTAATCATAAGAAAAAATGGAAACTTTTAAAACAAATGCACAAAACTAATAGATTTCAAAGACAACCAAAAACTTATAAAGGAGAAAGAGACAAAATATTCTATTTCTACCACTTAGGTGGATGCTGAAAATGATGTAGTTGAAGGTATGCTAGTTATTAATTCATGAATATATAATATTCTTTTTTTATTGTTCTACACATTCCATAATATCACACACTTTTAGTATAACTATTCAAATACCACCAATATTAATGGAAGTAGAGTGATAAAAAAAACTATACAATGGATAAATTATTGCATCCCTAATATATAACTCAACCCCGATGAAAATTTGTATGATGAACTTACCAAGAAATCTTTTGATACTATTTTTAGTGTAATTTAATAAAATACTAGGCATGGATTGGATTTTATTATATTGAGCCAAAAAAAATTTCACCCAAAGGAAATCACTCTTCGTAATGCAAACCATCCTCCAATTCTATACAATTTCATGGAGGAGGATGAATCTTATTTAGGAAAAAAATCCCGAGAATGGTTATTATTTCGATATAAAAAATATTATCTAGCTCAGATGATTGAGCATAATGAAAATATCATCCTTGAAGAAATGACCATTATGAAGGAATAAACTAATATGTTTCCCAAAGAATTTTCTAGTATTCCTTCTAGCTGAGAGATTGAATTTTAAATGGAGATTACACCCAAGGAATTATGATTATTTAAATCTTTATATAGAATGTTTTTTGAGGTACTTGAGGAGCTTAAGAAACAACTACTCGAGAATCTAGATAAAGGGTTCATACTCCCATGTGCTTCACATTAGGACGAACCAGTCCTCTTCATCATGAATAATGATGGGACAATGCACCTTTTAATTTATTATATTGAGCTAAACAAGATAAAAAAAGGAACAAGTACCCTCTTCCACATAATTATGAATTTTTCGTTCAGCTATGTGGAGCACAATACTTTATTAAGGTAGATCTTCGGTTGTGGTATTACCAAGCCATGGTGAAGAAGGTGGATATCCCCAAGACATTTTTTATACATGTTACTAGCACTATGAGTTCAAATTAATTACATTCATACACACAAATTATCTAGATATATTCATGGACATAATGAATATATTATTTAGAGATTAACTCACAATTTTTTTATTTATAAATTATATTCTAGTACACTCAAAAATATAAAAAGGCGAATGAGGGGAATCTGATAACTGAGCTAAAGAAATTATGAAAGGATAATATTTATGAAAAGAAAAAAAAAGTTCTAGTTGAAGGATGCCTCATTCTTTGGGAATTTTATTATAATTCATGGAATATTGTTATACCCTTAAATGTCACATGAAATTGAATGATGGCAGGGACCAATATATAAGATAAAAAACCATATTTTCCATGGGATATATGGGTATTATCATTAATTTTTGAGAAATTTATAATGATTTGAAATCCTATAACCAAGATAACATGGAAGTAAGTCAAGTATTATTGGAATAATTAATGTGAAATAATCTTCATGGGGTTGAAAAATAGTCATACCACTACACATGTACCTACGTTACCCATAAGTGGTGAACTATTTTTAGTGTACAATGATGATTCAAAAAATAGATTTGGATGCATGTTAATGAATAATGACAAAGTGATAGCCTATTATTCAATGAAATTTTTAGTTTTTGAATATAAATACTAAAGAAATGATATAGAGTTAGCTATAGTAATCAATACATTAATAATCTAGTGACATTATCTATAAGGACCTAACCTTAATCCATATATAATCTTGTTTTTTTTCAAAAATAGTACATTAGTTCACATTAGGTATTATTTTAGGTTTATAGTTTTAGATAATTATTCCATAAACCATTCATAAAACACCATAAAATAAAAAATTCACACTTACAATTAGTATCAATTTTTTAAAATAAGAAATTAATTATTTTCAGGGAAAATCTCCACAAAAGTTGACATAAGTTTTTCCTTTTACTTACCAATCCTTAAACACTATGAATACAATTTAAATACTTGGGATGACACCAAAATCATTGTGAGGTATATAAAAACAAAGGATATTATTAGTCTAGTAAAAACATGAAAAATCATATAATATTTACCTTTATCTCCCCATTTTCTTGAGCAAATGAAATAAATAATCTTCACAAGAAAATCAGACACAAATTTTTCATAATGAAAATAATTAAAAATGATATAAATAAATTAAAACACATTTATGTGACTTAGGCTATCATAATCATTAACCCATTTTAAAAACCTTTTAATTTGAATAGTATTACAATTGGCTTCAAAAAATATCACTCTTATAAATGGAATAACCATACAATCAACTTACAAACCCAATGCATTGGAGGGATATCCTGGACCCACTGATCCATTAAGCTATAACAAGATCATCTAAATATATCTTGGAAACTCTATTTGTAAGATGTAATTGGCTCACCTGATACTATCTAGGGTACCCTGCACATAAGCTGTAACTGGCTCACCCAGTGCTATCTATTCCACCCCATGCATATTCAATTTTAGGCTCACCTGGTTCATATTATTCTCAAGTACCATTTCATGAAATAAAAACAAATAATCATAAAAAACAAAGAAATAATCATTATTCATTTTTAACATGATAATACCATGGAAAATAAATTGGTTTAATGTAATCCGCTTTTAAAAAAGAGTTAACTAGTTGAAAAAAAATTGTTTCCATATCAATATCATTGAAACAATATTAATAGATATAGATAAATATTTAGGATGGTATAAATAAGAAATATATTCTGTGTAGGATAATTAACAAAATTTTTTTTATGTCCCTGAATGTGAATACCATTAATATATCATGAAGAACATTACTGAGGAAAAAAATCATTAAACATTTTGAAGTGTCCCAAACCACTTTGAAACATTTGAATAATAATCTCCATTAGAAAATAAAATTTAACAAAACATTGAAAAACATGAGAATAAAAAAATTAAAGATATTATATTTAAATGTGGTTTTATATACACCACATAAAATATAGTGGGTGTATAACATATCAAAAATTCATCATGGATAAGAAATTGAGATGGAGCCCCTAACATTGAGTAAGACTTGGAATGTGTGTCCTTATCTTTGGAAATAATAAATGTATGTTAATTTTTTAATTTTCTAAGAACATTTTTGATATTTATTATTAATGTTATTCAACTTATTGAAATGGTGCATATAATTACTTAATCAGTTAAGTTCAAGTTGGATATTTTGACTATATTGGGTTTATGTATCAAAAATGACTTTTATAGGTCAAATAAGGTCAGAGAGTTCATTATTTAAACCTCAAAAAAATAACAATAAAATAATTATAATATTTATAAATCAATAATATTTTTCAGACATGTGGTAAAATATGGTTATGAAAAATGAACCAATATTACAATCATGGAGACGTAGTTCATACATAAGAATTAATAGTGTTCCCATTTTTAAATGATCATAATAGAAATGATACAAGTAATATTTAACTTTTCATACTGATAATTATATTTTAAATAACATACTATATAATCATATATAATTATATATATAATTTTTTTGGGGGAAAAAAATTCCATTGCTTTGAGGAAGAGGTAGTCCAGATATCCACAAACGACGTTATCACTTTTTCATTGGGTGAAAATTAAATAAATAAAATTATATTTTATATTTAAATAAAGGTAATTATGTCATGAATATCATATATTTTTTATATATACCACTTATTCTTTTAAACTCATCCTTGATACTTTCCATGTAAAGAATGAAGGAATCACATCGCTTTGAGGTGGTGCCAGTCCACACATCCACAAACGATGTTATCATATTCAAAAAAATTTGAAACCATAAATGTACATGTTATATAAAAATTCCAAAAGTATGTAGAAATTATAAATATATTATATATCATATAAATATAGTATTTCCATCATAATTTACCAATCATGATATATGGTAAATAAAAAATGAATTCGATTTTTTCTCAAGGCGATTGTCCACCGAACACACGAACTGTATTTTCATGACCAATTTGATGGATGTATGTGAATGTGTATATATAAAACATAAAAAAAAAGAAATTATTTTTTGGATACTGATGTTATCATATAACCATAGAACACTAGTAATTGATTTTTTATAGAAATAAATAAAATAGAAATACATGTCGAAGAACATTACATATTTTGTGGTTAACTACATTTTTTTCACCAAAGGGATTCTTTGATTGGATTTAATCCCAATTTTAGGATTTTATGATGAGATGATGGATGTTCATATTTTATTTTTGAGGGTTTTGTATGAGAAAAAATGATTGATATGTGTGAATATAGAAGAAGAGTTAATTCCTTTTTATATTAGAGGAGTTGTGTCATTATTGCAAATATGAAAAGGAAAAAATATTGTGAGGTTTTTCTTACCTCATGTGTATAAAAATGAATAATAATGTATTAAATGGTAATTATGGTTGATAAAAACTCATTCCACATTAAAATAAATTCATGTTTATAATGAGTTCCTTAGTCATTATGTTTCCTTTTTTGTTTCATTTTGAGTTTTAAATTCGGTAGCTAGTTTTCCAACATATGCAATTAACCCATTAAGACTAAATCAAAGTGATAATTATTTCATAATGTCAAGCCAAATATTTTAATATATTAATTCTAATTTATATAATTAAAATCCCATCTTTTTTGGAAATTAATTTTTACAGAAACACATGTAACACAAAGAAACACTTCTTTAACCCTAATTGCGCTATGAAAGTTTTTACTGTTAATGGTTCAATATGTTCATTTTAAAGATAAAAATCATTTTAATGGAAAATATTTGATATTTTTTAATATTAAAAATAACTTATAATAAGATAATATTTTTAGTAATTTTAAATCATTTAATAAAATATCATTTATTTTGATTAATTATTAACTACATAATCCATGCATTAAAGTTTGATAAGATTTTAATGTAATTATATAATATCTAAAAATTTAATACAAATAAATATGATAAAAATAACTTATTTATCCTCGAAAATAATATTTATATCCAAACCAATGTATCTTATTCCCTACTCCAAGTCATTATAAGTTTCAAAGTAATGGAAAGATCCCTTTTTCCTTTTTCCTGACTTAACATGTTATATAGGTCACATTCATGGAATAATATAAAAATAACTCATAAAAACCAATAATAAAATGGATAGGATCAAATTATTTCCAAAAAAGGTTGTTGTAACTATTTTTGGTTATTTATACACCTTATATACTATGTGTAATCATTAAGTAAGGTTGTCCATTCTTTAATGAATGTAATTAATTATAAATGTTTTAACTAATAATTACAGTCAAAAAAATTATTTGAAAGTATTTGAATAAAAAACACATAATAATTTCAAAAGAATATATCTATTTTTACAAACTCAATTAACATATTGTTTGATATTTATTGTAAACTTAATCATGCAGAAATAGCGAGACGATGATTTTTTAAGTAGAAATATTGAAAATATTGAAGAGTGTTTTTCCACTATCAATGTGAAATTGAATACAGTGAACTAAATTTGACTAATTTATTTATAATTTAACTAATTATACTTTAAATTATATTTAAAATATAATTTAAAAATATAAATAAATTAGATGAAAAATGAGTTTTCAATTAAAATGTATTATTTCTCACTATTAATCAAAAATGAAACTTCACAGTAAAATCCCAAAAAAAACCATTTTATATTTTTTTACTCCTATTTTTGAAAGGAATTTATTTTGTAAAATTAAATTTATAAATGTGTCAAAACATTGTTTTACCACTAGTCATCCATTAAAAGGCCGTAAAACTACTTTGTAGAAAAATAAAATTTTTAGACTATTACTGTACTTATTCTTATCTTATGACTACCACACTTATTGGACGAATATAGAAACATTTTATAAACATGGGTATAAAAAATATAGTTTTCATTTATGGATCCCACCTTAAATATTACATATTCTTGAATTAATTGGATAATTCACATTGAGGATCTTTTCGGGTTTAGAGTTTGAGAGAATTAAATCATAACATGTACATAACAACATGAATATTACTTGTAGAAAAATCTACTTAGTAACCATTTTTTTCATAAAACAAAAACACTTGAAAAAAAGAGTCATGTCTAGTTCCATGTTTTAGATAGCAAGAGTTTTTCCTGATCCCATCCTTGACCCTATTCATCTTAATGTCCTGTGAAAAACATTTAAAAACTTGGGATGAGCATAAAAATCTCAGTAAGGGTTATAAAACAAAGAAAGAAAACCTTAGTTCATCAATACATAAAAAAAATAAACTCTTTTACTTACCTCATGAAAACATAATATTTATTAATAACACATAATAATCACAAATTATAAAGGTACTTATGAATATCTTATCATTCTTATATTTCAGCTATCACAACTACATATGGAGTTACGTTGGAATACCCATCATAGTATATTCCCTAAATCTCTTAGGAGAAACTTTCACATTTACCTCCTTCACATTACCCAATGCATTGGAGAGCTATCTAAGGCTCACCCTCCCTAGGTTTATCACATAACCACCCATATAGGTAAACAATGCCCAAGAACCATAACATATTCATAACACAAAAAACAAACATAAAGGAAAGATACCATTTTCCACATTTCAATAAAAATATAAAATTTAAAAATATTGACATAAAAAATCCATTATAAAAACCATTTTCAATACCAAAATACATAAAAAGTATATGGTATTTGTTTTCCTTTTTAAAAAAACACTACACCTTGTTAAGGAAGCCAAAGATCAAATAATACTCAAGGCAGCGGAAAAAGGTCGTTGTCACCACTTACATTAAAAAAACATTCCCTTTTCTTGTTTAGTACAAACCTTTATATAAAAATATTCCCTTTGAATGAAATGAAAAGTCAAAGGGGTTTTTACCCCGTATAAAATAAGGTCATGTATAAAACAAAATATGCCTCAATGAAATGAGATTGAGACGAAGTCCCTTACCTCGGGTCCGACTTGACTCGATCATTATTTAATCACCTGAATAATAAACTAAAGTTAATTTCTACTTTCTTAAGAAAATTTTTCAAGTTTATTATTCCTTTTATATCAGTTATTACCATTTTATAAACATTATGAAATCATTTAAGTTAATAATGGTTGTTTTGTCGATATTTGGTACTTGAGTAAAAAATGAACAACTTATAATTAGAAGTTGTCCATGTGTCAATAGTCCATTATTTCTAGAATGAAATTCACGATTTAAATATCATATAATTAATATATATATCCAGTATATATATGTATTTATAATAGTATATAACATTTTGGAGGTAAGAAATGAAATGCACCGTTCATGGAGACGGTAAGCTGTACATACGCATGAAAGCCACTTTCATTTATATTTCTAATTTTAATGGAACTAAAACATAATGATACGTAGGTATATTATAATTCTTGTATAATATCACATATAATATAATTAACTATATCCTTTTTATGTCCCATATATGGAATTAATGAGTCATATAACTTTGAGGGGGCGGTAGTCCGCACTTCCTAAAATGAAATTATTGCGTTTATCCATTATGGAAACCATAAAGGTAGGATATAAATGTAAAATAAAAAATAATAAAGAAAAATTAAATATAATATATATCATATATAAATATAGTTCCATCTTAATGTCTACCATGAGAGGCATTAAGAGATAATCGAACAATCATAATTTCATGAGGCATTAGTTTTCAATCCACAGAAATAGTATGTTCTTCACCTGTTAGATGGAGGTGTGTGTAAGTGTAGTTAGAAGGATTATCATAACAACATCCTAGTATATTGAGGATAATGGTTTTGTTATAAAATAAAGGAATAAAAATATTTTAGGTGTTGGAGAAGTAAAATTAAAGAAAATAAGTTAAGAGGAACTGTTTCCTTTAATTTGGGTATCTCCCTTTGGTTTGAACCAAAAAGACTTATTGAAGTGCCTTCTGCCTAAGGTAAGTATTCTAGGAGGAGGAGAGTGATATTTAGAGATTATTTGGGAAGGGTTTGGATGATCCAAGGGTCTTGAGAGGTGTGAGGAATGAGTAATAAGTGAGGGATTTTTATAAGGGGAGGAGGGGCTCCTTAGGAAAGTGTAAAAATATTATTTTATTATATAATGGTATTCAGTTTATAAATGTCCAAAACTAATTAAAGACAAAGATACGATGACTCATGGTCGAAATAAAACCATCCAATAAGAATTGGATAGATTTTGGATTTTATTTAAATACTTAGAATCTTATTTATTTAAATCATTTTTTAATGAGGTAAATACTACATCATTACTGTGTCATAAATAATTTAATTTATCTGATGTCTAAAAATTATAAGAAAAATACAATGATTTAGGAAATATTTTCAGCTTTAGAATTAATATTTATAGTCAAAACTATAACTTATATAACCCCATGTAAACTTTAATTTACTAAAAGCTATTTGTTTATGTCATTCTTGTCATTACTTTAAGATAATTAATCTAAAGTGTCATTATCACTACCAAGTGGCTCCATGGGGTCCCAAAATCAACCCAAGGATGAACACAGTCAGACATGACTCATATAATAAGGTTAGGAAAAGTGTTAAGGTAATTTTTTTATATTATGATATTCTTTTTAACTTAAATTACCCTATTTACCTTTAACTATGGTAAATAAAAGTCAAAAGTTACTATTCACTAAAAATTATTTCAATCTTATTGAACCAAATTTTAAATACTAATAATAACCATGTATGTCATATTTTTAAAATTCAATTCATAGAAGTGGTAAAATTTCATTGAAATGAAAAAGTCAGTTTTTTAACTACAACTAAGTGGTTTCACTATTCATAAAAAAGGAAGTATTTCAGAAAACTACCAAAAATCCAGCCTAATCTATTTTTGATATTCTGAATTCAAAAATGATGTCTATTTTACAAAGTTCATAATATAGAAGTTGGATTTATTAATTTAAAATTAATTCATGTTGTCAAAACAAATATTGTGTTTTTAAGAAACAATAACTGTCAAATAATCGACACTTGTTTATGTCCAATTTCAAAGTGAAATTAATTTCAATGACCAAAATTGGATTAAATGGTAAAAATATATTCTAATTACACTTTAAAACTAATTAAATAGATAATATAACCATATAAATAAATTATATTAAAAGGCACTTTTGAATTAAGACACAGTATTTTTAACTATTCATTAAAAAATGAACTTTATCAGAAAAATACCAAAAATTTACCCAACATAAATTTTGATGCCCCAAATCTAAAAAAGAATTTTACTTTTCCAAATAAAACATATAAAAATGACCAAAACTAGATTTAAAGAGGGTTCTCCATCAAAAGATGGTAAATCGACCTTTTAGTGAATATTAGAGTATTTATGCTTAAAATTAGATTCATTCATATTTTAAGCCCTTAAATTTATTAGATAAATGTAAAAACATTTAACAAATACATATAATCATATTGTACTTACTTCTATTCATCCCCACTAACAAAATGGCTAGGTGTTAAGTAGCAAAATAATAATATTATATTATTAGTGTGCAACGTAAGATTTCAAAGAAACCCGTTGTTACGTATCAGGTAAGAAATCAAACATAGAGTCCCCTTTAAAGTAAAATTAATATTTAATTCACAAATATTAATAAATATGAAAATATATTATTCTTTATTTACTTTGGCTGTTACATCCTTCCTCTTTTTGGGAATTGCGTCCTCGCAATTTTTTTTACTTATCAAATAAATGGGGGCATTTATACCTCATAGAATTTTCAGATTCCCACGTTGCCTCTTCAACCATATGTTTTATTCACAAAACCTTTACCTGGTGAATTTCCTTATTCCACACCACTTTCTCTCTATGGTCAAGAATCTGGACTGGTTGTTCCTCAGAAGAGAGATAATATTCCAACTGAACTACCTCTGGTCTCAAAACCTAAGATGGATCTGGCATATACTTTCTCAACATTGAAACATGAAAAACATTGTGTATCTAGGATAAACTTGGAGGTAAATCCGCTATGTACGCAACTGATCCATCTTTCTCCAGGATTTCATAAGGTCCAATGAACCTGATACTCAACATTACCTTCTTGCTAAAATTCATCATACTTTTCCATGGAGAAACTTTGAGAAAGTCATGTTAAACTACCTTTGAAGATAGATCCTTCCTCCGGTTATCTGCATAACTTTTCATGCCCGCTCTGAGCTGTTCTCATGTTCTTATAAATCAACTGAACCTTATCTACCATCTCATAAACAAATTTTGGTCCCATCATCTTCCTTTCACCTACTTCATCCCAAAATTATGGAGTTCGACATTGCTTCCCATATAATGACTCAAATAGAGCCATCTGTATGCTAGAATGAAAAATGTTATTATAATAAAATTCAACCAAAGAAAGATGTTGGTCCTAACTTCCCTGGTAATCCAGTGAACAAGTACGTAGCATATCCTCCATGGTCTGAATTATTCATTCTAACTACCAATATAATTACAGATGAAAAGATATACTAAAATTTAATTCATTACCCAATGAATTCTGAAGGCCTTTCCAAAAGTTAGAAGTAAACATGGGGTCACGATTAGATACAATGGAGAGGGGAACTCCATGTAGCCTAACTATCTCTTTAACATAAAACCGAGAAAGCAGATCTAGAGACAAAGTATCTCGAATAGGAAGGAAATGATCATATTTAGTCGACTGATCAACAATAACCCAGATTACATTTTTACCTCATGATTTATTTGGTAACACCACAATGAAGTCCATTGATATATTTTTCCATTTACACTCTAGCACTGGTAAAGACTGAAGTATTCCTTTCAGTAACTACCACTCTTCTTTAACCTTTTGAAAAGTAAAACACTTCACAGTAAAATTACCAATATCACTTTTCATTCCATCCTACCATTAATACTCTTGAAGACCTCTGTACATCTTAGTACTAACAGGATGAACTGAAAATAGGGAACTATGAGTATCACATAACAACTCATTCTTCCATTGTGAATCACAAGGCACCCATAATATTTTTCCAAACATCAAAACACAATAATTATCAATGTTAAATTCAGGAAACTTAACCTTCTGAACCAAATCTACCTTTTATTGCAACTCACTGTCTTCTTTCTATGCTTGCTTTATTCTATCTAATAGAGATGATTTCACTAACACCTGAAACAAAACAGAAGAATTTACTGCACCGAAAACTTTTATACCAAAGTTCATCAATTCAAAAACTAACAGATCTTGTTCCAAACATATCATAGTTAATAATGCATTAATTTTTTGACTCAAATCATCAACCACTTTATTTTTTCCTAGATTTTAATGAATCGTGAAATCACAATCCTTGATTAATTCCAACCATCTTCTCTATCTCATGTTCAATTCTTTGTGAGTGAATATATACTTCAAATGTTTGTGATCAGTATATATTTCACATTTTACTCCATATAGATGATGCCTCCAAATTTTTAAAGTTAAAATAATAGCAGCTAATTCCAAATCATGTGTAGGGAAATTTAACTCATGAGGTTTCAACTGACGTGATGCGTAAGAAATTACCCGATCATTCTGCATAAGGACACAACCAAGTCCTTTCAACGAAGATTGACTATAAATATAAAAATTACCATTTTTAGAAGGTAGTGCCAAAACTAGAGCATTTACCAATCTTATTTTCAATTCCTGAAAACAATCATCACATTATTTTGTCCAAAGGAACTTAACACCTTTTCGAGTTAACTTAATCATTAGACTAGATAATCGTGAAAAATTCTCCACAAAACTTCGGTAATAACCTGATAAACCAAGAAAACTATAGATATCGGTTATATTTGTGGGTCTTGGACATTATTCAACAACATTTGTTTTAGTAGGATCAACAGTTATGACTTTTTTTGATACAATGTGACCAAGGAAAGAAATTTGTTGTAACCAAATCTCACACTTGTTGAATTTCCCAAATAGTTTCTTTTCCTTTAGGGTTTGGAAGAAAAATATTAAATGAAATTCATGTTTCCCTTTACTTTTAGAATAAAAAAAATATCATCAATGAACACAACCAAAAAATATCCAAAAACTCATGGAAAATTCTATTCATAAGATCCATGAATACAACAGGTGCATTGGTTAAATCAAAAGGCATAACTACAAATTCATAATGGCCATATCTAGTATGAAATGAGGTATTCAGAATGTTTTCTTCCTTTACTTTGAACTGATGGTACCACGACCTCAAAATAATATTTAAAAAATACTGAGATCCCTAGATATGATCAATAAAATCATCGATATGAGGAAAATGATACATTTTCTTAATAGTGATGTTATTCAATGCACTATAATCAATGCAAAGTATATTGAACAAACATTATTTCTAACAAATAAGATAGGAGCACCCCATGGTTATGTGCTAGTTCGAATGAAACCTTTATCTAATAAATCATGAAATTGCTTATTTAACTCTAGAAGTTCAATTTGATCCATTTGATAAGGGTGTTTTGAAATTGGATTAGAATGTGTAACTAACTCAACAATAATTTCAACTTCTCGATCAGGTATAATACTAGGAAACTCTTCAGGAAAATCATCAAGGTACTCATTTACCAATGGCACATCATAAATCTCAACACTTCCTTTATTTTAAACAAAATGTGCAAGGTAACATTCATTTCCATATTTTACTAGTTTCTCAACTTCCTAATATGTTATCAAAATTATGGTTTCATTCTTGTACATAAACTGAAAATCTTACTGAAAATAAATCTATTTAGCTCTACAGTCAATCTTAGCATGATAAATAGAAATATAATCCTTACCCAAAATAACATCAAACTCTACTAGAGGAAAAACAATAAGGTTTGCAAGTAGATTCTTTTCGCACACAAGGACAAGAAGGTTCTTATAATTTCTTTTCGTCTCAACATTTTCTCCAGGCATTTTTACCATTAGTTATGTATTCATATCTTCAGATGGAATTTCCAATTTACTAGAAAACATTTCATAATTGAATGAATGTGTAGACCCTAAATCAAACAACATATTGGCATAATCTAAAAAAACAGACAGTATACCTGATACTACTTCATTTGGTTTCCCAACATCTTATGAAGTAGTTGAGAAGGATTTCACCACCCCTTTTGGCATATAGTCAAGATGCTTTCCCTCAAATGAGTTCTTCGTTGGACACTCATTTTCATAATGACCCATTTCGTTGCACTTAGAACATTTTATTGACTCTAAATCAGATTTTGACTTACCATTAACCAGATATTTTTAGTGCATTTTGGTGCCTTATGTCCCATTTTACCACATCGGTAGCACTTACCAAAATTCACAAGACATTACCCATCATTATTTATACCAAAATTTAACAAATTATAAACATAATTTTCTTACCATCAGACTTTTTTGAAGAGTTCTTCCCTTTCGCTTACCACCTCAACCTCTTATTATGTTGTTTGTGAAAGAACACCTGATCATCAGCAAACTCCATTTCCACCTTCTCCACACAATGAACAAGTTTTTTATTACTTTTGAACTCATGAGATGCTAAAGCCCTCCGATACTTTGGATTTAATCTTGAGTATATATAGTTGATTTTACAATCAAGATATTGTATGAAATTTGAAGCATACCATGCAAGTTGAGTGAATTTTTCTTAATAAGTATCCATTGAGTCATCCTCATACCTCAATTCTAGTAATTTGTTTACATTCCAAGATGAACAACCTTAGGAAAAACATTTCTCAAGAAACATACCTTTGAATTCATACTAATCAAGAGCATCAATCTCCTCACTATCCCTGATATTTTTCACCATCGACCACCACTGATCAGCTTCACCTTCAAAACTATAAACAGTTAGACTTACCTTTTGATTTTACAAACAACCAATGACATTGAATATCTTTTACACTGCTTTAATCCACCCTTCTTCTAGCATAGGGCCAGATGATCCTCTAACTGATGGGGGTGGTTGCCTCATGAAATGATCCACTACTGACATGTTCCTCTGTGGTTGATCTAGATGATCTCGTGCATGGATACCACCACCCTTTATAGCCTAATTCAACTATGTCATCACTGAAACAAACTATTTAGTTTCGATTCTGACCATATCAGGTTGCTGATTTGGAAAGTTGTCTTCCGCCTTATGTCATCCCAACATAGTAGCCCTGTTTCCTCTGCGAAAAACCATTCTAAACACAAAAATATCTAAGGCGAAGCAACATGGTAATATATAAATTATATATCATTTCAATCATATATTAAGATAAAAATAATTTATGGATTTTAATTTAACTATCTTCTAACTCCTACAGTTGTCTAAACTGACCTCTGATACCAATTATAAGGAACCGACATTAAACATTACATATTATTGAATTAAATGGATAATTCACATTGAGGATCTTTTCAGGCTTAGAGTTTTAGATAATTACATCATAACATTTACGTAACAACATGAATATTACATGTAGATAATTCTACTTAGTAACTATGTTTTTCATAAAAAAACTCTAAAAAAAGACTCGTGTCTAGTTCCATGTTTTAGAAATCAAGACTTTTCCTTGATCCCCTCGTTGACCCTATTCATCTTTATGTGCTGTGAAAAACATTTCAAAAATTGGGATGAGCATAAAAAGCTCAATAAAGGTTATAAAACAAAGAAAGAAAACATTAGTTCATCAAAACATACAAAACATAAACTCTTTTAATTTCCTTATGAAAACATAAGATTTATGAATAACACATAGTAATAAAAAATCATAATATTACTTATGGCATTCATATCATACTTACATTATAGCTATCACAGCTACATAGGGAGTTACGTTGGAATACCCATAACAGTATATTCCCTAAATCTCTTAGGAGAAACATTCACGTTTACCTCCATCATGTTACCTAATGCATTAGAGAGCTATCTTGGGCTCACCCACCTGAGGATTATCACAGAACCACCCGTATACCGAAACAATGCCCAAGAACCATAACATATTCATAACACACAAAACAAATATAAAGGAAAGATAAAATTTTACTCATTTCAATCACAATATATCATTTAAATATATTGACATAACAAATAAATTATAAAAACCATTTTCAATACCAAAATACATAAAATGTATATGGTATTTATTTTCCTTAAAAAAAACACTATGACTTATTACGGAAGCCAAAGATCAAATAATACTCGCAGCAGCGGAAAAAGGTCATTGTCACCGCTTACATTCAAAAAACATTCCTTTTAGTCATTTAGTAAAATGTTTCATATAAAAATATTCCCTTTGAATGAAATTAAAAGTCAAAGGGGATTATACACCATATAAAATAAATTAGTGTATAAAACAAAATATTCCTCAATGAAAGGAGATTGAGACGAAGTCTCTTACCTCATGTCCGACTTGACTCGATCGTTCTTTAATCTCCTTAATAATAAACAAAAGTTAATTTAAAATTGCTTAAAAACCTTTTTAAAGTTTATTATTGCTTCTATATCACTTATTACCATTTTATAAACATTATATAATCATTTAAGTTAACAATGGTTGTTTTGTAGGTATTTGGTACTTGAGTAAAAAATGAACACCTTATAATTACAAGTTGTCCATGTTGTCAATAGTCCATTATTTCAAGAATGAAATTAATGATTTAGATATCATATAAATAATATATATCTAGTATATATATGTATTTATAATAGTACATAAAATTTTGGAGATAAGAAATGAAATGCACCGTTCATGGAGACGGTAAGCCGTACATACGCATGAACACTACTTTTTGTTTTTATTTATTAATTTAATGGAATTAAAACATAATGGTACATATATATATATTATAATTCCAGTATAATATCATATATAATATCATTAACTATATCCTTTATACATCCCACATATGGTATTAACGAGTTATATCACTTTGAGGGGGCGGTAGTCCGCACTTCCTCAAATGAAATTATCGCATTTACCAATTATGGAAACCATAAAGATAGGATATAAATGTAAAATAAAGAAGAATACAGAAAAAATAAACAAAATATATATCATATATAAATACAGTTCCATCTTTATGGCCTTCATGAGAGGCGGTAGCAAATAATCGAACAATCATCATTTCATGAGGCGTTAGTTTTCCATCCACAGAAACTGCATGTTCTTCACCCATTAGTTAGAGGTGTGTGTAAGTGTAGTTCAAATAATTCTCATAAAAACATCCAAGTATATTGAGGATAATGGTTTTTTATAAAATAAAGGAATAAAAAGAGTTTAGGGATGGAGAAGTAAAATAAAAGAAAAGAAGTTAAGAGGAATTATTACCTTTAATTTGGGTAACTCCATTTGGTTTGAACCAAAAGGACATATTGAAGTGCCTTATGCCTAAGGTAAGGCTTCTGGGAGGAGGATAGAGATATTGAGAGATTATTTGATAAGGGTTTGGACGAGCCACTGGGCTTGAGAGGTGTGAGGAATGAGTAAGAAGTGAGGGATTTTTATAAGGGGGGGGGGAGGGGCTCTTTAGGAAGGTGTGAAAATATTATTTTATTATATAATGATATTCGGTTTATAAAGGTAAAAAACCAATTAAAACAAAATATTAGATGAATCATGGTCGAAATAAAATCATCCAATAAGAATTGGATAGGTTTTCGATGTTATTTAAATATTTATAATCTTATTTATTTAAATCATTTATTAATGAGGTAAATACTACATAATTATTGTTTCATAAATAATTTAATTTATTTGATGTTTAAAAATTATAAAAAAAATACATGATGTAGGAAATATTTTTTTCTTTCCAATAAATATTTATAGTCTAAATTATAACTTATATAACCCCATGTAAAAAATAATTTATTAAAAGACATTTGTTTATTTCATTTTTGTCATTACTTTATATTAATTAATCTAAAATGTCATTATCACTCCCATGTGGCTCCATGGGGTCCCAAAAACTACACAAGGATTCCCATGGTCGGACATGACTCATCTAATAAGGTTAGTAAAAGTGTTAAGATAATTTTTTAATATTATGATATTCTCTTTACCTTAAATTACCCTATTTACCTTTAACTGCGGTAAATAAAAGGCAAAAGTTACTATTCACCAAAAATGATTTCCATCCTATTGAACCAAATTTTACTTAATAATAGTGACCATGTATGCTGTATTTTTTAAATTCAATTCACAAAAGCAGTAAAATTTAATTTAAATGAAAAAGTCAGTTTTTAACTAATACTAAGTGGTTTCACTATTCATCAAAAATTGAAGTTTTTCAGAAAACTACCAAAAATTCAGCCTAAGATAGATTTGATTTTCGGAATTAAAAAATGATTTCTATTTTACCAAATAAAAAACATATAATTTGGATTTATTAATTTAAAATTAATTCCTGTTGTCAAAACAAATAGCTTGTTTTTAAGAAACAATAGCTATAAAAAAATTGACACTTGTTTATGTCCAATTTCAACGCGAAATGAATTAAAATGCCCAAAATTGAATTAAATGGTAAAAATATATTTTAATTACACTTTAAAACCAATTAAAAAGATAATATAACCATATAAATAAATTATATTAAAAGGCACTTTTGAATTAAAATACAGTATTTTTCACTATTCATTAAAAAAATGAACATTATCATAAAAATACCAAAAATTTACCCAAAGTAAATTTTTATTTCCTAAATCTAAAGATGAATTTCATTTTATCAAATAGAATATATAAAAGTGACCAAAACTATATTTTAAGAGGGTTCACCATCAGAAGGTGGTAAATCAACCTTTTAGGGAATATTAGAGTATTTATACTTAAAATTAGATTTATTCATATTTTAATCCACTAAATTTTATTGGATAAATGTAAAAACATTATAGAAACTTGTATAATAATATGTTAGTTAGTTCTATTCATTCCTGCCAATACAACGTCTAGGCGTTAAGTTCCAAAATAATAATATTATATGATTAGGGTGCAATGTAAGATTTCAAAGAAACCCATTGTTGCGTATCAGGTAAGACATCGAACATAGAGTCCCCTTTAAAGTAAAATTCATATTTAATTCACAAATATTAATAAATATGAAAATGTATTTTTCTTTATTTACTTGGGATGTTACATTTTCAAATTCACATACTCTAATATAATGGCTAAGAAATACCTTTTATATTAAATTGTAAAATCAATTAGTATATTATTGTTCAATAAGACTTGGTCTTGCATGTAATAGAAGTTATCGAAGAAACATGACGATACATAAAACAAATAATAAACATGGTTTTGAGTATAACACAATATAAAATTTTAAATGATTTTAATTGATTCTATCAAATAATTTAAATAATTTTTAATGAATATATTTCATAAAATCATATGATGATACATCGTACCCCCTTAAAAAAAGCTAATCCTCACAATTTGAACTTTATCACGGTAAAAACTGGTTGGAAATTTTAGATTACTATTGTTGAAAATATAATATTCCTATTCTTTAGGAATTATTTTACTATATAGTAATATAAACAAATATACATAAATGAAATATTTCTAGATGAACAATTTAATCCACATTACATTCCTATAAATATGATCAACATCCATAAAAATAACCTCAATTATCAAATATCATATAAACCCTAATGGTTATCAATACCATAAATATCATATCCAAAACTAATGATGTTCTTTTCATTAAACCAAAGGCATACATAAATATAAATCCAACATAACAACTCCCAATATTCCTTAATAACTTTATGTTCTCATCACTTAAAACCTCATATGGAGTGTCTAAAACCATAGATTATATTTACCTGAAAAAACAACGTGCTCTCTAGAGCTTCCATAATATCACCAAATATACTAACATCAACTTTAGTAACATAATTTTTTTACCATAACTTACTTTTCAATACTTGATGATTTACACCCTGAGTATTTTACATCAGGCACATGTTATTGTAATTTCCCAACTCATTTTAGCAAAAAAAATATCACTAATAATTGGATATCTGTTATTTCATTCTAGGATTTTTCAAAACTCTTCTCTTTGCAGTGATGAACCCTATGAACAGACATACCACACTGGTAACAATTTCTAGATCCTAACATACATACACTAGAATGTATTTTACCACACTTGGACAAAGTTTTAGTTATACTTATAGAATATTTATTTGGTTTCTTCTACATTTACTGCTACCTTGATCATTTCTTACTCTTTTCATATCATGGGAGCATAAGTGTCAAAATATGACATTTCTTCTTTCTCATTAGGATGAACCACATTACCATAACTATTAAATTCTGACAAGTCCAATGATCTTTATAGACATGGCTTTAATACTATGTAAAATCTATTAAAAATACTGTCAATGTTTCTAATAAAATCTGAAACATACCTTGCCAATATTTTAATGTTTTTTTTCATATGCAGCCACTGAATCTTCATCCTTTGGATTTAATTCCAATAATTTTTTTCTCTATAATAATAATAACAACATTTGGGAAATATTTATCAAGGACGATATTCTTACATTTTTATCATTACATGGAATCAAGTTCATCTTTCTCTCTAGTATTCTTACCCAAAGGCCTCTATCGACAAGCTTCACCATCAAAAAAATTCATGGAATGATTTACATTTTGATATTCCCAACATCCCATGACATAGAATGTATTCTCTATATAATTGATCAATATTTCATCCACCACTGTGTTAGATGATCCATTGAATGATGTGGGATGTTGTCTTATAAAATTATACACTATAGACATGTTCCTCTGTGGTATACCGAGTTCCTCACTATCATAGAAACCACCACCAATAATATATTGAGTAACCCGATCCATCACTGTAAAATACTATTACATTCTGATTTCAACCATATTAGTATTCTATTTTGGAAGGATATTTTCCTCTTAGTTCCTTCCCACTATAGATTTCCTATTTCCTCTCTTGAAAACTATTATTAATAGACATAGTTTTGATGATGAAACATGGAAATCATAAAATTATTTATCATTTTAAATGTTTAAAAAATTAAAATCTTCTTAGAAAATTATATTAACACTATCCTATCTTCTATGGTTGTCTAAACCTTCCCTCTGATATCCATAATAATGAACCCACCTTAAAATTTACATAATCATGAGTTTTATTCTAGAATTTTACATTCATTCACATGGAGTATCTTTTAGGGTTTATAGTTTCGGATAATTTTGGAATAACTCATACATAATAAAACTATTATATAAAAGGAGGAAACTTTGGATTAGTATCCATTTTTCTGATGATATATAGCTTAAAAAAACCATGAATCCATTTCCTGTAAAATCTCAATGACTTCAAACATGAATTTTCTTTTCAATTACCCATCCGTAAACACATTGTAAACTTTTTAAAAATAGTTGATGTTCACAAAACCTTAGTAATGAATATAAAATTAAAATAAACCATTAGTCTATAAAAAACATGATAACTAATTCAAAATTTACATTTATTTATAAATTTATTTGAGAATATAAGATAAAATATTTTCCGATGGAAAAAACACACACTTTTCTTGAGGAAAATCATTAAAACCCATAGTATGAAGTTAAATCTTCATCATGTTACTTAAGGAATCATATTCATTAAACACTTTAAAAGACCTTTTAATTTGAATAGTCGTATGACCGAATTCTAAACATTTCACTCTTATAAATTGAATAACCATGCATTTATCATCCACAACCAGTTCATTGGTTGGATATCATGGGCCCACACATCATTTAAGCTATAATGGGCTCATCCAGCACTATCTAAGACAACCAATATAAAATCTCTAATGGTGTCCCCATTTCTATCTATACTACCCCATGAATAAGCTATAATGGGGACATCCAATTATATTTAGGCTTCCCCATTTGTAAGCTATATCAGGCTCACCTATTTCATATAATTATGAAGTACAAATTCATGAAATAAAAAAATATTATCATAAAACTCAGAGATAAAATAATTAATTATTTATAACCTATTAAACTGATATAAAATAAATGGGTTTAGTATAAATCTCTTTGAAACATGGTTAACTAGTGAAAAATAAATGGGTTCTATAATGTAAGAACCTGAATCTTCTTTTTCAGGTATGTCTTTCTATTCTGGTAGTTTTTTAGAAAAAGAGGAATTTCTGGATTTTTTTGAAGTACACACCGTGAACTTCTTGAGTACACGCCATGTACTCAGTTACCATAGGTAGCTATGTGATAGCCGTGTAACAGCCACACACACGGCTGTGTGGGGGGGGGGACCTGGAGTCCACCTAAAGCGGGGCTCGGTAACAGAAAGTTCACACTGTGTACTCCTAAAGTACACAACATGTATTTTCTTTTTTTCATTAAACGTACCGAGTTGGCATCTAATTGATAGAAATCCAGTCTTCTCAAACTATTTCGTCTAGGAACGCCCATACCACCATGATCTTCACTCGGGCCCCTATCGATCATTCGATCTCCGATTTGACCGCCATCGATTGCATTAGGATTGCCTTAGTAAGCTCTTCCTTCTTCTAGAGCTGCATCTCATGATTCTTAATCTTTCTCAAGTTATACCTCATTGAAATTTTTAGAAAATTTTGTAGATCTATGGTCTTCATGGGAGATTCAAGGCTTGTGGTTCACATATTGAAATATCCCAACACTGAGGTAGGTGGTTTGTGCCTTTCCTTTAAATGTATTTGAGATATATGTGAAAAATTTCCAATAACCATGAATGGGGTATTGCGTGTTTGCTATTTTAGCCCTATTGTTTTCTTGTTATACTTGTATGATTGAGTAGAGGTTAATTGAATTTGAATTGTGTAAATTTATATGATTTGGAAGTGGTTTCCCATGCATGATTGCCTATTTTGACCATTGGGTCTATTTTTCCTATTAGGCTGCCGTTTACTTTCCATGCCTAGTATTATAGGATGGGGTGATTGTTATGATATGCTGAGATTCTATAGACTACTTAGAGAAGTAGTTCATGAGGTTTACTTTGGCCAATATGCACTGATATGCTTTCTTGACTTACATAGGGCCATGAGAACTTGATGTATATACCATAGGAAGAATAGACATAAGGGCTTCTCCAGAGTGTCTTTTCTGCTTATGATGCGAGACCACATAGGGAATTGATGTAAGTTCTTCCTCAAAGTGTCTATAGTTCCTCGACGTGGTCCACTGGGGGAATGTGACGTAAGTGCTTCACCAGATCACCTTTAGTTATCAATACGAGACTATAAGAGGAATTGACTATGAGTGCTTCCTCAGAGAGTATATGATTAAGCTGAACCAGAGGGGTTAGAATGAGTGTACTACCCAGAGGGTTTCTTATGTTTCTAGGTAAGACTAGAGGGGATAAGCTGTGAGTACTTCCCATAGGGTTATCTGTTTTACAATCTGCTTTCTTGTGTTTCTAGGTAAAACCAGAGGGGATAGGCTCTGATTACTTCCCATAGGGTTACCTATTGTGCTATCTTTCTGCTTGTGTTGCTAGGTAGGACAAGAGGGGATAGTCTATGAGTACTTCCCAGAGGGTTACCTGTTTGTGTTTACTTAC
This sequence comes from Viscum album, assembly GCA_963277665.1. NCBI lineage: Eukaryota > Viridiplantae > Streptophyta > Magnoliopsida > Santalales > Viscaceae > Viscum > Viscum album. The sequence goes on along the minus strand of OY728134.1, from coordinate 1,313,561,902 downwards.
TATGATTAGATGCTTACTTGATATATGAACTGAATGCTCTGAAACCGTGGAATTGTTTACTACTGAGTACTTCCTTGTTACTGCATTTACTTCATTATTACCTTCCACATATTAACTAACTATTAGGCACAAATTTGTGGTGGTTTCCTATTGGGATTAGTCACATAGTCTGTTTGGTCCATGCTTTTGGGACCAAACAGATTATATTTTTGCAGGTATAGATAAGGGAAAGAGCCCTTCTACCTCAGGTACTTGAATGCTGTGGAGCTAGAGAGCATGGGACCAAGCAATGGATTGCGATGTTGATGATTTGTTTACATGATTTCTTTTGTACTTTGGATTAGTATTATATTCAGAATTGTGGCTTGTCTGTCTGTTTTCCTAGACATTCATATCATTCATCATTTATATATTTTTGCTCCAGTTGTTTATTACTTCCGTCTTCCCCTGTTTATGGTTGTTGGGTATTTGATGCTTCTGCTATTGCTTTGTATATCTGTTCACTTCCACTGTGTTACTTTTCCAATGATAGAATAGTTTCTCCACTATCGCACCAAAGGCCATCACTTCTAGTCTTTAGCCTCTGGCATTCGAGGAAATGTTCTTGAGTCCATGTGACAAACCAGGTAGGGGAGCGTCTAGGTGGATTCCAGAACCGGGATGTTACAATTTGGTATCAGATGATTTCTTCTCTTCTTGACTTACTGTTTTGAGCCTTTATCCAGGGATAAGAAGGAATAGGTACATGGTAATAATATGTGCTCAGGAGTATCTAACCCGTGTACAGGTAAAAGCCATTCTACCTCATTTATTTCAATTTTCTAGTTTTTCAATTTTACAGTTGATTTGATTTTCACCATTGGGTGACTCACATGTTTTGTAATGTTAATGTTTATGATATTGAGGTTATATTTCTATTGCAACCAAATGAGATGAGGGTATGCCATCTGATGCATCATATAGGCACTTTTTATAAATCACATGTCATGCATTCTTACCATTCCATTTAGGGTGCATTAGCAATTGCATGTTTTTTTGATAGGTGTTGTGCTAGATATGTTGTTGTGGTAGGTACCTTGATAGAACACATGCTGTTGATGGGGTATTGTTTTGTGTGTGGTTTTGGTTGAATGAACAACAAACTTTTGTTCTTGAGGTGTTATGGGCCCTTATGGACTTGAATTTGGTGGATCATTTCACTGTAATACTTATTTATAACTTGTATAAGATGCCAAGCTTTGATTCGTATAGAGTATGGGCCCTCATAGACTGAAATTTTGCACTTTAATGTTTGTTTCAATGTTTTTATAGGTTCCGTAGTAGTTTATGAGTCTTACTATCCTAAAAAACCTAGAATACACGCCGTGTAGTTTTGACTACACGCCCTGTGTTCTTCTGTTCGGGAAGAAACAGTTTTTCTTAAGTACATGTCGTGTACAGTATATACCCACAGTGTATTCTCTGACAGTGTCATAGGCCATGTGGGAAGAGACATGGGATGAGGAAATTCTTGTGGGAACATGCAGTGTACCTGTTTTACACACTGTGTTGTGTTGACCATATGTCTGCCCGTGTGAGTAACAACACGAACATATAAATCTTAAGAAATACATGATATGCCAGTCTTGAACACTCCATGTAGTGAAATCCTAGAATCCGGCTGTGTAACTAACAACACAGGTGGGTGAAATCCTTAAGTACACACCATGTCCATCTGGAACACGCTATGTAGTATGAGCCATGTAACCGGCCGTGTAGCTAACAACACAAGTTGGTGTAATTCGTCTAGTACACTCCGTTTCTAGTACTAACATGACTTATAGTATTATTCTAGGATAATTGTGTGGTTTTTTTATGTAAGAGAGCTCGAGCAGGAGAAGAGGATTCAAGTACATGTAATTTAATAGAAATACACACTGTGTATTCTTGTTTTGATAAACTTGAATGATTTATTTCTCATGTTCCCTTCTTTTTCTTTAAGTTATCAGTCATTGATAATCTTGATCTAAGGTGTGCGCTTGACCTAGAAGAGTCATGCTACCGAGACATCCTCTGGTTGTATGCCAATTATAGGGCAACGATCCGACACTAGACATGGCTGATCAGGGACTTACAGCAGATCCTCCCGTGGTGCCAGTCTCAGTACCAGCCATCATTCTGGATACATGTGTTGATGCACAGTTCTGAGAGGGATTTATGAGGTTAATGCAGACCTTCCGAGAAGTACTACATCATTCCCCATCTATGGCAGAGTTGACGCAGGTCTTTTAGTAGAAGCATCCTCCCACCTTTATAGGGGAAGGAGGACCTTAGGTTGCAAAGTCATTGTTAGAAGCCGTTCTTTCTATCTTTGAGCATATGGAGACTCCTCCAAAGGGGAGGGTAAAGATCACTGCCTATATTCTTTAGTATTCCTCCAAGAGATAGTGGGATGTGATCTCATAGGTGGGACACCAGTAGGTTATGGCTTGGGATGAGTTCCAGTATGCCTTCTATGACTACTTCTATCTGAAGACTTTGACGGCTGATCGAGACCAAGAGTTCATGAGTCTAGACCAGGGTACTCTTTTTGTAATGGAGTATTCTTATCACATCACAGAGCTGCAGTGCTTCATGCCTATTCCAGGAGGTGATGAGTTATTTCTTGCAAGGAAGCTCGAGGATGGTCTGAGGCATGTCATCCGATCGTAGGTGAACATCCTCAGGTTGAATTCCATCAATTCTATAGACAACTTGGCACTAATCAAGAAGTGTGATATGAGGGATTATAGAGTTTTGAGCGAGGGTGGTTTGAAATCTGGATTTGGTATCCCTCCTACTGATAGCAGGAAGCACCGTAGGGAGAGTACACGTGGAAATACAAGGAGGCGATAAACCTCTTTTAGTATCTATGTTGTGTGATACCAGTGCATTAAGAGCGGTAATAAGAGACCACATTGTCTGAGAGACCCTTTGGAGTGCCGATATTGCTGCAAGATGGGTCATATTCATCATTTTTTCAGTTCTTCTGACCAGCAGATGGTGACAGGGGTTCTTCTTTGACTCCACATTCATGAGCAACACCACCAGTTTCTCATCAGTCTAGGAACTGTAGTTATTCTTGACATCCATGCCATGGTGGAGGTCATGGACATGGTATCCAGTCGCTAGGCTTTCAGCGATAACTAAGTGAATCAACTCAAGGTGGTCAGGCAGGGTCACAGGGCCGCGGTGTAGGTCATACTTTTGCATTGGAGCAGACCCTGCAGAATTAGGATCCAAGGCCTTCCATATTTTGAGGTACAATATTAGTTGCCTCAGTTTTTTCTTCTACTCTTTTTGATATAGGGGCTTCCATAGATTTATATCTATTGCTATTTTGGAGAGCCTTGAGATCTTTAACTTTTCTTTTGCTGATATCTTGACGTTGTATGCTCTGTTGGGGACAATAACGGTTAGTGTACATCAGTTCAAGGAGTGCCCTCTAGAGGTTGGTGGGTTTCACTTAATTTGGGATCTCTATGTCCTAAAGATGAAGAGATATGATATTATTCTCAGAATGGAGTAGTTAGTTCCTTTCTAGGCAGTTGTCAAATTTTATCACCGTAGTGTGAGTTTCACATCACCAGAGGGTGGATCGTATCTTCATAAGGGTGAATGGGATGTCTGTTAAAGCAGAGCGGGACACGAGCATCATGGGATGGGAGGAGTTATAGCCCAGATTTGTAGTCTATATCTGTATGACCATGGGACTTCACAGATGGAATTTCCTCTAGTGGTGGATCATTTCAGGGATGTCTTTCCTGAGGACTTTTTAGTTTTTCCTTTGGAGCGAGTGGTAGAATTTTCTATTGAGGTCATGACAGGAGCAAAACCTGTATCCATTCCTCCTTATAGGATGACTATACCAGAGTTACAGGAGCTCAAGAAGTAGTTGGAGGAGTTATAGGCGAAGGGTTCCATTTGACCCAGTACTCCTCCTTGGGGTTCGCCTATCCTGTTTGCGAAGAAGGAAGAGGTACCCTCAGTATTTGTGTGTATTATCAGAAGCTGAACTAGTTGATGGTCAATAACCAATATACCTTGCTGAGGATTGATGATTTATTTAACTAGCTTAGAGAAGCCTTAGTGTTCTCAGAGACTGAATTTAGGTCCAGTTACCATCAGTTGTAGGTTAGACCATCAGATATACCTCTTACAACCTTCCGAAGTAGTTATGGTCTATAAGAGTATATGGTTATGCCATTCGGTGTCATGAATGCGCCTTCAGTTTTCATGGCACTGATGAACCGAGTGTTCCATCCATAATTGGATTCTTTCATGGTGGTCTTTGTGGACAATATCTTGGTGTACTCTCACACTCGACATGACCGTGCAACCCATATTGAGATCGTTCTGAGTACACTAAGAGAGAATCAGTTATATGCTAAGCACTCTTAATGCCACTTTTGGACGGACCAGATTCACTTCTTGGGTCATGTTATCTTAAAGACAGGAGTGTCAGTAGGCACAGATAAAGTGAGAGAAGTGGTTTCTTGGGAGCTTCCAAAGATCATCTTTGAGGTACGAAGTTATCTAGGGCTAGCTGGACACTACAGACGCTTCATACATGACTTTTCAGGCTTAGCATCACCACTGATGGGTTTGACTAAGAAGGGTGCAAAGTTCTTGTGGTCAGATTCTTGCAAGTCATCCTTTCAGGAGCTAAAAGGGAGGTTGAATTCAGCACTTCTACTACTTTTTCCAGAGTTGGTAAAGATCTTTTCAGTTTACTATGATGCATTAGGTATCGAACTGGGAGCAATGCTTATGTAGGGAGAAGGAGTCATTGCATGCGAGTCTCGGTAGTTGAGGCCACATGAGATGAATTACCCGACACATGATCTCAAGTTTTCTACGGTTGTTCATGTCTTACACTTTTAGAGAAATTATCTTATGGGAGAGAATTTTGTGTTTTTAACCAACCACAAAAGTCTCAAGTATATTTTCATTCAACATGACTTGAATTTGAGACAACGAAGGTGGGATGAGTACCTTCAGTATTTTGACTTTGAGCTTTCCTACACGCCTAAGAAGGGAAATGCTATGGGTGAGGCGCAGAGTAAGAGGACTCTTGTATAAGCAGTTCAGGAGGCCATCGGTGAGTGGTAGCTTATGGATTTGTTCTCTGAGATGCATTTGGAGGTGCAAGATAGACAGAGGCAGATGTTTCTTTCTTCTGTAGTTGTTACCTCTACTCTTCTTGATCAAGTTCAAATGAGGTAGCTATCAGATTTTGACGGCCTATTACTATAGGAAAGCATGTCAGGAGAGGACCCCATTCCTGGATGGACCATAGGTGAGGATGAGATCTTGCATTTTGATGGGCGCATATGTGTGCCGGTATACATACGCGAGGAGCTGATATGGGAAATTCATTCCTCAATTTGGGTAGTTAACTCTGGTGTTACCAAGATGTATCGTGATCTACACCATCAGTATTTGTGGCCAGGTATTAAGAGAGATGTTTTTGGTTTTGTCATGAGGTGTTCCACCTATCAGTAGGTGAAGGAAGAGCATCATTGACCAGTGACGCTTTTTCAGCAGTTACCCATTCTTGAGTGGAAGTGGAACAATGTCATGATGGATTTCATGATAGGTTTACCAAGGTTGCCTTGAGGCAATGATACAGTTTGGGACATCATTGATAGACTCACAAAGGTTTCTTACTTGTTTCCGATCAAGGAGACCTTCAGTTTTGATGATTTGGGACAATTTTACATTTGTGAGATTTTATGTCTGTGTAGGGTGTCATACTCCATTGTTTTAGACAGGGATGCACGTTTTACTTCTCAGTTCTAGCAAGGGCTACAGAAGGCTCTGGGTATATAGGTACTTTTGAGTATAACTTACAACCACCAGACATATGGCCAATCCGAGCTTACAATTCAGGTTCTTGAGGACATGCTTCGAGCATGCATCCTGGATTTTGGAGGTTCGTGGGATAAACATATACCTTTTGTGAAGTTTTCATACAGTAATAGTTTTAAATCAACTATTCAGATGGAACCTTATGAGGCTTTCTACGGTAGGCCATGCCGATCACCCTTATGTTGGCTGGAGGTAGGAGAGGAAGCTATGTTGGGACCTCGTTTTGTTTAGGAGACCACAAATCAGATAAAATTGATCAGGAAGAGGATGGATATTGAAACGTCTCGAACAAATTATTATGCTAATCAGTAGAGATATCCTCTGGAGTTCAATGTCAATGATCGGGTTTTCCTATATGTCACACTAAGGTTGGGACATAGAAGGATTAAATGATAGGGTAAGCATTCTCTGAGGTACGGCAGACCATTTGAGATGTTGGAGAGAGTTGGGTTGATTTCCTATCAGTTGTAGTTACCTAATAGGTACTGGTCTATGCATGAAATCTTCCACATTTCCCAGATTCGATGTTACTTCTCAGACCTGTATCTTTCCTTCCAACCCGAGGAGGATGAGTTAGAAGTGGATTCATCATTCAAGGAGCTTCCTATCCAGATTGTCTATCAAAGTAAAAAGGTTTTCTTTGGCTGATCTTTTCCTATGGTACGAGTTCTATGGTAGCACAGGCGAGTACAACATGAGACTTGGGAGAGGGAGGCTGATGTACGATCACATTGGCTAGATCTTTTCAGGGTTTCTTCTTCTACGCCTCCTTGCTAGGGAAATTTAGGGACAAATTTCTTTAAGGGGTGATGTTTGTAAGAAACCCGATCTTCTTTTTTAGGCATGTCTATCTTTGCTGGTCATTTTTGAGAAAAAGATGAATTTTTTGAAATTTTTGAAGTACTCACCATGTACTTTATTAGTACACTCCGTGTACTCAGATACCACGGGTAGTCGTGTGATGGCTGTGTAACGGACACACACACGACTGTGTGGGGGTGACCTGGAGGCCACCTAAAGTGGCGTTCGGTAATGGAAAGTACACTCTGTGTACTCCTAAAGTACACACTGTGTATTTTATTTATTTTCATTTAATGTACTGAGGTCACATCTAATTGGAAGAAAACCCTTCTTCTCGACCTAGTTCATCCTAGAGCACCCGTACGGATGCAATCTTCCTTAAAGATACTGATCGAGCATCCGATATCCGATTCGACCACTGTCAATTTCTTTGGGATCACCTCAGTAAGCTCTTCCTTCTTTGAGAGCATCATTTCATGATTCTTCCTCTTTCTCATGTTATCCCCCATTGAATGTTTTAGATGTTTTTATTTATCTATGATGTTCTTGGTTGATTCAAGGCTTGAGGATCACATATAGTGATCTCCCAACACCAATGTAGGTCGATTGTGCCTTTCCATTGAACGTCTTTGAGATATATGTGAAACATCACCAATACCCATGAACAGGGTATTGCATGTTTACTGTTTTAGCCCCATTGTTTCCCTGCTGTGCTTGTATGCTTGTGTATAGGTTAATTGAATGTGAATAGGGTAAATCTCTATGCTTTGGAAGTGGTTTCCAATGCATGATTTTCTATTTTGACCGCTAAGTCTAGTTTTCCTGGTAGGTTGTTGTTTACGTTACGTTCCTAGTATTATAGAATGGGGGGATTGTTCTAACATGCTGAGATTCTGTAGACTATTTAGCCAAGTTGTTAATGAGGTTTACTTTGGCTGATACACACTTCGATACATTCTTTACTTACATAGGGCCATGATAACTTGGTGTATATACTATAGGGAGAATGGACATAAGGGATTCTCGAGAGTGTCTTTTCTACTTACGATGCAAGACCATAGGGGGAATTGACGTAAGTGATACCTTAGAGAGTCTAAAGTTCCTCGACATAGGCTATAGGGGTAATGTGACATAAGTGATTCCCCAGAGAGCCTTTAGTTACTAATAGGAGACTATAAGATGAATTGATGGTGAGTGCTTCTTTAGAGAGTCTATACTTAAGCTGAACTAGAGGGGTTAGACTGAGTGTAATGCCCAAAGGGTTTCTTGTGTTTCTAGGTAGGACCAGAGGGGATAGGCTGTGGGTACTTCCAAGAGGGTTACCAGTTATACTATTTGATTTCTTATGTTTCTTGGTAGGACTAAAGGAGATAAGCTATGAGTAATTTCCAGAGAGTTACTTATTGTGCTATCTGCTTGCTTGTGTTGCTAGGTAGGACCAGAGGGGATAGGGTATGAGTACTTCCCAGAGGGTTACCTTTTGTTATTAACTATTTGATTGTGTTGCTACATAGGACTAGAGGGGATGGGCTATGAATACTTCCCAGAGGGTTACCTATTTGTGTTTACTTGCTATGATTAGCTGCTTACATGATATATTAACTGAATACTCTGAAATTGTGGAATTGTTTACTGCTGAGTACTTCCTTGTTTACTGAATTTACATACTTATTACCTTCCATATATTCATAGACTATTAGGCACAGATCTTGTGGTGGTTGCCTACTAGGATTAGTCTCACACCTTGTTTGGGCCATGCTTTTGGGCCCAAACAGATTATATTGTTGCAGGTATAGATAAGGAAAAGCGCCCTTCAACCTCAGGTACTTGACTGCTATGGAGCTGGAGAGTATGGGACCAAGAAATGGATTGCGATGCTAAGGAGTTGTTTACTTGCTTTTTTTTATTTTGGATTAGTACTGTATTCAGCTTTGTTACTTGTTTGGCTGATTTCGTAGACATATTCATCAAGCATCATTTATATATTTTTGGTCTAGTTATTTATTACTTCAGTCTTCTATTATTTACTATTGTTGGGTATTTTTTGCTTCCGCTATTGCTTTGTATATCTATTTACTTCTATTGTGTTACTCTACCAATGAGGGAATAGTTTCCCCAATATCACACCCAAGGCCCTCTCTTCTAGTCAGCAGCCTCTAGCATTCGTGGAAATGTGCTTGAGGTTATGTGACGAACCAGGTACGAGGTGCCTCTGGGTGGCTTCCAAAACCAGGATGATACATATAACAATATCATTGAAGCAGTTTTAATCTATATAGAGGAAGAATGATAATGGTATAAATATTAAATATCCCTAGTGGAGGATAATTAATGATAAGGTTGGTTGATGTTGATTGATGGAAATACCATTAAATTATCAGGATTTACATTCTTGAGAAACGTTACCATTAAGCACTCCAAAGCATCACATGCCACTTTGAAACAATATAATAATAGTAACCATGAAGGAATAACAATTAAAAGAATATTAAATTTCTTGATAATAATAAAATTCATCCTATGATATGTAAACGAGGTTTTTTTATACAACTCATAAAAGAAGACGGGTGTATAACATAAAAAAAAATGTGTCATCAAAATTATATTGAGACGAAGTACCTTACCTTGAGTCTGACTTGTCATTGTGTGTATTTATTTTCATAAATAATAAACCTATATTATTTTTAACTTATTTGAGAACCTTTTTCATGTTTTTTATTAATTTTATGTAACTTATTATAATTTATTATACAATTACATAATAACATAAGTTTAATTTTTATGTTTTAACCGTATTTGGATTATGTGTAAAAATGACATTGGTAGGCTGAATAAGGTCAAAGGGTCATTATATAAAAATTTCCATGAAAATAATCATGAAATAATTATAATATTTATACATAAATTATTCTTTTAAAACCAACATAAAATATTTCTGTAAAAAAGGAACTAATATTACAATTATATGGATGGTTGGTCAAACGTACGCATGAGTAATATTCTCATTTTCCAGTGATCCTTATGGAAATGAATAATGTAAAATTTATCATTAAAAAATGATAATTATATTTTCAATAGAATATTGTTTAATCATATATTCTTTTATATTTAATTATTGTGATGTAAAAGGATTCACATCGCTTCGAGGAGGTGGAATATGTATTTTAATTAATGACATAAGTATTTTATTTATATAACATAATTTTATTAAACTTATCCTTAATACATTCCATTTAATTCATGAATGAATCAAATCCCTTTGAGGATGTGGTTATCAATAAGTCCACAAAGGATGTTATGTTATTCCAAAAAAATGGAAAACATTAATTTATTTGTTATATAACAATTCTAGAAATATTAAGAAATTATAAATACTGTATATTTGTTATAAAAAAATTATTTCCATCATATTTCTCGACCATGAGGGGTCATAAAGGTAAAATGAACGACATCATTTGGCGATGTGGTTGTACTCCATAAAAAATGGTACTTTTGTTACTGATTAAAGGGATTCTGGTGTAAGTGTATGTAAAAATGATAAAAAAACATATCACTATGTTTATGATAATGATGATATTATATAATAATGGATAAGAATAACTGAATAGGTAGATAAATAAAAAAATGGTATTTCATATTGAAGAACGTCACCTATTTTTCAGTTAACTGCTTTTGGTTTGTACCAAATGGATTACATGGAATGATTTCTTTCATATGAGAGGATTCAAGTATGAGATGATGGATTCTGGTTGTTTATTTTTTTGGATGATCTAAAAGGCTTGAGAGGGGTGAAATTATGATAAGAGTGAATTCTTTTTTAAAGTGGGGGGAGGAGTGGCATTCTCATAAATACCAAAAGGTAAATACTAATGGGAAGACTACATTGCCTCATGTGATTATAAAATGACAAATAATGGATTTATGGGGATTTATGGTCTATAAAAACTCACACCACACAAAAATAAAATCATATTTTTATTTGATCCTTTGTCCATATGTATCCATATTTTTCTAATTTTGGTTTTTCATTTATGTAGATAGATTTATAACCAATGTAATTGAATCCTTAAGAATAAAATGATGTGTTAGAAATTAGAAACTATAGACCCATATAACCTAAAATATTAAACTAATTTATAAAATAATAATCCCATATGTGTTTGAAATGAATGTTAACAGAAACCCATGTAATGAGTAGAAACAAGGCATTAACCCTATAAGTACTAACATAGTTTTTAATATTTATATTTCTATATATTCCTTATAAATGATCAATTGTCTCAATAATGAACTATATTTAATTTTTATAAACAATTTTAAGAATATGTGATTTTTTTAATTTAAATAATTTAATAAAATATCATTTATTTTATTTAATTATTTACTAAATAACCCTTGTGTTTGCATTTATAAAACATTTAATGTAATTATATAATCTATAAAAATTAAATATAAATTATTATTAAAATTAAAATTCATTTATCATCAATAAAAAAGTTTATAATGAAAATGTTTCATCTTCTTACCTACTCCAACACTATATAAATGTTAAAGATAAGGAAGGTTCTTTTTTTTTCTATTTCCATAAATTCTTATATAGGTCACTTTTTTGGAATATAAACCCAATAACAACTAATAATATTTGATAAGGTGGTGATTATAGTAAAATGTCCAACCAATTGTTTGTAGACATGTTTTGGGTATTTTATACACCTTATATTCTATATTTAATCATTAACTAAGCTTATTGTTACCTTAATCATTATAATTAACTTTAATTGTTTTCACTAATCAATACTGTCTAAATATGATGTTTGACTTATTTGACTGAATATTACATGCTAATTAAAAATAATTATATCCCTATTTTCACATTCATTTCATATAAGTGGATTATATTTATTTAAAATTAATCTCGTAGATCCTATGAGACAACAGGTTTTTACGGAGAAATCATCAAAAGATTGAAATGTTTTGATTTACAATTTCAATATGAAATTGAATATATTGACCTAAATTGGATTTATTGATGTATTATAGAATAAATTATAATTTAAATCCAATTTAAAATAAATTATTACAACCGAAATAACTGATTAAAAAAAATTTTCAGTTAGAATTGTGTGCTTTCCAGTATTCATCAAAGAAGGAACTTATATGAAAAATACCAAAAATTCACCCAAAGTAAATTTTTATATTCATATGAAAAAAATGAAGTTTATTTTATCAAATAAAATTTATAAATTTTTCAAAATTTATTTTTAACACATGTCTTCCATTAAAAGACATTAAAACTACTTTTAAGAAAAAATAGTTTTTAAGAATAAAAATAGATTTATTCCTATATTATGAATCTCTAATATCATGGATCAATGTAAAAAAATTCTGTAAACATTTTTAAAAATAATATTTATAGTATTATTCACACTCTAAAATATAATGGTCAGTGATATATTTAGTATTAAATAATAATATCATTAATATATTATTGTTTAGTAATACATGTCCTTTCATGGAACACATGTTATCGAAGAAACATGATGTTACATGAAATGAAATATATATATTGTGTCTTTTAAAAAATAATCTAATTTTTTCATTTATTGTAACTAATGATTTCAATGAATTTATCAAATTTTAAATAATATATTTCATCAAATCTCATGATTTTACATTATCTCATTGGGGAGAAGTGTGACAAATAAACTGATCATAAGAGACTCAAGTATATTTTCACACCAAATATTTGAATATGATCTAGAGAATTTGGTTATAGGTTATTAAGGATTATTACTTCTCAATACAGTACCACATTGGGAGTGAAAATAAAGTGGTAGATTATCTCCGTAGAAAGGGTCCAAAAATTGTTTCATTGATGATAATTGAGAAGGATATGATCTTCTTTGACTTTAAAATGACGGACTATAGAATCATAAATTAATGAAAATCATAAATACTTTCACAAATTATTGTTCAAATATACCTTCTAGAGAAGATAAATAATTATCAATGAGATTATGTGATAATTTATAAAAAATTATATGGTATATGAGATGGGAAAACCTCTAAGTTTTAAATTAATGAAGAATGAGTTGTATGATTTGGGTCATGACATTGTGTACCATGAAGCCCCGAGTTAAGGAAGGTGTTTTTGGATGATTCACCTACCTCAACCTTCTATATATATCATAAAAGAATGTAGATTTATATAGATAACTACGAATAATATTTGAGGGAATATATGAAGAGGGAGATCAAAAAATATACCTCATGATGTCTTATATGTTAGATTGTGAATGGAGAAAGTAAAAATCCTAGGGGATGATGAAACCATTACCCATACACACATGGAAATGAGAAAGCATCACAATGGACTTTTTCATTGGTATTTCAAAGAAAAATAAATATGAATTATTCTATATGGGTTGGGGTGGATAATATTACCACGATTACAAACTTCCTTGAAATTCAATTGGAATTATCACTTAGTAGACTTCCAAGGATATACAATAGAGATGTGGTGGGACTGAATGGAAAAACAATATTTATTTTAGTTGATCAAGACCCATGATTAAACTATATATTTCAGAAGACTATTCAACATTATCTCAAGACTGGGTTGATCTTCAGTAAGGATTATCACCCTTAAACTTATTCCCAATAAGAGTGGATTATCCAGACACTCAAGGAAATTTTGAGAGAATTATCATTTGAGTTCAGAGGAGGATGTGATTAGAATCCTCCTCTATTGGAGTTCACATACAATATTAGTTTCCACTAAAGAATTTAAATGGTCCCTATGAATCCATTTCTGGGATGAGGTGTATATCACCTTCATGCTGGGATAAAGTTTGAGAATGAAAACTATTAGGTCCAAAAATGGTTGGGGAAATGATGGAAAAGGTCAAGACCATTTTGAAACAAATCAAGGGTTATTAGAGTCTACTAAATAGCTATGATGAAAATCATCAATGAGACCTATATTTTGAGTTTGGGGACATGGTATTCCTCTACCTATCTCTATGGAAGAATTTCATGAGATATGGTAAGAAAAGAATGCTTAGTCGAATATACATCAGTCCATCTGAGATCATTGATCACACTAGTGTGGTAGCCTATCGACTAGAACTCCCACCTAACCATTATAAAGTATAGGATGTATTCTATTTATCCATTTTGAGGAAGTAAACTCTTGACCACTCACATGTTCCAAATCTAGAGGTGTTACCATTAGATAATGATATCTTTTATGAAAATAATCCGATAAAAATCATAGATTATAGTGATAATTTTCTATGAAATATGATAATACACCTACTCAAAGTGCTTCCAAGAAAACAAAAGATTCAATAAGCGACATTGGAAATGGATGAGGCGATGTTACAAAATTTACCTAATCTATTATAATGTTTCAAATGAAAATTTTGAGGGAATATTTTCTAAATGGGTTTGGGTTATATTGACCCAAACTTTTATAAATGAAATTCCCCTTGAAAATTAATTAATTGTATTATTATATATTATATATATAGAAAACTCAAGGATTTATTTGGTGTTCATTATAGAATATCAAATTTAAAAGACTATTAATCATCATTAATATTGATATTATAGTTATTGAATAGTGGTTATATGATTAGTTTAAATATAGGTTTTTGAATAATATAATTGACCAATATTAATGAATTTATAGCCTCAAGACATAGAATTATACACAATTAAGACCATTTATCAAATATTATGAGGGAGATATCATCACTGGGATTTTCTCTGGAGAAATACGAAGATGTGACCTAATAAAATATCTAAAATAAAAATTGTTTACGGGAGAAGTTCAAGGTCATTGAGATCATGAACCAACCAAAGTTTGTCAAACCACCGTATGAAAGTCTAACCATCTCCCCCCTTACCATTAGGATTTTTATACTGTATTAAAGTAATATGTATCAAGAACATACTAGTAAGAATATGTATATTATATCTTCAATTGAATAATAGATTTATTTAATTCAACATTACAAACGATTTTGTTTTTTACACAATAAAAAAATTAATTTTTACATAATATTCAAATTCAATTAAAACATTTGTTTTTATTATTTATTTGATTTCAGAAATAAATAATATTTTTAATAAAATATTATTATTAGATAGTTTTTATTAAATAGAAATCATCATATAAATTTTAGGAAGTCAAATGTAATTTTAATAGGGGTTAAAAATCATTTATTATCAAAAATCTTGCATTTATCTATAACTATTGAACTTATTTTAAAATTGAAAATTCATTTATTTAGAAAATTATTTTGATAAAATTAATATTATTTGCGGATTCCGAACATTGAAACTATTATTTGGTGAATTTTTCATAATTTTATTGGACAATTGAGTTTTCAGGAAAAACATAAATACTATATAGATATACAGTTTTTATAATCTCTTTATAAAGAAAAAATGATGTATTATCTAAACTAGATGACATCCATGACCAATTAAAATTTTCCACTTTAAAATATTGTGATTTTGAGGTTTTTTTATTTCTATAAATCCATTATGAATCCCCTAAAACATATAATATATTTTAAGGTTTTAAAATAATTTCGTTAAGATCATGACTCACCTACACATCACCAAGGGTAATGTTTTATAAGTTAGGACCGTAATTATTTAATAATTACAACCAATACATATTGTATGAAACCATGGGGAAAACCATTGATGGTTTGTGGTTTTGATTACATTGTTATGAAGAGTCCAAAAACCTATATTTGTGAAATAATAAATACCTCCCCTAACATTTCCTATAAAAACTGACAAAATATCTTATTTATATTCATTGAAAAACCATTTAGAATATCCTCAATTTTCCTTACCCAGTCTAGATTCCTACCAAGGTTCCCCCATGATCTCAATAATACCATACCAATCTTTTTGAATCATAATCTCATGGTAAGGGATCTCCCACTATCCTATTTATTATCAATAACATATTTTAGGTTATGTCTATTAGATTTCATTTTTCATTTTGGGATATGTTCTTCCATAACCCCCTTACTATCATATTTATTTCTAAATTTTTAGAGACCCATTTTCCTGTCATTAAACCCTCCAATGAACAATATTGTATATCTGTTACCATAATGAAATTTAGTATGTGATCCCTTCCTCTCATCTTTATATAATAATAAAATTAGTTTTAGTCCTTCTATTACCTATAACTAATGTTTGGATATGATTTTACAAATCTATATTATGGTACATTGATTTCAAAATAATGAGCAATACATTTTCCCTTATTAATCCATTTTATGAATCATTAAGTATAGTGGTAATGTGGCTGAAATTTTACCATGATTTTCCATGGAAAACAATTGTATAGTGAATACCCAACCCCATTTCTTATCAAGGGTTTTTAGAGTTATGGAAATATAATTATTTAACTAGGTAATTATATTTCTGTATTACACACTCCTTGATCATTGAATAAAATGTGATGATAAATGATTCCATGTTTTATAGTCTATATAGAACACTTATGCTTTTTAATGATGTGAATGTGATTATTGAACGTGAAATTATATGGTGCTTCCATCCATTTAGTAATGTTTTAGTCTCATGAGACTTCATGTAAGGGATTAGAGAATGAACCTAATCCATCACTGGACTTTTTTCACCCAGATATCATTGATGTTAGACTTGACTTCTGTTTATGATTCCTTGTTTCATGTTTTTGTGGAATTATCCCTTGTTGCCTTTATATTATCATGTTATATCATCCCTCGTTGTTCATGTTTATGATTATCACCCCTATTATGTCTAATTGATATTCCTATTGTCTAACATTTAATACATTCTTAATGTTATTCCATGTTTATTCTCTCACTAGGTTTTATATCTCACCCCATTTTTATGTGTGTCCCCAAGTTTTCCAAAGTAGTTTTAAGTATGAAGTAAAAAACACGTGAATGAAAAAGATGTTTTTTAGTAATGATGATGTATTCCCTGGTTTTTGTTATGTAATGTTCCAAATTACCAAACTCACTATATATCTGGATCATCCATGTTGTATTATGTGTAAGATTTTGCAGAAAATGTGGAATTTATGTGTAATAAAGAGCATGGGTTTCAAAACATGCATCTATAATTAATTTCTCAATTTCTAATAATCATCATATGATTTCCTATTACAAAATCATTTTAACTTATGTTTGTTAATCGTGGTGGTTTAGTTGGTTTTTACATTAATATATTATAAGGTAGACCAAGGGTAATTTTATTTTTTAATTAGATTCCCAACCTCGATAGAATGAATTGTGTTTTAAATATGAATTTTACACATATAAATCAATTTAATATCATCCAATATTGGAGGAAATGGGGAATTAAATGATTTAATACATATAGGTTGTAATCCACAATTATACAAAGTTAAACATTTTATTTTCAATAAAACAAGGGTGAGGTTGAATGTAAAATGATATATCAATTAATATTAATAATAATTCAATAAATATAATATTTATTCCATTTTAAACTTTTGATTCATCTATATAAGATGGTTATAATAAATAAGAATCGCCTTTAATAGATTTGATAGTCCTAAAAAAGGAGAAATAATATTTTTATTTTTTGAATAGTTTTTATTAAAGGAAAAAAATTATTTTTCAATTATATAATTACATAAATTAATATCAGTAATAAGGATTTTATCAAAATCTTGAGGATATAAGAGAATATATGTGATAAAATAAATATATAATAAGAATTAAATTTCAAGAAATTTTTCATAAATTCATCAAGACTTTGACCGTTTTCTTGAAAGTGTTGATTGAATGGCAGAGTTGGTCTATGTTATGTTAAAAATAGGATTTAGTTCAAGTAAGTGAAAAATTGGAGAGTTAATTATTGCAGATTTCCAAGAAAATTTATTATGTTTGGAAAACCATGGAATTTGGGGATTATGTCTCCCTATAAAATTTATGAAAAGGGAACTATTCACAAGAAATAATTTTAAGTAAATTTTAATAATGGATTTACATGACAAAATGGTTAGTTATGAGTGGTATGGCTAGTAAGAAATTAAGGTATTAATTCCCAATATAAAAATTGTTTTTAAAATTTATAATGATAATTTTATCTTTTTATAATTCAAATAGAATTATATTATTTATGTAAATGCTAATTTTTCTTAATGAAATATTACTCTTGGAAATTGATTTATTTCTAAAAATAAAAGAGAATCCTTCCCAGAAAATATCAATGTGTTGAATTAAAAATTTTAATCTATCTAATCTATTTCAATTTAAAAATAATTTAAAATTAAATTTCAAATAAAAACATATAATATTTTAAAAAATCATTTCTAATCATATACCATGTCGATAATAAATAACAATTATGGATTAATAAAATGATATATTAAATATATTAAATAAATAAATTTAATTTTATATAATTTTTCCCAAATATATGTGTTGAAAATATTTATATTATCCTTAAAATTATCCAAGAGTAGTAATTTTCACTATTAACATCAAAATTATCGATTTCAGAAAACCCCCAAAAAATAATACTATACTGATTTGGGTATTCTAAAATAAAATGTATATTTAGTTTTATCTAATTATAATTTTAAATATTTTATATCTATTCCTCAATTTTAAATAAATAATATAATGATATAAACATTATTTGACTAAAGGTGTGAATAATAATAAGTTTTTTAATATTATATTAAATAAAAATTCTTATTGAAATAATTTCAATATATTAAATAATATATTGATACTCTATAGTATTTTAATGGTGGTAAATTTAATTTTTTAATGTATCATAATTTTCATTTAATGTGGTTTAAGGCACTTATTGAATTTATGTGTTGATATATATACTGAAACCCATTCCCTTAATAGATGTGTTACATGAATTCACCACATTTAAAATAACGAAGGTTTTTTGTCTACACATGAATTATAAAACTCACTTCTGAAAATTTTAGGATTAATGATGAAAGTGGATTTGATGGTATCACTCTTTGTTTTACCCCAAATATAACATTGTATTGGTACTCTAATTAGTAAATAAAAAATATAATAGATTCTTTGACTATAAAGGCTGTGGATCATTCATTAAATGAAAGAAAACCAGAAATAACCTATTCAAAAAGAGATATAGATAAATATCATTTTTATAGAAAACCAATTAATGTTTTCAAAATATATGAAAATTATAATTTCATTAATGTTTATGATAATTATTTTCTTAGGAGGAATGATGAGGGTAGTTCTCTATTATCCCGCCTAAAGTGAAAAATGATATTTTAATTATAAAATGTTGTTGGAGCTTCTAGATAGAATACTCCTGAAGGATAATGTTTTGGATTGTATCCCAATCAACACTATATTATAAAGTTGGTGTATTATATGTTGAAGAATATTTGAAACCTCAAGAATTTATTGATTATTTGAAAAAAGATTTAGAAAAAAAATGAGAACTATATAGTTTTGTTTGTTCTTAATCTAGAAAAATTGAGTTTCATTAAAAACAAAATTTGAAACAAATTGAATAAAACAGTTGAGGAGATAAGAAATAATTATCTAATGTTATATAAATTATATTCATATATTGAAAGAGTGAATAATTGTTAGACCATAAAAATAAATGTAAGTCTTGATCCCAAATGAATATTTCAAGATATTGCATCTGAAAGTCAATATATGATTTTTTTAATTTGAGGTTAATTTAGTGTTTCTCTATGGTTATTTGGAAGTGTAGTTTCCTATTGTGTATCATTGAGTTTTCATGATCAAATAAAACGAGAAAAATATTTCAAAATTAATAATGGAATTATATGAGCAAATATAGGCCTTAAATTCATTATATAACATGCTGGTTTCCTTTTTGAGGAGGTTTAATTTAAAATATAGAATAGTGGAAAATATCTTCAATTTTAATGATAAAAATATGGTTTTCCAATAAGCTATTGATTATTTAGATGAAATTTTATATTCATTAAATATTACAGGTGTTTGTAAGGTGTTTTAAAAGGATTTCATGATTTTATTTATAACTTTTGATATTAGGAAAATGAGGTACATTCCTAGCTAAAAACAATGTCAAGAGAACTATAACATTTTTATTCTAAGGTGATGTATTTTAAGAGAATATTTAAATTATATGGAATTAAAAATCAAATCCCATTTCCATAACCATATTAATGTGAGAATATAATTTCAAAGATGATGAAGGCAATGTTGTTTATCTGTGATTGATTATAATTATTATTTAATGTCTAATATATTTGTTATATTCGAGGAAAACATTATTCTATATGGTTACTCATAATGATATAATAAAAAGTGATCCAAATATGTAAAACATTTTTTTATTTAAAATGAAACATTAGTATATTAATGGATCAATAGATTATGGGATAATGTGTGACAACATGGTAGTGATAGATGTTTTTTGTAACAAGATAGAGACTTGAAATTATTTATTTGAAGATCAACATATACATGTATTATTTTTAAAGGATAACGGTTTGTATATTGGAACACTAATATTCATATTTTTTACTGTATGCACTGATAAAGAATATTGCATGGCTTCCATTCAAGAAAAAACTTCATTAATATTGGTGATAAATCAAGTAAAATGTCTCATTTTTTAAACCAATCACCACTCTTGGGTTGTGATAATAAATACGATATTAATATGAAAATAAATAATATTCATCATTCATGGTTTAATAACATTTAAATTGATTTATAAAGTTTCATTTGGGATGAAATGATTTGATACTGTAATTTGATACTATTTATTTTAAAATTTAAGAAGTATTCATAAATCCATTATCAAATGTTGAGATTTAGAATATTAGGTTCATTTTTAGTTTTCAACATCACCCTTCTCAAGTATAAGGATGTTGTTCGTGTCTCCAATATTTTATAGTATATGGATATTTTTTTTCAATTGGGGATAAAATTAAAATTAAACCATGAATTTTTAATCATAGTTAAAAATTTATATCATGTGGTTGAATGTTTTTTGGGGCAGTATCGATTGATATGTGTATCAATAATGTGTAAATTAAAGGTTAAATAGAGTTATTAACTAGAGTATGTTTTGAAATATATATATTTTTTGTAGTTATCCATGGATAACAATACAGTCTATATAAAAATGTATAATTTGTGAATTATTTTTTCCATGTGAACTAGTTTAATTGTACTTTATAATGGTTGTATAAATCATTCATTTAAAATTTATATGAATAGTTTTGATGATTTATTTTATGATGATAGCTTAATCAATGAATTTTTATAAATAATTTCGTCGAATTGTGATAAAAGATCCATGTTATTCAAGACTATTAATTGGTTGAAAAAAATCACTATTTTTATAAATACAATGGTTTTATTTTTCATATTTCTTTTTTAGAACAATGAGTCCTATAATATATGATTTAATGTATAAAGTTATGATACATTTAATTGTTTTTATATATTTTTTGTTTTTTGTTCCTTCGATTTCATCCAAATCAAACAATGTGTATTATTAAGAACAACAATTATTGAGATAATATTTGGAGACATTATTAATTAAAAATTGAAGTGAATTATTTTAGGTGGATATTGTTGTTGTGTTGTATATTGGTTTCAATTCTTAAATCCTATTAAAACTCACTATAAATAAGGTTTTATATCTTACTTAGAGCCTACAAATATTTTTTCACAGGATTTTTAATGGAATTTTGAATTTATATTATAACAACCCCTCTATTTATTTCAAACATAAAAAAATTTATTACATAAAATATTCAGTTGATTCAACATATAAGATCGATAGGGATAGTGTATTTTTGGATTAGGAACATTACACAACTACTTAAAAAACGAAATTCACATCTTTATTGAAAACATCTTTTACATGAACACGCACATTCCTTTGTACATAGCATTTCATGTGATAACCTGAGGACATACATAAGAAAAGGGTGAGCTATACATCCCATTATGGGATTAAACAATTAATAACATAAATAATACTGTACATGTTAGGTAATTTGTATATCAATGGATCACAAGAAAATCATGGACATAAAGGCATGACATAGAAGTATTATAATAAATGGAAATGTGGAATCAAAATTTAACATGATTTTGTAATTTTCAATGATCATTGAACATTAAGTATGAGTAAAAACTCATTGAACTTAAATTAACATGAGTAAATCTCCACTTCACTTTAAGTATCATGATATTAATCTTTACCCAATGCATTTGGGTTCTATATGGGTGCACCCTTCGTAATCGTTTCATTTCATGCATAAGTGTGCCACATGGATCATAAAACATGGAATCATTCATCATCTTTTATTCCATGATAAAGGAATATGGAATACATACATAAACTATATAATCAATAATTAAATGTGCGTAATGGTGAATACCATTGATAGGTATATGGGTATGGTATTCACTACACAATAACTTTGGCTTGGATAATCATAGTGCATGTTTGGCAGCATGCCGGCGTGAAATAAGAATTCATTAAAATAATTTATGAGAGATAAAGGGGTATATCATCAAATTAACATTAAGTGGATAGTAATGGGGTCATATAGATACATATCACACCATATGTAATGGAATTTAGATTCATAACAAAAAATAATTGCTTGACTGTAAATGGGAAGAGAGAAATTCCTTATGGCATTTCAGCATCGTAATGGGTGTACATGAGAGGAATTAAGGAGCGATAAAGAGGTATATAATCATTAAAAAATAATGATTTAAGTATAGGGGATGTTATAAATCATAACCCAAAAATATTTAATTAAAAACAAAATTTTATAACAACAAAATGAAATTGGGACAAAAAATAGAATGGAAGAAATCCCTTACTTGGAAGTGAGAACTCAAATGCATGGTAGAGGCTTGGGAGATTATTATTATGAGATTGTGGAGCCTTGGTAGGATTATAACAAGGGTATTAAATATTTTGGTTGATCTCTAATGGTTTTGAGAGAAGTGGAAGTGGGAACTTGGGTGGGTTTATAAAGGAAAAAAAGAGGGAATTCGTTATTATTTCGGTTTAGGACACCACATATTAAACTAATCAAAACCACAAACCAACCCATGGTTATTTCATATCGTTTTTTTTCAAATGGGATTGGGAAAAGTTATTTTATATGTATAATGGCCTAAATTGTTAAAATATTAGACTTGATTATGTGGAGGTGAGTCACACTCTCGAGGAAGTCATTTTAAAAAGTTAAAATGTTTGATAAGTTTTGGAGGGTCCAAAAAAGCATTGTAAAATAATTCAGAAAAACCTAAAATCATATTTATTTAAAGTTAAAACATATATTTGTCGAATAACCCATTTATAGTATTTTATTAAATCTCTATTGGGACATTATGAAGTGTTAAAACACATTATATATTTAAACGATATTTAATTTAAACCCAAAAATTCGATTGCCTCAGAAAATTATGAAAAATTACCCTTTGGATAATTTAGAAATCCTAATGCCAAAAATAATATTCATTTTATCTAAATAATTTTTGAAATATGTGAAGTTTTACATTTAAAATAAAATATGACATTTATCAAAAATTCACGGGTTTTTACAAAAACACCTTTCACGATTTAAAAAAAATTAAAATTATATTCATAAAAATTATGTGATAATTTATATTTAATAAAAAGTAATTTATTATTAATATTTTATTAAAATATTTTTAAATTCATAAATACATTAATTTATCAAAATATATTTCTTAATTTAATATTAACTAAAAATACTATGTGTGCTTTAAAAACTTTTAAAAAGTAACAATAATAAAATGAATGTATATTATCTATAAAAAAATAAAGCACATAATCATAGTGCTAGGGTCTTGTTACATTACCCCTTAAAACATATGAATAAGACCTAAGGGTAAGGTGTGTGATGGTGATAGACTCTTGGGGTGGCTTGAATAACATCTCTTGGTTTGTAATCACTATCAAATTCCATTTATCCCATATGCAGTTCCGTTCAAGCGTAATGTGTTGAATATCAAATTGGGCTTGGTCAAAAGTGAATCCCAGTGATGCTACCTCCTTTCCTAGCTCTAACAAATGCACTTCATATGGAGCAATTCTACTATATGAGGCCCTCACTTTCTTTGTTTGAGTAAATTGGATTTGATAAATCCTTATATTTATACTAATCATGTGATCACTATTCGATGACTATATTTTCAATGGTCATAACAATAAACTGTATTTTAAAATCCAAAAACACAAAAACAAGGAAGTTCAAATTTTATATAACCATTTTACATAATAATTTGTTTAATTAGATCATGATGAATTATAATTAATAATAGTTTGGGTCATTACAATCTTCCCCCTTAATAAACTCCACCCTCTAAATTTTCTTTTTCCCACACTAAAACAGATTAGCTTAACTCTGCGTCATAACGTAATCTGATTCCCATGTTGACTCTTCAAACATGTGGTGTTTCCCCAACACCATGATGAGGGGAACTGTCTTATTTCGTAGAACATTTTCCCTATGATCTCAGATCATCACCGTCTTCTCTTCATAATAGAGGTAAATCTCTAATGGTACCACATATGGATTGAGTAGATGCAATGGATCAGTTATGTACGTTCTAAATATTGATACATTGAACACATCATGTACTTGAGATAGGTTCGGTGGGAGTGCTAGTTGATATGACACTGCTCCAATGTGATCAAGGATCTAAGAAGGGCCGATGTACCATGGACTATGGTCTCCCTCCTTTCTAAATCTCATAACTCTTTTCCACGAAAATATGTGGAGGAATGCCATGTATTGGAAATCAAAATCTAGGTCTCATCGATGACTGTCAACATTGAACTTTTGTCGACTCTGAGTAGTTTTAATGTGCCACTAGATGGTCTTAACCTTCCCCACCATTTATATGACCATTAATTGACCTATTATTTTTTTCCCCAAATTCATCCCAACATGTTGGTGTTTTTTACCTCTTCCATTACATGGATTCATAAGGATCCATTTGGATTCATGAGTGTAAACTGTTATTGTAAGAGAACTCAACTAGAGGAAGACGTTGATCACATCCTCCAGTGATTTCCATAGAGCATTCTCTCAACATTTCCTCATGTGATTTAATAGTATGATCATATTGGATATCAGTTTGAGGATGATACTACATACTGATGTTCATCTCAGTATTTAGAGCATTTCGAAGACTCTTCCAGAACATAGAGGTGAATATTGAAACTTGATCGGATATAATATATATTAGTACTCCATACAGCCTTACCAATTCTACGATAGATATTAATGCCAGTTGATCCAATGAGAAATCCTCTCGAATTGAAATGAAGTGTGCAGTGTTTATAAGATGATCCACCACAACCCAGATAGCATTGTTTCCTTTGGATGTCTTCATATGTCTGATGACAAAGTCCTTGGTTATGTTCTTCTAATTCCTTGATGGTATGGGTAATGGTTACATAATCCCTATAGACTTCTGCCTCTCAGCCTTAACTTTCTGATATACTTGGGACGTTGATGTATACTCAACAATATCGTTCTTCATGTTATCCCACCAATAATTCTATCTGAGATATCGATACATCTTTGTGTTTCTTGGATGAAAGGATAAATTTGAACTATGTGAATCATCCAAATGTTCTTTCTTCAACTCTGGATTTGATGGAACACATATTCTTGACCCAAATCTCATAGATCCTTCTTCATTAACATTGAACTCTGAAGATTTCCCTTTTCGGATAGTTTCCACTTTCATCTAAATACCCACATCATCATTTTAAGCATACTTTATCCTTTCCAAAAAGACGTTTGAGCAGTCATTTGTGAAAGGATTTATGATGTTTCGTTATTTATGATTTCCATGTCCATATTTATCAAATCTAAGAATATTGGATCATTCTAAAGTCTCATCATTTATAGAATTGTTGGGTCCTTTCTACATAGAGCATCTGCCACCTTGTTCGCTTTCCTTGGGTGATAATGGATTTAGTAGTCATAGTCTTTTATCAGATCTAACTATCTTTGTTGGTACATTTTAAACTCTTTCTGTGTAAATATATACATGAGTATTTTTTGGACTTTTTATATTAAACACTTATCCCCAAAGAGATAATGTTTCCAAATTCTTAATATGAAGATCATTGCATACAACTTCAGATCATGTGTTGGATAGTTCTTCTCATGAACATTTACTTTCCTTGAAACATAGGAAATGACTTTTTCAATTGTCATCAACACACATCCCATGACCTTATTTGAAGCATCACTAAATACCAAAAAAATTTATCCACTTGTTGGTAATGTGAGCACGGGAGCAGTGATAAGCCTCCTTTTCATCTCCGTGAAGCTCTCTTCGCATTCATCACTCCATGAAAACATGACTCCCTTTCAGGTTAGCTTGGTAATAGGGCTTGAAGGTCATGATAAATTTCTCAAAAATTAGTGATAATATCAATCTAACTCTAAGAATCCATAGATATCACTCATCGATGTAGGCCTTAGAAATCCCTCTATTGTAGCTGTCTTGGAAGGATCCATAGATACCCCATTTCCTTTGATGATATGACCCAAGAATGAAACTTCCTTCAACCAGAACTCACACTTACTATACATTGCATAGATATTCTCTTTTCAAAAGGTATCTAGTAAATTGATTAGATGCTCCTCATTATCCTCCTTGTTTATAGAGTATATTATAATATGATCTATAAAGACTACAAAAAATCTATTTAGGAAATATCTAAAGACTCTATTCATCATGTCCATGAATATATACAGAGCATTAGTTAGTCTGAAAGTCATTAATATGAATTCTTAGTGTTCGTATCTTGTACAAAAAGTAGTCTTGGGGTATCCACATTCTTCATAATTACTTGAAAATATAGTGACCATAGATCCACCATGGAGAATAATTGTGCCCCACATATCTGATCAAATAAGTCATCAATTTGTGAAAGTGGATACTTGTTCTTTACCGTGTTTTTGTTGAGATCATGATAATCAATGCAAAGGTGCATTGACCCATCCTTCTTCATGATGAAGAGGATTGGTTTACCCCATGGTGAAGCACATGGGCATATAAACCTTGTATCCAGATTATCCTATAGTTGTTTCTTCAACTCCTCATGCTCCACAACAACCATTCTATATGGATTCCTGGATATTGGTAACGCCCCAAGTATATTATCAATTGATAATTCAATATGTCTTCAAGGATAAAGACAAGACAATTCATCAGGAAACACTTCATCGAATTCCGTTATAATAGGAATGTCTTCAAGGATGGTTGATTCCTTATAATAAATCATCTGAGAAAGATACATGTGCTTATAGGGCAGTAATACCCATTCTTGAGATGATTCTTCTAAAGAAGATTCATCCTCCTCCTTGCACTTGTACAAAATTGGGGGTCGATTCTCTATATGGAGAGTGATTTCTCTATCAAAGCAATTAATGTGGGATATATATAAGGAAACCCAATCCATACCAAGAATTGAATCATATTACACCATATGGAATTTGAATTGGTTTTCTCAGAAGTTCAATCTAGAAATTATGACAGGGGAGGTGTTATATTCATGGGATGCAATGATTTTTACATTTTATGTTCTCACCAACATATTTACTTCCATTATTTATGGTGGTGTTGGGATTGTTCTACTAAACATTTAGGATATGAAATAATGCATAGAGATGGAATGAAAAAGTATGTTCTCTATTATTGAATTAATAACTATCATTCCTATCACCAATTATTTTTTGGGGTTCACTTCGGAGGTATTGAAGGATAAATCTCTCCCTTACTTCCTTGGAGGTAGTTGGTTTCCTCTGAAAACCCTTGGCTTAAGGAAATGGTTTTCCAAGTGACCAAGTTATTTATAGTTGTAGTAATGAACTATTAGTTAGTGGTCTAATGGAGCATTCTGATCCTTTGCAACAGCTGTGGGTTTTTATTGTCAGTAGTTAATGGCTAGGTTCCCTTCTCCTCCACAACTAAAGCTTTTCCTCATCCCCTTTAGAAAATTTCTATGTTATTTCTTTCAACAACATTGGAAAGTGGGATGATGGATTTCTATAGCACAATTGGATTTATCCATCCAACCACCAGAATTAAATTCCACCAAACAATTTTTATCCCCATGATACCCCTGAAATTTTCTAATCCCCATTTCGACCATGAGGGCATATCAGAAAATTTCCTCATAGCTCTCAATGTCATGGATTGCTAGGGTTTTCTGTTGGCTATGTTTTAGCAAACCAAAGAAGCGTCCAACCTTTCATTTGAGGGTAATAACAATGCCAAAGGTGTATTATACATGCCTTCTGATGTTTTCCATGTAAACTCTGATGGATTCATCATATTTTTTCTTGAGCTCAAGGTGGTCCCTTTCCATCTTAAGTTGGAGGGTGCGAGAAAAATATTTATCGAATTTTTTTTTCGCAAAATCATTCCATTTAAATGCATGAATATCCTCCTCAGGATTTTTATTTGTGATCAATGTCAAATATTTATCATCTTAACCCTTCATTAGATAAGTATCTAGAAGTACCTTCTCGTGTTCATAACATTAAATTATTGATAAGATCTTTTCAATGGATTTGATCCATTTTCTCAGCGATTGAGGGATCATATGATATATTAAAGGTAGGTGGTATTTGACTAATGAATCTCTCGGTTGAGACTTTTTATTTCTTAGGGGGATTGAACGTTCTTATTGAACCATGTTTCTATTCAAAACATTAGTTAACTGAGATATTATCATGACAATGTTGGTGATTCCCTCTCTCATTGGATTGGGAATCTCATTAGAATAATTGTCACATTGATCTTCACATTAGTTGTTAGCCCGAGTCCTCCTATTAATAGACATTTTCTGAAATAAAAGTAAATTTAGGGGTAAAAAATAATGGGGAATCAAATGAAAAAAGGGGTAGCTAATAAATTACCTTTATTTCCTTAACTTATGAATTTATAGGCTTCAATCTGTGTTATCCATGATCTACTTCCCAACAAATATTCTTAGGGTAATTTTTTTATTCCCTTCATAATGGTTCATACTAGGATTATGAATTTACAAAATCATATCCCATGGGAGTTTTATAACTAAGAGTGAATCAATGCCTATTTTTGTGCACCAGTTCCCATTTGAGTCTAGCTTAAAGCGGTGTTTTCAGGTTTTATCCCTAGATACATCTTTGCTAGAGCCGCCTCTACCGACTCGTTTCTAGTAATGAATATATTTTCTTGATAAAACACTTACTCAATAATCACTAAGATTTAAGGATGTTTTTATCATACTTAGTATTATCCCAAATAATTTCACTAGGGGATTCAAATCCTAATCCCAAAAATAACTAAACCTATCCTCTGATAGCAACTATAACAACCCTTATCTTTATTTAACACTTAAACTTAATTTATTACAAAAATTATTCACTTAATTATACATAAAATATCAACATATATAGTTTCTTTTTGTCTTATTAACATTAAATAGAAACTCAAAACATGAAATACACATATTTATTGAAAACTACTTTTACATGGCCACACACATTCCTTCGTACCTAGCATTTCATGCGACAACCTGAGGACATGAATAAAAAAATGTTAGAAAGAAATCCCAATAAGGGAGTAAATAAGGAATAACCTGAATAATATAGTACATGTTAGGAAATAGGCATATCAATGGAAGATAAGTTAAACATGAACATAAAGGCATGACACAACAAAATCATCATAACATGGAAATGTGGTATCAATATTTAACATGTTATTTGCCTGATCCAAGGATCATTGAACATGAAGAATGAGTAAACCCTAATATAACTTGAATTTTCATGAGTAAAACATCATTTCACTTGATGTATCATGATACTAATCTCTACCCATTGCATTAGAGTGCTATTAGGGCACACCCTTATTAATCATTTCATTTCATGCATAAGTGTGCCACATGGATCATACAACATGAAATAATTCAAGATCACAATTTCTTCCATGGTAAAGGAATGTGAAATAAATATATGAATATCTATAATAAATAATAAAATGTTTATAAATTAGAATAACCATGATAGATAAATGGTCATGGTATTCACTATAGAATGACTTTGGCTTGGAAAAACATGGTTTAATTTTGGTAGCATAACAGCGTGACATAAGAATTCATAAAAATAGTTGACGAGAGAGAAAGGGGTATCTCATTATATTAACATGAAATGTACTGTAATGGGTTCATATATATACATGTTCCAACATATGTAATGGAATTTATATTCATAATACACAAGAATTTCTTGAATGTAAATGAGACAAGATAAATTACTTACGGAATTTCAGCATGGTAAAAATTATATATGGTAGGAATTAATGAGAGATTAAGAGGTATCTCATTATGAAAACATAATGAGGTATTTATGGGGAAGGTTTTAATATCATACCTCAACATATTAAATTGATTTTGTTTATAAAAACATAATGAAAATTGGAGAAAAAGGGAAAGGAATAAATCCCTTTCATGGATGTGTTATCCAAAAGGCTTAGGAGAGGCTTGAAAGGGGATTCATGGGAGCTTGGGTCAGCTTGGGAGGATTATAGAGAGAGGAAGAAGAGGTTTTATAATATACAAATGTTTTTTTGTCATGGTTATGTGGGATCTTTGGTGATTTTATATTGTAAAAGTGAGGGAATTATTTATTATTTAGGTTATGGACACAACAGATTAAAAAAATCAAAACCACAAACCAACCCATTGTTTTTGACCATGGTTTTTTCCAAAGGGGAGTAGAAAAATTTATTCTATAAGGCCAATGGCCAAAAATATATAAATATTTGGATTGATTATGTGGAGGTGAGTCACACTCTAAAGGAAATTATTTTAAAGTTATAAAATGTTTTATAAGTCTTGGAGGGTCCACTAAAGCTTTGTAAAATGAATCAAAAAAAAAATTAAAATCACATTATTTTAAAGGTAAAAAATAAATTTTTTGAAAATAAAATTTATATTATTTTATTACATCACTATATGGTCATTATGATGTCATAAAACACATTATATATTTAAACAATATTTAATGTTTACCAAAAAATTCAATTATCTCAGAAAATTGTGAAAAAATCACAGTTAGATAATTTTAACATCCTAATTCCAAAATAATATTCTATTTATCTGAATAATTTTCTAAATATTTTAATATTAACTTTTAAAATAAAAACCAAAATTTAAAAAAAATTCATGTGTTTTGAAAAAAAAATCTTTCAAGCGTTAAAAAATATTACAACAATATTCAAAAACATTATACAATCATCTATATTTAATAAAAAGTAATTTAGTAATAATATGTTTTAACAATATTATTTAATTCATAAATCCATTAATTCAACAAAATAGATTTCATAAATGAATATTAACTAAAAATACTATTTTTCTTTAAAAACTATTTACAGTGTAACGATAATAAAATGAATTTATATTCTCTATAAAAAATAAATCACATAATCGTAGTGCTATTATATTGTTACATAATGACTTAAAAACCCCTCATAAGACCTAAGGTTAAGGTGTGCGATGGTAAAAGATGCTTGGGGTGGCTCGAATAACATCACTCATGTGGTAATCTCTATCAACTTCCACTTCTCCCATAGGTGGTTCCATTCAAGCGTTACGTGTTGAAGATCAGCTTGGGCTTGGTCAAGAGAAAATCCCAATGACACTACCTCCTTTATTAGATCCAAAAAATGGACTTTGTATGGAGAAAATCTATTGGATGAGGTCATCACTTCCTTTTATATGTAAATTGTATTTTTTAAAGGCCTTTATTTATAATAATCATGTGATCACTGTTCAATGACTATATTTTCCACATTCATGACTGCTAATAGTATTATAAAATACAAAATCATATAACCATGGAAGTTAATATGTTATATAAAGATTTTACATAATAATACAATTAATTATATCAAGATGAATTTCAATTAATAAAATATTGTGTTGTTATAGATATTTTTGACATAATAATTCTATATCTTGAAGTGTCCTATATGAATTAGGACATTTTAGGGATTAATAAGAGATAAAATTGTATATGATTTAATGTTGATGAAAAAATAAGTAATTAGAATATATTTTTATGTGTTTATGATTTAAAATTTTATATTCAATGTACAGAGTTTAACATCGATTTCCATATACCATCCTAATTTTTTATGATGTTAAAAATGATGAATTTCTTTAATATCTCAACATATGAATTTTGGATAATTCATAAGACACTAATTTCATATGAAAATGAATAATACTACTAATTTAAATTCAATGTTTTTCTGAAGTGTGATTACCATATCATATGAATTTTATAATTTTCCATGTTTGAGATTTATAATAGGTGCATAGTTGAGAATTTTAAAATAGTTTTTTTTGATGAAAAGGATTCCAAAATATGACTGGGCCATGTAATCCATTCCTCATTAAAAATCATATAAATTTAAATCATTTTACTTTCAGATACTTATCATTGATTCACTATTGAAAATAGGTTTCCCCAATCACGGGAATATATATATGGCTATAAATTTGAGGAAGCATCATTAAATTGAAATAACTGAGGTGGATTTTATAGAGCACTTTAGAATAGAATGATGATGTGTATTTTTTCCATGTGGAGGATCATGAATCATCATGGGAGAGTGTTTCAAATTAAGTATTTGAGATTAATTGATACGTGTAATGAATAGAAGAATGCATGAACTATTGTTCAATGATTTTTTAATTCCAAAATTCATTGGATTTTAAGATTTTAATTTTGATAAATTATAAACATGAATATGATGTTAATATAAATTAAAATTAATGAAGAAATAAATAGAAATAAAAACTATAGAGGATCTTACACTCTATAAGTTAATATTATTTTAAAAAATTAACATTAAGAATAAATTATTTCACTCATCAATGATTGGAAGGGAATAAGGTAAACAAAATAGAGGCACTAGTAAATTTTGAGAAAAATAACAATTAATATGGATGTTATGGTCGATATCTGGTGCAGTGGAAGATTGTTTTTAATTTCAAAATCATTATAAATCATATAAACTATGTGGGATGAACATGAAAAATTTTAATACTAACTTATAATAAATTTTTAAATAAAATAATATATATAATCTATAAGATTATTTTTAGAGGATTGTATAATCATATATTGTTCTTATATCCCAAAGAGGATTAACTACTCTAATTGAGTAGTTAAACTTATTATTATAATATGATCCTTTTGCGAACATGTAACTTTTGGTAACTTTAAAGTTATAAATCATTAATATATTGTTGTAGTTTATTAAAAGGGAAAAAAGAAATTATCAGTTACTAACTAATCTGCCATATTTATGTGATATAACAGATCCTGTATGATTCCTTTTATATCACATACGTTTTTAATATTGGTATATGTGATGGACTTAATAATGATTACAAAAATTAAGGGGGTTATTCTTTGGTTGTTCTCCATTGTATCAAAAATCATAAACACCACATAGGGTTCTTGATTGCATCCGTTTTTAATTGATCTATGTACTATAAAGAAAAATATCTTTTGTCTATCAATGTTTGATCTCTTAAGGATGATGCACCCAAATGGAAACAATACAATAATGAATGTACGACTGGTAATGTCATTATACAATGATGATGTGTGATATGATTTATGTTTAATGAGTGATTAAAGTGCTAGAATTCATTGAGGATCTAAAAAACAAATTTTTATGATTATATTAATTTCTTATTTGAGATATAATGTATTTAATATTTTTAAACTACGTAAATAAAAAATGTATATGTTGAAATATACATTTAAAAATTCCTCATTAAATAGATTGAGTAATGAGGTTTAATGATAAAAAATATATGATAAACATTGGATGGAAAAAATTTATATGATTATACACATTATTAAAGATGTCATGTTAGAATTGAAATATATCATTTTATAACAAAATGTGTAATAAACCTTTCATAAATTTAGTTATATGTACTAAAAAATAGAGGGAAATGTAAAAAAAATGAAGAGGTGAAAAAGGGTGTCTAGAAAGATCAACAATGGAAAATATCGGGAGCCTAATGCCTTGTAGAAGATGATATCTAAAATATGTCTATCAAATATTTAAGTATAGTTATAAAGAACCAATTGGATCATTCATATTTACCTTGGATGTTATATTCTACCATCATGTTCTTAATAATTGATGACATCTAATCATGTAATTTTTTAAAAGATCAAAAAGGAGTATCATTCTATTTTACTATAGTGACATAACTCTATAAAATATCTATTTAATTTTAGTCTATTTTGGTTTCATTTTAATTGGATAGTTTCTATATAAATATATATTAATGGGTTATTATTGAATTTATAATAGGTAAAACATAATACTGATACATTCATTATAAATTGGTTTCATAATTGCAATATAAATTTATAAAATTGGATAGTAACAAAACACAACAAAGGGTGGGCTCTCACATCAAGGTTGATCCTAGTAGAAATTATAATGTGCATTTTTTATTTTATTTTATACATTATTCCTATAATGTTGAGTTTTTATATCATGTTTAGAATATCCAAATTGGTTATAGTTGTTTATATTATGTAGATGAAAATATAATTTTTTTATGAACCACACTTTCACCCATAAAACCACATCCCCTTGCTCTGTGGTGAAACCCATCCGAAGTCACCCAAAATTTGTATTAGAGCACCTTTTATCATCAATCAAATCATGTAATAGTTTGATATAAACAATTTTTACATAATTTATAGTGTATGTGTTCCCACTTTCTGTTGAATATATTTTCATGCCTTTAAAAATATGATATTGCCTTATATATATATTCTAATGGAATTAAACTATTACATTTTACAATAGTGGAATTTTCACTTATTCATTGAGGGTAAAATATTTAGTTTTTTGGATAATGTAAATATTGGGGTTTCTGAGAAAGAAAAAATTCCATACTAATGTCACATTGAAATTATTTTTTAAACAATTCATACAGAATAAAACTATTAAATATTTTTCAGATAAACATTAGAGTATTTTTAAAGGATATAAGAATGTAAAATAAGACATGTCTACAATATGGAGAAACATGTTGGAGGATATCAAAATGGTTGGAGAGGAAACCATTAATGACTAATTCATCAGGGAAAATAAAATAGCGAGAAACAATATAAGTTAGAGTGAAAATACTTAGGAAATCAAAATTACTAAAAACTAATGATAAATTCCTCTGATTGTTCTTATCTAAAAGTATATCATTATAATATAGTTTTAATCCTTGGATATGTATACATTAAAACATAATCATTATATATTAAATTAGAAATAAATTTTCCGATAAAAAACATCTAATGAAGGGATATATTTTGAAGAGATGAGGATGATGATGTTAGAAGGTAATGAATATTAAGAAACTATTGACTATGATTAGAAATATTATTTTGATTAGAATTTATAAATTATAAACTATTTGATCCCTATAAATTTCAAAAACAATAAATGGGAAATTTTAATTGATATATGAATTTGAAATATTTATAATGTTGTGGCATTGGTTACGATTTAAAAAATTATAAAAAATTGAAAATTTATGGAATTAAGGAATATAATTAGTTTTGTAAACTCTGTATTTATATATTTTTCAAGATATTAATGATAATGATTATTTCTAGTAACCACAATTAGAATTTCCCTAGAAGAAAACTAGATAATTTTTATGTAATGAAGAAGACGAGGATACATAAACAAGAATCCTACACGATGATGAATCTACTAAGACTATCAAAAATTTAGTAAAAATATTAGAAAAAATGATGGTTCCTCCTATAGTTTTTAGTAAGAGAAGAAAAATATATAAAGATAATGATATTATCAAAACAAGATGTTAAACTTGGAATGAATTCAAATATCAAAAATGAAATCAGATTAGTGAATTTGTTGGATTAAATAAAAGATGAGACAATTTATTTTACCACAAATGAGAAACATGACACATTGAAGAGCTCATGAAATACAAAATATATTGATTTTAGATTAGTAAACCATTAATCAAGGGGAAGTAAAACATTTTCATAATGAAATTAAATTGGGAAAGTTATAATCAATATACATTATAACATTGAATTAATTTAACAAGATGAAATAAGACCCCAAAAAATCACATTATGTTAGATCATAACCATAAATTGAAGATAAAGAATCAATTATAATACCAATAAAATCGCACTTATTTTTTTTTATAATTTTAGTATAGATCATAATTATAAAAATAGATTGGGGGGGGGGAGTATAGTGTGAAACATGATCCATCATTTGTTGAAGTATGGATACAACCAAAAAAAGAAATGAGATTAAAATTATTGAAATTATATAATGCTTTTGATGGATATTATCTATAAAAAGATCAACTATTTATAGATATAAAAATTCAATGTTTATTGCATGTATTGAGTAATTCTTGATAACAAAGCTTAGTCTTATTTTTATAAGATTACATTACATTATTGAGGGTATTAATTAAGGGGCATAAATTCTATACACTTTATTAACAACTATTTGAATAAGAATCTTATATAAAATAAAGCATGTAATCTACCGAAAAAATATAAATTTTATGGTTTATATTTTTTTTGAAAAATGTCATTAATAATGACATTATTATATAAAGATAATGATAAGAATTTATAGAAACATATAATATGAAAAATTATAATGGGTTCAAAAATTCAATAAAATTGTATATTGATGGGGGTGTAATTGAATAAATAATAATATGAATGTTATTTTGAATATAAAAAAACATGATTTTGTAGTAGTGAAATTTAGAGTAATGATAAAATTTGGTCACCAATGTTAGATTTCATGGATGTTATTATTTAGTGTTGAAGCATAATAATCTATTATTTTTCATGTCGTGTGAGGATGAGAAAGAGATAATCTATTAGAAAAATTCATACAAGTTAATGAACTCCAATAATAGAAGGTTCATTATCAATATTAAAAAATAAGTGGAAATATATTTCAAATTACTCACCTAACCAAATCATGTTACAAGGGTGATAAGGATGAATAAATCATGGAAATAGAGACTTTCCCATCATGAAACAAATAAAATTTAATAAAATAATCAAACATGATGCTATGAGAGTCATTATCCAACACGAACATAAATAAAGGATAATCAGTACACAAGTCCTTTATTTCTTATTCATGAAGTATTTTTTCATCTGAGTAGATGTTATGAAACCAAGGGTGATATTTATTTCATTATATTTATTAACAACATTAGAAGAGTGAAAAATCTATTATTCATGGGAAAAAGTAATATGATATTAAAATACTAGCACTGATTAGAAGAAATATTGATAAAGAACCTCGTTTCTACATCAAGATGTTCAGATCATATATTATAAAGTACACATCCAATGATTTTTAAATTTATCTATTAAAACATGTAATCAAGTAAAAATATATCACACTATAGAAACCTCTAAAAATGGTTGTGGTTGAATGAAAAAATGGAAATATTATGGATATATGAAAAAATTCAAAGATGACCAAACATTTTCCAAAAACAAATTGAGATATGAAATCATTATTACTCTATTAATTCAAAACTATTTTTCACTAAGACTTAAAACTCAAATATTACCTTATGAGATTTGGTAAATAATAATTCTAGAAATGAAATATTTGCTGATTCTGAAAACCCCTATTATATATTTAATGAAGGCACAAATCTGGGTAAATTTGAATACAATATAGAAGAAATCATCACCATATGTATATAACCAATCAACGCGACTATAAATTATGGATCAATAGTTTTCAAAACATTTTTTATGGTATATTGTAAAAATATCAAAAAAATTATGTTAGAAAAAAATCAGTAATAGAGGTAGAATATGGGAATTTTGAATCTAGAAGAATAGTGATTTTATAAAATAATATTAATAAAGAATATGGTAACGTAAATAATACTATTTATTTGGATATTCATCAATCAAATGATGAATATTATATTATATGATATTAGTGGTTAATTATAAAGAAACAACCTTAAAACATAATATAATAATTATTTCTTAATCATGAATTCATATTCATGTATACATGAAGACCTTTTAGGTTTATACTTTTAGAGAATTATTAAATAAATCTTAAATAAAAAATCCATACATTAAAAGTGGACATTTCCTATTGGTGCTCACTTTTCCCACAATATAATACTTTTAAAATTATTATTTTTTCTGTTCATGAAAACACATCCCGACTTTCATCTTGAACTAATCATGATTCAATAATCATGAATTCATTTTCATGTATACATGAAGACATTTTAGGTTTCTAGTTTTTTATAATTATTTAATAACTTTTAAATAACAAAACTATAAAATAAATGTGGACATATTCACTCATTGGCCACTTTTCTCACAATATAATACTTTTAAAATTAATTTTTCCCCTTTAATGAAAACACATCATTACTTTCAACTTGAATGGATCATTATTTCATCTTATGATTTAACCTAATGATTTTTTTGTAAATGTGGTATGTGAATAAAAATAATTAAAATGTGTATAAAGGAAAAAAATCTATTAAATTATTGAGAACATTATAAAAAATAAAAATTTCCACCTTTTCACATTATAATTTAAGAAAAAAATAAATGATATCCATATGTTGAAAAACTATCATGTAAAACCTTTAAAACTCATAGTATAAAAATAAATACCATTATATGCATCATAGTGAATTACATTCATAAACCATGTTTACTAATTTCTGAAATAACTAGATCCTAGTTAACTCTATAGGAAAAGCCTCCCAATTTGACTTATTTTTTAATTCTGTTGAGGATAAGTAACATTACCCAATGCATTAGAGATCTATATAGTTCTCACCTATCTTGTCAGCGGCGTCTGTATCACCTATCACATAAGTTGTATCAGTCCCACCAATAATTATATATAATGTTCAAGAACCATATCATCAATAAAGGATTTTTGGCATTCACCTTTTCATCATAAACCCTTGAAAAAATCGTGTATACTAATATAAAAAACACCTTATATATTGAAATTATTGTTCCTATAAAATATATTTAAAAATTTAATAACAAATGAGAAAAGGGATTTATATAAAAAACAGTGGAATCTTGTAATGATATATTAATATTTAATAATATAAGTGATGATATAAAATAGAGGTCATACCATACATGATAAAATAAAAAATTGATTTTTTATTTTAAAAAGTATGTCAAAAAATTACATATTAACTATATAAAAATATAACTTATGAGAAAAAAGAGTGAATAAAAAAATAAACATCAAATTTACTTCATAATTTATTTACGTCAATATAAATATACCCATATATAAATTATAATATTATGTACATGAGGTAAAAAATATGAAATTAAATATTTAAACATTTAAATTATTATTTTAAGGTAAACTATCAAATTCCATGAGAATGAATTGTCATGTATGTTATTTATCATCCACAAAAATAGGCTTGTGTAAATTTTTAACTTAATTAAAACAATATTTTGAGTTTAGGATTCATTTAATTTCAATTTCACATACTTGATATTCAATTAAATAATCAAATAAGTTTATGTCAGGATTTTTTTGGATATTCAAACCAATTATCCAAAATTAATTCGGCATGTTGGATATGGTCAAGTGGATCATGATTATATAAATTACAATAAAATAATCTTGATAAAAATATATTTTTATACAATAATTAGTCTTTTGGAACCAATTATGCAAATTGTTGTTGAAAAATGACTTATTTTAAATTTTGAATAGAGTAGTCTCTACTTATACTCAAGAAAGGATTCCATTATTAAATTAACCTGGTTGAAAGAAGGTAATGTTTATCATATCTATAACACATTAATATAAAATGAATATCATTTTATACTTTAAATTAACTTATATATACCATCCATGTGAGGCAGTGATGGAAAATAAAATACTTCAGTTTATTAGGTGGTTGTCCACATGTATGCAAGATCAATGTTTTTTATTGTCATTGTATGGAAAAGGATGAAATAGAATATTTATTTTACATTCCAGATTGAAATTTATATTATATATATTATATATTCTTTCATTTGGAACCATAATTATTTCTGGTCATAAAAAATCTTAATGGAAAATGAAAAACATCATCTTGAAAGGAAATAGTCTGCATGCACACATGAATATTGTTTTTATTTTCTAATAGATTAATAAGTAGATAAAAAATATAATACTATTAAAAATTAATTATATATATAGGATATACTGGTGTTATTTTATCCAAATGGTTATGATATTTTTTAAGGTGTTTAAATAATTAATAACAAATAAATAACATTGTTAAGAACTGCACCTCTTATTGAAAAACCTCATAAGGTTTATACCAAAATCATTTGAAGACTCTATTATGATCAAAATAGAACCTGTAAAAAATGGGGAGTGATTTGAGTAAGTCATTTTGGTAATAATATTCATATATAATAGACTTTTTATTTTTCATTTAAAGAGTATAATAGGTTTTCTTTATTGAATAAGGGAGGGACACACAAGGAATTCCTCAAAATATTAATATATATTACAATCTTAACTAATATAAATTGCTAGAAAATGAATCATATTTTAACATTAGATGATATAGGGTCTAAATATGAAAATAAAATATGATGTAGTAATATATTTTATTCATTTTAATAAATATCATTTTAAAGATATTTCACATTGTTAAACTATTTACATGGTAATGATTTTTTATATAAAAGTTTCTATTAATAATGATTAAGAAATGAAAGCAGTTTCAATTATAAATTATAAAATTATAACTCCATATATAGAGTCTAATTTGTCAAAATAAATTTTTATATCATTTAGAAATTCATTTAAACACAACCCCTCAAAAATTGATGAAAAACAGTTTCTTAGAAAAATGCCATTTTATGTATAAAATGTTGTTATACAAAATGAAAGGGAAATATTTATCCCAATTAAATTTATTTTGTTATATTTTAGAAAAATATACTGATTAAATTTTAAAATAAATATATAATATTACTTGACTTTTCAAATACAAGAAAATAAAGTAAAATTTTCAGAAAAAGCATTATTTTCTACAATTCACAAAGACCAAAATCATTTTTAGAAAATTCCCAAATGACTAGAATATGTTAATTTAGAATTTATTATTTCAAATATGATGTAAAATTTATCATATTAATATTATAAAACATAAAAATTATTCACTTAAATAAATCATTATATTGCATGAATCCAAATTTAGATGCAACAAAACAATTTTCATTTTGACTGAGAAATGACATATTAATCATATAATGAATATAACTCTATAAAAAAACATTAATGAATATTAATAGTGAATGAAATTGATATAATATTAATATTTCATGTTTTTTAATAATATTAATAATTTTTGAGATTTTTTCCTCACAATTTTATTCATTACAAAATAAAGTAGTGATATTTTCTCATCGTTGCATTTTCTGATTCCCATGTGGCTTCATAAATCATATATTTTTTCCCAAAAAACTATAAAATGTTCAATAAACTTATTCCAAAACACCTTCTCTCTATGATCAACAATATGAACATTTTTTCCTTGTACATACCATTATCTTCCAATTGTACTACTGTAGGTATTAAAACATAAGATTCATCCTACACATATTTCATTAATAATACAACATGAACAACATCATGTTCTTTGGATAAACATTTATTAAAGGAAAACTTGTAAGATAATAATCTATTATTATCTATAATTTCATATGGTCTAATAAACCATGGTCACAATATTTCCTTTTAAAAAAAATGCATAACATTTTTCCATGGAGATAGTTTTAGAAAAACATGATCTACTACCTCAAAAAAGGTCTTATACTACAATTATTAGTAAACTCTTTT
This sequence comes from Viscum album, assembly GCA_963277665.1. Classification (NCBI taxonomy): domain Eukaryota; kingdom Viridiplantae; phylum Streptophyta; class Magnoliopsida; order Santalales; family Viscaceae; genus Viscum; species Viscum album. The sequence continues at coordinate 1,313,520,140 of OY728134.1, read as the reverse complement.
GTATACTATGATTTAATCTAATGTGATATAGAATAAAATATATCTTCATCCATATCTCATCAGTAAATTACAGTCCAAACATCTTCATCTCAAAAAACTCAACCCAAAAAAGTAATAGTCAAACACAAAATTATATATAATGTTTCAAAAGGATCCATCTATATACTCGAATGGAATCTATTAATTTAAGAAAACAAAACTAATGAATGATGTTTATCCCATTATCCACGGTAATATATTGATAAATATCATAGAATGACTTCTAATGAATGAATTGTTATCTGTAACTATATATATAATTTATGATGATATGTTATACTAAAATTTAATTCTGTACCCAATTACATTAGACGAACATTCCAAAAAATGTATGTATTCCAAGGATCAGTTTTAGACATATGGGAGTTTAAATCTCTATTTATACTAACTGTATCCATGATATACCTTCTAGAAAAATTAGACAATAAATAGTATCTCAAATTATAATAAAAATATTCATAAATATTCAATTTTAAAACTATAAACCAAATTAAAGTATTAATTAAATATGTATTTCGAAATACCATCATGATAACCATTGATATATTTTATCATTTACACTCAACAACTAGTAATGGATGAATCACTACCTTTTTATGTTTTTGTTCTTATTTAACTAGTTGTGATGTTAAAAAAATCATTGAAACTAAATAGTATATTTATTTACATAATTTATCCCAATAATTTGGGCATAAGGCCTTTGAACATATTATTACTTCTGGGATGAATATAAATATGTGATTTGATAGTTTTGATAAATAATTATTTATTTAATATGAAATTGTTTTCACCCAAATCCATTTTCAAAATCTCAATACACATTCATGTTCAATGTGAAATTAAATCCTATTATTTTTCATTACAAGTTCTATATTTTCTTACATATCACATTCTTCCTTATAAGGTTTCTCAATTCTATCGGATAATGATAATTACACTAAAACCAGAAATAAAAACAAAGGATATCTCAGCATACACTATTTTAATTCCATCTTTAATTAAACAATTAAATAATGTTTTAAATTCCTAACATATAATAATTAAGGATTCATTAATTGTTTTGACTCCTTATATTAAGATCATTTTCTTAGTTTTCAGCATTATATTGAATTGTGAAATCATAATCATTTGACAGTCCTAACCATCTTTATTTCCTCTAGATATACTCTTTTTGTGTGATTATATACATAAAAATTTTATAATCAGTATATATTGTACATTTTACTCCATATAAATGATGTATCCATATTTGTTTTAAGGAAAAACATTTTATCTTGTTCTAGATTAAATGTGGAATGATTTTGTTTCATGTGGTGTCGATTAACATGAATCATAAACAATTAATGGATCATTCTACATCAGAACATGACCATGTACCTTCAATTAAGCATTAATATTGATTAAATTTTTCGTATTTCTAGAAGAAAGGGATAAACATTCATTATTAACCAAAAATATTTACATTTAAAGGAATCAATGAACATGTTTTTTCATCCATATAAAATTAACTCCATTTTTTGTTAACATAGTTATAGGGATAGATAACTGAGAAGTATCTTCAGAAACCCACTAATAGCATCCAATTAATCCATGAAAATTATTATTCATTATAAAATTTTTACGTCTTATAATTTATTTAACAAAAATTTTAAAACATAAATATTCCAAATTATTTAAATCTACTTTATGAAATATTCAAATTTTTTAAATTTTATTTACAACATATTTTTTATAGGATTTCAAAAAAAAAATACATGGGAATCTCCTATGATTTTAAATTTTTTATAATATATCAAAATATTATTAATAAACACAACTTTAAACATATAAAAATAATCATGTAAAATTATATTTTATAATATCTATGAGTACATATGGTTAATTAGTAAACCTAAAGGGCATAACCACAAATTGATAATGTACTTATTTATACAGAGGCACTATCATGAGAATATTTCTTCATTCAATTTCAACCAATGTTATCCTAACCTAATATCATTCTTACTAAGATACTACACTCCCCCAATCTAATCAAAAAAATAGATGATAAAGGGTGATAGATAATGTTGCCTTATATTTATGTTATTCATGTATTTATTGTAACAACTTGAGAATAAAATATACACCATCAATTTAAAATTTAATAATTTCTTTACATTACTTACAAAAGAGACTATGAAATATTAATAAAATATAATGATCACAATTAAAATATTATTATGTATCAATATATGATAAAATATATTTTAATTAGTTCAACAAGAATTTTTGTATAAAATAATATTTAAAAATGATAAAAACACTTATACTAAACAAAACTGTTTAATTCGTATGTAGTATATTTCTAATTAAAATTTAAATATATAAAAATTATAACTATAACAACATAAAATTATATTTAATTATTATTTTAGAACATAAAACTCATATTGGTGCGAATTTTACTGATTTTTCTAAAATAATAATGTTTTTTTTGTGAATAGTAAAAAATACCATGTTTTCAAAATTTTATCCTTAATTTTTATATTTATGTATTAAAAATTTATAAAATACCTTTCTCCCAAGTTTTATATATTTTAATTTTATATTATATATTTAGATTTTATAATTCCATGATTAAAATTTCTTAACATAAGTGGAATTTTATTATAAAAGTGGTTTTTTGAAATATTATATGTTTTAAATGAAAATGAAATTATACCTTATTGAGAAACAAAATTAGGTTTAGTCAATGATAAATTTGGATTCAAAACATTAAAATTTGGTGGCATTTTTTGGCATTATAAGTGCTCAATTATTCATATACAAAATGGGACCACTTCCTTCTCTTCTACACATCACATCTCATTAAAATTACTATAGAAAATATATCATAATTACTACCCCTAGATGAACCTTAAAATACCTCTAGCATCTATTAAATATATGTTAACCGAAATCTACAGTTCTCAACCTAACACTCAAGAGAAATTTCAAAGTCTTAATGAAGGAAAAATTCTATTTGAAATAATTATTTATTATACCACCTCTAAAACAATATATCCTTGAGAGTATGATAAAATCAGTATCAATTTATTCTTTTATTTTATTATACTAATGTAATGCCCCTTTGATTTGTTCTTGAAAAACCATTCTAAAAATAAAAATGTTGTCATGCATATGTGAAAACTACCTCCTCGAGGAATGACATGTCTTGTTTTTCATCTCCTCCATGAATGGACGAATAAAAATGGTTTTCAATAGAATTAATATTATATTTATAACAACAATAAGAAACTAAAATGATAACTACATTTTAATTTATACCCATACTATTTTATGGAAATAAAAATTATCTACCGTATGTATATGCAAGTCATCGACTCTCCAAAGAAACACATTTATTTTTCCATTATCGAAAATCATTGACGAATTGAAAAGTTATTTTGATGTATAAAATTTTTATTTACTACTGTAATTTTTTTGAATCTATTTCAAAAATAAAAATAACATCAGTCAACATACCAATATATTCAAATAAGAATCAAGAAAACCCTATTAGGTATCTAAAAAACCGGAAATGATTAATTAAATGAGAATATTAGGATTACAAGTATACCATTAGAGATTAATGATAAACTGATAATGTTATTATTAAGGTTTTTAATAAATTTAATTTTATTACTCACAATATTAAGTGAATATTAAGAATAAGTTCAAACACAGAAAATGTTTAAGTCTCAATTTACCTTCATTGACACATGTTTTGATGATATGCACAAATTTATTATTTCTATGGATGATATTATACCCAAGAATTTATATTTTGTACCATATCATTTAATTCGTGAAAATTCTATAACAATATTAGATTAATTCTTCTAATTAATTTTGATTCAGAATTACTAAAATAGTTAGGGTTTCTTATCATAACTTTCGTCTTTGAGACACATGTTATTTTTATCACATTATTTATTTTTCATTTTATGTATCATTATATTTGGATATTTAATATGATGAATTATCCATATTCCTATCATTCAAAGAGAAATATATATATACTATTCCTTAATAGTATTTTATTTTATTTTCTTATAACCCTATGGGATTTTTAGATGTTATGTTAGTATGGAATATAATTTATTCACGATGTTTGAGGTTCATTTTTATGATATTTAATCTTCTAATATTATTTTTAATGATTCTCAAGTATTAACTCATGTTATTTTACCATGAATAATGAATTATCATCTTGATATCTATCTTAAAAGTATTCTTTATCCTACCATTTCCTTTTAAATATATTTATTTCCTTTAAATTATAATATATTAATCTGATTTATTAAAATATTTTTCTCTGGTAGATCACATTCTCATTCAAAATTAATATATGAAATGAATGATCCAAAACCTAAGAAACCACTATTTTTTCTTCTACATCATGTTTTAACTATCAAATATATTTTATATAATGTTCAAAGGTACCATTATACTTCTTTTCAACTATAATAAATAACATGTTAAAACCATTTATTTTTTTTACGTATCACATAAAGGTTTAAATGGAATTTAAACTCTTTTTGAATGATTAATATTAAAACATTATTATTCAATTTTTTTAAAGTATACAAAATTCCTTCTTTCTAAATTATTTTAAAAAGGGTATTTTCAAATTCATTTAAACTCATAAAAACAATTCCCAAAAGGGATATTCGAAATGAATATGTATTAGTCATATTTTGATAAATAATGATCTATTTAATAAATTTTTGTTTGTATATATAATTTCTGAACAATTTTCATTTTATAAGAGACATCTTTTCTAGACATTAATGATTTCATAAATATTAAAATAATTATTTTAAGGATTTAATAATATAATATTTTTAAAATTCATTAAAAGACATGGGAAATTCATATATTCAAATAAACTTTTCTATTTAATCTAAGAGTATATTCATATGTGTCATATGATTGATCATTATAATTATTCAAATGATATCATCAACCTCATTTTCTGGATAACATATTAAATTTGCTCATTTACATCTATGAGATGATCCATCACATATTTTTTCCTGCATAACCATCTTCTTCTATAGGCATGATTTTCTTCTTATGCATTTCCTATATAAATAACATATATTCCATTACATGATTTATGATTGTTCACATAACTACCTATATTTCAATTAGTTGGGGAAATTGTTTCCTAAATCATGTATCATTTTTATATACATTGTATATACAATACACTTAGTCATATTTATTGAGAGGTATTTAACTATAATGTTTATTATAGTCATTGGATACCTTTTTTATACATGGTTTTATCATGATATATATTGATGTAATTATAAATGCAATTGTGGGGGAAATTCAAAAAGTATTTAAAAACAATTTTATTTCCTTGAGATTCTATGAAATATTTCTTGATACTGTATGGTGCGCATATGCGTGCACATGTGCACACCCACACATATTTGATATTCATTGTGTGAGAGGTGAGATTGGAATTATATTTCCCTATAATGTATTTTTTAATGATTATATCTCATGAGATATCATAGTGAACAGGTAGTGAGACTATCCAACTTTGTTGCATAAGTTGTTATCCTGGAAAACTATATTATGTTAACAAGGTAGACATAAGATGCCACATTATTTATATTTTCTTATTTTCATATGATTCTATTATCTTCTGCTACAATCACTGTTTATTCCATGATAATGTTATATCATCTCTCTATTCCTTGAATTCATGATTATTATAATCCTCATTATGATATTATGTTATTCTATACATATCTAAAATTATGATTTATTATTATGTTTCCTCATAATAGCTATTTAATATCACCACATCCTTATATTTCCATTTTCGAAGGTCATGTATAAAATTTCTATTTTTGTTAATCTTATAATAATATCTTTTCTGGTGAAATTATAGGTGAAATTTAAGATTCATTATAAACTAGTTAGCTTATTATATATTGGAGAATGTTTTTTCTATTATATGATAATGATATGGGTTTTTTTGTTAGTGATTAATTCATATTCTTAGAAACACTAAATAGAATCCCTTTAATTTAAATGGTGTAATGATATTATAATTTATATTGGGATCAAATATGATGTTTTTTTGTTTTCATCATCGAATCTTGTATAGAGGGTTTGGGGTGGTATAGTTGTTACCAACATAGTGTTTATATAACTTTAAATGTTAGGATAATATTTTATAAGGATTATTGAAGGTTTAGGAAAGGAATATAGGGTTAAATGAGTTAGTAATGATCTAAGATAATGATTTTTTTGGAGAATTGAAATTTTTTTTTGGGAATATGATATGAGAACTATTGTGAAAATCCTAGGCATAATTCTAAGTATCAGATAACCTCCTAAAATTTTAGCAAAAAAGAGACTGTGTGCTGTTATGATAAATTACTAAACTATCTTGATACATAAATGAGGACATAGTTTTGGGAAAATTGTATTAAATAGTAAAAGACTCAAAAATATTTGGCCAGTTATATCTCATTCATCATCTCGTTCATGATAAATATGTCCTAGATACACACCTTTGTAGACAATATATGAGGATATGAATTAGTTAATTGATATTTTATTTTCAAACCATTATAATGGATTTGAAAATATTATTTTGTAGAAGTTAACTAATTTAAAAAACCAAATATTCAGTTGACTATGGATATCATGTATTGAAGTGAAATATTTGTAAGTTAAGGTATAATAATAATTTATGAATTATTTTTTCTATTATAATTTTTCCCTATTATAAAATTACTAATTTATATATTCTCATACATAACATGTAATTTTATATAGTGGTTAGATATATAAATAACCAAGATAGAAATGATTCCCATAAGCAATTTGGTGAATTTCCCAACCTAAAATCAATTTTGACCTAAAATAGGCATATAAATGTTATTATTTTGGTTAATAAACTATTTAAGAACATGAGTAACAATTTGTTTATAGTCGAAGTCCAAAATAAACCAAAGAAAAGAAGGATGTTCACTTAAGAAAAATCACGTGATGAAGATGAAGAATGAAAAAATGATCAATCTCTATTATGTGAAGAATGTTAGAACAAACACACATTGGATTATATCTATGTAATTGGGAAATGAATTATGTGTGAAATAAATATTTCATTTAAAATCTATTAGAAAATGATTTATTTAATTAACATAATAAAAGTAAAATATTTTTATATGTATTTAATTAAAATATTTTATTTCATATTTTTTCTTCATGTAATTCTATATATCTTAAAATCCTTGATTATTTTTTTTGTAAAAATTTTGAGGTTGTAGTTTATTTGTGAAAGGGAGAATGTGACAATCAGAGAATTCAATATATATATATTTACACACATATTCCATATAAACTCAATAACATTCTTCACATGCAATAAAATCATAATTATGATATGTCAATAAATTTTTCTAACCACCTTCAAAATATTAATTTGTATCAATACATGAACTAATATATTGAAATTATTTATTTTGGAATTTTTTTATAAAATAGTATAGAAGAAAATTATGTTTACAAACAGTAATGGTTAATATTTTTTAATTTTATATTTTGTATTTACAATTATAAGATAAATACTAAGTGTTAATTAAATTAATTATACTAAAAGGCTTATTTTTGTTTTTATAAAGTAGATAAATATATATTTTGTTGATTTTTCTAAAATAGTAAATATTTAGGTGAAAAGTGAAATATTTATGTTTAGGAAAACTTTATAACTAATTTTGATATTATTGTGCTATAAATTTAAGAAAACAATTTCCATAAAATTATATAATAATTTTATTATATCATTTATATAATCCCATGACTAATAATTTTTTATATATAAGTGGTATTTTCTTATACAAGGTATTTTTTAAAAATTTATATGTTTTCGTTTAATGGTAAATTTTTCTTATTTTGAAATTTACAGAGTAAATGGAAGCTAAATATGAATTCAGTATGTTGACTTACTTTTGGGAATGATCCTCTTACATTTTTTAATTAATTAATTACCATGATTAAATTTTAATTAAGAATATTTAGTGGTTAAATGACTAGTTAAAAGTGGTTATAATTTTTCAATGTTTACTGAGAATTTAATACATAAAGAAACCCTTTATTAGTTATGAAATTCATACCAACATGATTCATGTATCGTAGCACACCTAAATCACCAAAAATTATTATTTTCTATTCTTACCCCTCATATAACACTATTTTCCATGGATAAGTCAACATTCATCACTTATAAAAGGATATCACATACACTTATTTCATGATTGACCACTTAATTAAATTAAAATTGAAAATATTTCTCAATTAACAGTCTTAGAATTAGTTACACAATATCATTCCGATGATCACCATAAGATATCATAACTCTTCTATTTTAAAAAATTTACTCAAGGGAATGGTTAATGTATCAATGATGGTATCACATATTTCAGTTTTTTTATATTTTTCTATATTTATTATACCACATATATGTTATTCAACACATATGATTATGAAAAATCAGTTTTATTAATGTTCTTGTGTGTTATTATAGGAATGGATTATTTGTTTTATTCCTTCCTCTAAATAAATTTGAATAAAAAAACACCACCATACGTATATGTGCACTACTACCTCTATTCACAATGTGTCTAATATTACATTACCACATTTGATAGATGTCTAAAATTTTGTTTTAATAAATAAATATTATATCCATAAATTGAATAAAATTTTGAATTGAAAAATTAGTTTTATTTTTTCCACCCTGTATTTCATGAAAAATTAAATTTTCCATTATGAGTATGTGTGGATTACCCTCTCTGTCTAGGGATGAAAATTTTCCATTACCGCCAATAAATGATGAATTTTAAAATGTATTTTATTTATAAAATTTTTAATTAATTTTTTTGATATTATGTTGGATTTGAATCTTTATTAAAACTAAACATAATATTTGTCAACATGAAAATATATTGAACTAAAAATCAATGAAATACGTCGAGTAACCAGTATAAGTGGAAGGGATTTAATAAATGAGAACTTTATGATGATATGTAGACCATGGTGTAGGAATTATAAATGAATAAGGTACTTATTAATGTTATTAATAAATTTAATTTGACTTTTTATTATATTTATTGCTTGTGCAGAATGATTTCAGATATAGGTAAGGGTTATGTATCAATTCCTCTCAATTGAGACATTATTACGGTGTAAGTATTTCTAATGGTATATTTAATATCATTTACTATCCTTATTAACCAATTTTTACCTATAACTTTAATTTATCCTTTCATGGGATTTTAATTATAATTACCTAAATCCATGGTATGTTTTATCTCAATAACTAATTGTTGAGACACATTTAACTTTATATAGTGACTTAATTTTATATGGTGTATTTTTTGCACAATTTTTATGGTGTCATGATATATATATTATACATGATATTTGATATTTATTTTCAATCTATTTTTTATTAATAATTTTTTATAATTTAATCATTCTGGGAACCATGTTCTTTTTCCATGAGGCATACATGTTTTTATTTGCGTCGATCATACAAAACTAATTTATCCTAAAATTTCCTTTTAAATATATATTATTTCATTTATAATTGAATAAATTAATCCCTTTTAGTTAATTTTTTCTCATTGGGGAATAACGTTTTATTTCAAAAAAATCATTTAAAAGACTGATCAATAACCTATTAAAACAAGAGTTTTTCTTCCATATACTTATTTTACATATAGATAGTAATTCATAAAATGTTTCATGTGACATTTACACATATATTCACATCTTATCAATAAAATGTTTCATATTTTTTTAATGATTTTAGTTTCACACAATGGTTTTAATTGTCACGACCCATCCCCCAGGGCATGAACTATGACTACCCCAAGCCCGCCTCCCATAGTCCAGGGGTTGGCAACTAGAACCAAAAGGGGTATCCCTAAAATGGGAAGGCATTGAATTTAAACCTGTAAAAACACACAAACCAAGAACACAACAAAAAGAAACCATGAAATAAAATGTTTTAGTAAAAGGGTATTGAATTTAAAGGGTCCAGAATACATGCCCAAATAAAAAGTACAAGTACAAATGAAAAGAGAATACAGCTTCAGGATCATCGACTGAGGATCCTAGCTGTAGGGTACGTTCATATCGTCTCATCAGCACTCCAAGTTAGCCTATCCCCTCTACGTACCGCCTAGTCCTAGCTCTCTCAAGACTCAGGCCATCTTCTCGTTGTCTTCACAAGACAGAACGAGGTTTGGGAAAAGCTTATGGAGGGGTGAGAATAAAAACACTCAATAGGGACCCCAAGACCCTTGAATGGTCCAAATAAATCAAAAAATGAAAACCAAAAAGCATGATCTAAATCACAAATCACAAACCAATAGATATAGATCAAATAAAGTATCAAATAAAACTATGTATTACTGAATTATAGAAGGGAATATGATTAGTCGTGAAGCTAGATAATATTATTCTATCAAGAGGAACTTCTGCCGGCCATACTGAGTACGACCCACATAGGATTGATGCAAACTAACCCCCAATGACCCACACAGGATATGAACCACACAAGATCGGTATGTGTTGAACCATAGAGGATCACTGTGCACTAACTCACACAAGATCTGACCCACACATGATCAATATGCACTGACCCACATAGGATCTAACCCTCATAGGATCTGACCCACATAGGATTGATAGGTGCTGACCCACATAGGATCGCTTGGTACTAAAATTCGTATGACCTATCTCCAAACTCCACCTCACTGCCAGCCACTGTATTCCCTCTCATAGAATGCTTGATTTTGGGAGAACTTCTCCTTAAGCCATTGGTTGAATTTCAACTGGCACAAAGTCCCACAAATAAGTAACCTGATGATCCGTCATATCATAAGAGTCCCAACAAAAAAGATATAATGTCAACCGGATGTCCGATCTTTATGTTATTAGCATTTTAGTGCTGAGGGCCCGGTTGGATTTGGAGTTGATCTAACCCTGTCATACTCCATCTTTCTCCAAAACTCCCATTGATTATTTTAAAAATGACCACCTCATCCTAAGGGTTCCAACACAATAGACGACGTGTCAACTGGACAGCCGGTCAGTTAGTTGCATCCCTTTCCATGAAACAGGGGTGACCTCACCTCGGTCATCCTAGCTCGATCGAGCCTACCAGAATATGCCAAAGGGAAGGCTTCCTAAAAGGTTTCCCAATGCTGCTGACGACGTGTCAATCAGACACCTGTTTCATCAGTTATAGGTGTTTATTAATTCGGAGACCAGTTGGGTCTAGGCTAGGTGCGACTCGACCAGACCATCCAGAGGCAACGGGTACTGGGGTCTACCTGACCCCGCCCACGTCCGAACTATAAAGGGTTGGCCCAGTTCCCTGGGTTCGGCCCGTTGGGGTCAAACCAGTTTGGTTAGCGGGCTCAGTCTATAGTTGGACCGACCCAGTGGGTGGGGCTCGGCCCACCTACACTACCCCACTAGACCATGGGTCTGGTTCTCTTAGCCAGCCCACATTGGCTTGGTCTTCTTAGTGGTGGACCATTGCATCCCGCTAGCCCCATACTTATAGGGCCGTTCTCCATCCGGTGGGGCACTGCCCCACCAAAATTAATGGTCGACCATTTGGCCGACCAGGGTTTCGCCATCACGGTGCGACGTGGGCTGTGGCTGCTTCTGCCAATGGTGCCTGTGGGCGCTGTCCTTGTCCTTCATGTTCGGCTTGGCTCGACTGCCTTCCGCACCCACGATGCACTGTCACATGCTGCGTTCTACTACCCATGGTCGGTTGCCAGGGTCTTCTCCGACCACCACTGACATGGCGCACCGTCGGGTTCTTCCTTTGGTTTTTGGGCATGTTCCAGTGTCTATTCTTGGTGTCGTCTATGCCTATAGCTCTCCTGCGTCATTTCTATCATAGTGTGACCTCCTATTTTGTGTTGTCATTTTGTTGAAAAAACTGTTCCCCAAATCTCAAATCATGAACGAAGTGGTAGAGGGTACACGCCTTGTTCATTTGGCCAATGCCCTTTGTGTTACATGATAAAAAGTGGATAGATATTTAATTCATAAATGACAACTTCAAAATAAACCCCCTACTTGAAAGAGACATTTTTTGACGTCGATCGACATAAATCCTTCGTTGTTGTCGTTGGTTCGTGATTTAGTGGTGCTCATCACCGCTCGCTAAAACCAGTCTCATCCTGTATGTGGTTGGTGTCATGGTATGTTGCTAGAGCATTGTTGCTTAGTGAAGCCATGCCAACACCCCTCTCCAAGCTCCATACAAATAAGAGAGTGGGAGGATGAGTAAGGAATGTTGAATTAATGTGGTTGAATTAATTAAGAAACCTTCCTAATTACAACGGTGCAGTCACAAGAATAAATGCGAATAATTCCATTTAATGGATTGACGTGTCGTTGGTCCTTCCACCACCGCTTATCTGTTGGAGGAAAAGAAAAAGGAGAGAAATAAAATAACATTGTTATTTTATTATTATTTAATATTCCAAAATCTATCGTTTTCTCCCGACCTACTAAGGTCTAAGTGAATCCTCTCTTAAGCCAATCTCAACACTACGAATTCAACAGTGTCGTCAGATTTTTAATCCGAGTGTTGGTTCAAAAGATAGAAAACACCACCTGCGTGTTTATGGAACATACCTTAAAAACATTCAAAAATTCATTCTGCGCCCACTGGGCCTCAGAATCACGCATCATTAATTTTCTCAGACACATAATAATTCCATATGTTAAACAATATTACATGAAGAAATCTAGGTCTTTACATTCTCAACTCCTTAGTGCTTTTCATCCCTGAAAGCCACAATAAAGACTAAGGAAACAAATGGGGGTGCTGAGCATGAATTTGAGCCTCCCACTCCCATGTGCTCTCCTGGAGGTCGCTGTACTGCCAGAAAACACACCCCAGAGGAATCGATCATCCATGAAGGAAATGATCTTGTTCATCCTCAATCTCCACTAGAAGTTCTGTAAAAGTCTCCCTGTCATCAATGCTCATCTCGTCCCACTCAATAAAGTGTGATGGATCATGCACGTACTTACTCAGCTATGACACATATAAATCTTCATGCACTCGATGCATCTAGGGTGGAAGAGCTAGGTGATACACTACCTCTCAAAATCTACTGATAACCTGAAAGGGTCTGATGAACCTCAGAGGTAGCTTTTCGCCCCGAAAAAATCTCTGCAAACCTCTTTGAGGTGAGACCCATAGTAAGACATGGTCTCCCTCCTCAAACTAAAAATGTCTCCATCTCCTGTCAATATAAGACTTCTGTCTATTTTTTGCAGTCTTCATCTACTCTTGGATGATCTGCACCTTCTCAGGGTAGCCTGTACCAACACTAGACCCATAAATGCTGACTCCCCTAGGTATCTCCAGCATAAAGGTGATCTGCATGGTCGGCCATACAAGGCCTCAAACAGTTCCATACCTATGGTGGAGTGATATCTATTATTGTTTGCGAACTACACCATGGTCAATTGATCCTCCCAACTGGGGCCAAAATCTAGGATGCAAGCACGAAGCATGTCCTCTTGTGTCTGAATGGTTCGCTCTATCTGACCATCCTTCTGAGGATGAAAAACGTTCTAAAATGTATCTAAGTCCCAAATTCCACCTGTAATCCCTTCCATAACCAGGATGAAATATGTGCGTCACGATCAGAGAATATTTTTGAGGGAAACCCATGAAGCTGTACTATCTCAGGAATGTAGAGGCATCCCAAGGCCTCTACTGATCCTTGTTATCGGATGGGTAGGAAGGGGGAAGACATGGTGAGTCGGTCAATGATCAACCAGATGGAATCATGGCCTATTTACATATGTGGTATCCCTACCATGAATTCCATGGAGATGCCATCCCACTTACAATGTGGTACTGCTAGTGGCTACGCTAAGCCAGCTGAAACCTGATGCCCAATCTTCACTTACTAACAAGTGAGGCATCATAAAAAAACTCTTCTACTACCTTCTTCATCCTTGGCCATCAGTGCTGATTTCAAAGGTCATGGTACATCTTCCCAACACCAGTATGTACTATTAGAGGGGATTTCTAGACTCCCTCAACACCTCCTCACGTAGCGCCACTGGGACCATGGTTTATCATATGAAGAGGATGACGTGCTCTCCACTTTCATAAAATTCATGGGGTTCATATCCTGTAGATATATGAGTACGTGTAGAATCGCCGTCAATATCCTAAAATTGTGCCTTCCGAACTCGCTGAAGAAGTGGGGGAGTGATAGTTATAGACTAGAAGTAAGTTACACCATCTCCATCCAAAATGGATATATGTAACGCGTCTAGCTTCTCTAATGCCTAACACAACAACTACATACCACACCTTCTACTGAATGCATTTTATAATACATTTCCCTTTCTAGGAGTGTAGACTATCTCAAAGTAATAGTCCTGAAGGAACTCTAGACAACTTCGCTATCTCAGATTCAGGTCATTCTGGGAGAAGATATACATGAGACTCTTGTGATCAGTCGAAATAGTAAACCGTTCACCCATCAAGTAGTGTCACAAAATCTTCAAGGTGAAGACCACTGCTGCTAACACTAGGTCATAAGTAGTGCAGTTATGCTCATGCTGCCTCAGCTATCTTGAAACATAAGCGATCTCTGCTTTCTCCTGTATGAGGACACATCCATGTTCAGTCCCTGACGCATCACAATATACTACATACCCAACACCCTCTTCTGGTATCCTCAAGTTGGGGTCACTCACTATACTCTACCTCAGCTCTTGAAAACTATACTAGAATCTCTTTGTCTATACGAAGGGATCCCCCTTCTTCGTTAATGCTGAAAATGGGTGCCTCAACTCTAGAAAAGTTAGGTACAAATCTCTGGTAGTACCCAGCCAATCTCGAAAACTCCACACCTAAGTCACACTCCTTGGTGGATCCCAAGAAATCACAACCTATATCTTCTCCAGATCCACTACAACTCCATCCTCCTTGATAACATGTCTCAGAATGTGGTCCTCCCATTTAAATAACTAGAACATTGAGAGTTTCCCATAAAGATGGTGCTCTTAGATTGTATCCAGTACTATCTACAGATGATAGGCATGCTAATCCACCATCACTGTGTACACCAAGATGTCGTCATCAAGACCACCAAAAAGAGATCAAGGTTTGGTTGGAAGATCCTGTTCATGAGTCCCATGAAAACTGAAGAGACGTTGGTTACACCAAATGGGATAACCAAGAACTCATAGTATCCATACACACATCCAAAGGCCATCTTTTTCACATACTCATCTCGTACCCAAAGCTGATGATAGCCTTATCTGAGGTCTATCTTCAAAAACTAACGAGCTCCATTTATATGGTTGAAGGGATCATTGATCCTCAGTTGAGGATACCTTTTATTCACGGTCACCTATTTTAGTCATCGATAGTCCACACAATGTCTAAAGCTCCCATCCGCCTTCTTGGTGAAAAAAATTGGGGCTACCTATGGAGAAACATTGGGCCCTATGAACCCATACCTATGCAATTCCACCAGCTGTACCTATAACTCATAAAGCTCCACGAGAGCCATCCGATATGCTGGAGTAGATATCGGTGTTATCCTAGGGTATAGGTCAATGTAGAAGTCCACCTCTCTGCGAGGAGGTTGTCCCAAAACATAATTAGGGAAGACATCATCATACTGGTCCACCACTATAGGATAGCTAAGGTTCTCAACATCAACTACTATGAAAGTAAGGCTATCCAACTAATGTGTGATCAGCTGGAACCTCCTTCAGGTATGTCCATCCTGTACTGCAAATGTTCCTTTCTCGCCGGTGAAGAAAAACCTAGTCCCATCTACACTGACACATGACACTTTGTGCCTAATATAGTCAATCTAAGCATGGACTCTAGATTCCTAGTCTATACCCAAGATGACTTCATAAGGCCTCGATGCCACTACTAAAATATTCCAGCCAAATCTCTCACCTTCTAGAGTAAGCCCACACTGCCAGAACCAATGTGTAATCATCGAATCTTCTCCCATAAGAGTCTCTAATCGTAGGGATCGAGCCAATAGCTCCACCAGAATATCTACGCTCTGAATGAGTGTCGTGGAAATGAA
Organism: Viscum album; assembly: GCA_963277665.1. NCBI lineage: Eukaryota > Viridiplantae > Streptophyta > Magnoliopsida > Santalales > Viscaceae > Viscum > Viscum album. The sequence continues at coordinate 1,313,503,929 of OY728134.1, read as the reverse complement.
AGAGTTCCTAGAACCTATGTCTATAAGTACTTCAACTAGGGAAGAATAGAAATAGATTGCACCTCAAACCATCTATAGAGAGCTGTGTTCATAGGCCTCTGCTTACTTTAGCTGTGCTTACCCATGTCTACCTACACCCTATAGTCGGGGTGGACCACCTAGTGGTGGTAATGGTAGAACCTCAAATTTCCACCCACTGCCTACTGCACGACCGACTCATCTTCCCAGTGCACCTCTTTATGGACCTCCTCAATCAAATCTCTTCCTCTGCCTCGGATGTCCCTCGACCATCTTCTAATCATCGGTACGACGGGTCGGGAAGTTGTGAGCCATGTGGCCCTGCCTGCCGCACCTGAAGTACAACCTGCCTATGAGATGACCACCTCTTCATCGAGACCTCTACACCTCTGACCCTGCATCCTAGGGTCATGCACCAGAAGGTCTGGTCTGCTTTGACCTCTGTTTCATCTGCATACTATGAGCCGTAGAGGACTTTGCTACATGTCACCCGGTGGTGGGTATCGTTGTTGGTGTCTGCTCTACAAGGAATCTCTCCACCAAGATTTCCCTTTCTAGCAATCAAGAATGATTCATGATGCTGAAACATTTCATCAAATTTGTGATCTCCTATCGGAGTACCTTCTTGAAGGTTCGGACCCAGATGAAAGGGCCCCACACCATGTCCGTAGAGTATCGTGAGAGGTCGGTGAACCTCACCAAGTATTGGGACATGGTCATGGTTCCCAATTGTAAGTTTAGAAGTTCCTGAATGTGTAAAAATCCTAGAGTCCTTGGGACAAACATTGCCCTGATGAGTCCCCCGAAATCATCCCAGGTGAGGGTTTCCTCATCGTGCATCTCGAGCATCAGGCGCCACTATCTCCCTGCTATTCCCTGGATGAGACATGAATCTAGGATCGCCATTATGTTGGCTGGTGTCCCAACCAGGTAAAAAACTATTGCCACAACCTCCAGCCAGTCCTTAGCTGCCTGCGGATCATCTCACCTAGGAACCTAAAATTCCTCTGCCGCTGAAACTCATGCAACATGCTCAGTCAGCGTGCACCATCTGCTGGTGGAGCTGGTGTCAATGACTTCCCAACGGGTAGTGGTTCTACTGGTACACCACCAGAAGGTGATAACGCCATAAGAGGGAGCTACACCAAGGCATCATCACTCTATGAGCCGTCATCATGTACTATATCAGGAATATTGGCTAGCTGTCTACGTGGTGGCATCCCGAAGGAAAACATGTTCACCACGATAACAAATTTATAGCTGGTGAGCTAACACAAAGAGATCAAAAGTAAAGCACTTCCAAAACACACACAATTAGTGTTTTCGTGCAGTGAGTCGAAAATTATAATTCTGGGTCCTTGTGTATGGATATGTCGGCTATCACACCAACACTAGATTTCCAAAACTTAAAACCACACTCAAAATAATTAACACTATTTCCCCATTAAAAATATTAGACTCCTAGTTCTTTGGTAGAACTGACTCCTCTAATACATCTTTGTCACGACCTTCCCCCCGAGGCCCATGCTGTGACTACCCTAAGCCCACCTCCCATAGGCCAGGGTTGGCGACTAACACCAAAAATGCCTATCTATAAAAGGGGAAGGCATTTCCTTTAAACCTGTACAAAAACACAAACCAAGAACACAACACGAAGCATCCATGAAGTAAACTACTATAGTAAAAAGGGTACTAAATGTAAATGGACCATAATAAAATTCCAACCAAAAAGTAAAAGTACAAATGAAAAATGAAAACTTCTCATGGATTATCCACTGAAGTTCCTACATGAAGGGTTGGTATAGATCGTCTCCAGAACACTCCACGTCATCCTGTCCCCTCTATATACCGCCTGGTCCTCGCTCCCTCAAGACTCGGCCCAACTTCTCTTCGTTTTCACAAGACACAACAAGGTGAGGGAAAATCCCATGTAGGGGTGATTATAACAATAACCAATAAGGAACTTGAGGCCCCCAATGGTCTCACATAATTCCACAAAGAAAAACCACAACTCATGATCTCAATCACAAAGCACAAAGTAATAGACACAGGTCAAACATAGTCTCAACTCAAACAAGGTATTAGTGAATTATAGAAGTGAAGATGATTAGTCAGGATGATAGATCATATTATTCTGTCAAGAGGCACTACTGCTGACCATAAGGAGTTTGACCCACATAGAATCAATAGGTACTGACCCCCGAAATGACCCACACATGATCTGACCCACACAGGATCGGTATGCACTGACCCGCATATGATCACTGAGCACTGAACCACATAAGATAACAGCCACATAGGATCCCTGATTTCTGACCCACATAGGATCGATAGGTGCTTACCCACATAGGATTGCTCCGTACTAACCCCCGTATGACCTGTCTGTGACCTCCACCCCACTGCCAACCACATGATTCCCGCTCATAGCATGCTTGATTCTGGGATAACAAGTAATAAAGAAATCGGTCATATTTAAACTAACATTAAGTCCCATGAAATAGTAACCTAATAATCCTTCACAATATAAGGGTCCTAGTACAAAAGACGGTGCATCAACTGGGTGCCTGATCTTTAATTTATTGGAATTTTAATTTTGAGGGCCCTGTTCGATTTGGAGTCGATCTAACCCAACTGTACTCTAAATTTCCCCAAAACAATCGTGGTGTATTTCAAAAGGACTATCTCATCTTAAGTGTTCTAACACAATAGATGATGTGTCAACCAGACGCCTAGTCTGTTTGTTGCATCCCTTTTTGTGAAACAGGGGGGACCACACCTCGGTCTAATCAGCCTCAGTCGGGCCCAAGAAAGTATATTAAAGGGATTGCTTCCCAAAATGGGTCCCCATGATACTAACAATGTATCAATCTGACACTCAGTTCATCAGTTACAAGAGTTTATTTATTCGGGGACCGGTTGGGTCTGGGCCTGGACCAAATCGGTCAAACCGACCCGACGCAACGGGTCTCAGGGTCTACCGGGCCCTGCCCATAAATGGTCATCCAGGTTCACTGGGTCTGTCCCATTGGTGCGGCCCGGTTCAGTTTGTGGGGCCGAGATGTAGTTTGCCCTGCCCAACGGGTGGTGCTCGGCCACCCACATTGGCCCTCTGGGCCCTATGTCTGGCCTGGCCCACTGGGTCGTGAGTCCGGCCCAACCAACTTAGAGGCGGACCATTGCGTCTCGCTGGCCCCGCATTTGTTGGGCCATTATCCAGTCAGTGGGGCGCTACCCCACCACAATTAATGATAGGCCATTTGGCTGACCGGGGTTTTTCTAAAGTGGCGCAGCACAAGATGCTCCTTGCCTTCCTGCCACAACCACTTCCGACAGTGGCACTTGCAGGAACCGCCCTTATCCCACGCCGCCAGCTCAGGCTGGCCGCCTTCAACCACCACGGCGCACCATCACGAGCCGCCTTCCTGCACATGCGGCCGATTGCCGTAGGTCATCGATGGACGCCGCCGACATGGTGCACCAGCTGCTTCTTTCATGGGTCATTGGTCATGTTCCATCGTCTATTTATGGTGCCGTCTGCATCTACGGTTCTCCCGCACAATCGCTGTCATAGCGTGATCCTCTATTTCATGTTTCTATCTAGTTGGAAAAATTATTCGCTAAAGCTCGCATCAAGAATAATGTGGTGGAGGGTTCAATCCTTGTTTGTTTGTCCTATGTCCTCCGCGTTACATGATAAAAATTGGAGGAGAAATTTAATTCATCAATGTCAACTTCAAAATAAAACCCCTACCTGGAAGAGTTGTTTTCTGACATCAAAAGAAAAAACTCTTTTTTTGTTGTCATCGGTTCGTGATTTGGTGGTACTCTTCACTGCTCACTAGAACCCGTCTCATCCTCCATGTTGTTGGCATCAGGGTACTTTTCCAGATCTTCTTCGCTTGGTGAAGTCATACCAACACCCCTCCTGAAGCGCTATATAAATAAGAGAGGGGTAAGATGAGTAACACATGTGGTATTAATGGGGTTAAGTTAATTAAGAAACCTTTCTAATTCCAATGGTGCAATTACAAGAATAAAGGGGTGTCAAGACATTTAATGGCTTAACGTGTCATTGGTCCTTCCACCATCGCTTTTCCGTTGGAGGAAATGAAAAGGGAGAAATGTAAAATAACATTGTAATTTTATTATTCATTTAAAAGTACAAAATCTAAAATTTTCTCCCGACCTACTTCTGTCGAAGTGAATCTTACCTTAAGAGAATCCCAACACTCTAGATTCAACAGTGCCCTTGGAGTTTTAATCTGGGTTCCAGTTCAAAAGATATAAAATGCCACCCGTGCGTTTATTGAAAAAATTAAATGAAAAAATCTGGGTCTTTATATTAATAGACAATAAATGTTTTCACCATTATTTTTATTAAAAAATGAATTATTTTGATGATATGTTTTAAAATGTTCTATAGTTATTTATTTCCAAATTGTTTTGAAAAAGGTCTTACGAACAACCAATAATTTCTTATTAAAATGATTTTAAAAGGAAATATTTTAATATTTTATATGTGTGTCATTTTTATTTAAAGTGATCTCATTGAAATGTTTATATGTATAAGTATATTTCTATAAAATTTTTTGAGAGTTCCTCTCTATATATTCATTTTTTCAAAAAATGATATTTTTTTCATGGTAAAATAAAATATTGATTTTAAAAGTTTTCACAGGAAAAGGGAAATTAATATTTTAAAATAAGTTTTTCTAATGATTCTATGAGTATTCATTATATATCTCGTTTTTTTTATCATTTTTATTCTTAAAATGATTTCATTTCCATTTTTATTTGTATATTTTATGAAATAATATATTTTAAATCTATGGTATATATCACCATTGATTATTTTATTTCCAAATAATTCACCTATAAAGTCTAGATTTTAATTCAATGCATTTTCCATTGTGAATGAACTATGTTACATTACTTTATTGAAGGGTTTTCATCTATTTTGTAATATGTCGATTGATTGGGAAGTTGTTTCCTAAACTATATATCCATATACTATATATTGTAAATACCACACTGTTAATCAAATTGATTGTTTATTATTTACCTATATTAATTATTAAAGTTATTTTATATACTTTTATTATTCCCTAGTTTCATCATGATATGTCTATTAATTTAATTTTTATTTATTCCATGGGGGGACACTTATAAGGTATATAAAACCCATTTTATTTCATTTATTTTAATGATATGTGGATTGTAACCATATGGCCCACATATTTATAATTTCTATTTTGTTATGTGTTGGCCTGAAATTTTATTTCCCTCCAATTAATTGATTACTAGTTCCATATAATATGATATCATGGTGTGTGGGAATTGATCATCTCCTTATACTTTCTATGGGTAGTTAGAATAACCAAAAATGTTATATTAATGAGGTAGGGTGCCTTGTCTTTTTCCTTTTTATGTCATGTTTTAGTTAGTTTCAAAATTTTTTATGATTCCATGATGTTATGTTGTCCACATTTATTAGTCCATATTCAAGTGATATTATAGCACCCAAAGTTTTTTATATATCTCTATTTAAATAATTATTATTTCTTTGATATCATTCTTTATACATAATGCCAAGTTTAAATAAAAAATGATACATAATTAAAATACAATTTAATGTGATTGTTAACGCCTAACCATTAAATTTGTGTTTATGAATAAGGAAAAAAATTATTAATCATATGTGGTTTACAAATTTATAAAATAGATTCATTGGTTAATGTTTTTTTTATAAATAAACAAGAAAAACATTTGAATATTGAAGATATTTTTTTTCTCAAAAAGTTTTTTTATACACACAATCCGGTTTTATTTTAATATATAAAATTAATAACTATTATTGATTAAATTATATTAAATGTATATATTATATATTCAATAAAAAATGTTAATAATCAATTAATATTTTTTATGCATGAGATATGTATATATATAATTGTTTTGATTAATATATAATTTTCTAAAAAAACGGGATCATAGTGTTTTGCACACTTATTCTATAATGAATTTACTCTACATATAGAAATTTAATGTCAAAAAATGTATTCCATATTTTGAATTAATAGGATCAAATTTATAAAATAGTACATTTTTGTCAATATGATTAGAAACCACATTAAATTATCTTCACCTCAGTAGAGAAAATGTCTAAAATATGGTCATTATTTTGGATAAGACATAAATATTTGTCTAAAACTTGCATTACTCATATTTCATGAGTGGGGTTTATCCATATACATCTATTAACTATTTATATATCCACATGGAGAAATATTTCATCAAATATAATTTTTAAATTAATTTAATAAATGAATAAATAAAAAGTGTCACTCTCTTGGATCGAGTGACTCTATAATTTTTTATTAAGGATAATAATAGGTTTTTTTTGCATTAAATGTTTACCTTAAATATGAATTTATTTTTTTCATTTTAATTTTTCATGATTGAATATGATGAATAAATTCCTATAAAATACAAACATAATATATATTCAGATAATAAAATAATAATATATTATTCTAAAACTATTAAATGTAATATAATTTTGTTGATTTATTGTGTTACAATATTTTTTAAAATAAATATATCATAACAATGATTTATTAATGAATTATATTTTAATGAAAATTTTCCCTTGCAACCTATTAATTCAATTTAAATGAATATTTTAAAAATAACATTAATGATATTTTATGAAACAAATATTTCATTAAATTATATAAAAATAATAAAAAATATATATAAAGAATGACATATGGATATTATATGGTCAAAAATGTCATCTATTAAGAATTATGGATCTAATTTTTACCATATATGAAAAATTATAAACCATGAATATTGAAAACTTTGTTACCACACTTTAGGTAGAAATTTGTTATCAAAAGGTTTAAAGCAAAATAAAAGTATTAAATTTAACCCAATGGATATAAAAATATCATTGGATGATGTTATTTCAACCTTATAACATATTTATTTGAATATCTGTGCATTTTGAACATTTTAGACAAAGAATTATATAATTATATATTTATATTTTTTAATTCCAAGAGTTCTCCTCCCCTAGATTATAAAAGGGAACCTATTCTCATATAATACTATAAAATTTTAATCCATATTTATCTATAATAAATACTCTAATATCATATTATATTAGTACACCACATGCTTGAGCTTCTTGTCTGTTAAAAATACCATACCTTCAATGCTTAAGGTGTAATCCAGAGAGGGTTTCACAACTACGATTTATAGATCTTAGCCTTGTGTTTTCAATGTAATTTATATTTATACCTACTCTGAATAGATGGTACCCATTATAAAATAATTAATTACGTTTCTTCAATACTAAAAATTATTATAAGGACCATGGTTCTACCTTTTTCCACCTATTTTTCATCCTATGGAAAATAAAAGTATACCTCATCTATATATATGACTTATTATCGCCACATATATGCGTAATTCATTTTTCTATCTCTAAAATTTATGGATGACTATATATATAATGAATATATAATATATTAATATCATAATTACCATTATATACATGAATTAACTATTATTATTCTATATTTAGGAGGACAACCAAACATGTAACGCACTGACCCCATATTCCCAAAGTAGGTACATTACATTATTATACTGGCATGATTAAAAATAATAAAATCCCAAATAACCAACTAGTTTAGATGTTTTGGATAACTAGATACATACATGGAACCCAATTTTTAGTGACCTAAAATAGCCTATTTAATAGACTATGCATCCCTAACTGAATGGTGGGACACTATGACAAATGGGATCCTCCATATGGTAGATTGAAGCTCAAAGTGGATGGCTCCTATAATGGAGGGGTTATGAGAGGTGGAGGTGTGCTGCATGACGTGTGGATTTAGGTTCTCTTAGCCTTCAGCTCTTACTACAGGACTGGTTCCTCACTGGGTGCTAAGGTAAGATCTCTTTTATCTGGTGTTTCACTTTGTTGGGATCACGAGATCCATACGGCAGAGGTGGAGTCAGATTCCAAATTCCTGGTGAGAGCTTTGAAGGGTTTCCATGAGGTGTCGTTGAACATGATCTATATGGGCTGTAGGTGATCTGATGCGACATGCGATGGGAGGAAGGTCCAACACACTTAGAGAGGAGTAAATTTCACGGTGGACTCACTTGCCCGGTTGGGAAATGAGGAAGAAGAAATGATCATATATGACAGTTTAGGGTCCCTTCCCCTACTTGTAAGGATATCATGGTTGAATATACTCTTTGGATTCACCATATTTGGCCTCATTGAGTAGGTCCTCCTCTCCCCTTCCAGTTATTAGAAAAAAAATTGACACTCAGTAATATGGCAAGGTAAATAATAGAACTAACATTTCATTTAAAAATAAGTTGAAAATCAAATGCTTCCATATATTTTTAATAGTAAAAATGTCATAGATAATAATTACTAAAAATTTAATGTTGGATATTATTAATTATTGTAGATCATGTTTCTCACACATGAACCACTACCATCAATACCATTTAAAATATGGTTTATTCTATAGGTAAAAAACATATTTAATTCTATCTTAGCAGAATCATCCCATGAACTACCAATACATTGAAGGGATATCTATAATCAGGCACCACCTATGACCGGATTTCCAAATAATGACTCATACATTAAATAATCAATTTAATTATTAGACTATTTATATTATCATGAAGTATTCAAATTGAATAAAATATGTGTATTACAAAATATTTCCAAAATTAATCAAATAACATTCAACATAAAATCTATAATTAAAAAAATTGAATAGAGTTTATTCTAAAATCATATCCACCATACAATAATATGGATATTAAAGATAAATTTAATTTCTAATGAAAATAGATCATAATAAACTGATTGTTTTTAGAGAATGTTAACAATAATGAGAGAATGTGATATTGTACAATAAATTTTATCACTGGGTAATTGTCAATTAAAATAACCATGAATGAAATACTTAAAAGTGAAACATAAAATACCATGATTAATAAATAAAAAATGGGATTACATGAAACATGTAAAATATATACACCACATAGAAGTGAATTGGTTCATAATAACCAATTAGTCTCCATAGAGTGTAAATTGATAAAAAATCCTCTACTATTTGAGTAATTATTAAATTATGATACTGAAGAAACAATAGCTTGAATTAAATGTATGACTACAATGAAATAAAATAAATTCATTATATGAAATTTCACTGGGTACTATATAAACCACAAAATTTAAATGCGTAGTGAATAAGGAATAACTCTCATAGAAATAAAAGTGATATTATAAATCACCTTACCTTACAATTCCTTTTGGTTGAACACTCATTATAATCATGTATAACATTTGAAACTATTTTATAAACTTATTATTGAACCACAATAATATTTATGATATCATATATGATCATTTTATAACATATTATTATCCATTTATTAATAATATTTCATTATTTTCATCATTTATGGTGTTAATTGCAATGTTTTTTGTGTATGTTTTGACATTGTTATTTTTGTTCCTATTTATAATATCATTATTTAATTGTACAAATAATTTAAATTTTTTTTAGATTTCATATATATTCAGAATAGTTTATTTATAAAAATCCATTAAATGTTTTGGTAGATATGAATCAAAATTTTCATGGAGACGGTTAGACGTAAGTACGAATGAACATTGTTTACATTTTATTTTCATATTTAAGGAAGTTAAATTTAATGATATATGTATATACAATAATTTCAGTATAATATTTATTTCATATACACCATATATGATTATTTAAAACCATACTTAATATATTCCATGTAATGCGTGAACAAATCACATCACTTTGAGGAGGTGGTAGTCCACATGGCCGCTATCGATGTTATCATATTACCACAAAATTATAGGAATGAAGGTATGTGTTATATAATAATTATATAAGAATAATGAGATTATAAATATCATATATATCATATAAAAAACATAAACCCATCATTATTCCAATCCATTAATTGTGGTAATAGATGAACAAACGACGTTAGTTCGCGAGGCGGTAGTCTGATGTACAAACAAAAAATGATTTCATTTCCAATTTTAGACTTAAATTATTATGTAATAAATATGTAAGAACTTTTTAATGGGTGGTGATGTAAATAAAAGAAAATTTCTCACTTATGAACATTATCTGTTATTTGGATAACTCCTTTTGGTTTATACCAATATCCTTACATAGATTTCTTTCTGTTTAAATTTATTTTCTCACATGAGGGGAAGGATTTTGGGAGATTATTTGGGTTGGTTTTGGAATATCCAAAAGGATTTAGGGGTGTGACTATGTTAGGGGGTGAGTTCCTTGTTATAGTGGATGAGGAGGGTCAATCTTGTAAATATGAAAAGGTTAACACTATTGAGAGATCAACCTTACTTAATGTGCCGCCAGATTTGAAAACTAATTGGGTAAATTGTAATTATGATCGAGCCATAACTCCACCATATAAAAAACAAATATTTTAATCATTTTTTCCTTAACATCTATGTTCCCCCACAATTTCCATTTTTTAATTAATGTAACTAGTTTTCTAACCTAAGGATTTTATCCATTAAGAATAAAATAAAATGATCATTTCCATATAATTTTTATCCACCAATTATAATTAAGATATCTTTTTTATAAAATCAAAATCCTCGGTGTTTTGGAAATTAATTTTCCAACAAGAGTACGTAATGAGAAAAAATACTGCTTAAACTATAACCACACATATAGAGTTTATAATATTTAATGTTCTATATAATAATTATAATAGAATAATTTTTTATTAATGTACTATGTATTATATTTATTAACATTTTAAAATCAACTTTTAGTGGATTTGTTTTTTTAGAAATTTTATATCAATTAAAAAAAATATTATTTAGTATAAAATAAAATTAAAGTCAATTTTGATATTATTAGTTTATAATAAATTTAAAAAAATCATGAAAATTATGGAATTAAATATTTATTGTTCACATACATTTAACATGACATATTCATATAAATAATCATGGTATAAAAATCGTTCATCCCAATTTATTCATGTTAAATATTTTGTAATATCATTTATCTTAGTTAATTAATAACTAAATAGTTACTATATTTGAATTTCTAACCCATTAAAAATAATTAGACTAACACTCTAAAATTTTTAATTTCATCCTCGGTTATTGTTAATATTTATGATTTTGGTTTTTCTATCAACTTCTGGGTGTTTTTGGTTTAAGTTTTAGGTATCTATTATGTTTATTCGTCTTTTATATTTTACCATTGGGTTCTCCCTTGTAATTTTTATAAAAAACTAACATTTTTTCCTTGGAAGCATGTGGTGCATGGTTAGGGTAAATTGTTATCCCTTTCCCAAGAAACCGTGTGACCCTTTCTCATTTAGGAATGTGGTGACCACATGGATATCACAAGATTTGGGAAAATGTACAAGAAAATTGTGTGGCATGTCCCTCTTTGATAGTCACGACCATATGATTACCACATTGTTTAGAAAATAATGTGACTTGTTCAGGTGGATTAAAGGGTTGGTTATACCTTTCTACCATCTGGTATTTTATTTAAAAAATCCCAATTTAACCCACTCCTTGTTCATGTGACCCAAAGAGAGACCCTCCCTTCTTCTCCAAGCCCCCTCTTCTCCCCCAAGGTGTGAATCTATGGTTTTACTCCATGTTTTGGATTGATTTATCAAGGTAATATTCTCTTCTCTTCTCCCTCATTTCTCTTATTACATTATATCTTGAGTTTCTCTTATCCCTTGACCATGTGGATCCATGGTTCATCTTTCACTATCTATAAATTTGTGGGTTTGTGTCTTTCATGTTTTTGATGGATGTTATTTCCTCTTAGAACCTTCATGGGGTTGTTTCGGGTTGGTGCTATTAAAGTGCATGGGATTTGAGGTTGGTTTCCCTTTTAAATTATACTTTATATTTAAGAACCATTTGTTCCATTATTTTTGAACCTTCCATGGATATTAAATAGTGATGTATGATTTTCAGAATATTTTTTTTATTTGAAATAGGTTGGATTTCATAATCGTTTTGAAGTATATAGTAATTCATTGTTATGATATTCACACCGAGTGTTTGATATATTTCCTTGATGGAGTTCATAAGTGAAAGATTACTTTTAATATATGGTTTATCCGTGCAAATATATTTTTTTCATCTAAAATGGTGGTTTGAATTTTGCCAAATAGAGTTTCAAATGGTTTTGAGTTAGGGGTGGTGTCAGTTTGGTTCTTGAAAATGTTTTTACATGTGATGATGGCACGACCCATTATTTATTTTTATGAAGTGGTTTTGGTTTTCAAATATGGTGTGATTTATTAATTGGAATTTTACAAATTATATTAAAATTGATAATGGTGTGTTTTCACCCTTTTGGAAAGGTGTATTTGGTTCTTTGGAAATATGTGATTTATCTTCGGGTGCCTGAGGCACTATTTGAATTTTTGTTAAAGTGGAATATCTTAAAAACTCTCATTGGACAATTATTTTAACATGGTATTATTGAATATTGTTGGAGGCCCTTACTGAGAGGCTTCGTTCTCATCATGTGGTTAAATAAAATAAATTATTCCTTAGGGTGACTCAGGGGTGACTTGTTTCATGAGATTCTTGTGTGTGATATATATATATATATACATGTGATTTAATGGTCAGTTATAATTGATTATATCACACACTATTTACTCTTGACATGATAACTTGGTATAACTATCATATTTTTGGTGAACAGTTGATTCACTAGTGTTGGATTATGAACTGGCTAGTGGTCCAAAGAAAGGATTTTGTTATGATATGTTTTTTTATTTCTATGGGATAATTCCCCAAGTTCAGACCATGTGGGATGAGATTGAGCATGTGGGAATGAATTTATTTTATTGGGGAATGTATTCCATTGAGGAAAGTCAAGATGTACAATATGTTCTAGATTATTCAACAAGTCTCCTAGTTTCTCACATGTCATTTGGAACTTAGTTATCTATGAATAATGATTGAGATACATGGTTGGTAAGTCATTTGTGTATTTTTTTTCCATTTCCCTTGATATGTGACTATTATGGTAAATATCTTGTGTGATTAAAATATTTTGAAAAGTGATGAATTGGTTTTAAATGTTTTAATGAAACTTTTATAAAATTGTTTTCAAGATCTTTCCCATGTTTTTTATATCAAAACATTAACTTACACCTCAAAAATGTTAATGAATTATTAATGGGAATGAATATTGATTTGAATGAGAAAAGGGAAATGAAACTTTTTTTGTTTTAAAGTTGAAAATGTGTGAAATCATAGATTAATATATTTTATTTCAAAACTAAAATTGATGTTTAATTTATTTAAAGGATGTGCATCGAGAATATATTTGTTTGATTATGCCTATCGAGTTTTAATAACCATGACTATATTTAATTCTTCCTTTATATTGTGGGGAAGGATTTTAGCTTATTTTCAATCACCATGGGTGTTGGTCAGTTCTTTTATTAGAGAGTGGCCCTCAGTGTATCATGGATATTTTGTGGTCATCAGATTTAGTTTGGGTTGTTTTATTACTTTTTTTGTATTATTAGTATTTTCTAAATGATGAAATTTTTTAAATTTGTATATATATTATTTGGGATAATTTATTTATTTCATCCATTTTTTAATTTTAGGCTAAATCATTCCCTTTGTTTATCTATTGATTCCTTGGCACTAGATTTCTGCTCAGGAAGACCAGGACTGACTTTTGGGCCATATCGTAGATCGGTTCAAGAGACCAAATCGAGGTCGACCCATGTTGGTTCATTACCCTTATCATATATGAAAAATATAGAAAAATTATTATGATATAAATTATTTACCTATAATTCAAAAGTATATTTATAAAAAAATATGATGTTTATACGTATCTCAAGGTATTATAAATGTATAAGTTAAGAGGGTTCCTTTTTTCCATACATAACTTTTTATATGTTTCGATTTCAGGGAATATTATCCAAATAACTCATGAAATTAGATGAAGTAGTGTATATTGTGAAACAATTGCAATAAATTATGTTTTATAAAAGTTTCTAGGTTATTTTCCCTCTTAAGACTAATGTTTAACCATAAAGTTAACTCATTTTTACCTTAATCATTTAAATAAATTTTAATTTATCTATGTAATATTTTCTATAAGAAACTAGGATAAACCTATGTTAAATTATAAAATATTACAATTATGAATACAAAATCAATTTCTTCAAATTCCAATCACACAAGTGACATATATTAATTTAAAATTAATCCTGCAAACCAGACAAGAAAAATTGTTTTTAAATCAAACATTTTCCATGGTTTCATATGTTTTTATATCCTATTTAAAAATTAAATTGATTCTAATGAACTAAATTAGATTAATATATGTATAATTTAACTATAGATACTTTATAACCAAATTAAAATATAAAATATAATTTTAAATTAATTAGATTAAAAATTAATTTTCAATTAAAAATTTGTATTTTTCAATATTCATGAAAAATTATACTTCTTCAAAATTAAAAAAGCATCACCCAATGATAATTTTTAAATTTTTCATTCAAAAGTGATGTTTATGTTTATGTAAAATTTATAAAATTTATAAAATTTTATTTAAAATAAATGTTCCATAAAGAGGGGGAAAACTACCTTTAGAGAAATACAAATTTTAAGCATAAAACAATATTTTTTATTCTCATATCCCTTCAAAAAATATTGGATTAATGTAAAAAATTATTATTTGATAATATATATATATATATATTTCATTAATATAATTCCCTTTTATTAATTAATTAAATCTATTTTAAAAAAAATATATTGTGATTTCTTAGTGTGGTACATTGTCCCCACATTAAGTAAATTGCATCCTTATAATTCAAACCCTTCGTAATTGTGGGAGGGATATTTGAAAATTCTATTACTGAAAAAACCCCAATGTAAATAGGTTTATTAACATATCATATTAATTATAGAGAAAAGGAAATGAGAAGTTCACTACTAGGCTATGATTTCAAATAGTATATCAATTTTTGAAAACATTGATATGTAAGATAAATCTAACTATCATTCACTGAAGTAGAGTGAAAGATAACATGGATACCAAGGGAGTGGGTGAGATAAAGATGATTAAAAAACACAATTAAATATATGAAAAATTCTTAAAATGTAATTGATATTATAAAAAATATTGTAATATAATAAAATATTATTTCAAGACACTTTTTCCTAGAGTTAAGAAATTCATTCAATCCCAAAAAATATTATTAAATACACATTTTTATTTCATAAAAAGAATCTTATCCTTTGGTTATGGATTAAACCATTTCTAATTCATTTAATTGAACAAGTTTCATAATATGGTGATCTAATACATTATCCTCTAAAACCTCATCCACTTTTAAAGTTAACCAAATTAATAAATGGTCAACATTTAGAAAACATTATAACCCAACACATTATAGTTAAGCTCACTAAATTTCCAAAAGTAAAAATACCATTCTTCTTCATTCAACATGAATTATTTCTTTAATCATTACATACCAAACATTTTAACACCTTTATCATGTATTATCCTAAATAAGGTAAAAACATGAATTACCATGAAACTATAATGGAAATATGAATTATTTCTTATTCCTTAATTAAATCATATATTAAATTATATCATCCCTACATCTAATTTTTTTTAAACTCTATAAATGATAGAATAAAGTAGATTATTGAAAAATCATTAATTGGTTTTAAGGTATTCAATACAATCTAATTTTCATTATCATAATAAGTCATCTCTTTATTCTGACATCATTATCTCATTATCAGAAACAAATTATCGGTTATCATTCCCTCATCATTATGTTTTCTAACTAGATGAACTTTCTACTAAATAAATTTTCTTTGCACCATTAACCATTTTCACTCAAATCCTTAATAAAATAGTATTTTAGTAAAATCATTTCTAATTTAATAATTATTATAACAAGTACATGAGTTATTAAATAATCAAATGACATAATTCATGAATCCCAAAAATAAGAAAATTTGTCATCCATATTTATGTGTGGTTGTTTTAGATGCTTGACCATTACTATTAGTAAAATTTGGGGTATATTCCTTTGACGATAGAGACATTTATTTTTATTGTTTAATATCTCCTTACATTCTATGAATTGTATATTAGAAACATTTTTTACCCTTCTAATAAAAATCATGGTGTCCTTTCTCTAAAAACAAGTAGAAAACTTCCATTCCTGTTAATCAAGTAACATGGTTTTTCTTTCCACAATTATCACATGGGGGGAAATACTTCATCCTCTTCAAACCTTTATCCAACTTTCTTCAAAACAATCCTATTATTATTATTCCTCCATATTTGTCCATAACGATTTCTTCACTTGTTAAATTAAAACATGATATTATGTCCTCATATGATGACAATTATTGGGAGACTGTTTCCTTTAGAAATATTTTATTAAGACTATAAACGATATGATCCTATAAACTATTTAGATCATGTTAATTGATGAGGTTCACATTATTAAAACTAAGAATCATTTTTAAATTTTTAAATACACTATATTATATCATATAAATATGAACCATAATGTATAATCCCAATGCTAGTGAATTAAAAACATAGATTAAAAAATATGTGTAACTAATCTTATAATAATAAACATTGTTTCTTTGGGATTTTATTCTATAAATATCCTGAAAGTCTATCATAGGATTATTTTCTCTAATATTTGTTTTTAAAAATATAGATTCAAAGGTTTCTAATAAACATCCGTTGATTCCAGATGTAATACCTAGACCCCAGAAGCCTAGAGTCAGTGCCTTGCATAATTATATTTTCATAATAATAAGGAATAAAATAATTAAAAATTTAATAGTTTTGTAGTTTTGGAAAACCAGATACATAAATTGAACCCATTTTAAATTGGTAATATAAAACAGAAAAAATAAATAATAAAATTTAATAAAGTGTATCCTTGAAAATTCATTCAAAGATATCTTCTTCATAACCTACGTAAAGGAAAGAAAATAAGGGAGACTCAAAATGATAAGTAAGGGTTAAGTATAGATGGAGAAATCATGAAAATATAGGCATAATTAACATGCCAATGTAGATAACTTAGAACACACGAAATTTAAAAAACTAGATAAGGAATATTCAATATAGAAAGGTAAATAACTGAACACACTTTCCATTTAATCAATAATTTGAGAATGAAATTAATACATATTTTTTTCATAGTGAAAATCTAATGGATAATAATATTAGAAATCAGAATGTTGGGAATTCATAATTATTGGATATCATGTATCTGTCACATGAACAACGAACATCAAGTCCATTCATAGGATGGTTTTATCTACTATTAAAAAAACAATTTAATACTAGCTTAACTGACTAATCCCCGGAGACAATAGATGCATCATGGGGCTATCAATTACCAATCCCTACAGAGTTTTTAAATTCTAAATAATTCCTCACATATCAAATAATTTATTTAATCAATAACTTAATTTTCATTATCATCAAATATCTGTATTCATTAAAAGATTGGAATTTATCAATATATCCATAATTAATCAAATAACATCCAAAGTATATTTTGAATGTAAAAATGGAATATTTTTTATCCTATAATCATATCTATCATAAAATAATATTTATATTTAACATAAATATAATTTCCAATGAAATGTGATTATAATAAATTATTTGTTTCAATAGAATGTTAACAATCCTAAGGGAAATTTATACAATACAATAACTTTTATCAATTTGTAATTTTAAAGTCAAATTCCTTTGAGTGATGTAAACACAATAAGTAATGAAGAAATAATGATATTACATTTCAATAGGAAATTATATACATCAAATATAATTGAATTGGTATATAATAGAAAATAAGTCTTAAATGAATGTAAATTAAGACGGAATCCCCTACTATTTGAGTAAAATTTGAATTATGATCCCCATGAATTAATAAAATAAATGGATACATTGAAAATCACAAAATAAAATTAATTATTGATATAACATGTCATATTGTAGTATGCACACAACACAAAATAAATTAGTGGTGAATAATGAATAATGCTCATAGATGTAAAAAAAGAGATTGGATATCTTTTTACCTTATACATAATTTGTGTAATGCTTGTTAAACATCATTATAGTGGTTTAAAACATGTTAATAAATTATTAATAAAGTATATTAATAGTTATTATATCTTATAAGACACTATTATAACATATTATTGCCTACTAGTTAATAATCAATAATTATTTTTATCGTTTCGAGTGTTAATTTTCTTGTTTGTCGAGAATGTTTCGACTTTATTATTTTTGTTCCTCTTACATAAATCTTTTTTAATTTTATAAATAATTTAATACATTATATATATATCATATATAATCCTTGTATTTTTATTTATAATAAACCATAATATTTTCTGATAGAATCGAAATGCACCGTTTATGGAGATGGTAACCCATACCAAAACATGAACATTGTTTCCACTTTCTTATCATATTGAAATAAATAAAATTAAAGTATATAGATATATATTATAATTTAAGTATCATTTTTTGACATATAAATCACATATTTCTATTTAAGACCATCTTTAATGCATTCCATGTACTGCGGGAACAAATCAGAATGCTTTAAAGATGTGGTGGTCCACACATCCACTAACGATGCTATCGTATTTCATAAAAATAACATCAATGAAGGTGTGTTATATAATAATTATATAATAAAAATTATAATATAAATATAATATATAGCAGATATAAAATATTTTTACACCATTATTCTAAAACATGAAATGTGGTAATGGAAGAAAGAATGACATTGGTCCGTGATGCGATAGTCTGCCGTACAAACGAATGAAAATTGTGTTTCCAATTTGATGGAAGTGTTTTTGATTTTAGTTATTAAAAGTAACATAAAATACTCATTATATTGAGGTAAACTATTTTATTATATAATAATGATATAAAAATAATTGAAGAGGTGGTGAAAAAATAATACAAAAAGTGCTCGTTGAAGAATGTTACCTCTTATTCGAGTAAGTCTTTTTGGTTTATACCCAAATCCATCCATGGATTTATTTTTTTATACAAAATATTCCATAATGAGGTAAAGGATTTTGGGAAATTATTTAGGTAGGTTTGGGACGATACCAAGGTCTTTTATATTATGATGGAGTAAGGGGGTGAGTTTCTTTGTATAGTGTAGGATGAGTGTCCATCTTGTAAATATAAAAAGGTAAACACTATTGAGAGGTATCCATTGCATAATATCACTAAAAAATAAAAAAAATCGATTAAGGTTAATTTATTTTTTATCCACACCTTCATCACATGAAAAGAAATTTATCTTTATTTTTTTATTCGATATCATATAAGTTTCTCCACCTTTTAAAATTTAGGTTTTTATAAAGGTAAATTTTTCAAACCTAAGCATGGTATCAATTTAGAATAAAATAATATGATCATTTCTCTATAATATCATGACCCTATGATTATTAATAATATATAAAATTTATAAAATAAAAAACATCGGTGTTTTAGAAATTAATTTTAATATAAGCATAAGAAATGGGAAAAAAACTGCTTAAAAAGTAAGCATGCTAACAAAATTTTTACTATTTTATTGTAAATATATTCATTATATTATAATTATTGGTAGATTAATTTAAAATATTTTATATGTAAAAAAATAAAAAATAACATCATATATGATTGGTTTTTTTTGAAATTTTAAATCAATTAAAAAAATATCATTTATTATAAAATAGAAGTAATGTTAATTTTATCATTATTAATATATATTGAATTAAAAAAAATACAAAGACAAATATAGAATTAAAATATACATAGTTCAAAAATATATAACATGATATATTAATCTAATAAATCCTTTATTATAATTATTCACCCAATTTTCTTTACTTTTAATATTTTCAGTATCATTTATCATAACTAATTAGTAACTAAATAGTTACTACATTGCTATTTTTAAAGATTTAAAAATAAATATATCATCTCTAAAAATTAAATATAAATTATTTTGATAAAAATAAATAAATTTTATTTTCTAAGGATATGTATAACAAAAAATATGATTTTTTTCTATATCTCAAGGCTATATAAATTTTAAAGGTAAAAAAGGTTCTTTTTTTCACTTTCCCTTACATAACTTATTATAATGACCAATTTCTTATAATTGAGAAAAAGTAAATAATATATTTATAAAATATAGAGGATATGATTTATATATGTGTAAAATAGGTTTTATAATAGTTTCTAGATCTTTTAGGCCATTAAAATTAACGTCTAACCATGAAGTAATCTCATTTTTACATTAATCGATGTAATTAATTTTAATTTATTTCACTAATTTTTTTGTAAAAATAAAATATAACCCTATAAGAAATTATAAATGATTCCATTTCCAAATGCAGAATAAGTTTTTAAAAATTCAAATCACACAAGAGGATGAAATTAACTAAAAATAAATCCTAAAAAACGGATGAGACAACATTTTTTTAAATAGAAAATTTTCATATTTTTTCTATGTTTTTATATTATATTTCAATATGAAAATAAAATCAGCGACCTAAATTGGATTAATATATTTATCATTTATGTTTTGTTACATTAAAGCAAATTAGAAATATAATTTAACAATAGAATATGTTTTCATGATAAAGTGGTTTCCTATCAAAATTCAGTATTTTCATTATTCATAAAAAATAAATATTCTTAGAAAAATACAAAAAATTCACCCTATGGGAATTTTTATATTAATAATTCAAAAAAATGTTTTTTTCATATAAAATCTATAAAAGTTTCAAAATATCTGTTTAACACATGTGATCCATAAAATGGTGGACAAAATGCCTTTATAAAATATTGTTTTTTTGAATTTGTTTATATCTAATGCATATAAAATATATTTGATGAATGTAAAAACATTTTATATGATAATACATATATATATACAGATTGAATTAATATCATTCAATGTTAGTAATTAATTTAATCTATCATAAAATAAATATATTGTTAATTCTTGGGGTGTTATAGAAATGAAACATGCATGATAAACAAAGTAGTTATCACCAAGAACCAAGAAAGTGATGAGATATCAAAAATAAATCATAAATGGTATTATATATAAGGTTATAGTTATATAATAGATTTATAATAAATATATATTTATTATTTAGGATTTTTTAGTGCTTATGAAGAAATAAAAAGCAACCGATAATGGTTTATCATCTAAAATTGTATTCCTTGGGATATATGTAAAGCTATGAACACATATTTTTTTGAGGAGTTTATACATGTAAAAAAATGATATGTTAAAATAATAAAATTATATTTCATAGAATAAAGAACATAAAAAAATAATTATATCTTGCATCATACACATGACACAATTTAGTTTACATTACATGAAACCCAAAGATATTTATGTTCAATGGTGTACTCAATATGAGACACTGAACCTAAGAGACCAATTATATATATTACAATTATAACAAAGACATTAAATTTGTAGTTATCAATAGTAAAAACAAAATTATGATATATATATATATATATATTAACATCTGAATCAGTATAAATTATTGATAATTTTTTGTAAATAATTAATCAATTTTTAGTAAAGTGATTTTATTTTTCAAAAGTATGTTTTCTTCAAAAATGATTTTTATTTATTTTCATGAAAAAAATATTATAATGATTTTTTTGGAAGTTTTCAAAAATTAAATTGATAAAATGAACCTCATTTTTGGAATCAGAATAACAAAATTTACCTTGGGTGAACTTTTTTTTTCTTTCTATAAATATTGATGTTTCTTTGAATACAAGAAAATACATATTTTTTAAAAGAAATATTATTTTCAATAAATTAACTATTATAAAATTAAAAATAATTTTGTATATTTTTTTGAGTAACCTATGTTTTATATAGTTATATTTAATTCAATAAGTTACTTATCAATAAACATTATATTATGTTTTTAGCAAATGATTTTTTTTAAGAAAAATGGGTTTTTTCTAAAAACTATTTGAAAATGACTAATGTTTACCCTTATTAATTAATTAAAATGAAACCTGATGGGGAATGTTTTAAATTTAATTTATTCAGTATATATCATTAAATATTAATTGGGTTTTGAATTATTGTTATTATGATTCATTGATTTAATATAGAATCATTTTTTTGAAAAAAATTACTCTTCTTAAAAACCTATTATATCACAGTGTTTGGTGGATTAATATTAAATTACATTTTCACAATTTTGTGAATTTAATTTGAAAAAATGGATTCAATATTTGGAATCAAAATAATTCATAATTTTTTAGAAGGAAAAATAAATTTTTGAACAATGTTAATAGTTAAAAGAAGCGAATATAATTACAATTATTAAGGTAAAAACGAGATTAAAAAGTTCTTAAACATTTGACTTTTGGGGGAGATGGCCTAGAATCTTTTAGAAAACTAATTTACATGAAATATTTCAACAATTATGACCTTATGATATATTTATATATGTTTTTGGGATACATTTCATTGAAAACGACCCATATTACATGTTATGTAATGTATGACCAATTAGGTTAAATACCCCGATAGGGTTGGTGAATCAAGGTATGAATGATTAAAAAAACATCCCCTTTTGATACTGTTTTATTGTTAAACATAACATTATTCTATCTCATTCTTGTTGCATTGTATGAAGAAAATTTAAATTATACACGAGACAAAACAATTTTACTTCGTTCACCCTCACTTGGATTCCTCCAAGGAGCCTATAACGATGATGCACTGATATACCTAATCCTATAAGGCATACTATGAAAATATAATGTTCAAAATAGATCACTTATATGACCAAGATCACAAGCTTTAAAATAATTATGTTATGATCACTACATTACCAAGGGTCACTCTCTATGTCTTTTTCTCTAGATTACTACTAGTGGAAAGGATCACCATCTTCCTCTTCATTTGCTCACTGCTTTTGGAAGGGATCCACTCAATGTTTGTGGACTTGTAGGTCCCTTCATGTTTATGATTTCACACATCATCAACTATTTTTATATGCTCTATTGAAGTCCTATTTTCACCTATAGATGAAATACACATTTTGGCATACTATTAGTTTGAAAAAAAGAATTGTGTGAACTATTTTAGTCCCTTCACAAACTTCCTTATGTCCTCCACAAACTGCCCTGCACCACGTGGCATGGGTTCTTAATGGGCCACCTCTTCCTCCATGGTCTTCCTCCACTTTTTTGGACCATATCTAATTATATGAACCACTTCTTCTTATATGGACCAACACTTCCTTCATATACCCCATTTCCTTTACGAGCTACAGACCCCGAAAAAAAACTTTTGTGAATAGTTCCCAGGAACTACATCACCCTTAACAAAATCATAACTCACGAACTCTTGTCCTTTGTGAACTCCCTCATGAACTCTTTTAGGATTAGTTTAATTCTTCCAAGAGTGATGATTTTTTCTAATGGTATTCACTCTCTGAACAATGATCATATTAGTTTTCCTTATATAAGAAAATAGATATACAAAATCTGCTAATCTAATTTACCCAAAACATCAATGCAGTATAAACATCACCACAGACTGTGTGATGTTATCCCCATAGCGCCATTCAATAAGAACCTGTATCTTCTTTTCAGGTATGTAACTCTCTTTTCTAGTGTTTTTGTGAAAAATTTGAGTTTCTAGAAATTTCTTAAGTACACACCATGTACCTTATAATTAAACACCATGTACTCGGTTACTATGGGTAGCCATGTTCTGGCCATGTAACGGCTGTGCACATGGATGTGTGTGGTGACCTGGAGACCGCCTAATGTGTGGGATGGTAAGGGAAAGTACACGTCGTGTACTTTATTTTTTTCATTAAATGGACTGAGGTCACATCTAGTTAGCATAAGCATCTTCTTCATCACCATCATCGACCAAGAGCAGTTGTATGGCACCGATATTTAACTGAGCCCCTAATTGAGAATCCTTTCTGCGATTCAACCACCATCAGTTGTGTTAGAATCACATCTATAAGCTCATCCTTCGTCTAGGTCTTCATTTCCTATTTTCTCCTCTTTCAAGAGTTATCCTCCGTTGAATGTTTTAGATGTTTTTATAGATATACCACATTCAAGGTCGATCCAAGGGCCTTTGACGGAGCATATCAATCATACAACGCTATGGTAGGTGGTTTGTGCCTTTTCGTAGATAGTCTTTGAGTTATAGGTGCAAAAGTGCCCAAAACCCTTGATCGGGGTATTGTGTGTTTAGGGTTTTGACCCAGTTAATGCCTACTATGCTTATAATTTTTGAGAAGAAGTTAATTGTTGTGAATAAGGTTGTTTACCATGTTATGGATGTGTATTCCCATGCTTGTACCATTTATGACCGTTTGGTCTAGCTTTTCCTATTAGGCTATTGTTTTGATTTCCATGCATAGTACTGTAGGATGAAGTGATTGTATTCTGAAATGCTATTATGATATAGACTATTTAGCCAAGTAGTTCTTGAGGATTCACTTGGCCGCTATGCTTTTCTGTGCTTGATTGACTTACACAGGGCTGTGAGAACCTGGTGTAGTAGACCATAGGGAGAATAGATATTGAGGGATTCTCTAGAGTGTCTGTTTACTATTATGATGCGAGACCATAAGAGGAATTAATGTATGTGCATCCTCATAGTGTCTTTAGTTCCTCAACATGGGCCACTGGGGGTATAGGACATTGAGTGATTCCCTAGAGTGCCTTTTAGTTACCGATATGAGACTAGAGGGGGAATTGATGGTGAGTACTTCTATAAAGAGTATCTGCTTAAGTTGAAGCATAGTGGTTAGACTATGTGTACTTACTAAGGGGTTGCTTGTTATTGTTTGGTTGAACCGAAGGGGTTAGGCTGTGAGTACTCTGAGAGGGTTACCTACTTTGTTTAGCTACTTATTTGATATATTAAATTGAATGCATTTGAACTGTAGGACTATTTAGTTTTGGGTACTTCCTTGTTTACTGCTCCTTCTTGATTATTGCCTACTATATATATTCACTGACTATTAAGAACGAATATTTGGGTGGTTTCCTATAGGTATTTAGTCTCACACCCTGTTTGGGTCCTACTTTTGGGCCCAACCAAATTATATTATTGCAGGTATAGATAAGGGCAAGCACTCTTCTACTTCAGGTACTTGATTGTTGAGGAGCTAGAGAGAATGGGACCAAGATGAGGCTTGTGATCCTATTGGAGTTTATCTAATTTATTTTTTTTACTTTGGTCATTTCTATATTACAGCATTGTGACTTGTTTGGTTGCTTTCGTAGATGTTTGTATCATACATCATTTATATATATGTGCTCTAGTTGTTTATTACCTCGATCATTAGCTATTTGCTGATGTATGGTATTATTATTTCTTTGACTATTTCATATCTGTTTTACTTATACTGTGTTACTCTGCCAATGAGGGTATAGTGTTTCCACTATCACACCCAAGGCCCTCACTGCTAGTTGGCAGCCTTTGGTATTCGGGGAAATGCGCTTGAGGCCATGTGACCAACCGAGTACGGGGAGTCTCTGGGTGACTTCTGGAATCGAGATGTTACAAATTGGTATTAGAGGATTATTTTCTTGTTGAAATACTGTATAGAGCCTATAGTCAGGGATATGACAAAATAGGTACATAGTAAAAATCTGTTCCCAGGAATAGCTAACCTTTGTAAAGGGAAAATCCAATCTTCCTCGTTTATTGTTATTTTTCTGGTTTTAAAATTTTACAGTCGATTTGTTTTTCACCATTGGGAGATTCACATGTTTTGTACTATTATTATTGATGTTATTACGGTTCTATTTTTATTGCAACCTGATGAGATGATTGTATGCTATATCATGCACCATATAGGAACTTGCTAGAAATCACATGTCATGCATTATTTCCATGCCATTTAGGGTGAATTACAAATTTCCTGTTGTTGTGATAGATATTGTGCTA
Organism: Viscum album; assembly: GCA_963277665.1. Classification (NCBI taxonomy): domain Eukaryota; kingdom Viridiplantae; phylum Streptophyta; class Magnoliopsida; order Santalales; family Viscaceae; genus Viscum; species Viscum album. The sequence goes on along the minus strand of OY728134.1, from coordinate 1,313,477,757 downwards.
GATATGCATGTTGTTGTGATAGATGCCTTCATAGAATGCCTGCTTTTTATATGGCATTAAATTGTGAATGTTTTGGTTGAATAAACACCAAACATTGGTTCTTGAGGTGTTATGGGCCCTCATGAACCAGAATTTGGTGGATCATTTTACTATTATCGTTGTTTATGACAGGTATAAGATTCTAATATTTGATTTGTGAGGTGTGTGGGCCCTCACAGATTGGTATTTGGAACATTAATATTCATTTCAGTGTTTTTCTTGGTTTCAGAGTAGTTTTTGAGGATTATTGTTCAGAAAAATATTGAATACATGCCGTGTAATGATGAATACATGCTATGTGTTATTCGATTCGAGAAGATAATGTTTTTCATAGGTACATGTTATGTACTGTATGTACAAACTGTGTAGTCGCTAACCGTGTCTCAGACTATGTGGGCAGGGACACGGGGTTTGGAATCTTTGGTAGGACATGTTGTGTACCAGATGTACACGTTGTTCTATAGATCCATGTAACCAGTCATGTCACCAACAATAGATATCAATTTAGTCTTTTATAATACGTGTCGTGTCCATCTGGAACACGTTGTGTAGTGTACCCCAAGTACACAATCGTGTAACGAACAACACAGGTCAGAAAAATATTCATAGTACACACCATCTCCATCTGGAACACGACGTGTAGTGTGAACTCTATATCCGTCCATGTCACTAATAACATGGGTTTGTGAAGCTCGTCTAGTACCCGCCGTGTATGGAATGAACACGCTGTGTAGTCTTGTTTTAGGAGAACCGTCTGTGTTATTTGGGTAAAAGATCTCGGGCATGGGAAGAGGATTCAAATACACATCATGTGCTAGGACAACACCCCACATGTTTAGGGAGTTACACGACCTGGGTTGGCAGAAGTACATGCCCATGTGAAGGCTTAAGGGAACACTCCGTGTAGGCATTATACATGCCGTGCATCCATGTTTTGATAAATATGAATGCTTCTTTCTCTTGTTCCCTTCTTACACTTCTAGTTTTCAGTCCTTGACAATATTTATCTAAGGTGTGCACTTGACCTTATAGAGTCATGCACCAAGATGTCATCTGATTGTCCTCTAGTTATAGGGAAATGATCAGACACCAGATATGGCTGATCAGAGACTAGCAGCAGATCCTCCAGTTGTGCTAGTCTTGGCACCAACCATTTTTCCAGACACAGGTGCTGATGCATAGCTCTGAGATGGACTTATGAGGTTTATGCAGAACATCTAAGGAGTACCGCATTGTGCCCCTCTATGGTAGAACTAACATGGGTCTTTCAGCAGCAACATCATCTGACTTTCTCAGGTTATGGAGGACTGCAGGCTACAGAGTCATGGCTAGAAGCCATGCTGACAATCTTTGAGCATCTAGAGACTCCTCCAGAGATAAGGGTGAAGATTTCTATATACATGATTCTAGATTACCCCAAGAGATGGTGGGATGTGATCTCACATGCTGGATGCCAGCTAGTTATGGCATGGGATGAGTTCTAGTGTGCCTTCTATGACTACTTCTACCCAGAGACATTGATGGACGATCAAACCTGAGAGTTCATGAGTGTAGAGCAGGGTACTCTTTTTGTTATGGAGTATTCTTATAACTTCATAGAGATGCAACACTTCATGCCCAACCCAGGAGGTGATGAGTTATTTCTAGCAATAAATTTCGAGGATGGTCTCAGGAACGACATCAAATATCAGGTAAACATATTCAGATTGAATTCCATCACTTCTATAGTCAACCAGGCACTGATCACGAAGCACAATTTGAGGGATTATAGAGTTGTGAGCCAGGGAGGATCTACATTTGGTTTCGGTATCCCTCCTATTGAGAGTAGTAAGCATCATGGGGAGCCTTCTCACAGAGATCGAAGGAGGTGGGAAAATTCATCTGGTAGCCAGGTGGTGTACTACCGGTGCGGGAAGAGCAGGCATATGAGGCCACATTTCCCGAGAGACCCATTGGTGTGCTGATCATGTGGGAATATGGGCCATATTCAGCGTTTCTATCAGTTTTTCTCACCGACAGGTGGCGGCATGGGTTCTTCTATGAATCATCATTAAAGAGAAGCACCACTAGTTTCTCACTAGTCTAGGAATTGGAGTTCTTCTGGCCATTCAGGGTGAGGTGGAGGTCATGGCCTTCGCAGCTAGTCACCATGATTTCAGTGACAATACAGGTGGATCAGTTTATAGTGGCCAGGCAGAGTCACATGGCCGCAGTGTGGGTCCAAATTTTGTAGTGGAACAAACCTAGAAAGAGAAGGATCTCGAACCCTCTATAGTTCGAGGTACGATCCTAGTTACCTTAGTTTTAGCTTATTCTCTTTTCAATACAAGGGCTTCCCATAACTTTATATATGTTTCAATTGTGGAGAGGATTGGGCTCTATAACTTTTCTACCGCTAATATCTAGATGCGAGACACTCCATTGGGGACAAGAACAGCTAGTGTGTGACAATGCAAGGAGTTACCTCTTGAGGTTAGTGGGTGTCACTTATTATGGGACCATTATGTCTCAGAGATGATAGGCTATGATGTCATTCTTGGAATGGACTGGTTAGTTCTCTTCCAGGAAGCTGTCGATTGATACTTCCATAGGGTGAGTTTCACATCAGTAGAGGGTGGATCATTTCTTCAGAAGGGAAAGTGGGATGTCCATGTATGTAGAGCGGAACCCGAGCATCTTTGGTTGGGAGGAGTTACAAACTAGATTTCTAGTCTATATCTGGATGACCAGGGGACTTCACAGATGGACATTCCTCTAGTGGTGGAATCTTTTAGGAATTTATTTCCAGGGGACTTTTCTAGTTTTCCTCCAGAGGGAGAGGTGGAATTTCTTATGGAGCTCATTCCAGGAGCAGCACTATTGTCCATTTCTCCTTATAGGATGGCTACAAAAGAGTTTCAGGTGCTCGAGGAACACATGGATGAGTTTCAAGGAAAGGGTTTTATTCGACCTACTACTTCTCCTTGGGGTTATCCATTCCTATTTATGACGAAGGCAGATGGTACCCTCAGACTTTGTGTAGATTATCTGAAGTTGAACCTATTGATGATCAAGAACCGATATCCCTTGATGAGGATTGATGTTATCTTTGATCAAATTCAAGGATCCTAGATGTTATCGAAGATTGAATTGAGATTTGGTTACCATTAGTTGCATTTTAGACCGTCAGATGTACCTCTTAAAACCTTTCAGAGCAGGTATCATCTATACGAGTATGTGGTTATGCCGTTTGGTCTCATGAATGCACCTGTGGTTTTAATGGTACTGATGAACCGAGTGTTCCATCCATACTTGGATTCTTCCGTCGTAGTCTTCGTGGATGATATCATGGTGTACTCTCACACTCAACACGACAATGTTACCCATATTGAGATCATTATGAGTACACTGAGATAGAATCCTTTATATACCAAGCACTCAAAATGCTACTTTTGGATGGACCAGATTCACTTCTTGGGTCATGTTATCTCAGAGATTGGAGTATTAGTAGACCCAGAGAAAGTGAGAGTAGTAGTTTCCTAGGAGCATCTGAAGAACATCTTTGAGGTATGAAATTTTATAGGGTTGGTTGGATACTACTGACATTTTATATAGGAGTTTTTATGCTTAGCAGCACCACTAATGGGCCTGACTATGAAGGGTGAAAAATTATTTTGGTCAGTTTCTTGTGAGTCAGCCTTTCATGAGCTGAAATAGAGGTTGACTTAAGCACCGATAATAGTATTTCTAGAGCTGGGAAAGAGTTATACTATTTACTATGACGAACCAAGTATCATGCTAGGAGAGGTGCTTATGTAGGGAGAAGGAGTTGTTCTGTACGAGTCTCTATAGTTAAGGCCACATGGGAGAAATTACCTGATGAACGATCTCAAGTTGGCTGCAGTTTTCCATGCTTTACGTTGTTGGAGACACTACCTGTTAGGAGATAATTTTGGGGTCTTCACCATGCACAAAAGTCTCAAGTATATCTTCACTCTGTGTGACTTGAATTTGAGATATAAAAGGTGGGTTGAGTACCTTCAGTCATTTGAATTTGAGTGTGCCTATATGGTTGGGAAGGGGAACACAGTGGCTAATGCGTTGAGCATGAGGACTCATGTATAGGTTGTTTAGGAGGCCAACAGTGAGTTGAAGCTTTTGTCTCTATTCTATGATATGCATTTGGATGTGCGTGACAGTTAGGGGCAGATATTTGTTTATTTTGTGGTTGTTACCAATACTCTACATGATTGAGTGTGAATGAGGTATCTATCAGATTCTAAAGCCCTAGTCCTACATGAGAGTATTTCAGGAGAGGACCCTATTCCAGGATGAACCATATATGAGGATGAGATCTTGCATTTTCATTGGAATGTATGGGTGTCAACAGACATACCCGAGGAGCTGATGCAGGACTTTCATTCCTCAGTTTGGGTAGTTCATCCTGGTGTCACCAAAATGTATCGTGATATACACCGTCAGTATTGGTGTCCATGTATGAAGATAGATGTTGCTAGGTTTGTCATGAGATGTTCCACATGTTAGTAGGTGAAAGAGGAGCATCAGCGACCAATAAGGATTTTTCAGTAGTTACCCATTCTTGAGTGGAAATAGAACGATGTCGTGATAGACTTCATGATGGGTTTACTAAGGTCGCCTCGAGGGAATGATGAAGTACATGTTTCCATTGACAAACTCAGGATGGTTTTTCAATTCTTACTGATCAAGGAGACCTTCAGTGTTGATGATCTTGTGAGGTTGTCCATATGATATATTGTGTGTTTACATAGAGTTCCCCACTACATTGTTTCAGATAGAGACACATGTTTTACTTCTGAGGTCTGGTAGGGATTACAAAATGCCCTGGGTATACATGTACTTCTAAGTACAACATACCATCACTAGACAGATGGCCAGTCTGAGCATACGATTCAGGAGCTTGAGGACATGCTACGAGCATGAATTCTAGATTTTGGAGGTTCTTAGGAGAAGAACATACCACTTGTGGAGTTTTCCTACAATAATAGTCTTTAAGAAACTATTCAGATGGAACCTTATGAGGCTTTTTGCAGTAGGCCATGTTGATCGCCCTTATTCTAGATGGAGGCATGAGAGGCAGCTATACTTGGACCTCATCTTGTCCAGGAGACATCAGAACAGATAGAGTAGATTCAGAAGAGGATGGCTATGACGCAGTCTTGACAGAAGTCTTATACTGATTGACAGAGACGACCTATGGAGTTTGAGGTCAAAGATCATGTTTTCCTACATGTCACACAGAGGTTGGGACACATGAGGATTAGGAGGCATGGTGAGATTTCACCTAGGTACGTTGGGCCATTTGAGGTGTTGGATAGAGTCGATCGATTGCCTATAGGTTGTAGTTATCTCAGAGGTACCAGGATATGCATGATGTGTTCCACGTTTCTCAGCTTCGATGTTACTTCTCAGACCCGTCTTGTGTTTTTCAACTCGAGGAGGTTGAGTTAGAGGTTTATGCCTCGTTCTAGGAGAATCCTATCTGGATTCTTGATCGAAGTGTGAAGGTTCACCATGGCCAGTCTATTTTTATTGTACGAGTGCTATGGAAGCACATGCGAGTACATGCTGAGACTTGGGAGAGGGAGGCAGATGTACAATCACAGTGGCCAGAGCTATTTGAAGATTTTTCTTCTACGCCACCCTGCTAGGGAAATTCAGGGATGAATTTTTTATGGGAGGAAGTTTGTAAGAACCCAGATCTTCTTTACAGGTATGTTTTTCTATTTTCTTCTGTTTTTGAGAAAAAGAGGAGTTTCTAGAAATATCTTAAGTACATGGCATGTAACTTTTATGTACACACCGTTTACTCAGTTAACACTGGTAGCTGTGTTCTGGCTGTGTAACGGCCATGCACACGACTTTGTGTGGTGACCTAAAGACCACCTAATTTGGGGCCCGTTAAGGGTAAGTACATGCCGTGTACTTTTTTTTCATTAAATTGACTGGGGTCGTGTCTAATTGGAAGAAGCATCTTATTATTTACCTTCTTTGACCGAGAGTATCCGAATGGTGCTGATATTTCCTCGAGCCCCTGATCAAGAATCTGTTCTCCTATTCGACCACTATCGGTTGCGTTGGAATCACATCGGTTGTCTCTTCCTTGTTCTAGAGCTTCATTTTCTGTTTTCTCATCTTTCAAGAGTTATCCTCTATTGAACAATTTGGACATTTTTGTATATCTAACTTGTTCTAGATTGATCCAAGGGCCGACGCCTGAGTATATTGATCATACAATGCCGAGATAGGTGGTTTGTGCCTTTCTGTAGATAGTCTTTGAGTTATATGTGCAAAATTTCCCAATACCCTTGATTGGGGTATTACGTGTTTAGAGTTTTGACCCATTTAATGCCTACTATGCTTTGAATGCTTGAGTAGAGGTTAATTGTTATGAATATGGTTGTTTACCATGTTATGGATGTGTTTGCCCATGCGTGTACCCTTTATGACTGTTTGTCCTAGCTTTTCCTATTTAGATATTTCTTTTTCTTTCCATACCTAGAACTGTAGGATGATGTGATTGTATTCTTACATGATATTATGGTGTAGAATGTTTAGACAAGTTGTTCATGAGCTTTACCTTGGACTCTATGCTTTTCTATTCTTGATTGACTTATACATGGCCGTGAGAATATGGTGTAGTAGACCATAGGGAGAATGGATGTTGAAGGATTCTCCAGAGTGTCTATTCAATGTTACGATGCGAGAACATAGGGAGAATTGACATAAGTGACTCCTCAAAGTGTCTGTAGTTCCTCGACGTGGGACACATGGGGAATTGGATGTTGGGTGCTTCCCCAGAGCACCTTTTAGTTATTGATATGAGAATATTGGGGGAGTTGACAGTGAGTGCTTACTCATAGAGCCCATTCTTAAGCTGAACCATAGAGGTTAGACTCTTTTTACTTCCCAGAGGGTTTCTTATTCATTGGGTTCATCCAAAGGGGTTTTTCTTTGAGTACTCCCAAAGGGTTACCTAATTTGTTTAGAGGATTATTTGATATACGCAATTTAATGCATTTGAACTGTAGGATTCTTTACTTTAGGGTACTTCCTTATTTATTACTCTATATTGATTATTGCCAACCATATATATTCACTGACTATTAGGCATAGATATTTGGGTGGTTGCCTACTGGGATATAGTCTCACATCCTATTTTGGTCATGATTTTGGGCCCAAAAAGATTATATTGCTACAGGTATAGATAAGGGCAAGTGCCCTTCTACCTCATGTACATGATTGCTGAGGAGCTGGAGAGCATGAGACGAAAATGAGGCTTGGGACGCTGTTGTATTTTAACTGTTTTCTTTTGTACATTGGTCATTTCTGTATTCCGACATAGGGACATTCTTAGCTGCTTTCCTAGACATTTGTATCATGCATCATTTATATATATGTTCTCCAGTGGTTTATTACCTCAATCTTCCGCTGTTTGTTGATGTATGGTATTATTTCTGCTTCTGCTATTGTATATCTGTTTTACTTCTGATATTTGACTCTTCCAATGAGGGCCTAGTTTCCCCACTATCACACCCAAGACCCTCATTACTAGTCAGCAGCCTCTGGCATTCGGGGAAATATTCTTGAGTCCATGTGACCAACCGGGTACGGGGTGTCTCTGGGCAGCTTCCGGAATTGGGACTTTACACATTCTCCCTTTGCGGTGGCCACTCTATTACATGAATGAAAACCCTTTGTGGCCCCTCACATTTCTTCCTCCTTTTGCCAAATGATGAGCCTCTCTCAAACATCAACCCTCCAACAAACTGTGTTCTTTTCTCCTCATTTAGTGTAGAGGGATTTGCAGTTCCCATAGTACTACAATGTAGAAATCCTTCCTTTGCTGATTTCCATCATCATTCAGGACCATATGACATCCTAAAAAAACAAATCATACCCAAATACATCAAGGGGATTCCTTGAGTTATTTCTCCTAATAAGTAATGAAAAACACAAAAAGTGACAGTTTTTCCTTTTACTTTCTATAAATACTTATGATAGGGAAAACATATGTTTGGTTATAAATATTATTTTGGAAGTTAAAAGAGTTTTTTATCATGATAATTTATCTATAATTTTTTAGAGATGAAATAATTACATAAAATTCATAAGAAATTCCACAGTAGTAATTATTTAGTTAATAAATAACTAAAATAAATGACAATATAAATATTACAAGGACTTTTAATTGAAATAATTATTATCCTACATAAATATTGTATATGAATATATCATGTCACATATTTGTGAGATTGATATACTTAAATTACATATTTTTCATGGTATTTTCAAATTTAAATTAAATAAAAAATTTTGAAATTTATATTAATGTTATTCTATAGTAAATGATATTTTATTTATGTGATTTAATATTACTAAAAAAACTATATTCATCTAAACCATTGTAAATGAAAATAAATAAAAATAATTTTAAATTCATAAATAAATTATTCTTTTATAATGAACATAATCACCACTGAATTGTAAAAACATTGTTGGCATGGTTATAGCTAAAGTATTTTATTGGTACTTTACATGCTCTTTTGTTAAAAATAATTTCCAATATACATCGGATTTTAATTTTATTATTTGAATTTAATATTTAATATTAATGGATATAAATTTTCTATTATGTCTCAATTTAACTTAGTCTAAATGGATAAAATAATTATGTTATAAAACTAGTTCAATAAATGAAATAAAAAAATGAAAAATATATGTAAACATCGGAGTTAATGAGAAAAATGATTAAAAAACAAATTTACTTTTTTTGGTGGAGGTGAGTCTCAAAATATTATTCATTACCTCCACTATTATTCAGTTGTGGATGAATATGAGTTAAATAATTTATAAAAATACTGAATACTCTTGATTATTTACAAGAATTTCACTCCTCAAAATTTAAAGGGCACTCACTCCACTCAAATCATCACACCTCTCAAAACATTTGGCTCATCCAAAATCTATCCAAATAAATTCCCAACTTCCCTCCTATTGTTCTAGAGTTCCAAAATTGGAATGAAATAATCCCAAGTAATTAATTTTTTTCAATAATAAAAGGATTTAACCGAATAAGTGGAAGATAAAGAACAACCGTGACGAATAGAACTCAAGGTATGTGTTTTTCTCAATCTCAATTTTATTTCTATGAGATAGATTTAATATTCACAATTTATTGTTGTTGTGTGGTGTATATAAATCAATTTAATTTATTTTATTACTATTCTAAATAAATTAAGGGGGATTAACAAAACCCTTTGATGATCTCACATTCGTGGGGTTTACAGTTTCAATGCTACAAAAGTGGTAATATATTTTTGCAACAATTTTCCTTCACTGAGAAATTTGTTATTTTATACACCAATATTATTAAATTAGGTGTATGTAATTGAAATTTGATTTGTTATATTATAAATATCCAAATATTAATGAAATTATTTGTTTCAATTAATTTTATTCTTTAATGGGCATTTTGATTCAATGTTATAATGTGGAAGAATTCTATTTATAGAATCTATTAATTTATCGGGATTTCATAGGAATATGTCTCTAATTTCAATATATTATACTTCTCATGAATTATATTTCTATATAATTAATCATGATATTATCAATTAATTGATACATTATTTTCACACTTTTCGATATAAGATGATAAAAAAAATTATAAGGAAAACACATATAATTAAGAAATCATTTTTATTCCCAAACCATTTTTAAATGTTTTAAAAGTTGGTTTTAACAATTTGAAAATTCTGTAATTAATAAATATTTAGTTTTTTTAAAAGAAATGGTATTTTAATTTTTTTTATTTTTTAATAAAAATATTTTCAATGTGAAAATCATATTTTCCTCAAGCATATTTTTTATAATATTTTAATGATATTTCCATTCATTAATTTAAACAAACCTTATTTTTGCATATCTTCCACTAGGTTAATTTTGAATTGATTCAATCCTCATTATTTAATTAGATTTATTATGATTTTTTGAAATATTTTAATATCTAACCCATTTTATTTCTTTGGGTAAACTGTGTTTAAAAGATATTACTATGCAACCAATTTATTTTCAAGGGGTTAATCATGATTGAAAGAGAATAACACTAAACCCATTTAAATTATATAATTAAATCATTTTATAAAATTAATAATGACTGATTATCTGATTTTATAATGAATTTTATCTTTATTCATGTTTGGGTTCTTGGAAATTATATAATCATGGGGTGTCCTAGGTAGCTTTTTAGTAATCCCATTATAGGGGGTGGCCGATATATCATCAGTTATTCCCTTATAGATTAAAAAAGTGGTAGACCATATAGAATTGGGTAATCCCATTGATTCTTAGACATAGGGTGGAAAAAATATATTAGGTGAGCTAATTATAGATTATACATTGGGTGAACCTGGATAGCACTTCAATACATTATATAATGATTATATTGGAAGTTAGCAATATTATTATTCAAACTAAAAGTGTTTTGAAAGGTTATTATGAATATGATGCTCCATGTTACAAAAAATGTTTTTAATTTCTTGTTATGGGTATATAATGTTTCTAATGATAAAAAATTGGTATCAAACAACTCATGATTATTGATTCAAATTATTCAAGACTTTTCCTTGTTTTCATATTTGATGATCCATGTATTGATAGGTATGAGTTCTTATATGATTTGGTCATTCCCTCTAATTATGTATTCATAACCTTATGTTCTCATTATTCTCAATAATGAGATTCATTTATTAATTATTTTGATAACCCCTACATAGCATTTGATCACTCCCATCTTATGCTTCATTTTACTCAATTTTTTATAAATTATGTTGAGAGAGTTATGTCCTGAAGGGATTTAATATGGATAATAATGAAGTATTAATGTAAAAAACCAAATGCCTGTTAAGTGGGAGAAATTGACATTTAAATTCATATGAATTATTTATGTAGGATTTTTTCATAATTCTAGAAAACACTGACCCTGAAAAGTCATCAAGGATTCAAGTGAATAATTTTTTCTCTTTTGTTGATTTAAATATTAGAGTGATAAATTTGGTCACAATTATCCGCATCAAATCCAAAAATTTAAAGTTTACACTATTTTCTTTGAATCGAAGAGTGTAGGTTCTAGGATGTTATAGTTAGTATCAGTGATGGGTTTACATAATATTATATATTTGTATTTTTTTTCAATTTAGGTTATCTCTTGTGTTACATATATCATTATAGGTTTATAAGATTATGGTTGATTATATTTTCAATGTCTTAGACACCCAATTTGAGAGTTTTAATTTGTAATAATATTTAAGGTATTAATGAAATTTTGGGAAAAATTTTATTATTTTGGGGTATTTGAAACCCCTATGATAAAAAATAAGTGATATTTATAGAGGAATTATTTTTTCATGTTTAAAGGAAAAAATGGAAACCTGGTAGTTGGGTGACAATCCATTGCATCTTGTAAGGCCATAGGGTAGGAACACACAAATGAAGGGTGAAAAGGGTGTGGCACATACCACTAGCCTATGTGATTTACATGTTAGTATAATATTTTTACATGTAATTATAATATTTATTTGAAAACATATGTTATTTTTTTGTGGAATAATTATTGATTCTTCTGAGAATAATGTATGGTCAAATAATTTTAATCATTTGGATTCAATATTAATTTAGAAATGTTTTAAAAGTATTAAGGATAGTTATTTATTTAATTATTTGTTTTTAACATTGGTTATTACAATTTAAATTTGATTATTAGTGAAGAAAATGACACTTTATTCAATTTGGATATTATCTTACCATGTCCTAAACATTTTGGTTTTGGTTAACATTCAATAACTGGAAGAATAGATTGTTATTACTTTTACAGTTAAGTGGTATTTGGATTTCTATATTAGTGCATTAGGAATTAAAAATCCACCAAGTATACACATCATTTGTGGAAATTCATGAGATTATGGTGGTATTTTATTAAATTATTAAATTATACAAATCACAAAATATTATTTCTATATTATCATAGTATAAATGGAAAGAAAATTACTTAACTCCATGAAAATTATAATGAAATTATTTATCCTAGTACCATTAATTCTCCTAGACCAATGTCCTTTTATATCATTAAATACGTATTGTTTTTAGTACCTTAACATTCAATTGACCATTCACATGTCTGTGCTCAATGATCCCAATCACAATCTGTAATTATATATTATTTTCCTCAATTCCCACCTATGTTCTCGTATTTGGAAACATATTTATATGTCATTCAATATGAACATTGTACTTACATTTTCTTTTATTAATTGGATTTTTATTTACACTTATCTATATATGGGTTTACATCAAAAGTTTTTTCGAATTCCCATCCTTTGATTACTAAGATAAAGTAAAAACCGAGAGGAAGAAATTTATCAAAGGTGGGTAGGATATAACACCATGAGATTTTGAAATAAATAAATTATATTTAATAGAGTAAAGGACATGTATCCCTGATTTTATCTTTAATTATATGAAAAAAATTGTTTATATCTTAGTATATAAACCTAAAATCGAAGGAGTGCTAAACACGTGACACTAAACATAAACGAACCATTTTATGTATTAGTAATATAACCTAGCTGTTAAAATGGGGGGGATAAAAATTATTAAATAATTTATGATATATATATATATCACTCAATATAAAATATTGATAAATATTTAGTTAATATACAATCAATTTTTATTAATGTTATATTATTCTTCAGAAATTATTTTTTTTTGAAAACCATTTTTTTTATTTTAATAAAAATTATATTATAATAAATTTTGGAAAATTGAAAAGAAGTATTTGATAAAATAAATATCAGTTTTTTAATCTGAATATCATAATTTACTTGGGTGAGATTTGGTATTTTTTGAAAAAATATTGATTCCTCAGTTAATCGTCAAAAATAAAAATATCTGTGAAAAGTCATTTATTTTCAATAATTTATTTAATTTAAATGTCCAAAAATTTAATGAATATGTTTTCAAGTAATATTAGTATTTTTTAGTCAAATTTAATATAGTTAATTAATTTTTAATCTTCATTATATTAGTTTCTTAGTAGTAGTATGTTTGTTAGTTTAAAATCAGTTTAATTCTAAAAACGGTTTAAAAATAAATAATGTTTCTCATTTTTAATTCATTATAATAATACATAGACAAAATTATTTTAAATAAAATGTTTATAAAATATATTATTTAATATTAATTTCCTTCTATACAATTATTATTATTAGTCAATGAGTTATTAGTAAATAATATTTTTAAAAAAAATTCTTTCTATAAAACACGCTATGTCACTACATCTACATGAATAATATATAATTATTTTATTCGAATTAGTTGAATTGAATTTGTTAAAATAAATTAAATATAAGTAATTAGAGTAATTTATTATTTTTAATATGGGAAATTTATTTTTTATCATTGTGATTATTGAACACATTTAAATTTAATTATAATGATTGATTTAAAAATGAGTTTACAATGTGATTAAATGTTAAAACATAAGTAGAAAAATAAACCAGGGTCATGCCATAAACCATTTTGTTAAAAAAATTTCAACCCCTAAGACCTTAGGATATATTATTTTATTTTATTGAGACACATTTTCATGAAAGTCATCCATATAATAATTTGAGTATAAATAAATAAAAAAGAAAACTTTTTCCCTTTTAATTTCTATAAAACTTAAGATAGGATAAACCAACATATTTTTTTGTTATATATTTCAGTTTGATGGATAAAAAAGTTATAATATCATTATAATTTATCTATATATTTTATACATAAAATAATTACTAATAATCTTAGGAAATTCCGACTTAGTAATTTTGTAGTTAATAATTAACTAAAATAGATAATCGTAAACATATTAATGTTGAAGTAAAATGAATGAATTATAATCTTAAATTAATTCTATATATAAATACATCATACTACACAGGTTTGAAATTAATATATTTAGATTCCATATTTTTCTTTTTGTTTTAAATTTTAAATAAATTAATAATTTTAAAATTAACATTAACGTTATATTCTATTAAATGCTATATTATTTAAATGATTTAATATTACTAAAAAAATCCTATCTTCGATCGAGTAATTTTTTATGTGTTATTAAATATTAAATATGGTCCATTCATGGAATAATTATACTTTTATAATGTGCATATTGGCCCCTAAATAGTAACAACTTTCTTTTATAAGATTGTGTTAATGTATTGTTTTTGTGCGTTAAAAGTTATTCAATTAAAATTAATTTCCATAATACAAGGAATTTTTATTTTATAATTTTAATTTCATATTTATAATCATTGATTATAAATTGTTTAATTATAATCACATTAATTTTGTGTTAATAGATAACTTACATAGGTTTGAACACTAGTTACCTTAATGAAAAACCAAAACATCACAAATAAGGAAATAAAGGAGTTAATGAAGAAGATTTTTAAAAATATATTTCCCATATGTGGTGGATATATTTCTTGACCAAATAATACCCCTATATTATTATTAAATTTTGGAGGCACATGAGGCAAGGTATGCCTCTCAATAGTGAATCCTTATATGTATTTGTAAGATTACAAATCCTCTTCAACTATACAGGGGAACTCACTCCCCTCACTTCTTTACACCAATCATGTCATTTATCTCAACCATCATTTCCCTAAATCCATTCCAAAATTCTATCCTTTCATCCTAGAAGAATATATTTTAGTAGAAATAAATACTATGAAGAAATTTTGCTAAAAAAATGTAGTTACCTAAATAATAGGATGATAAAGAAAAAATGTGATGAATCAGACTCAAGGTAAGGATTTTTCTCATCCCACTTTTAGTTTTGGGATATATACATAATATTCACCACTAATTGTTTTGTGGTGTATCTACATATAATCAATGTATTATACGATTAATATAATTAAATTTATGAAGATTTAAAAACCCTTCTCATGATCTAACGTTCATGGGGTTTACAGTTTCAATGTTTCCAAAGTGGTAATTAATTTTTTTTCACAATTTTCCTTCATTGAGATATTTTTTATGTTATAAAAATATATTCCCCAATTAGGTGTATATAATTCCCATATTACATGTATTATCATGAATCTCATTATTTTCATGATATTCTATGTTTCATTTTATGTTATTCTTTCATGGTGATTATGATTCAATGTTACCAATGTGGTTTTAGTATATTGGTACAATATATTCATTAATAAGGGTTGTGTATGATAAAGTCTTTGATGTTGAAAAGAATATAATTCTCATAAATTCTTTTATATTCTGATTATTCATGATAATTTCTAGTGATTATACCATTTTACACTCATTAATATAGAAAATGTTTGAGAATGTGTTTTTTTATTTAAATCAAACATCGTGTAGAGATTTGTTTTCCTAAAAAAACCATGTTTAAAAAAAATAAATAGTATTTTATTCATTTCAAAATATTTATTAAATACATTTTTAGTAGTTTTTATGATTTTTTTATAATGTTTTATGTTTAAAAATGTTATTTTCATAATTAAAAAGGACATTTTCCTTGACAATGGGTTTAACAATATTTCTATTTTATTTCCATTATTCAATGTCATAAACCTTAGTGGTTACTAATCCCATAATTATAATATTTTATAATTATATCATCATCATTATCTCCCTATATGGATTAGTAAATTTTCTTATAGATTTATATGGATTCCATTTGTTTTCCATGGGTTAACCATGTTTCAATGAGATTGTTATGGAACCTATTTTTTTCATTGGTTATTCATGTTTCAAATAGATTAACATGAAATAAAATAAAAGTACATTGGAAATAAATTTTATAAAATGATTAATGATTATTTTAGGGTGTCTATAATGAAATATATACTTTATTCATATTGTTTCTTTGGACATTATATAAACATGGGATGGCCTTAATATGGTTAGGTAATCCCAATACAGTGTAAATATGGGGTGGAATAGGAAAAATTAGGTAAGCCCATTACAACTTAAGAATGGGGTGTCCTAGATTTCTCTAGGTAAATCTGTTACAGATTAAATAGTGGGTGACCAAGATAGTGACGTGTGAGCCCATTATAGCTTATATTATAGGTGTTACCTGATAGAAGTTTTATGCATTGGGTAATGAATATATAGGAAGTGAAACATATGGTTATAATGATTCATATAATCAAGAATGATATCACTTTACTCATGATTATTTATACTAATGGAACTTTCATTTTCTATTTTTTCATATTTGATAATCCAAGAATTGATGGGTATGTTCTTTTATGATTCCCTCATTCACATAGATTATGATTTAAAACCCTTATACACTTCTTATAATCACAAATGGAATTCATATGTTAATTACTATGTTTACACATACAAATCATCTTATCTCACACTTCTCTTGTTTCCTTTTACCTAGGTTTTAAAGAATTATGTTGTAATAGTTATTTATAGAAGGGAAGTCATAGGTTTTATGAAAATATATTAATGTTAAAAAAGAATTGTTAAGTGGAGAACATTATCATTTAATGTCATCTCAATTTTTTATATATACTTTTTTAATAATCCCATAGAAATTATGGTTATTGAGGATAAAATTTACCTAATGTTTTCTTTATTTATTATAACGTTTAAAGGAAAAATATTGGGGAACAATTATCTGCATCAATGATGGAAATGTAATGTTTCAGATTTCAGCACCAAATATGGGAGTGCGGGTTTTGGGCTGTCATAATACTTCCCCAATGACATGTTATATCACGAATATATATATGAACATGAAATATAATTTGTCATTTTAATCTATTATTTCAGTGTGTTTATGATCCAAAAGTTACCAAATAATTAAAATATTTATGTAACGATCCTATTTTAACTAGGATTATTTATGATTGAATTTTAGGTGAGGAAATAATATGATACTTATAAAATATATCCATTATTTTTTCTTATTTGTAGGTTATTTTTGGAAAATAAATTTTCCCTTTCTTTTTCCCTACTTTAAATACTAAAGATACCTAAAGATTTTTTTAGAAAACAAAATATGAATTTTTATTCATCCGAATATCCCTTTTCATTTATATCCATGTTTTTAATAAAATGATTTAATTTTTTAAATATTATCATATTAATATAAAAATTAGTTTTACTCATGTTTGCTATTTTATAAAAATGTTTCAAAGGAATCTTATTCTGATTTTATAAGTGAATAAATTTTTTATTTTTATGGAATATTTGAAAGGAATATTTCTTTAATGTACTCAGAATGAAAAATTTACCACTATCATGACCAATCAATGATTCAATGATTACTTTACTTGTTTCATATGATATTTTCAGTAAAAAATTTCCATAATTTCTGGAAAATATTTCGAATTTAAATTTATTATTTCAATATTAAAATTATATATTCATCAGGAAATATTATGCTAATTATTTTAATTGAATTATTATATATGATAACAAATATTGATGTCAATTATGTTGTAATAGAGATGTGATACAATAATATCATCATTATTCTTTTTATGGATAGTTTGTCATTATGATGATGATATTCATATAAAACCAATTTATTTTCAATGGGTTGTGCTATATTGAATTTATAAAGTGTTAATGAAAACTATTTTCTTTTAATGGCTATGATATAATTATATGGTGAATGATTAATGATCCCATGGAACATGTTTGTATTATTTTCATTATATTATGGTGGGACCAAAATTTTAGTAGTGCTACAATAGAAATGGAATAGTTTTATATCATATGATATAATTATGGGAAACAACTCGATGTGCTTGATGCACTATGTCATACATTTCTATGTTCTTGATACACTACGGGAAAAAGGTCGATGCACCATATACACTGTGGGAAATGATTAATTAATAATGATCATTTATGATATGGGAAACATGTTTTGAAACATTATCCTCTTTGATTTGATGGTTTCTATTGTTAAATGTGACATATGTATTTTTTCCATACATATAATAGGGAAACACAATTATTATTTGATGGTATGGTTCATGATGTATTTATGATGATTTACCTCTATAATGTTTCATGTATTTTGAAATAATAAATATTTATAAAATGACCCATGATTGTGATTCATGATAGGTTAGTTATGAAATTTCTATGTGAAGGTCATCATCTAATCCACTTATATTTATCTTATGCTTTGATAAGATCCTTGGTTGATATATCCTATGTTTAGCCTTACTAATCATCTTTGATAAACAATTTTTATGATTTATTTCCATACAATATAATAAAAATCTTATCTAGGGAATATCTATATATATTTCAATATGGGATGATATTTATGTGAGGCATTAATTATATTTCATTTAAAAAATAATTATATGTATCTTTTCTCAAAATATACAAAACCACTGTGGTTTTCATGCATATAATTTTTCAATTTATTCAATGTTCATACAAAAGGATGTAATATTTATATATGAAAATAATGGGCCACTATAGTAGGTATTAGATGAACATAATGGGATCTATTCCATGCGATCAATATTATATTAACATTACGAGAAGCATAAATCATCATCAAGGAGATCTATGAGGAAATGGATACCACTAGGGATGGTGGTAAGAGTCCAATAAATATGTTTTATCAGCCCATGGATTTATTTTATAGGTATTATTTATAACCCACTTTTTATAAGTCCAAAGTTTTGTTGTTTCTACCAAAAGAAATTTTTTTTACAATTGTTAGAGTTTAGGATTATAAATCATTAGTAAAACCCATAGATATATTTATAAGTCTATGATAACATACTAATGATTTGGTAATGACCATAGATAACCAATTTTAAACGTAATATTCAATTGATTGATATGATGGTTTCATGATTTAGGCATATGTATAATGATATTTAATGGTTATTTGATATCTTACTCTTATTATTCTAGTTTTATTCTTAAATATTTTTTTTCTGTTAAACCTGGGAACTATAAGACATCGGTATAATAATGAATGTAATGAATGATGAACTCATTGTCCACTAGATAATCCAAATGGTATGGGAGTTGGAATAAATAATCTTTTTACTATGATCACACAATGGTCATAGTACATGAATCATATAGAGAATATAAATGATAAAAGGGAAGAACGATGTACTATAGAGTCATTCATCCATAAATATTCATGTTCCTTTATTAGATTAACTAATCCAAAAGTTTTTGAGAAATGGATCACCACTATGGAGAAAATATTCTATATTCCCCAATGTGTGGAACATGAAAAATGATTTATATTAATTTATAACTTGGAAGGCATAACATATCAATAGTAGAAACATATAAATAATGAGAGAGAAGATGACCAAATTAACTCGATCAAATAGGATAATTTTAAGAGGATATATTTCAATAATCACTTCCAATAATATTAATATAAATGTATAAATAAGTAAATACTTGAGCTTCATAAAAAGGATGAGTAACCCACTAGTATTTATGAGGAAAAATTTACAAGGCATTCAATATAGGATTTTAGTTTAATATTTATCCCATGAATAATATTGATTTGTTCCTTAGTGGATTAAAACCAAGCCACTAAAAAGCATTATTTATAAGGACATTTAGTATTTATTAAGAAATCATTGTATGTGCACTAAATAAATAAAAGGAAATTGGATATTCCCACTATTACTAGGGGATTTCTAAGAATAGAAAGATTCAGCCAACTAAAAACTAACAAGAATTCACATCAAGGAATGAAATTAAAGCCATATATATGCCAAAAATGTGGGAAGAAACATCTATATAATTATTTTAATGGAATTGGGAGGTACCATTTATGTGGAAATGAAATTCATAATGTTTTTCTTATTTGAATGATAATGTATAGTATTTTTAATTCCATGATGGAAAAGAAGAAACCAACTAATAAACCACCCATGATTCAATGATTCAAATGAAAGAAGTATGAACATTATTTCTACAAGTGCATGAATCTGAATGTTTAAAATGGTGATCATAATAAACAACCTATTAATCTTAATGAGAATAGAAAATTTCATGGGATTATGACTGTCGAACTGTGTTACAGGAATAATGTGGGGAGATTTAAAGTTATCATCACCTCTAGGATTTCTAATGAATTGTCTGATTATGGAACTACCCAATATATTATATATTATGAATTTTCTAATTGTATTACAACACCACCTAGATGATTAGATATCAAATTAGTAGTGAAAACCTATAATGGTATCAAGATACAATCTCACTATTCACACTCTATTCAATTTAATTTTATCTTATCCATGGATTGGATTTGTTTACATAGTGTCCACATCCATTTTTGAGCAAGAGAGGTCACGTTTGATATTCTGAACCAAACTATAATGTTTTTTTAGTGTTTAGATAATTATGAACATCCGATTTAAATTACAGCTATTTTATGGGTACTAAATACATTTTAAAGGGGTGTTTATCCTTGATAGTTGGATTGAAACTCAATATCTAAGATATTATTATTGTTAGGGAGTTTGTTGATATATTTAGGGAATATTTTTAAAATATTCCTTTGAATAATGATGATTACTTTTCAAAATTTCTCTTATATAGTGCTACACATATTTCAAATAACCGATATATAATAGAACAAAATGATTTTTATGATTTGATGAATAAAATACAAGAGAATAATGATAAGGTATTCATAATACTTAGTAAATCACCATGGGTTGCACCATGCCATTCTATTGAGAATAATTGTTTTTTTCAATACATCTTTACATTTATTGATTGGAATATAAGATCATCACCATTAAAAATAAGTGTCCTATAAACCACATCGATGATTTTTTGATCAATTTCTAGGAAAATAATACTTTTCAAAAAATAACCTTAATTATGTATATGATCAATTTTGGGTTATGAAAGTGGATACGAAAAATCTGTCAACAAATATTCACTCTACCCATTATGATTTTTTAGTGAATCTATTTGAAAATTTTAATTCCCCTACTATCTTGATGGATTTAATTAATTTATTCTTTAGAGAATACCTTTACATGATTGTGTTAGTATTTATATATGTTATTTTTATATATTAAATGTCACCAATTGACTATGGTTTTTATTTTATTTTATTCTTTTCATGATGGTTTCACTTTTATTTGAGGTTCTGGTGAGTTACCGACATGAAATTTTTATATTTTGAGCTCCCAGGTGGTGTCTGGAAAAGTTGATAGTTTCTGTGTATGGTTTTGGGGTTAACCATGTATATTTTTATGGAATATGGAGTTTAAAGTTGTTTTTTATTCATGAATGGTTTTCCTAGCATGGTTTGGGAATAGTTTAGACCAATCTATGTGAAGCCATGTAGTAACCATGAGTCCTTTTTTGTGTTGATTTCATGGTGCATGGTTTACGTACGGTTAAAAGAAACCTAAAAAAATGTGTGATAGGGGTTATTTAATTTTTGGTAGAACCATGGCACACAGTTTGCACATGGTATAATAAACTGTGTGGCTAGCCCAAGAGAGGTTACCCTTCTCTAGTAGGGTTATCATGGTTGGTCCCCAGTTTGGAAAACCATGTGGCCAAACCAAAAAGGTTTCCCTAATTTATTAAAACATAAAATTCTATGTCTTCCCTCTTATATTTTAACCAAAATAGGTTATTCCTCCTTTTATTGACTTAGGAGCACCAAGGGGCTCCCCAAAACCCTCTTATATGGATCTTCTTCCCCAATTAAATCTACCTCAATCATTATAGGTGATTTTTTTGAGTAGTTTGGCCAATTTTATTCTATCATTCTTCTCTAATAAAGATTTATATATTTTCCATTAGAGGGTCCTATCATGAAAAAACCATAGAGTCTAGGTTTGACGTGTGGATTCTAATTCATGAATGATAGGGTGTATTGATTGTTTATTGGATCCCATTATTCCTTCTCTGTGGATTCCACTTCGTTCATACAATGTTGATGTCTGTTTTTCTATCCATATCCTTTCTTTCACATTCCATTTTATGCTTGTTTGTTTATAAATAGTTTATAATTGTGTTGTTCATTCTTTTGATCTATTTTTGTGAGGATTTTTGGTGTTTTTAGTTTGGTAATTTGGTATGAAACTGGATTTCAAACGGTTTCTTCAATATACTTATGTATATATGAATATGCAGTGTTTGATGAAATGTAAATTAGAATTTTTAAATGAATTTGGGTATTTTGAGAGTATGTTTGTCCTTGTATATGTTTTGGTGTCTTGTAATGAATGTGAATTAGGCTATGTGCGTGATTTTCTATGATTATTATTTATTGGTGCTATGTGTGTAGTGTGAGATATGGATTCTGAATTGGGGTTTGGATACTCCTATAATTTGATAAGGATATTTCATTGGATGTGGGAATATTCATAGTTAAATGTGGTGCACATATGTATATAAACAAAAATAAATATGGTCATTCATAAGGAAAATCTAGATTTCTAGAATACTATTCCTCTTCCCTTATCCATTATAAAATCCTCCTCTTCCCAAATGACTCTTAAAAAATGATTTTTTTCTAAATGTTTTTTGGTCTCTAAATGATTCGGAAAGTTGTTTTAATTTTTTTATCAAATGTGGTTTCTAACGATTCATTTATTTGGTACCTTAAAACAAGGTTGGAAACCCGTGACTCAAATCAACCGTTTGGAATCTTCTGGGTATGAGTGGTGGTTTTAACCCAGTTTTTGAAGTGGTTTGGAAATGGAATTGGTTCGGTAATGTTAAAGGCCCAAATGGTAACATGTGATGTTTTTGAAAATTGTTTTCAATGTGAAATGGTGGATAGGCCTGATTGAAACTTTTGTGTGGCTTGATGTGTAATGGTAACATCTATGGTTGACCTTACAAGGATAGTGTCATCACATAGGCATTTTTAGAGTTTGGGATAGTAATGAACATTGGTTTTTTGTTATTGGTTTGATCTATACATGTCCAGACCTCCCCATTCACTATGTACTACTATCAAGGTATTCCTTGGAACCATCAAAAGGGTCAAGTGATGGTTTTTATCGACCCTGATGAGATGGATTGGTGCCCACTGAATTTTCTGAGAGGCATGGTGGGATGGGTCACTAGTGAGGATAGTTTAGAGAACCTAATTGGTTATTGAATATGGTGCTTCACTACATGCCAAAAGGTGAGTCCGAGCCGATTATTTCCAGGGATTGATTCTTGAGATGTTTTGGAGATTCTCATGATTATCTATTTGTATATTCCTTCTTATTTCTATTGTGCATGATAAAATATTTTAATATAAAATTATTTCTTGTGTTTTTACTGTTATGATAGTATTTCACCTTATTCTTATCCCTCTACTCATTTTAGTGTATCCATTATTATCACATGGTATGGATTATTCTTTTTGTTTTTGTTTTCGAAAACTAGTTTTTTTAAATATGGAAATGTGTTTTAAAATGAAAAGTTTTGTGTGTGGTTTTTGAAATGAAATTTTTCTAGAAAAATGAATTTGTACATTGAATTGATATAACCTATTTTACGAATGTACTTCATAAAAGTACATTTTTTGACAATTTTGGCAATTAAATTTAATATACTTTGTGGTCCTTACCTATTGGACGTTTTATGCTCACACCATACTTCCTCCACTCAACATTGGGTGACACAAGCTACTTTGGAGGTACATGTTCTACATTTTGGTTTCCTATGGGGAATGTTGGAATTTTTTGATAGTGATTAATAATAGTTTATGGGGAGATAATTTCATTTTTGGTTTTTCTTAGATTTCATTTTTAGTTTATTTCATGTCATTTTATGTTTTATCTGGATATAGTTTTGTATTTATAGATGTTTAGTTATTATTAATCTTTTTTTTGCTATATTAGGTTCTTTTATAATACTTTTTTTTGGACAAAATTATCCCCATTTGTATTATCATTGATTCCCAACACCAATCACCATCCCAGTAGGATTGGTAACACCTCTCGCGCAAAATCTCAGACCGAGTCAGGTGTGATGTTGGATGGTAGTCTAGCTGGGTTTGTGACAAAATGGTATCAGATTGGCCTTTTGTTATCTAAGGACTTAAGTATATTAGATATTATGATGGTTGGGACTCAATAGGTAGGTGCAAGAAGATCTTCGTGAAATCTTTCCCATTCTGATCCTCGGGTAGCCAGGTGTAGTCTAGGACTTGAGTCATTGTTTTTGTTTTGGGTGTGTGGATGGGGAATGAAAAATGAGTTTAAAAAGTAATTTGTGGTGTTCTTACAATTACTATTGACCCATGTGGAGCCTGTAGAGCACGAGGGATAGTTCGAGGTCCTTATATTGGTTGGTACTTGCCTATTTTTATGACTTATAAACAATGTTATTGGGATATGCATTGCCGCTAGTTCCTTATTTTGAGAGTTTTTCATGAGTTCTATTTTTTCATTGGTCTGTATGAGTGAAATTTTAAAATAAAAATAGTTTTGGGAAAAGTAGTCTTCAAAAAAAAATTATTTTGTATGTGATATGTTTTGTAAAATTATAATTTTTTGTTTTATTTTGAAGGTAAAATTGTTTTTTATTTGGGAAGTGGACTTGGAAGGATGTAGTTCAGGAAAATAGGAATGGATGTTTTGGTTTTTTGAAAGAGAATTATGGATTTGATTTATAATGGTTATTTAATGAAATTATGTTTTGGTTTTTTATGTTATTATTGTTTTAATTTTTTTATGTTCATTTGTTCTTATGTTTAATTTTATTTAGATTATGCTTCCCATAATGGTTATCGAATTTTCTAGATAGTCCCATTCATTTTTTATCCCTATCTAGAGTCCTAGGGGAGTGATATAGTCAATTTATTGAAGGTTTTTTTTTATTCTTTTATGTTGTAATAGAGTTCCTCTAGAGGCTAAAGAATGTATTAAGAAATTTCAAGGTATTTTCAGGTTATTGAGAACTCCAAAGGTAGTGAGGGTGCATGTATTTCTATGTTTAGTTGATGGTCCGACTTTAGATTAGTGTAGGATGATCATACAAGCATCCATGCATGATGTTATATCCTGGGATTCTATCATGCTAACACTATTTGTTATGGTTCATGACTAAGGAGGATAAGGTGTTGAATGTGGTAGAACTATTTGGTGCTCAGTATGGTCAACAGACGATGGAGGCCTATACTGACTATTTCATGTTATTGGTTTACTTCTATCTAGAGATAGAGTTAGTGGATCAGCTGAAGGCTCCTCTCTTCATATGTGGTATTCATTAAGAAGATAAGGATATAGTTATCTCATATATGGAATTTCAGTTCGAGATATTGGTGGAAGAGGAATTTCTATTTGAAGTGGTTCCTGGAGTGTAGTCACTATTAGATGGAAATCCAGGTTCTCATGAAGTTTATAGAGGTTACCCATATAGAGAGGAGTGTATAGAAGAGGAACATTTTCTTTTTTATTCATCTTCATCAGACCTAGTTTCTCATTAATTGGACCACTCATTTGTGTTATTTCAGGGTGGTTGGCTCAAGCATCTAAATCCACTCTCTCAAAATCCTCTGATAGTCTGTCATTGATGTGGTTGATTAGGTCACCAGGATAAGTTCATTGAGAATAGATTCCAGAAGTTGGAGTTCCAGCCAGATTATGTCATATCCAGATTGTGGGGAAATAGTTGATTCATTAAATCAGTTCTCCATCCATTGGCCTCATAGTTAATTTCATCATGTAGTCAGTAATGGTTGGGCCTTGGGGTGTTGGCCTAGTTTTTTCTCTCTCGTGTCGGAGTGGGTCATTTTTAAAATATTTGTTTTAGTTATCATTTCTTTTTGTAAGCGTATCTTCAATATAAATGGTTTAATGGTTCCTTATTATTTTAAATATGTGGTTATGTTTTGTGTACATGGATATTTAAATGGTTAGTCTTATATATTGGTTTTAGTTTCTAATTTTTCTACCTTTTGAAATTCTTGAGTCTGTTTGAATTGAAGAATAATAGTTTGGTTCATTTTTTTACTTCTCTCAGTTTCCCCAGGTTCTGGTGGTTGGAGTCATATGGGGATTTTTTGGTCTCAGTTTTATTTAGTTCTAGTTTGTTTCTTATGGTGGGGAGAAATTTATGTTTTCCTACCTTGGTTTTTCATTTTGTAGTTTTCTCTATAACTGGTATTGTGTTACTTATGATGTGAAAGTTGACATAGTGTACTATTATTTTTTCCAATATTTTATTGTTTTGAGCTTATACTTTGTTCCTTGGGTTGCTGAGTAACTTT
Organism: Viscum album; assembly: GCA_963277665.1. NCBI lineage: Eukaryota > Viridiplantae > Streptophyta > Magnoliopsida > Santalales > Viscaceae > Viscum > Viscum album. The sequence continues at coordinate 1,313,451,413 of OY728134.1, read as the reverse complement.
CTAGGGGAAGATTTCTTTTTCTGGAGGGAATACTTTTTACACCATGACCATAAGTTTTATTTTATTTTATTATTTTATTGATTTTGGTCATTTTGGTTGAGGTTTAGGTTGAGTTTCTAGCTTCAAATGTTGAGTTTTGAAATTATCGGGGGGTGTTTGGCCCTTGTATATGGTTTTTCTTCATAGTTTAGGAGTTAACCATATGGACTATTAAGGATGGGAGTGATTTTAGTTTTTTTCTTCATGAATAGATTTCCTATCATGGTGTGGGAATTTTTTATACCAAACAATGTGAGGGAAATAAGTAACAGTGGAACCTATTTTTTGTGTCAAGGTCATGGTTAATGTATTACACATGATTAGAGGAAATTTTTTTGAAATCATGTGAGGGGTTCTATAATTTTTTTTACTGAGCCATGGTGCATGGCTAGCATGCAGTTTACCAAACTATACATCTTGCTAACAAATGTGAGGTTCCCCTTTTCTGAAATATTGTGACAATGGTTGGTAATAATTTTGGAAAACCATGAAGCCAAACCGTGTGAGTTTCCAGGATTTAATAAACATTCAAATTAAATTTTCCCCTTCTATGGTTTTAACCAAATACCAGGTTCCTCCTCCATTGCTAGATATAGACATAGTATGGAGCTCCACAAACACCCCTATATTAGCTCATATTCCTCCATTGAATCTCCCTAAAAAATCTAGGTAAATTTGTTTGATTTTTTGGTCAATTTTATCCACTTCTTCTTCTACTCAATTTATTTCTTTGTTTTACATTGCTAGGAACTCTCTTGGATGAACCCTAATGTCTAGGGTTGATGTATGGCTTGTGTTTTATGAATTTTAGTGTGTGTGGATTGTTCTCAACACCTATTTCTTCTTCCTCCAAGGGTTTTCATGCATTCACCCATCATTGCGGTGGGGTTTTCCATCCATTTACATTCTAGAAAATTCAATTTGATGATTGGGTCTTTCTAAATATTTTTTAAACGTGTTTCAGATGATTTTGATGTGTTTGTGTGAGGTAGTGTAGTTTTTTCATGTTGGAAATTTGTTATGAAAATGGGGTTTAAAGGGTTTTCTTAAATATTCTTATACATATTTATACAAATTGTTCAATGAAATTCCAAATGGACCTTTTAATTTATTTTGGGTATTTTTCAAGAATGTTTGTCATTGTTAATGTTTTGGTGGATTGGGATGACTAGGAATTGAGATGGGTGCATGAGTTTTGGTTATTTTTATTGATTGGTTCTATGTTTGTAGAGAAGTATATAGATCTTGGATTGGGTTTTTGTTACTCCAATGGTTTTATAAGGATATTACATTAGATTTGAATATACGAATAGGAGAATGAGGAACACTTATAGACAGGAACATAAATTAATATTGCCTTTCATTATGAAAATAATGATTTACAAAATTTTATTCATCTTTCACATTCTCTTCTAGAGTCCTCCCCTTCCCAAAAGATTCTTCAAAAACCCTATTGTATCATAAATAGTTCCTCAGTCTCTAAATGATTCAAATAGTGGTTTTGAAATGTGGTTTCTAATGCTTGGTCTCCTATGTACGCTGAAACATGGTTGGTAAAACCATGAGTCAAAGGGACCATTTGGAATTTTCTAAGTATAAGTGATGGTTTAATCCTGATTTTGGATGTTTTTGGGAAATGTATTTGGATTAGAAACATTAAAGTCCCAGTTGGTAACACGTGATATTTTGAAAAATGGATTTCAAATTCATGTGATGTGTACACCCAATTTTCACCTGTGTGTGGCTTCATGTGTGATTGGAACCACTATGGTGGATTCTCCAAATAGAGGGTCATTCCATAAGTTAGGTTAGTGTTTAGTATAGGCAATCATGGTGGCTATGTGATATTTGTTTTTTTTTACAGATTTGATGACCTCCCAATTCAATGCGTACTATTATCATGGGGTTCTTGGGAATCATCTATTGGGTCGAGTGATAGATTCTTATCGACTATGAATGGACAGGTTGGTACCACCATGATTTGTTGAGAGGCTAGTTGGGATGTACCACTGGTGAGGAAAGTTTAGAGTATCCAGTTAGTTATTGACTATAATGTTTTACCATACGCTGGAAGGTGAGTCTAAACCAAGTAAATCTAGGGATCACATCAATAGATGTTCAGAAAATTCCAATTATAATCTATCTGTATGTTCTTTCTTATTTTTGTGTGTGTTCATGTTCTATTGTTTTACTAGTAACATGTTTCTTGTTTTTTTACTATATTCATAAAATTTATCCATCATTTTTGGTTTCATCAATTTTTTATCATAGCCCTTTTTATTGCTTGGTTTAGATTCTTCTTTTGTTTTTGGTTTTGTGACACTGTACTGTTTTTATGCAGAAACTTGTTACAAAAAGGGAATTGGTGTGTGTTATTTTGGAAAGTGTATTTATCAGGTAAGTCATGTTTGGATTTTTAAATGATAAAATATATTTTCAATATTTACTTCAAACTACTATTTGTTGACTATTTTAGGAACGAATATGAATGGACTCTATGGTGCTTAGCTACTAAGTTGTTCATCCTCACACCCTACATATGTCACTTGATAATGGTATAACAGATCTATTTTTGTTGTTTAGGTTTCTAGTTTGGGTTTCCATTGGAGAATGATATTCATATGGTTGGTGGTGACAAAGTGACGATTTGTAGATCCTGTCGGTTATAGTTCATTTTAGATTTATGTTTTAGTTTTTGTCTCTTTAGTTTCTCCTATATCTAGACCTGGTTTTTTATTTATTCAAGTTCAATTATTGTAGTTCATTCTGTGTGTTTAGTTTGGTTCACCAATCCTATATTTTTGGGAATAAATTATTTCCATTTGGATTATATTTGATTACTGATGAAAGTCTCTATCCTAAAAGGATTAGTAATGCCTCCTGATCCTTGTCGCAGACTAGTTCGGTGTCCAGTTTGATGGAATCATGGCCTGGTTCTTCACATTAAACGAGTAAATATGATAAATAATTTCAGTTAAAATTTGTTATGCAGACCATGAGTAAGGATCTGTTGTTTGAAAAATTAATATAGATTTATTTTTTGAAAATAATGCCTGGGTTATATATTCTCATGTTAGGGTTTTTGTATAGATCCATCCAGAAAATAAGTTATTGGGAAATGTCCTACACAAAACACATTCACCAAAATATATTGTTCTTTTTTGGGTTGGTAGGATATTAACACCACATTCTAATATATTTCTCAGGATTATATAATCCACTCAAAATTTCAAATCAAAATGGGATTACATTTGTGTGGATAGATGAATTTAGAGATAATTTCATGGAACAAAAGATATGGTTGGTTTTTGAACCAAACCTCACATTACCATGTATTGGAGAATTTTTTTTGATCAATAGTGACACATCAAGAAAATGAACTGGGTTTTTTCCTCATGCAGAATGATATTCTAATAGAATATAGATCATGGAAATTGAAAATAAATGGGTGATATTAGCTGACTCATGATTTGGAGCTTGCAATGGAGACATTCTCATTGAAGATATAAAGGGGTTATTTTTATGGTGAATTGTTTGACATAGATACTGATCAAAATGATTTTATATATATTTTCACACTTAATTATTTGAGTATGAACCATAGACGATGTATGGAATTAGTTAATGATTATGAAATCTCAATACATTACCACCTTGGGATGCCAAACGAGATGGCTAATTCTTTGAGTCAAAAGGAAAGTTATAGTTTATCCATGACCAGAAATAAAAGACATCGAATACTTCTATATTTGTAGAATATGGATCTTCATATCCTATGGAAAGGGTGGATATTTTACAATTTTCATGGTCAACCATATATCCATGTAAGGATTAAATTTTCATAGAGGGAATATGTAAAACTATAAACGAATGTGATATATTTTCCATAGTTCAACTATGATTATGATGGATTATTAATGTTTAAGGATATAATATGTTCCATATAAATAAAAAAATGAACAAGGAACTATTAGAATAAGATCATTGCCCATTATTCTTTATACATCCTAGCAGTATAATGACGTATTGATATATGAATTTATATTTATGGTGGGAAAAAATGAAAATGTATATTGTAGAGTATATATATCAATAAAAATTATTCCATAATGATATGGTTGAGAGATAAATGTTTAATGTGATTTTATAAATATTACTCATACCTGAATGGAAATGGGAAAACATTACCATAGATTTCATTATAAACCCCCCCTAAAACATCAAAAGGGGAAAACATTATTTGGGTTTTGGTTGATCACCTTATGAATTCAGTTTGATTAATCTCCATTAGAAAATATTTCACCTTGACCATCATTCTACATTATAAATTAATTAAGTGGTTAGATTTCATGGAGTACATCATTCTATTATATCTGATTAGGATTTGGGGTTTACCTTGATGTTTGTGTGAAGTCTTCCTAAATCCCGGGATATAAATTTAGGTTTCATTACTCATTTTCATCCTTTTGTCATTTTTTAAGGTTCTATTATTTAGATATCAATTTAAAATTATCAGGTTCAATGTCTAATTTCACTTATTAAAATGACTTTTGAAAACATTATTGTTAATATCTTCACATTATAAACCCAATCTAATTAGATTAGAGAAAAAATTTTGATCACACAATTTGTTTAGTAGGAAAAAGTAGCAGCCAAATATTTTAGAAAGTATTTTAATCTACATTAATACTATATTTAATTTCTTATATCAAACACTAAAATTAACTAAAACGGAACACAATATATTTTTCTGTTATAAGGTATTATTGTGGGTGATAAAAATTAATATATTATAATAATAAAATTATAATTAATAATATAAAAAATAGAAGTAGAATAAACACAAAAGTATATATAAATAATATGAAAATTTATACTTTATCTTCATTGTCTATCATGAAGATCATAATCCAAATCTAATATAATAATGTAAGACTAATAAATAATGGTATTATATGAATGATTATATTTGAGAAAATGAATATGATGAATGGTTTTAGAGGATTATGTGGCACTATATTTGAAGGATATTTAACTATTGAGCATATATATCTGTTGCCTCATATAGATGTTCAACTAGAAATAGGTTTTAGATCATTGTAACATTGAGATTATATAGAAATTGAACCAATATAAATATTTTGAATATATAGTCATTGTTTAAAATTGCAATCAACATGTTATAAAAAATAATTTTATACAACTAAATGTAATTTTTTTAATAATCATGGGTTTTTAGAGATATGTTTATTGAGTATCATGTATTAATAATATAATTTAAAATATAATTATGAAAATATAAGATATATCCAAAAATCAAGTAATATATTAACATACATTCAATGGTAATTAGTTTGAATGATTTCAGAAGGAAGCCATTTTTGTGTTAAAAAAATGTATTCTATGAATTATGTAGGTTTTACATGCATATATTTGAAAAAATAAATATATATCACTATTTGAATAGTAATATAATAAAATGAAATTTTATGGTATCATATTATAGAAATTTACTTATGTTTATTTTTTTGGTATTTTTCAAAAAACTTTTTTTGGGTTAAAAGGGAAAACACATATTTTACAAATATTTCCACTTTTACGACATTTTTATGATATAAGAAAAAATTGATGTTTATTAAACCTTAATTAAAAAGGAGTTGTAATTATAATGTAATATAATTAAATTATAAATAGAATTTTGGACATAAAAATCTTTGTTTGACATTTTGGAAATATAAGGAATATTTTCTTTCGAATAAAAACTATTTTGATTCTACTCTATCAATCATGTATTTGAAATACTTTTTTTGATTATTTTTAATTAAAAAAATTCAATATTTATTTAATATATTTTAATTATTTGTATGGAAATCATCATCTCCATGAAATGCACATAAATTCATTTTTATTCATAAAATTTAATTTTTTTAAAAAATATTTTTCCTTGAGATTATCATTATTAAATTAAAATTAATTTTTACCGATTCTGGAAAATTAAAACATTAAAAAGGATTTAAAATTTTGTGTTATGATTTATAAATTGGTAAATGATTTTAATTTCATTTTTTTATCCTAAATAGTATGGTTGGTAAGAATTTGTAATTATGGTAAAATGTAAATGATTTTATTTATGTTTAAAATGTTTTGATAATGTTATAAATTATCATCTTCAATATTTTATTCTGTGAAAATTTGAACCCTTATTAACTAATATTTTCAATTTAATGGTTTTTTAATAGACAAACATGAGTATGAAAATTATGATATTTAAAAGATAAGGGTATTTAGAAGGGTACTAATACACTCCATTATCAAAGGAAGCATCATATGCTCACTTCTCCAGAAACATTTAGGACTATAGATTGGACAAACACACCCAAAATCACTTCAAAACAACCCTCCTACTATTGTAGATATCATTTTCTAACCAAAATTCCAACCTAATAAGGAATATGGTATTAGCTAATAGTGGATTTCCAAATAAGAGATTTAACTCTCAAATGGGTATTTCAATTATTATTTCTTATTATAAATCATCTAAATATTTATTGAACATTCTAATATGATAAAATAATTATCTATATTATACTATATATTTATTATGTTAATGTTAAAACCCTTTTTATATATCTTCCCTAGCCTATATTAAATAAAATTATTGCTCAAGCATACGAGTGGACTACTACCACCAAGAAGCATTGTGTTTCATTTTTCATCAAATAATTTTATTATTGATTATATTGAAGGACATAATGGATATATATGAAATTTATAACAAAAATAAGGTTATGGAAAAATAAAATAATATCAATATTCTTTAGCCATCAATTTACTAAAAAATGAAAATGTCGCCAATGTGTTTTTCCAAACCATTACTTCTTGGAATGACACATTTAATTTTTCATTTCAACCTCACATGGATAGTCAAAAGGAAAGAATTAATTAGTTAATATTATTAGTTTAAAAAATATATTATTCAATAGAAGTAATTTTTTTATCAATTTTATTTCATTTCAATATTTTATAAATATAAAAATTTGGCTCGGGTGTATGTGTGTAATACCACCACCATGATAGGACGTATTTCGGTTTTCAAAATTAAATATCATGGATGGTTTTAAAAATTCATATATTATAGAAACATGATTATTTTTTATTGATTAATACTCTAGATATGGACCAAACATGAAACCTTTGACCATAGTCAACCAACTGATGTCAATTTAGATATATAAAAAAATGACCTCAAAACATCCAACAATACCATAATCAATTAGGAAATTAATTATTACATGGTAATAAATTAAATAACATGAATAATAATATGGAAATAAATATTAATTTTGTTAATTAATTTAAAAATTACTAAAATTTTATTATTCATCATTTGAAGGAATTTATGATAGAACTTGGGACATGATGTCAGAGATTTTTATTTAAAATATAATTTTTATGTTTTACATACAAATCTTTCCCATCTATATATTTTTTAATTTAAGTAAATAAATATATAGATTATTTGAAATTAAATTGGTTTTCAATATCACTATTTAATTTATTTTCTATTTTTTGGAAGGAAACCTTTTGACAAGTTTTGTATGAGACATTTTGTCTATTTTACATGGGTGAAAAAACATTTTTTCATATATGGAAGGACTGACATTCAAAACCATTGTAATATTTAATTATTATCAAAATGATCTATGTGTTTCTATTTTTTAAATCAGTTTATTCTAATCAATTTATTATTTGAATTTTTCATTTTTAAATGTTTTCAAAACAAGAGGATATATCTCCATGCTTTTATATGAAAACTAAATGTGCTTTTGAAGTTGGGTTTGAATGAGTTTTAAAATGATTTATGATGAAAAGGAAAAGATTAATAATAATTCAATAATTTTATAGTTATTTTATATTTTTACTGATGGCGTGTGTTCCTAATATATCTCATGATATGTGTAAACGCAATATAACTATCAATTTAATTAGGTGATGATATAGTATTCTAATGAGAAAAATGAGGACGATAACCTAGAATTCTACTCTAAGGTAAATAACTAGGTATCATTTATTATGATATATGTTAAACCTAATTGAACGTGGGTGATGAATATAATGTCCAATGCTACATATTTCATACATGGTATTTATATTTATTGAAATATTTTTATTCTATGAGATATGGAAACATTATGATCATTTAATGGAAATATGTTTATATCTCAATGAATTTTTTAAGGGTTATCATGTTCTCCAGGATGAAATCATGGTTTTCACAATACTTTATATAGTTTATCAAGCTTTCCCTTTAAGAAAAAGTAAATTTCCACATGTAGTGATGAATTATTAACACACATAAAGTGTATTGTGAAAAAATTATAAACATTCTCATGAGTTTTCATGTGTTTAAATTGGTTAATGAGTTTGTATAATTTTGATATCCAATAATAAGATTTTTTTCACTAATCACAAATTTTCATAGGTTTTTTATAGAATATAATGATTATTAGAAACTATATAATGTTAAAAAGTTTAGTTAGTATGATCTGAATTGAATGAAGAAAGGTTATTTGTAATAAAATAGGAGTATAATTTATGAACCCATTATTATGAAAAGAATTAAATCTATATAGATTTTTAATTTTTTATGTAAATTGTTTCATAATTATACAAAAATATAATAGCAAAGAATCTCTAAAATGTATGACAGTTAAATCATTCATATAGATATCAATATACGAGTTTTATTAAGTATTAGGTTATAATATTATTAATATTTACCATAGATGAAATGTGGTTCCTATAAGGATGATGAAAAAGATGAGAGACCTCAAAAAATGGAATGGGTTACGAACCGAAAGGATATGACAAAAACCTAGTTTTACCGAGAAGAAATTTACAAGATGAAAAAGAAAAATTACAATGAGTAAGGATGTTGAAGTATACTCCTATTCAGGTTATATATCATAAGAGTTTTTTTATGAGAAATTTTGAGACATCGTGGATCATTTTTTTGAAATGTAATGAATACGGAATTAGTTAGATAGTGTAAGTTTAACAAACATATACTTAACACATGATAAAGGTTGAATTAGAATATTATCATATTTTAAACAAAAAAATCAAGATTTATATTAGATTATTGAAGAATGTATATGGAATGAAAAATAAATGAAATGAAGATCTTATAAAAATAGTAGATGAGATCATTAATTAAATAAAAAAACTGAAATACATCGATCATGATAAAATAGTAATTAATCTTGAAGAATTTTTTTTAAAAAATAAGTGCTAATCAAGATACATGAAATATTATTGAAGATGATAATTCATTAAAAGAGATGATAGGATACTTACATACATTTAAGAAAGCTAGAAATGATTCAACCCAGGTATTAGAGTAAGTGAACTTAAGAGATCAGGGTAAACCATCACATACTGACATAAAAAATCATTTTTTTTACACTTAAGGCTCTTAACAAATTTTTGAAATGTTTCGGGAACAATGAATGATGATAAAAGATATTACAAATCAATTAAAGAAAAGGGGGTCTTCAGGAGGAACATACTATCTAATAAAAATGTTATTATAATATGTTGTATATTAAAAACAATAACATTTTAGATATTTTTTGTCATTATAAAAGATAAAATGTTTGATGATATTGCAAGTGCAGTGTATTTGTTTTGTATAACGACTACTTGTGTTGGTATAGTACTTTCTCACCAAAGAGATCACTTAAATCATGTGATATAAATATATATATGTCTATATATAATTCATAAAGGAATAAATATATGAAAAATAATTCATTAAGCTCTCCCACAAATAATATCTCCAACATGTTGGGGGAAATATATGAAATATGTGACCAAAAAAGTTATTATAATGAATATCATATAAAATACATTCCTAGTAAACATTCCTTTGGTGAAAAAATCAATGGAAAATAATATTATCAAGAAATACTAAAAATAACTCATCGTTGATATTTCATTAAAGGCATGAAAATGAAGAAAACCATGGATTCACAATTTTTTCCTTTACTAACATATGACTAGTGGATCAAAAATATTGAAAAAATTGGATGGGACTGGGGGAGATGTAGAGAACTAAGGAAATGAATGATCTCTGAAAATAATCTGTGCTAGAACTATTGAGATAAAATCCTAATTGATAAAATTTAAATATATTATCTATGTTTAAGGCCTTAAACACAATCATCTATTTGTAATATAAATTTATGATGAATGGAATGAAGTTTACTTCAAGAAAAATTCCGGTATAGTCAAGTGTTATATGTATTTAAATATTAAAATCATTTTATAAAGGAAAACTATAAATTCATTTTCAAATTACTGAACCAACCAATTTTTTTTATTTGTGATCCAAAGTTGAGAAAAAAAACTTTGGCATATAAGTATTATATATAATGTTACCGGGAACATGTGTAAAATAAAAATTTATGATTTGGTTAGAGGCTTACCCCAAAAAATATAAAAAGACATTATATATGTGTAATATTCTATATGGGGAAAATAGTTCATGGAACTAATAGAAGAGTGGAAATTTAAGCTATTAGGGAATTAAAAATCATTCATTTAGATTCGTGTGGTCCTAAGAGACATGATTCTTTTAGAGGTAATATGTATATCATTATCATCATTTATGATTACATAGGAATAAAAAACCACATTTTCATGAATCACGAGTCATTAAAAATAGATATACTTAAAATAATAAAAGTATATGTTAAAAAATAGAGGTGATTTTATATTAATAATTTCATATAAGATAATTTAAAAGAGTAAACACTTAATGGATTAGAAATATATCTTTAAAAAAATGGAATCATGAACCAATAAAGTGTTCCATATACAACCCATAAAAAGAGAGTTATAGAAATAACTATGTTGAGTTCGGTTGAAAAGGGAAGAATAATTAAATATTAACAAAAGATATCTATATTTTTTTATAGGTATGTTTGATGTACTAATGTAGACATATAGATAAGTTGTATATTGAGACCTGAGATACACATGAAACCATATTAAATTTGGTATAAGAAAATTCAAATATTAATTTACTTTATAGTTTTTAGTCCTTATTATAAGATTATATATCATAGAAATCCCTTTTATAAAAGGATTAATATAAGGCCCCAGCCTTAAACCTTACTTAATCTTGAGTTATTACCAGATTACACATTAAGGATCATTTCAGGCTTAGAGTTTTAGAGAATTAAATCATAAAACATGCATTACATTCCACATTTAAACAAAGTTGTTACATAAATATAGTATTCATTTTTCCCATCAACGAAAACATATTTAAAATAAAACATGGATTCTTTCCTGACACTTCCTTGACACTATGATCATATCATGTACCTTTCCCTTGAGCTGTGAAAAACATTTCAAAAAACCTTGGGATGAGCATAAAAAGATCAGTATGGGTTACAAAAATATGGAAAGGAAATATGAGTTCATATATACATAAGAATGAAATCATACTTTACCCATAAAACATAAGCACTTTAACATACCTCATCAAATCATGAATAAATCATAGAAATCATAAGACATAAAGGTAACTTGAGTCATTCATAAAATTCTTATGTAGGGAGTAACCCTCTTGGTTACGTTTTGAATACCCATCATAGTATATTCCATAAATCTCTTCGGATAAACCTTAACGTTTCACTTCTTCGCGTAACCCAATCCATTGGAGAGCTATATCGGGCTCAGCCGCCTTTAGTTTTTCACAGAACCACCTATCTTCATAATAATGCCCAAGAACCATAACATAATCGTATCACATAAAACATGCATAAAGGAAACATAACATTTCCACATTTCAATCACAAGATATCAATACAACACATTGATATAATAAAAAAATTATGGAAACCATTTTCAATACTAAAATAAAAGAAAAGTAAAACAAGGTATATATTTTTCTTTTAAAAAAATGTATGGCTTTTAGAGGAAGCCGAAACTCAAATAATGGTCACAGTGGCGGAGAATTCATTTTCTCCACATATGTATGACAAAAACATTCTCTTTTGTCATTTAGTAAACGTTTCGCATAAAAAAAAAGATTCCTTTTGAATAAACGTAAAAGTCAAATGGGTTTATACACCATATAAAAGAAGGTTGTGTATAAAACAAAATATGCCTCAATGAAAGGAGATTGAGATGAAGTCCTATACCTCGGGTCCGACTTGACTCGGTCATTCTTTAATCTCCTAAATAATAAACTTGAGTTAATTTTTACTTGTTTAAGAACCTTTTCCAAGTTCATTATTCCTTTTATATCACTTATTTCCATGCCATGAACACTATGTAATTATTTAAGTTAATAACGGTCGTTTTAACGATCATTGGTACTTGAGTAAAAAATAAACCCTTTATAATTAAAAGTTGTTCATGTATCCATTATATCCAGAATGGTATTCATGATGTAGATATCATATATATCATATATATCAAGTACATGCATGCATTTATAATATTATATAACATTTAGAGGTAAGAAATGAAATGCACCGTTCATGGAGACGTTAAACCGTACGTACGCATGAACGCTGCTTCAATATCTATTTCATATTTTATGAAATGGAATAATAATGATATAGAGGTATATTATAATTCCAGTGTAATATCATATATAACATCATAACTCCATCCTTTATATGTCCCACATATGGTATTAACAAATCAAATCACTTTGAGGGGGCGGTAGTCCACACTTCCTTAAATGAAGATATCGCGTTTACCCATAATGGAAAACATAAAGGTACGCCCAAAATGAAAAATACAGAAGCTTAAGGAAAACCTAAAAATATTATATATCATATATAATTATAGTGTCATCTTAATGGACACCTTTGAAGGTTTTAAAAAAATGTTGAACAATCATCGTTTCGGGAGGCAGAAATTCTCCATCCACGGAAACAGTATGTTCTTTAACCATTAGATGTAGGTGTCTGTAAGTGTAGCTCGAATCATTCTTATAACAACATCCTAGTATATTTAAGATACAGTAGTTGTTAAAAATGAATAGAATAAAAATTGTTTAGGTGGTTGGAGAAGTAAAATAAAACAAAAGGACTCAAGTGAAGACATTACCTTAAAATCAGGTAACTCTCTTTGGTTTGAGCTCAAAGGCTTCCTTGGGAAGTCTTCTGTGCAAAGTGAGGCTTCAACGAGTAAGATAGGAAAGTGTAGAGACAGAATGGGCAGTTGTTGGATGAGAAAAAGGCTTTGGAAGTGTGGGTAAGGAGGTAGAGGTGGGGCTTTTATAAGAGGAGAGGAGGGGCACTCTTGGAAAGTAAAGAAATGTTTCTTTATTTTAGAATGAGTTTAGATTTTAATAGTCCCACATTGATGTTTTTAGAGGGTAAGGTGATAAGGGTTCTAAATACACCCATCCAATTGGATTTTGACATGTGTAGGTCTTATATTTTACATTATCCTTCCATTTTATTTAAATCGTTAAATAATGAGGTCATCGCTGCATCATCATGATGTCATAAATAATTTATTTTATTTTATGTCTAAAAATTATAACAAAAATAATATGATGTAGAAAATAGTTTTACCTTTCTAATACTATTTATAGTAAAAAATATGACTTGTATAACCCCATTTTATTTTTTTATTAAAACAACTCATGTTTGTGTCATTTTAATTTTAACATTAAATAAAAAGATATTTATGTCATTTTCCAACCAAAGTGGCTCCATGGGGTCCAAAAGTTGACCCATTTATTTTCTTGGTCGTCCATGACACATCCAATGAGGGTAGGACATGTTTCAGGCTCATCTCATATTATTAAAACATTATTTTTACCTTAAACTACACTAATTACCTCTAATCGCGATTAAAAACTTATGAGTTACTATTCACAAAAAAATTATTTTAATCTCAACTAACAACATTTTAATTCTTAATGAAAACCATATATATTGGATTTTCTAAAATCAAATCACATAAGTGGAAAAGTTTCATTTAAACAAAAACTCATTTTCTTTAACTACCACTCAGTGGTTTCACTATTCATCAAAAATTGAAGTTTTTCAGAAAGATAACAAAACTTCAACTTAAGCTATATTTGATATTCTGAATTCAAAAATGATGTCTATTTTACAAAATTCAAATCATATAAGTTACATTAATTAATTTAATAATTAATTCCCGCTGTCATGACAAATAACGTGTTTTTATGAAACAATAAGTATCAAAAGATTGGCACTAGTTTAAGTCCAATTTCAAAGTGAAATTGATTCCAATGACCACCATTGGATTAAATGGTAAAAAAATATTCTAATTTCACTTCAAAACCAATTCAAAAGATAATCTTATAATATAAATAAATTAGATTAAAAATAGGATTTGAATTAAAATACAACATTTTTCACTATTCATTAAAAAATGAACTTTATCGGAAAAATACCAAAAATTCACACAAAGTAAATATTGATGTCCCAATCATAAAGAATATGTTTATTTTGACAAACATAGCTTATAAAATTGTCAAAAGATATATTTAAAAATGGTTTTCCATCAAAAGGCAGTAAAACAATCTTTTAAAAATATTAGTGTATTCCATGCTTAAGATTGGATTTATTCTCATTTTGAGCCTCTAAAACATTATCTAATTCACTAATAGAAATATATAAAAATATCTATTATTCATTACTTACTTGGGATGTTACATCCTTCCCCCTTTAGAAAATTGCGTCCCCGTAATTTATTACTTATTGAATAAATGGGGGTACTTATCCCTCATTCAATTTTCAGATTCACATGTTGCCTCTTCCATCATGTGGTTTTTCCACAAAATGTTTACCTGATTAATCACCTTATTCCTTAACACTTTCTACCTATGGTAAAGAATCTGGACTGGTTGTTCCTCATAAGATAGGTTCTCTTCCAGCTAAACTACCTCTAGACTCAAAACATGAGATGGATCTGGCATGTACTTTCTCAGCATCGAAACATAAAAAACATTGTGTACCTGAGATAAAATCGGAGGTAAAGCCACCCGGTATGCAACTGATCCAACTCTCTCCAGAATTTCATATGGTCCAATTAACCATGGACTCAACTTTCCTTTCTTACCAAATCGCATCACACTTTTCCATGGTGAGACTTTGAGAAAAACATGATCACCTACCTCAAAAGATAGATCCTTCCTCCTGTTGTCCGCATAACTCTTCTGCCTGCTCTGAGCTGTTCTCATGTGTTTCTGAATCAATTGAACTTTTTTTGCCAATTATTCTACCAATTCTGGTCCCATAAACTTCCTTTACCCCACTTCATCACAGAAAGCTAGAGTTCGACACCGCTTCCCATATAATGCCTGAAATGGTGCCATCTGTATACTGGAATGAAAACTGTTATTATATGAAAATTCAACCAAAGAAAGATGTTGGTCCCAACTTCCCTGATAATCCACCGAAAAAGCTCGTATCATATCCTCCAAAGTCTGAATTGTTCGTTCTGACTGACCATCTAATTAAAGATGAAAAGTTGTACTGAAATTTAATTTAGTACCCAACGACTTCTGAAGGCCTTTCCAAAAGTTAGAAGTGAACCTGAGATCACGGTCAGATACAATGGAGAGAGGAACTCCATGTAACCTGACTATCTCTTTAAGATACAAACGGGAAAGTTGATCTAGGGAAAAAGTATCTCGTATAGCAAGGAAATGAGCAGATTTAGTCAAGCGATCAACAATAACCCAGATTGCATTATTACCTCGAGGGGTCTTCAGAAATCCCACAACAAAGTCCATGGATATATTCTCCCATTTCCACTCTGGCACTGGTAAAGGCTCAAGCATCCCTTTCAGTAACTGCTGCTCTGCTTTAACCTTTTGACATGTCAAACACTTCACAGTAAAATCAGCAATATCTCTTTTCATTCCATCCCACCAGTAATACTCCTGCAGATCTCTGTACATCTTAGTACTGCCGGGATGAACTGAAAACGGAGAACTATGAGCTTCACATAACAACTATCTATTAAACTGTGAATCACAAGGCACACACAATCTCTTCCCAAATCTCAAAACAAAATCATTATCAATGTTGAATTCAGGAAACTTACCTTTCTGAACTAGCTCTACCTTTTTCTCCAACTCACTGTCTTGCTTCTGTGCTTGCATGATTCTATCTGATAGAGAAGATTTCACTGATACCTGAAAGAAAACAGAAGGACCTCCTGCACTAACAAATTCTATTCCAAAGTTAATCAAATACTTAACAAAAGGATCACGTTCCAAACACAACATTGTTAATGAAGCATTACTTTTTCGACTCAAAGAATCATCCACTTTATTTTCTTTTCCCGGATGGTAATGAATTGTACAATCATAATCCTTGATTAATTCTAGACATCTCCTCTATCTCATGTTCAATTCTTTCTGAGTGAATATATACTTTAAAATTTTGTGATCAGTATATATTTCACACTTTACTCCATACAAATGATGCCTCCAAATTTTTAAAGCGAAAACAACAGCATCTAATTCCAAATCATGTGTTGGGTAATTTACCTCATGAGTTTTCAACTGACGTGAAGCATAAGAAATTACATGATCATTATGCATAAGGACACAACCATGTCCTTTCAATGAAGTATCACTATAGATAAAAAACTTACCATTCCTGGAAATAAGTGCCAAAATTGGAGCATTCATCAATCTTCTTTTCAATTTTTGAAAACAATCATCACATTATTTTGTCCAGATAAACTTAACACCCTTCTGAGTTAGCTTAGTCATTGGAATAGATAACCGTGAAAAATTTCTAACAAACCTTCAGTAATAGCCTGCCAAACCAAGGAATCTACAAATCTCAGTTACATTTGTGGGTCTTGGCCATTCTTCAACAACCTTTGTTTTTGCAGGATCAACAGTTATACCATCTTTAGAAACAATATGACCAAGGAAAGAAATTTGTTGCAACCAAAACTCACACTTGCTGAATTTCCCATACAATTTATTTTCTTTCAAGGTTTGAAAAATAACCCTTAAATGTATTTCATGCTCTTCTTTACATTTAGAAAACACCAAAATATCATCAATGAAAACAAACACAAATATATCCAAGAACTCATGGAAAATTCTATTCATTAAGTCCATGAATACAGCAGGTGTATTGGTTAGCCCAAAAGGCATTACTAAAAATTCATAATGGCTATATCTTGTCTGGAATGCGGTCTTCAGAACATCTGCTTCCTTTACCTTCAATTGATGGTACCCCGATCTCAGGTCATTCTTTGAAAAATACTGAGCTCCCTGGAGCTGATCAAACAAATCATCAATATGAGGCAAATGATATTTTTTTCTTAATAGTGATGTTATTCAAGGCTATATAATCAATGAAAAGTCTCATAGAACCATCTTTCTTTTTAACAAATAAAATAGGTGCACCCCATGGTGATGTGCTAGGTCGAATGAAACCTTTCTCTAATAAATCTTGCAATTTATCCTTCAACTCTAAAAGTTCAATTTGAGCCATTCGATAAGGGGGTTTTGAAATTGGCTTAGCATCAGGAGCTAAGTCAACAGTAAACTCAACTTCCCAATCTGGTATTATTCTAGGAAACTCATCATGAAAAACATCAGGATACTCATTTACCTATGGCACATCATTAATCTGAACAGTTCCTTTATTTTCAACGATGTGTGAAAGGTAACATTTATTTCCATATTTTACAATTTTCTTGGCATCTTGATATGTTATCAACAGTAAGGGTTCATTCTTGTACAGAAACTAAAAGTCTTTCTGAAAAGAAACTTCTTTATCTGTACAGTCAATCATATCATGGACAACAGAGAGCCAATACATACACAGGATAACATCAAACTCTACTAGAGGTAAGAAAAAAGGTTCGCAAGTAGGTTCTTTCCACGGATAAGGATAAGAATATTCTTATAAATTCTTTTTGCCTCAACATTTCCCCCAGGTGTTTTTACGACAAGTTCAGGAGTCATTTATTGAGATGGTATTCCCATTTTACTAGAAAAGTTTTCAGAGATGAAAGAATGTGTAGACCCCTAATCAAACAACACACTGGCATAATCTGAAAAAACAAAGTACCTGATACAACTTAATTTGATGGCCTGACATCTGCTGAAGTAGTTGCAATGGATTTCAACACCCCTTTCTGCTTATAGTCTAACTGCTTCCCATCACTCAAGCTCTTTGTCAGACACTCGTTTTCATAGTGACCCATCTCATTGCACTTAAAACATTTCTCTAACTGTAAATGAAATTTGGTCTTACCATCACCCTGATCGTTTTCAGTGAAATCACGAGCCTTATGTCCCATCTTACCGCATCAGAAACACTTTCTAGAATTCAGAAGACATTCCCCAGCATGCCTTTTCCCACATTTATCACAAACTGGAAAATTAGTTTTCTTACCATCAGACTTTTTTGAAAAATTATTCCCTTTCACCTGCCACCTTGGTCTCTTCTTCTGCTGGTTGTTATAGAACACTTGATCATCGGCAAACTCCATTTCCACCTTCTCAGCACATCGAACAGGCTTTTCATAACATTTAAACTGATGAGAAGCTAATGCTCATCGATATATTGGCTTTAATCCTGAGTAAAAACGATTTATTTTACTATCAAGGTCTCAGATAAAATTTGGAGCATACTTTGCCAATCGAGTGAACCTTTCTTCATAGGCAGCCACCGAGTCTTCCTCTTGCCTCAATTCCAAGAATTGCTTTTCCATCCTAAGTCAAACTGCCTTAGGAAAATACCTCTCAAGAAACATAACTTTGAATTCATCCCAGTCAAGAGAATCAATCTCATCGGTGTCCCTAATAATTTTAACCATCGACCACCACTGATCGGTTTCACCCTCCAAATGGTAAATAGCAAGACTAACCTTTTGATTGTCTGAACACCCCATGACATCGAAAATCTTCTCCAGTGATTTAATCCACCCTTCAGCTAACACAAGGTCAGATGATCCTCTAAATGATGGGGGATTTGCCTCATGAAATGTTCCACCACTGACATGTTCCTCTGCGGTTGATCTGAATGATCTCGTGCATGGATACAACCACCATTTATCGCTTGAGTCAACTGCGCCATTACTGCAAAAAACTATTCAGTTCCAATTCCGACGATCTCAAGATGCTGATTCGGAAGGTTATTTACTTCTTGTATGCCTTCCTAGCACTGCTTCCCTGTTTCCTCTGCAGAAAACCATTCTGAACAAACATGTCCTAGATCAAGAAACATGGTAATCTTCAAATGCAATATCATTTCAAAAAAAAAATATTTTTGGATAATCATTTAATAGAATTATAACTCCTAAAGTTTTCTAAACCGACCTCGGATACCAACTATAAGGCCCCATCCTTAAACCTTACTTAATCTTGAGTTATTACAAGATTACACATTGAGGATCTTTTCAGGTTTAGAGTTTTAGAGAATTAGATCATAAAACTTGCATTACATCCCACATTTAAACAAAGTGGTTACATAAATATAGTATTCCTTTTTCCCATCAATGGAAACATATTTAAAATAAAACATGGATTCTTTATTGACACTTCCTTGACACTACCATCATATCATGTACCTTTCCCTTGACCTGTGAAAAACATTTCAAAAAAACTTTAGATGAGCATAAAAAGCTCAGTATGGGTTATAAAAATATTGAAAGGAAACATGAGTTCATATATACATAAGAATGAAATCATAATTTACCCATAAAACATAAGCACTTTAACATACCTCATCAAATCATGAATAAATCATAGAAATCATAAGACATAAAGTTAACTTGAGGCATTCATAACATTCTTACGTCGGGAGTAACCCTCTTGGTTACGTTTGGAATACCCATCACAGTATATTCCCTAAATCTCTTCGGAGAAACCTTAACATTTCACTCTTTCACATTACCCAATGAATTGGAGAGCTATATCGGGTTGACCCACCCTTAGTTTATCACGGAACCACCCATCTTCATAATAATGCCCAAGAACCATAACATAATCATATCACATAAAACATCCATAAAAGACACACAAAATTTCTACATTTCAATCACAAGATATCAATACAACACATTGATATAATAAAAACATTATGGAAACCATTTTCAATACCAAAATAAAAGAAAAGTAAAACATGGTATTTATTTTTCTTTTAAAAAAACGTATGACTTGTAGAGGAAGCCGAAACTCAAATAATGGTCACGGTGGTGGAGAAGTCGTTATCGCCGCATATGTACGACAAAAACATTCTATTTTGTTGTTTAGTAAACACTTCATATAAAAAAAAGATTCATTTCGAATAAATGTAAATTTAAAAGGGGTTTATACACCGTATAAAAGAAGGTTGTGTATAAAACAAAATATGCCTCAATGAAAGGAGATTGATACGAAGTCCCATACCTCAGGTCCGAATTGACTCGGTCATTCTTTAATCTCTTGAATAATAAACTTGAGTTAATTTTTACTTGTTTAAGAACCTTTTACAAGTTCATTATTCCTTTTATATCACTTATTTCCATGTCATGAACACTATGTAATTATTTAAGTTAATAACGGTCTTTTTAACGATCATTGGTACTTGAGTAAAAAATAAACCTTTTATAATTACAAGTTTTTCATGTATCCATTATATTCAGAATGGTATTCATGATGTAGATATCATTTATATCATATATATCTAGTACATGCATGCATTTATAATATTATATAACATTTAGAGCTAAAAAATGTAATGCACCGTTCATGGAGACGGTAAGCCGTACGTACGCATGAACGCTGCTTCCATTTCTATATCAAATTTTATGAAATGGAATCATAAAGATATAGAGGTATATTATAATTCTAGTGTAATATCATATATAATATCATAAATCCATCCTTTATACGTTCCACATATGGTATTAACGAATCCAATCACTTTGAGGGGGCGGTAGTCCGCACTTCCTTAAATGATGATATCGCGTTTACCCATAATGGAAACCATAAAGGTATGCCCAAAATGATAAATACAGAAGCTTAAGGAAAACATAAACATATTATATATCATATATAAATATAGTGTCATCTTAATGGACACCTTTGAAGGTTTTAAAAGAATGTTGAACAATCATCGTTTCGGGAGGCAGAAATTCGCCATCCACAGAAACAGTATGTTCTTTAACCATTAGTTGTAGGTGTGTATAAGTGTATCTCGAATACTTATTATAAACACATCCTAGTATATTGAATATACTAGAGTTTTTACAAAAGAAATTAATAAGAAGTGTTTAGGGGGTTGGAGAAGTAAAATAAAACAAAAGGACTCAAGTGAAGACATTACCTTAAAATCGGATAACTCCCTTTGGTTTGAGCTCAAAGGCTTCCTTGGGAAGACTTATGACCAAAGTGAGGCTTCAAGAAGTAAGAGAGGGAAGTGGAGAGACAAAATGGGCTGGGGTTGGCTGATCCAAAGTCTTCGGAAGTGTGAGTTTGGAGGTAGAGGTGGGGGCCTTTTATAAGAGGAGAGGAGGGGCACTCTTGTAAAGTAAAGAAATGATACTTTATTTTAGAGTGAGTTTCGGATTTTAATGGTCCCCAATTGATGTGTTTCGAGGTTAAGGTGAATATTTTTCGAAATAACCCCATCCAATTGGTTTTGGACATGTGTAGGTCTTAGAATTTACATTATCTTTCCATTTTATTTAAATCGTTATTTAATGAGGTCATCACTGCATCATCATGATGTCATAAATAATTTATTTTATATAATGTCTAAAAATTATAAAAAAAATACTATTATGTAGGAAATATTTTTACCTTTCCAATTAATATTTATAGTAAAAAATCATACTTGTATAACCTCATTTAAAATATGTTTTAGTAAAACAACTCATGTTTGTGTCATTTTATTTTTAACATTAAATAAAAAGATATTTATGTCATTTTCCAACAAAAGTGGCTCCATGGGGTCCCCAAGATGACCCATGGATTTTCTTGGTCGGCCATGACACATCCAATGAGGGTAGGACATGTCTCAAGCTCATCTCATATTATTAAAACATTATTTTTACCTTAAACTACTCTAATTACCTCTAATCGCGATTAAAAACTTAAAAGTTACTATTCACCAAAAAATTATTTTAATCTCATTGAACCACATTTTACTTCTTAATGACAACCGTGTATGTTGGATTTTTGAAAATCAAATCATAGAAGTGGCAAAGTTTCATTTAAACGAAAAATCAGTTTCTTTAACTACCACTTAATGGTTTCACTATTCATCAAAAATTGAAGTTTTTTCAGAAAATACCAAAACTTCACCCTAAGGAATATTTGATATTCTGAATTAAAAAATGATGCCTATTTTAAAAAATTCAAATCATATAAATTACATTAATTAATTTAATAATTAATTCCCGATGTCATGACAAATAGCGTGTTTTTTTGAAACAATAAGTATCAAAAGATTGACACGAATTTAAGTCCAATTACAAAGTGAAATTGATTCCACT
Organism: Viscum album; assembly: GCA_963277665.1. Lineage (NCBI taxonomy): Eukaryota > Viridiplantae > Streptophyta > Magnoliopsida > Santalales > Viscaceae > Viscum > Viscum album. Next base: position 1,313,428,847 of record OY728134.1, on the reverse strand, counting down.
GACCACCATTGGATTAAATGGTGAAAATATATTCTAATTTCACTTCAGAACCAATTCAAAAGATAATATAATCATATAAATAAATTATATTAAAAAGTGGTTTTGAATTAAAATACAACATTTTTCACTATTCATTAAAAAATGAACTTTATCGGAAAAATACCAAAAATTCACACAAAGTAAATATTGATGTCCCAATCATATTTAATAAGTTTATTTTGACAAACATAGCTTATAAAATTTTCAAAATATAGATTTAAAAATGGTTTTCCATCAAAAGGCAGTAAAACAATCTTATAAAAATATTAGTGTATTCCATGATTAAGATTGGATTTTTTCTCATTTTAAGCCTATAAAACACTATCTAATTCACTAATAGACATAGATAAAAATATCTATTATTCATTAATTAATTGGGATGTTACAATTAATGCAACAAATTATAGTGAAATACCAAGAAGGGCCCTCTATGTTCCTCAAGTCACACTATAGATCACCTATGTTATCTGAACCAAGATCATAGAATTGTACTATGCTTATTCACTTAGTATTATAGGATTGCACCTAGGTTCTCTCTCCCATGTATCTAAGTGTTTTACTAGACTGCTTCAGCTATATCTTGACACCTAGATACACTTATGTGAACTACCTCACTATTTATACCTTATATACCAATTCCACTGAAATTGTGTATAAATAGTACCCAAGGGTTCCTTCATTTTTAAAATTGTTATATGAAGATATACCAAGAATATTTTGTCTCTTATGTCTATAAAACATATCCATGTATCATAAAAAAACAAAAAACGAGGGGAATTAACCAAAATAGAGGGTAAATGAGTTACCTGAATGTCAAAAACATTAATAAATATTCATGGGAGACCACCTACCTCCTATTTTTCTGATATATTTTTTAAAAAAACCCTATTAATAAACAATACAAAAAAACTACACAAGCCAAAATAGAGAGTGTAACACTTCAGAGAACTCACAAAGGTCCCATTGTTGGGAAACACCCCCATAAGGGAACAACACTTTGGATCCCAATTTTCCCTAGTCTTCCATATGTGTATCATTTTCTAATGATTAGAAACACACACACACATATATAATTTTTTCATTTGATAATATATAGAGGAATCATATTATGTAATATTGGAAAACAAATTTAATAAAAAATTTATAATATTAAATGGTAATAATTGACCATTGGGATAGTATCAGAACCATTATAATAACCAATTAAAATATGGTATAGTAATAATAATAAATTAACTTCATGATTTGAATAATAGGGTTTAAAATTGGTTTTTATTTTGTTTTTTCAGAAAATATTTTACATTTATTTTTCTCACTAACATACATTAATAATAATAAAATAAAATTCATTATGTGAAAATTATATTAGGTTAAATATTTTGTGTTTTTTTCGAAAATAATTAAATTTAGTTGAATACTAAAAAATTATAGTTTTAATCAATATCATTGTGTTTCTTACATTATCATTATGTATGTATAATTTAAAATAGAAGAAAAAAATTATCATGATAATAAATATTTCTTGAGTAAAATGATAGTATTTTTCAATTTAGATAACATATGTTTGTCATTTTTAGAAATTAAATAATATGTAATTACAATAAAATAATTTTTTTCTATTTTTATAGAGTTATGTTTAGAAAATGTAATATTTGGTTTTGAATTATTTTGAAATCCAAATTAATCATATTTTTTATATAATAAAATATTTATCGTCATATAATCTAATAAATATAATAATTTTATATGAAACATTATTTTTTTCCTAAAATGTATTATTCAATAAACTACATTAAATGAAATATAAAATTAATAATGTAAAATGAATATTAATCACATTTAGAAATTATGTAATCTTTTTTTATATTTCAAATCCAGATGTCCAAACTATAATAGAAGGCTTATTTAAAATCTCAGTATAAAAGAATTACTGATGTTAAAATATAATCATCTTGATAAAAATAAAAATGGTAAAAGTGATAAATCTAATGTTAAAAGACATAAAAATATGTTCATAAAATGTTTGAGAATTCATGGAGGAGGTTTTATTGACTCTATATTACCTTTCAATCCATTTTATTAATTTTTGATCCTTCAATTATTGTGAAACAAGAGTTTCTTAAAAAAAAGTTTATATTTACAAATATTACATTCCATTCACTTATGAAAAGAGATCACATCCACCCCATTTCATCACTCATTCAAGGATATTATCTCCACCAAAACTCTACCATATTCTCTCTAGAACTCTTTCCCCATGACCTATAATCATTGAACTCACCAAAATACCTAACCTATGAGCCTTAAAGTCTTATCCAATTGAGGATATACAATGGTATAGGTAATAATCTCATCATATCATCTTTATTCTTTTTTTCTTCTACCCACCCCCTAAACATGACTATATCAATGATGTTGTGATAAGATAAGAATTATAAATTCTCCAAAATATTATTATACTAATTTTGTACCAATTTTCTCCTTTCTTCTAGAACATTTGAAATATATAAATGTCTTATATACACAGATGCAGATTAACACTTGTATGGAAAAGTGCTATGATTTTTATAACCACTATGAATGGACTCTACAAAGGCTTTATTTAAACAAAAATAATTATTTAATAAATATTTAAAATTATTAAATGTTAAATTATTTTTTCTTTTACCCCACTTCAATTATATGAGATAATATAACATCATCTGTGAGTACGTGTAGACTACAAATTCTATGAATTGATATATTTATTTTTTATAAGCACCTAACATTAATGAAAATGAAAAATAATTTTAAATTTTAATCATAATATTTATGATATTATAATTATTTTTGAATAATAATATAGAACAATCAATAATTGATATTAATAGTAAAATTTCACAGTAAATATAATCTATTTAATGAAAATATAAAGATATTTTTATTATTTGAGTTGTTTTTTGAATAAAATATTGTACATGATAATTTTTTATAGGATTAATAAAATAAATACACAACTACATGTATCTATATCATGAATCAATTATACAACAACAATGTCCACGGTCTATAAATACAATTATTTATAAGAATATTAACAAAAAAATATCATGTAATCTACATAATTTAAAATTATATATTAATAAAAAACTGGATAAAAAACAGACCATAAAAAATACAATAAAGATGAAAAAGGTTGTTAGAAAATATTTAATTTGATTCATTTGATTATTCTAGATGTTAGGTACCCATAAATAATGAATCAAGACTCAAGGTAATAGAACTTTTAAATCAACCTCAGTAATCTTAGGTTATACATTATCTTTATTTTTCTCCCTGTTATCTATATTCTTTGAATGTAGTTTATTAAAATTATAGATATATAAATATAATATACATAAATATTACATCATTTAACAGGAATATTCAATACATTTCACAATAACATATCATTGAGTGTCGAAATAGTTTAGTGTATTTTCAAACTAGATATGTAACATATATATATATATATATATTAAATGATATTCAACATCTCCCACAAATGTCACAGTATTATTACAGTTATATATAACATACATAGAACCTCCCATCAAAACCTAGGGAAGGAAAAATAATAATAAAAGTTGAGCTCAGATGCTCAATAATTGTAAACATTGGAGGTATTGTAACACCCCTATATTTCGTAGTACATTATTTATTTAACTAAATCTAAAAGTTTATATTGCATGCAACACCAACTTGTATTGCGTTACACGCAAGATTTAGTTTCTGTAAAACAACACATTAGTATTATAATTATTTAAATGATATATTTATTTATCAATTAGATATTGTAATATGAATAGTAAAAAATAATTTTTTAATTTTATTTTTAATTTTTTTCATTTAAATAAGACATATTTATAATAAAATGTATATGTTTTGTTAAAAAAAATATATATATTTGAAAAAATATTTTTTAAAAGAATTAATTATTTTGTCCTTTTGTGAACAATAATGAAATTAATTTTAGACACCCCTAAAAATTGAATTTGGTAAAATAGAACTAATTTTATAATTTGGAATATAAAAATTATCTTAGGGTGATTTTTTTTTATTTTTCAAAAAACATTCAATTTTTGATGAATAGTTAAAAATTCTACATAGTACATAAAAACTGACTTTTTCATTTAAATAATTATTTTTAAATAAAATTTTTCTTAATGTTAAAATAGATAGATAATACATATATTAGTATAATGTAAGTCATTTGAGTCAGTTTATAATATAATTAGATATATAAAATTTTATTGAACTTTTTAACGTCTTTTACCCACCTTCTAGGCACATTTTCATATTTTCATAAAAAATAATTTTACTGCTTCTGTGATTTGAATTTCAAAAATCCGACAGACACGGTTTTCATCAGTAAGTAGAATGTGGTTCAATAGGATGAAAATATTTTTTTGTGAATAATAACTTTCGAATTTTATTTACCACGATTAAAAGTAAATACGGTAACTAAAGGTAAAAATAATATTATAATAATATAAAATTACACCAAAACATGTACTAATTCTATTGGATAAGTGTTTTTCTACCAAATTCAACCTTAGAAGAAAAATATGATCCTTATTGATCCACTTGGGCTAGATTAGGACATTTATTAAATTTTATTTAAAGAAGAGTTAAAATTGTTAAATTCTAATTTTAATAACTAAACTATTTTCAATATTGGGTTATAAATAAGATTAATTTGACTATAATAATTAATTAAGAATATTAAAATATTTCCTATATCATAGTATTTTATTTATAATTTTTACATATTATATAATTAAATTTATAAATGACACAATGATGATGATGTAATTACCTTATTAATGAATGATTAAAATAATTGTTATTATAAATATTAAAATAAATAAAAAATGAAACTTTATTCCATAAAAAAACTTTTTATGTGAATTTGACATGTTAGGGTTGATTCAATGTTTTATTTTCTATGAAATCAACTTTATATGACTTTCAAAAAAAAATACTAAAAAGTGTCAAAATTGACATAGATGTATTTTTAAAACAAATACAATTTTATTAAATTATATAATAATCTTAAAAAACTAATTTTTTACAAAGTACATAGATAATATTAGATAATTCATTAATGAACTACTTGAGTTTTTGATGACATTTTATCATAAGTTTATTAAATATGTAAAATAAAAATATAGGAAGCCATGGTAAATGTTAAATTATTTAACCAAGAGTTAAATCTAGAAGACAAGGACAATATGGTGACCTAAACTTCTATAAAACCTCTTGGTTGATATTATTTAGACCCATACCAACCTTTTACTCAAAATAAATCCATTTGGAGATATTTGAAAATAAAAATTATTTTATAATAAATTAATATTTCAGGTTTTTTCTAAAGTGCACCTCACCTCTCTTATAAAAGAGTCCTCCCCCTTATCTTAAAATCACACATCCAAAGACATTTTTATTAAAAAAAACCTGATCAAATATACTCCCAACTACCCTAAATTAATCATAGAGTCTTTAATATGATAAAAAAAGACATCATAAGGAGACCTTTTGTTCAAATCAAAAGAAATCACCCGAAAAGGAAGTAATTATTTTATCACATCATCCAAAGTTATCTTCTTTTTTTAATTACTCTTTATTTGTTGTCTCAACACTAAAATAATATCCTCTGTACCTTATACATTTTGATATTTTATCATTAATTTGGTACAACCATATTACTTATTCTATCTATCCTATTAATGACAAAATCACCATGCATGCATACGTACGACTTACTGTCTCCACGTCATGGGGTTAATTGTTATTCAACACTACGTTATTTGGATGGATATAATGATGATTATTATTTATATAAATAATTAAAATAAAATTATAATGTTTATATATACTTAATATACCATCCAATTGAACACCTTTTTATCAATAAGGAAATGATATCGTCGCTCATCTGTATATACGGCTTACCGTCTCCACGACGCGATGAGATTCATATCCACGTTCACCATTCAAGGATGATTATAAAAATATATATTATTTAGAAGTATTTAATATATGAAATAATAATGATATGAAAAAATATATATTTATTTACATATATTTCATTCACTTACTTCCATTCAATACGATATGAAAATGGAAAATGTGTTCATGCGTACGTACGACCTACCGACTCCATGAACAGTGCAATCCATTTTATATATCTATATATTATATATATTTATATTATGAATATATATTATATAAAAATAACATTATAAATTATATAAGTAATTAAATCATGATCTATGTAATATGATCAGTAATAACAAGTCAAAACACATATGATAAACAAAGCGATATTACCCGAAATGTTACATTAACTTGGAATTGTTAATAAATGGGTAATATAATGTCTTAAAAGAATCATATATGATATCATAAATATTACTATGATTATGATATAAGTTAATAATATGTTTATATACATTATAAATGAGTTTAGAACACGTACGATGAGTATCAGACCTAAGGTAAGTGTTGACTTCTCAATCTCATTATTATCTGAGATTGTTTATGTGTAAGTATTAATTGGGGCATATTTATCATCCTTGTACATGTTTCATAAAAATTATTTCAAAAGGAATATATTAAGGTATGTAAGGATATCTTTAAATAGACCATCATTATATATGTTTTAATGATCTATTTTTCTAAATCTATTTAATTAATGCCCATACTTTCAAAATGATTTTAAGGATTTATTTATATGGACATGATTGTGTTAAAATGACAATTCCTTTCAAAAGTTTCAATGTGGTATTTGACACTTCGATTCAAAAATATATTTTAAATTAATTTCATTTATTGATTGTGTAACTATTAAATAATTTCATGAAGAGGGATATTTCTCTCAAAGAGTTTTACTAATCATTTTCAACTATGTCAACATCCTTTACTGAATATTATTCTTGATTTAGGGTGAATTATTATAATACAATATACCATATTGTATTAAATGATTTATTATATGTTTTAATGTGGATGTGATATTTTATACCATTCATTATTTATTTTTAACGTATGGACGTCTCTTATGCTAGTTTTAATACAAATGATTATGTTATGTTTCACCTTTCTCATATGAAGAATGTATTGGACTAGTAAGTGACGGGGGGCCCGCTATAGCCACTCGATGCATCGGAAGGTCTCTTGACAAAAACTAGTGTCTTGGAACAAGGCTTTGACAAAATTTATATTTATAGTCTTGGCACGAGGCCTTGAATTTGTGGTTAATATGTTCGACATTATGCATTCCCTCATTATGAAATTAGTTATTACATGTGATTATTTATCTAGTAGAATATCCATGTGAAAAAGTAAATTGAATTATTTAATTTATCTTTTTCATATTATGATGAAGTTTTTGTTTAAAGGGATTGTGTTTCAATTTTTTACCTTTCCATAAAAGTTTATGATTATTTACGACAACTTCTACTATATTGTTTATCATTACTGAGCATTTGAGATCACCCATTTATTATGTCTTATTTTCATAGGATACGAAGATGTGTAATATGATTGATATGAAGGTTATTCTAGGGGAATAATAGAGCTTTCAAAGGATTATTTATTCTATGTTTTTTATTAGAAAGTGTTATGTAACATTCATGTATGTAATCTACTTTTCAAGACTACTAAACTGATCGGTCCATCGGGACTTGATTACCAGTAATCATTCCAAAGGACTAAAATAATGCATCGACTGTAGGATTTTGGGGTTGGGGAATTACATTTGGTATCAGAGTAATATTATCAATAACCTTGGAAACTTTATTTAGATAAAGTCAGATCAGGGAAAATTACCTTATGATAGAATATGAGGAATAATATAGAATAAAATCCTAAATTTTAGTAATATAAAAATTATGTGGGTATTCCTTGAAAATATATCCCTTTATAGATACTACAAGTGAACCTAGTTCTGGAATGGATGTACCTAGGGGAACAATATTGACAAGGTGTTCTAAGCATGACTCAGGTTAACATTTTACATGGCAACGAGCCTTACTACACACCTGGTTTGACACTCATGGGGATATTTTTTTAGATAATTCATATTTTCTTTACAAACCATTAAGAAGGATTTATGAGTAAATATGTTCTCAATGGAACCATATTAATGATGATGAGATTAGATATGCATAATTTATGATAATTATTTCATGAGTTTAGAATCATGAATAATGATTCATAACCTAATATAGTGTATGAAATTGTTTGGAAAAGGCTCATAATAGAAGTAATGACTACTCTAATAATGAAAAAGTTCCAAAGAGTAAGAAGGATCCTACCATTAATGGTCTATATCCAATATTTCAAAGGGAGACAACATTCCATATATTATCATCATGTGGGGAAATAGTATCATGTGTTAATAGGATATGTAATGAATTATCTGAGTCCTATTGATATGAAGGGAAGCCAGAGAAGAAAAGAATGACAGAGAGAAAGTTGGATAAATAGAAGAAGGTAATGAAGGATTTTCCCATATGTGATAACTATAGAATGAATTAACCTATTAAGTGCTTGAAAATACTGGGTGTTTGTTATAAGTGTGAAGAAAAGGGTCATCAGGAAAAATAATGCAAAGGGAAGATGGAAAAGACTTATATTTAGTGGATCAATTGTAGTGAAATGGTTCATTACTGAAATAAATTTCCAAACCATCAAGGAAATATAACTTAGAGGAATCAAAGGGATCTAGCTCAATAATAATATGTTACTATAGTTGATGTGTAATAATTAAGGTATTTGTATTTTTTAAAAGAAGAATTATGTCATTTGAGTGTTATATCACTGATATATTGGTTATGGAAATAAATAAGTATTATACTTCCGAACTATTTCGTTGAGTATTTCAGATTATATGATAATAAGAAAAGTGAATCAATAGAAAGTTATTTTTTTTGGAAAATATATAGATAAGGGAAAGATAATATTTAATATGGTCCTGATATTGAGGTAGTGATTTTGTAATAAGAGATTACTGATTTGTATAAATTATATTGGTTGTTCTTGACCACCTTGGAACTAATTAATTGTTTGTTTATTCTATCATTGTTGGAGTTTATATCATTTTTGGATATAAGGAGTATATCCAATATTATATAAGGAATAATGGAGCATGAATGTAACAAATAAGGTTTTATTGTAATTCAAGGAGTTACCATGTTTAAATATAATATATGATGAAGGTATTCAAATGTATTTATGTAGAAAAAAGTGATCTTCATTATGTTTACCTTCCTTATAATGTTTTGACTATGAGTTTGGATAGAAGTATTTTGGATAAGTATAATGGTTGGAATGGATTATGTTGTACATTGGAAATTATATTTTAGTTTTCAAACATTTCTTAAGATTATTTTTGGATTGTTATAAAAAGTAAAACCTAGAGGTCGGACGACAACCCGTCACATCCAACCAGACCTCAAGACTTGAACCTGCAACTGAAGGGTGACAATGGTGCATCACCTACCACTAACCTATTTGATTTCCCGGTTTGTATAATATAGTATTTTAAATTTTATAATAGATGAATTATAAATTTAATTTTTTTGTAACACTATACAATATGGATAAATTGAATATTTTTGAGTTCTATTATCTTTTAGAGTGAAAGATAAGTTTTTCGTAGAAATTAGTTAATGGATGAAACTCTACTTTTCAAGTATTCTTTTTCATTCTTATTCTATGAAGAAATTATTTTTTAAACATTAGGGAAAATATCATAAAACATAAATTTGTCTTATTCTAATACCTTATGTTCTGATGAACTGATGATATTTTAAATCATCATAGATGTATGTCTTTTAGGTCCTCATTTTTCCATTTATTGTTCACTTGTTTGTGATTGATGACCTCAATAACTACATATAAATGTTTAAGTTTTTCCTCTAATTATGTGTCACTAATTTCCACCAATGTTATCCTATTAGAAATCATAATTTGGTGGGGTCTTTTTCATTTCTTTTTACCTCTTATTAATACTTTTTTTTATTAACCCTATTCCCGTTGTGGGTTTTCCACAAAGGAATTTTCTATTTTTAACCTTTTATTTTTTAATAACAATTTCAAATTGGGAGGATGCAATTTATTGAAGGAGGTGAGATTGTAAAACCCCATGATTTCATAGTACATTATATTTGTAAATTAATTTAATAGCTTATATTGCATACAACATTGACTTGGCTTGCATTATATGCAAGATTTAGTTTCTACAAAGCAACAAATTAGTATTATAAATATTTAAAAGATATATTTATTTATCGATTAAATATTGTAATATGAATAGAAAAAAATAAATTTGAAATCTTATTTATAAATTTTTCACCTAAATTAAACATATTTATAATGAAATGTCTGATTTTTGATAAAATAGTTATATATTTTTTATAAACTAGTTTCTCTAAAGAACTACATTTTTTTCCTTTTTTAAAAATTAGTGAAATTAATTTTAGACACTTCTAAAAATTGAATTTGGTAAAAAAGACATCATTTTTGAATTCATAATGTCAAAATTATCTTATAGTGAATTTTTGGTATTTTTCTGAAAACATTCAATTTTTGATCAATAGTGAAAAATACTACATAGTACATAAAAACAAACATTTTTTATTTAAATAATTAATTGTTAATTAAAATTTATCTTAATGCAAAATAGGTAGGTAATACATATATTATTCTAATGTATGTTATTTGATTCATTTTATAATAAGAGTAGATATATAAATTTTTATTGAACTTTTTAATGTATTTTACACACATTCTAAGCACATTTGAAAATTTTCATAAAATGTAATTTTACCGCTTCTATGAATTTCATTTCAAAAATCCGACATACAAGGTTTCCATAATTAAAATGTGTTATAATAGGATGAAATTAATTTTTGTTGAATAGTAACTATAGCGACCTGGCCTTTTCTTACATTACTATTACATCATTTCAAAGATAAATAACATAATAGTATTACAATGGAGGATCCAGAGGTTTAGTGTCTTGGTAAAACTAGGACTACACATAGCAAGTACAACATCAAGCATAAACATTCATTTAATTTCTTCTTCACTAGCTTCTTACTGGCACTTGTCCTCTCCTTAGTACATGTAGCCACCTGAGGATATACATCAAAAGTGGTGAGCTAAAAGCCCAGTAAGAGGATAGATAAGAATAATACATCATGGGGTGAGCATAATCATAACATAGGCAAAAGATCATGATCATGAGAGGAGCATAAGTAAAAGACTTGAAATATGGCAATGCATAAAAATGAAACATCATGTCTTAGTGGTTAACTACCCCACATACTTTTGAACAAATCTAGCATCATGTTCACACATCATTTCACATTTACTCATGAGATTCATCACTTTACCCAATGCATTGGAGCGCTATATAATTCTGGGTGCACCCGTCACATTTAAACATTCATATTGCGCTATATAATTCCAGACGCACCCGTCACATCATAACATTATCATTATCATGATTTCCACATAGAACACATATCAAACATGTACATAAATAACCAATGTAAAGGAATGTGTTTCATCTCATAATAACACATTCATAAGCTTTGGGTTCCCAAAAAAAAGAGGGAACAACATACTTGATATAAGAACCATCAACCTTGAATGAGAGGTAAAAGGTGAGATCTTGAGATAAGAGTTCTTTTGGAAAACGTTTTGATGGACATAAAAATCTGTGAAAAACATGTATATCCCAAAAAAGTAAAGGAAATGATGAAAAAATGATCTTTGAGAAGTAACCATATCAAAAATGGAGTGAAAGAGGGAGAACCCGAAGGAAGAAAATTGGGTTCGAGATTTCCCCTTACCTTGTACTTGAATGCCTCCTTCTATTTAATGTACTGTATAATGACATTATATTCATTAATTAGAAATTCCAAAACATTTTATACATTAATAGGGTTAATTATGGTTTCATTATTTCATATTATGTTCCTTTGGATGACTTATAGAGTTTATAAACATTGTTCGGGGATGTTCGTTTTTATGGTTTTCTTGAGCGGTCCACTTGTATTCTTAAGTCGATGTTTGGGTAGATCATGGGTAAACATCCAGAACTGATACTACATTTTATTAATGATATTACAGTAGATTTAATAATTTTATAGTGAATTATATTAGACCTAAGTGGACGAATCATTAGATAAAAATTTAATGATGGTTGTTTGGGTTAATTTGGGCTGTTTTTGGATCACAATGATCTTGTTTTAACATTTAACTTAGTAATAATGCCATAGGTTATTTCCATAAATTAAAATAGAACATAATACATATAAAATATTCTGGTTCAACCATAAAAATGGTTTCATGACCATATTTGAAGGTAGAAATGGAAAAAGAGAGCATGTCGTTTTTGAAGGTGATAAATTATCACCACATGAACAACGTTCACTTTAATAAAATAAAAGGAAGAGGGAAAGGGTGTGGGGTGATATAATATAACATTAGAAACATAATATTATAGTATATATATAATACTGGATTTACAGAACAATTTAGATGATAGGTAGGCAGAGATCATGAAAGGAACTTGAACTTGAAAGGAAAATAAAGGAGAAGAGAGAGAGAAATTACCTTTAGAATCCTTCTCTTGAGATCCTCTTTAAGGAAGCTAGGCTTGGTCTTTTGATGAGACCAGAAGCTTTTGGACGTGGGGGATGAGCTAGGGAAGGTGTTTGGGTAGAGTTTAGAGGAGGCTTGGAGCTTGAGAGGTGTGAGGAAAAGAGGGAGTGAAGGGTGACTTTTATAGTGGAGGGGAGAGGGGTTGACTTAATATAAAATTGATTTGTTTATTAATTTCACCAAAGACAAGAAATAGTGAGTCTTGAATGACAAAGAATACTAATTTTATAATTTAATCCCGAACCAAGTGGGCTTACATCAGCATAACATCATCGATGATTCAATTAATACATTATTTAGCTTTTGTTGTTAATTATCGGATTCCACTATTCATCAAAAATTCAAGTATCTTAGAAAAATCTCAAAACATTACCCCAACCATTTTTAAATGTGAAAAATCCAAAAATAAAGTCCATTTTTCAAAAATAATTTTCTATATATTAGTAATTTAGTATTTAAATAAAATCATAATTTACTTAAAAAACAGTTTTTAAGATTAAAACTGATTTTATAGTTCTTTCAAAAATTACATAGGGTATTATAAAATTATCTAAAAACTATTAGACATTGATTCAATAATTTATGAATACATTTTAGGGGAATAAATATTATTTTAAATTAATTAATTAATTATAATTATTTATTTATGACTTATAAAATACCAAAAAACCTTTACTAAGGTCAAATTATCACTTTCTATGATGTTTAAATTTTACTTTATTATTCATAGGTAATGTTACTCTTATTTACTATTCATAAGGGTCATATTAGTATTCATAAGGGTAGGTTACTATTCATAATGGTAGGTTACTATTCACCAAAAATTTTTTTGTTTCATTAGACTCCAAAAACTAACTTGAACACAACCGTGTGTGTTGGCTTTTCAAAATTCGAAACATAGGGGTGACATAATTATGTTTAAAGGTCACTTATCACTTAGTAGTTCATTATTTTGTGTTTTTATGACATAGATATAAGAAGGGAATTTTTTATTGAAATACTTTGGGTCGTTACATTCTTCCCCCCTTAAGAAATTTCGCCCCCGAAATTTTTCTTTACACAAACAGGTGAGGGTACTTCTCCTTCATTGCCTCTTCTGGTTCCCAAGTTGCTTTCTAAAACTTTTGGTTTCTCCATAACACTTTGAAAAGGCGGGATGTCTTGTTGCGTAGACCCTTATCACATCGATCCAAAATTTTTACTAGCTTCTCCTCATAGGAGAGATCATCCTCCAGTTGTACCACCTCTGAGTTTAGTACATGCGAGGGGTCTGGTATGTACTTCCTCAATATTGATACGTGAAACACATCATGAACTTGATCCATATTCGGTGGAAGTGCCAGACGATAGGCCATGACTCCTATAAGATCAAGGATCTCAAAGGGGCCAATGTACCTTGGGCTTAACTTCCCTTTCTTCCCAAATATCATGACTCTCTTCCACGGAGATATTCTAAGGAAGACTTTATCTCCAACGTCGAACTCTAAGTCCCTTCGACGATTGTCAGCACAACTCTTTTGCCGACTTTGACCAGCTTTGATGTGTTTCTGGATGACTTGAACCTTCTCTGTCATCTCTTGAACAAGATCGGGACCAAGTAGATTTCATTCTCCAACTTCATCCCAACAGGTTGGAGTTCTACATCACTTCCCATAAAGAGCTTCATACGGATCCATCTGAATACTTGAGTGGAAGCTATTGTTGTATGATAATTCAACCAATGGGAGATGCTGATCCCAACCACCTTTGAATTCAAGAGAGCAGGCTCTTAGCATATCTTTAAGCGTCTGAAGAGTCCTTTCAGACTGGCCATCAGTTTGGGGGTGACAGGCCATGCTGAAATTTAATTCAGTACTCCAAGCATGTTGAAGGCTCCTCAAGAATTTAGATGTGAACCTTGGATCACGGTTAGAGACAATCGAGAGTGGAACACCATGCAGTCTCACCACTTCCTTCACATATATCCTTGCAAGATGTTCAAGTGAGAGGTCTTCCTGAATAGAGATAAAATGGGCAGTCTTGGTGAGTTGATCAACCACAACCCATATCACATTATTTCCTCTTAACGTTTTCGGGAGACCCATGACAAAGTCCATAGTAACATTTTACCATTTCCACATGGGTATAGGCAATGGATTCATCATACCTTTGGACTTTTTCCGCTCAACATTAACTTGCTGACATACCAAGAACCTTGATATATATTCCGCAATCTCGTTCTTCATGTTATCCCACCAGAACTGTTCTCGGAGATCACGATACATCTTGGTACTTCCAGGATGAATAGAGAAAGTTGAGCTATGTGCATTATCCAATAGCTCCTTCTTTATTTTTGGTTATGAAGGCACACAAATCCGCATTCCAAACTGAATAACACCATCATCGTCGATATGGAACTCTTGCATCTTCCCTTCATTTACTGCATTCACCCTCTTTTGTATCTCCACATCATCCCTTTGTGATTCCTTAATCTTCTGTTGGATGGATGGTTGCACAATCATTTGGGAAAGGTTGGATGTATCCCCTACCCTTACGATTCCCAAATCCATCCTTTTCATATCCAAGAATATAGGGTCTTTCTCAATCCTCAACATGGATAGAGTAGCCGGTTCTTTCCTACTTAGAGCACCAGCTACCTTGTTTGCCTTCCTAGGATGATAGTGAATAGAGCAATCGTAATCCCTGATTAGCTCTAACCATATCCTTTGACGCATGTTGAGGTCCTTTTGTGTGAATATATACTTTAGGCTCTTGTGGTCGGTGTATATGTCACACTTCTTGCCATAAAGGTAGTGATGCCAGATTTTCATGGCACAAATCACGGCTGCCAGCTCTAGATCATGCGTCGGGTAGTTCTACTCATGGATCTTCAACTGTCGCGAGGTGTAGGCTATCACATTATCATTTTTCATGAGTACACAACCCAATCCTTTCTTTGAAGCATCACTATATATCACAAAAGTTTCTCCACTTTTCGGTAGTGTGAGTATAGGTGCAGTGATCAGCCTTCTCTTTAGCTACTTGAAGCTTCAATCACATTCTTCCGTCCATACATACATTACCCCTTTCCTTGTTAACTTAGTTAGTGGGCTTGACAATCGTGAGAAGTTTCTCAAAAAATGTCGATAGTACCCAGCTAATCCAAGAAAACTACAGATTTCTGTGACACTAGAGGGCCTGGGCCATTCCTCAATCGCCTTTGTCTTTGAAGGGTCCACATAAATTCCCTCTCTTGTGATCACATGTCCCAAGAAAGTGACTTGATTCATCCAAAAGTCACACTTTCTGAACTTAGCGTACAACTTCTCCTTTCTCAATGTCGCCAACACAAGTCTTAGATATTCTTCATGTTCCTCCTTTCTCTTGGAGTAGATGAGAATATCATAGATAAACACTACCACAAATTTGTCGAGGTAATGTCTAAAGAATCTATTCATCAAATCCATGAAGATTGCAGGGGCATTAGTAAGTCCGAAGGGCATCAATAAAAACTCATAGTGCCCATACCTTGTACGGAAGTCAGTCTTCTGAATATCTTCCTTCTTCACCTTTACTTGATGATATCCAGAACGAAGATCCACCTTTGAGAAGTATTGAGCTCCTCTTAACTGATCGAACATGTAATCAATCCTTGGGAGAGGATACTTGTTCTTTATGGTGATCTTTATTGAGTTCCCGATAATCGATACACAGCTGCCTGGTTCCATGCTTCTTCTTCACAAAGAGCACTGGCGCACCCCAAGGTGATGCACTAGGGCGTATGAACCCTTTGTCTAGATGCTCTTGCAGCTGCTTCATTAACTCCTCCAGTTCGATAAGAGCCATCCTATAGGGGCACTTCGAGATAGGATTTGCTCTGGGTATGAGTTCAATTGAGAACTCTACCTCACGATCCAGGGGAATTCCGGGTAACTCTTTGGGAAATACATCACCATCTTCCCTTACGATGGGAATTTCCTCAAGGTTGTCACTTTCCTTCAACTCAACCATTTGGGCGAGGTATGCTTCTTCATAGGGAATCATCACCCAAACCATTGAAGGATTTTTCAAAGGATATTCAAGATCTTCCTTTCAATTATAGAGATGCATGGGATGGTTCAGAATATGAAAATATATTTCCTTTTCCCGACAGTTGATATGTGCCCTATATAACGAGAGCTAATCCTTTCCCATTATAGCGTCGAATTCCACCAAGGGAAGTATTACGAGATTTTCCGGAAGAATCTTCCCACATACGTCAATAGGAGAAGAGTCAAACACTTGGGTTGCAATGATTGCACCACTTGGTGTTTTTACATATATCTCTACTTCAAGGTTTCGGGTCTTCGATTCTATAGTTCTAAAAAACTTTCAAGATATAAAGGAATGCGTAGAACCAGAATCAAATAAGACTTTTTCCATTCTTGAGTGAATAGGAAGTGTACCTTGTACAAATTCATTATCATGTTCCACCTCCACAGTAGTGATGGCATAAGCCTTCCCTTTTTTCTTTGGCTTTGGTGGTTGTTGGAGCTGATTACCCTCGAGAGCTCGATGTTTAGTGCACTGGTTTGAATAGTGCCCTAGCTCCATACAGTGTAGAATTGAACCACGAGTGGTTATCTCCTTTCATCAGCTACATTATCCTTCCTTTTCATTTATTTTCGACACTCGTGAGCTTGATGTCCTTCCTTCCCACACTTAAAGCATTTCGCCGTACCTTTGAGGAAGTTCCCATGGTGCAACTTCCCACATTTTTGGCATGTGGGTCGTCGTGTTTTCTTCCCATCTTTATCACTAGATCCACCAGCTTGAAACTCCATCTTTCTTTTCTTATCACCAAAGTCATTGGACTATTTTCCAAACTCCATCTCCACTTTGAGAGTACACCAAACAACTTCTTCATAACTCCCAATGTCTCGAATTGCAAGAGACTTTCGAAGATGTGGTTTTAATCCACTAAAGAATCTTTCAATTTTGTTATCATTGTTGATAACAAAACCTGAAGCATACCTTGCGAGCCTTGTGAAATTTGCTTCATAGGTAGTGATAGATTCTCCTTCTTTTTTCTTGAGCTCTATGAATTCTCTCTCTATCTTCGTGCGAAGAGTGCGTGGGAAGTACTTATTAAGAAACATTATCTTAAAGTCTTTCCATTCCATCTCTTCAATTTCATCCCTTGGCTTGGTGTTCTTAATCAAAGCCCACCATTGATCAGCTTCTCCATCTAGATGATAAATGGATATAGTCACCTTTTCCGTCTCGGAATAGTGAAGAACAGAAAAGATCTTCTCCATGGAGTTGACCCACTGTTTCGCAACTAGTGGATCAGAAGATCCACAAAATGTCGGTGGTTGTTGCCTCATAAAACATTCGATAGATATTTGCTCCCTCTTTGGTGAAGGAGGACATTCCCCATTATTATGGTTATTATTCATAACCCGAGATAATTGGGTAAGTATCGCCATGAAGTTTTGAACTCCACCTCCAAAATCATTGGGGATGTCGTTCGGGCAATCGTTGCATTGGCCTTCGCAAGAGTTGTTGTCCTGATTTCTCCTGGTTCCCACCATTTTCTAAAATAGAAAAGGTTAGAACAAAACATAAGTAAACAAGCCATGAATAACTTATTAATTTAAACAATTATACCAAAAACATAACATATGGGATCCCTAGGTAAATATCCTTGTGTGCATATTTGTACTTAGTCTCATGCTAGAGGTTTTCTTTAGGGTTCACTAATCCTAATTCCCAAATTAACTAATCCTTTCCTCTGATACCAAATATAGAGACCCGACCTTTTCTTACATTACTATTACATCATTTCAAAGATAAACAACATAATAGTATTACACATAGAGGATCCAGAGGTTTAGTGTCTTAGGAAAACGAGGACTACACATAATAAGTACAACATCAAGCATAAACATTCATTTAATTTCTTCTTCACTAGATTCTTAGTGGCACTTGTCCTCTCCTTAGTACATGTATCCACCTAAGGATATACATCAAAAGGGTTGATCTAAAATCCCAGTAATAGGATAGATAAGAATAATACATAATGGGGTGAGCATAATCATAACATAGGAAAAAGATCATGATCATGAGAGGAGCATAAGTAAAAGACTTGAAATGTGGCAATGCATAAAAATGAAACATCATGTCTTAGTGGTTAACTACCACAAATACTTGTGAACAAAGATAGCATCATGTTCACACATCATTTCACATTTACTCATGAGATTCATCACTTTACCAAATGCATTTGAGCGCTATATAATTCTGGGCACACCCATCACATTTAAACATTCATATTGCGCTATATAATTCCGAGCGCACCCATCACATCATAACATTATCATTATCATGATTTCCACATAGAACACATATAAAAAATGTACATAAATAACCCATGGAAATTAATGGGTTTCATCTCATAATAATACATTCATAAGCTTTAGGTTCCCAAAAAAAAGAGGGAACAACATACTTGATATAAGAACCATCAACCTTGAATGAGAGGTAAAAGGTGAGATCTTGAAAGAAGAGTTCTTTTGGAAAAAATTTTGATGGACATAAAAACCAGTGAAAAACATGTATATCCCAGAGAAGTAAAGGAAATGATGAACAAATGATCTTTGAGGAGTAACCATATCAGAAAATGGAGTGAAAGAGGGAGAACCCGAAGGAAGAAAATTGGGTTCGAAATTTCCCCTTACCCTGTACTCGAATGCCTCCTTCTCTTTAATGTCCTGTATAATGACATTATATTAATTAATTAGAAATTCCAGAACCTTTTATACATTAATAGGGTTCATTATGGTTTCATTATTTCATATTATGTTCCTTTGTATGACTTATAGATTTTAACAACATTGTTTGAGGATGTTCGTTTTTATGGTTTTCTCGAGCGGTCCACTTGTATTCTTAAGTCGATGTTTGGGTAGATCATGGGTAAACATCCCGAACTGATACAACATGTTATTAATGATATTACAGTAGCTTTAATAATTTTATAGTGAATTATATTAGACCCAAGTGGACGAATCATTAGATAAAAATTTAATGATGCTTATTTGGGTTAATTTGGGCGGTTTTTGGATCACAACGATCTTGTTTTAACATTTAACATAGTAATAAGGCCATAGGTTATTTCCAGAACTTAAAATAGAACATAATACATATAAAATATTCAGGTTTAACCATAAAAATGGTTTCATGACCAGATTTTAAGGTAGAAATGGAAAAAGAGAGCATGTCGTTTTTGAAGGTGATAAATTATAACCACATGAACAACGTTCTCTTTAGTAAAATAAAAGGAAAAGGGAAAGGGTGTGGGGTGATATAATATAACATTAGAATCATAATATTACATTATATATATAATAATGTATTTATAGAACAATTTGGATGATAGTTAGGGAGATATCAAGAAAGGAACTTGAACTTGAAATGAAAATAAAGGAGAAGAGAGAGAGAAATTACCTTTAGAATCCTTCTCTTGAGATCCTCTTTAAAGAAGCTAGGATTGGTCTTTTGACGAGACCAGCAGCTTTTGGACGTGGGGGATGAGCTAGGGAAGGTGTTTGGGCAGAGTTTAGAGGATGTTTGGAGCTTGAGAGGTGTGAGGAAAAGAGGGAGTGAAGGGTGACTTTTATAGTGGAGGGGGGAGGGGTTTCTTTAATATAAAATTGATTAGTTTATTAATTTCACCAAAGACAAGGAATAGTGGGTCTTGAATGACCAAGAATAGTAATTTTATAATGTAATCCAGAACCAAGTGGGCTTACATCAGCAGAACATCATCGATGACTCAATTAATACATTATTTATCTTTTATTGTTAATTATTGGATTCCACTATTCATCAAAAATTCAAGTATCTCAGAAAAATCCCAAAAATTTACCCCAAACATTTTTTGATGTGTATAATATAAAAATGAAGTCCATTTTTCAAAAATAATTTTCTAAATATTATTAATTTAATATGTAAATAAAATCATAATTTACTTAAAAAAAGAGTTTTTAATATTAAAACTGATTTTATAGTTCTTTCAGAAATTACGTAAGGTCTTATAAAATTATCTAAAAACTATTATACATTGATTCAATACGTAATGAATAAATTTTAGGGGAATAAATATTCTTTTAAATTAATTAATTAATTATAATTAATTATTTATGACTTATAAAATACTAAAAAATGTTTACTAAGGTCAAATTATCACTTTCTATGATGTCTAAATTTTATTTTATTATTCATAGGTAATGTTACTCTTATTTACTATTAATAAGGGTCATATTACTATTCATAAGGGTAGGTTACTATTCATAAGGGTAGGTTACTATTCACCAAAAAAATATTTTTGTTTCATTAGACTACAAAAACAATCTTGAACACAACCGTGTATGTTGGATTTTCAAAATTCCAAACATAGGGGTGACAAAATTATGTTTAAAGGTCACTTATCACTTATTAGTTCATTAGTTTGTGTTTTTATAACATAGATATAAGAAGGGAATTTTCTATTGAAATACTTCGGGTCGTTACAGTAACTTTTGAATTTTATTTACCATAGTTAAAAGTAAATAGTGTAATTAAGGGTAAAAAAATATTATAATTAATAAAATTACCCCAACACATGTCCTAATTCTATTAGATAAGTGTTTTTCCACAAAAATAAAACTTATGAAAAAAATATTATCCTTTTTGATCCACTTGGGTAAGATTAAGACATTTATTATATTTTATTTAAAGAAGAGTTAAATGTGTAAAAATAAAATTTTAAAAACAAAACCATTTTCAATATAGGGTTATACATAATATAAATAAGATTATGAATTTTAATTATAAATATAAAAATATTTCATATATCATTGTATTTTACTTATAATTTTTAGACACTAAATAATTAAATTTATTTATGACACAATGAGGATGCAGTAATTACAATATTAATGAATGATTAAAGTAACTGATATTATCAATGTAAAATTAATTGTAAATTGAACCTTTTAATGCTATCCATGAACTTTATAGGTGAATATGACATTATAGGGTTGATTCAATGTATTGTTTTTTATGTAATAAATCCTGTATGACGAAAAACAAATACTAAATAGTGTTAGAATTTACATAAATGTGTTTTTAAAATAAATACTACTTTATTAAATGATCTAACATTCTTTAAAATATAATATTAGGCCAGAGGACTTATATAATGATATATATGTTATTAATTAAAAACTTTAGGTTCTCTTATAATTTTATATTTTTTTATTAACCATGTAGTATAAAAATACCAGAAGACATGGAAAATGTTAAACTATTTAAACAAGAGTCAAATCTATAAGATAAGGTTAATATGGTGAGATAAACATTTATAAAACCTATTGGATGAAAGTTTTTCAAACCATACCCACATTATACTAGAAATAAATCCAATTTTAGCTATTATAAATAGAAAATTATTTTATAATAAATTAATATTTCAAGTTTTTTCTAAAGTTCCCCTCACATATCTTATAAAAGCACACTTCCACTTCTCTTAAATTTACACCACCAAGGACATTTGGTTCGGCCGACACATGATCAAATATCCTCCCAAATACCCTCAATTCAACTTAGATCCTTAATATTACCAGAAAGCCAACCTATGGAGTGATTATAATCAAAAGGAATCACCCGAAGAAGATCTAATTATTCCCTCACATCATTTAAAGTTCTTTTCTTCATCTACATATTATTCCATAGTTTTTTCCATAATAAAATATCAACTGCAGTACCTTATACATCCTTATAATTTATCATAAATTTGGGACAACCATATTCCCTATTTAATCCATCATATGAATGAAAAATTCACCATGCGTGTGTACGTACGACTTACCGTCACCACACCCTGGTGTAATTTGTTATTCAACATTTTGTTATTTTGAAAGATATAATGATGTGTTTTCTGTATAAAGGAAATTAAAGTAACATGATAATGTTTCTTTATAATTAATATACCATCCAATTACACACCTTTTAATCATTAATGAAATGATATCATCGCTCGTGCGTATGTAACACTTACCGTCTCCATGTTGCAATGAGATTCATTTCCACATTCACCATTCAAGAATAATTATAATAATATATATTATTAATAAGTATATAATATATTACATAATAATTATACTAGAAAATATATTTATTTATTTACATATATCTCAATCAATTACTTCCATTAAATACGATATGAAAACTTAAATGACATTCATGCATACGTACGACCTACTGTCTCCATGAACGCTGTATTCCATTTTATATATCTATATATTGTATATATTTATATTATGAATATATATGATATATAAATCATATTATACATTCAGTAAGAAATCAAATCCTGATCTAAGTAATATGATCTAGAATAGATGTCAAAACATGTACGATAAACAAAGTGATATTACCCGAAATAATGCATTAACTTTGAATTGTTTATAATTGTGTAATTGAAAGTCATAAAAGAATCATATATGATATAATAAATATAATTATGATTCAGATATAAGTTAATAATATGTTTAGAAACATTATACTGGAGTTTTGGACACGTACGAAGAGTAGCAGACCTAAGGTAAGGGTTAATTTCTCAATCTCATTATTATCTGAGATTGTTTATATGTAAGTATTTATTTGGTCATATTTATCATCAATGTCCATGTTTCATAAAAATGTTTTAAATAGGAGTATTATAAGGTTTTATGGAAGGGTATCTTTAACTAGATCATCATTTTAAATGTTTTAATTATTTCTTTATCTAAATCTATTTAATTAATGTCCATACTTTCAAGATTATTTTAAGGATTTATTTATATGAAAATGATTGTTTTAGATTTTAAATTACTTTAAAAAGTTTCAAAGTGGTATGGGACACATTGATTCAAAAATATATTTTAAATTATTTACTTTATAAATTTTTTAACTTTTAAATGATTTCCTGAAGATGGATATTTATCTCAAAGAGTTTTACTGATCATTTTAAACTATGTTAACATCCTTTGCTGGATATTATTTCTGATTGAGGTTGATTTATTATAATAAAATATTACATGTTGTGTTGAATAATTTATGATATGTTTGAATGTGGATGTGCTATTTTTATACCATTCATGGTTTATTGTTATGGTTTTGACATTTCGTATTCTATTTTTAATAAGAATGATTATAGTATGTTTTAGCCTTCTTGTATGATGAATGAATTGGACTTAGTAAGTGACAAGGGGGCTGGCTATAACCCCTCAATGCATTGGTAGGTTTCATGAGAGAATCTAGTTTCTTGGAACAAGGCCTGGAAGAAATCTATTTTTAGGTTATTTGCAAGAATCCTTGAATTTTTGGTTAATATGTCCATCATTATGCATTCCTCGTTATGAAATTAGTTATTAAATTTGATTATTTAACTAGTCAAATATCCAGGTGAATAAATAAATGGAATTATTTAATTTATATTTGACATATTATGATGATTTTTTTGTTTAAAGGTTTTGTGTTTCAATTTTATACTTGTCAATAAAATTTTATGATTATTTATGATAGCTTATGCGATATTGTTTATCCTTACCGAGCATCTGAGATCACCCCTTTATTATATATTATTTTCCTAGGTTTCCAAGAAGTTTAATATGATTGACATGAAGTTTTATGTTAGGGTAATAATGTGGTTTTCCAAGGATTATTTATTATATGTTTTATGTTATAAAGTTTAATGTAATGTTTAAGTATGTAATCTATTTTCCAAGACTACTAAACTGATCGGTCCTCCTGGACATGATTCCTTCTAATCAAGACAATGTATTAAAATAATTCATTGGCTCCGGGCTTCTGGGGTTGGGGAGTTATAGTTGGTATTAGAGGAAGATTAGAAATAAATTTGGAAACATGATTTAGATAAACTCAGATTAGTGAACATTTCCCTATAATACACTTTGGGAATTAGTATAGAAGAACATACTAGAATATTTTTAATATAGATATTAATGCGGAAATCTTAGAAAATACATCCATGACTAGATACTATAAGTGAATGTAGTTCTAGAACAGATGTTCCTAGGAGAGAAAACTCTAAAAATATGTTCCAAGAATGACTTGGGAAACCTGGTACACAACAACATGCCTTACTATGCACCCGTTTTGACACTCATTGGGGATATTCTTAGGATAATTCATATTTTCTTTCGAAACCATTATGAAGGATTTATGAGTAAATATGTCTTCAAAGGAACCATATTTATGATTATGAGATTAGATATACATAATTTATGATATGTATTTCACTATTTATAATCATGAATTATGATTTTATAACCTAATATAGTGTTTGACATTTTTTGGAAAAGGCACCTAATAGAAAGAATCACTACTGAAAAAACGGCCTATACCCACAGTTTTTGGAACCGTGGGATAGAAAGGTGTCACAATAGAGGGCATGAACTATTCCTACGGTTTATTAAACTATGGGCACAATAACTGCACAACGTGGCAGAAATCTGTTTTTCACGTTTTTTTTGTTTTTAACGGTTTTCAAACTGTAGGTAAAAAAGAAGTAAAATCAGCGCTAGGTGGATTTGAACCCGCACCTCCCACACCATAAAAACACAGCCGGCCAACCGAGCTAATTCTACTACTGTTATATATAGATACTTCTATATTTATATATTTATATAACTCCTGTAGTCTAAAAAATAGGATTCACAGGATTTGGAACCCACGACCTGTGTGAACGGCGTATACGCACTGACCAACTAACCTAAAAATTTTATTGTTATATATATATATATATGTATCTATAATTATATTAAAATTATTCATATATTTGAAAATGATGAAGAAGCGGGATTCGATCACTTCACTTCCTCATGAAAACCGAAGATCTAAACCAACCAACCCAACAAATTTATTCGATTTAGTATTTCTATCTGTATAATTATATTATTCAAGATCATCTTCCTACCAAAATATTTCCCTATCCCGTGGAGTTTTTTGTTCCTTCCATAATGTGGGAAAGATATAACCATGGTTTTTCAAAACCATGGGTATAGTTCGTTGAAAAAAATACCGCATATACCCACAGTTTTCAAAAGTTGTGGGTATAGGTCTGCAGAACAACACCTTTACCAATCGTTTTTCCAGAACTGTGGGTATAGGTCTTCAAAAAAAATCCTATACCAACGTTTTTACCAAGAAAAATCGGTATATAGGACCTATACCCATGGTTTTCCAAAATCGTTGGTATAGGTCCCCATACTATCACTATACCCTTGGATTTGGGAAATTGTGGGCACAGGGGGGACCTATACCCACGGTTTTGAACAAAACCATGGGTATAGACCCATTTTCTAGTAGTGAATGACTACCCCAAAATTTCACATGTTCCAATGAGTAATAATGATCCTAACATTCATGGTATTAATCAAAAATTTCAAAAGGGAAATAGCATCCCATGCATTATCATCATATGAGGAAATAATATCATGTGTTTATAAGATAAGTAAATAATTATCTGTGTCTTATGGCTTTGAAGGGAATCCATAGAAGAAGAGGATGGTAAATAGAATGATTGATAAAGGGAAGAAGGGAATGAATTATTTTACCATATGTTATAAATGTAGAAATAATCAACCTGGGAAGTTCTTGAAAGGACAGGGTGTTTGACATAAGTGTAGAGAAAAGGGTAATCAGAAAAAAGAATACAATGGGAAGAAGGATAAGACTAATGTTCAGTGTCTCAACTGTAGTGAAATGGGTCATTATGAAAATAAATTTCCTAATCATCAAGGAAATATATATTAGAAGAATCAAAGGGATTAAGGTCAAGCATAAGATGTTACTATAGTAAACACAGAATACTTAATGTATTTGTGTTTTTGGAATGATGAATTATGTCATTTGAGTTTTGTATCAATGATATACTAGTTATGGAAATAAATAAGGATTATACTACAATACTCTTTCATTAAGGATTTGGGTTCTTATGGTACTAAGAAGAGTGACTCAATATAAAGTTAATCTTTTTGAGTGAAAGATGAGTCTGTTGTAGAAATTAGTTAAAGGATAGTACTCTACTTATCAATTATTATTATTTTCTTATTTTATAAATAAATTAATTAATAAAAATTAGGGAAAAGATCATTAAAAAATGTTTTATCCTAATATCTTTTGTTTTTTTGAACCGATGATATTTTAAATCATCGTACTTTTATGGCTTTGAGGCCCTTAATTTTCCATTTAGTGTTCACTTGTTTGTGATTGATTACGTCAATCACTCCCTATAAATATTTACGTTATTCTTACAATTATTTGTCTTTAATTTCCGCTAATTTTATCCTATTTGAAATCATAATTTGTTAGTGAATTTTTAATTTCCATTTTCCTCTAATGAAGTCTAAATTTTATTAACCTTATTTCTGATGTTTGTTTTCCACAAAGGTGTTTTCTATTTTTATTATTTTATTTTTGAAGAAAAATTTCAAATTGCAAGGAAACAAATTTTTGAAGGAGTGGAAAATGTAACACCACAATATTTCATAGTAAATTATCCCTTTAATTAAATTCAATATATTATATTGCATGTAACTCCAACTTTTCTTGCAGTATACACAAGATTTAGTTTTTACGAAACAAAACATTATTATTATAATTATTTAAACGATATATGTAACAAACCATCCCGGGTACCCTGGTAACCCGATAACTGAGCCAGCCCTGACATAGAACGAAGGGAGTTCCTGATCTACATGGGTCAGTGACTAGCACCTGGCATCATAAAACATACATATGGGAATGATTTTTCCACATGAATGCAGAAGCAAAAGAAACAAGACAGTATGAAAAACAAAAGAAACTCCACTGGGAGTGATGTACCAGAATATAAAGAGGCATAACATGAGAAAAGTACTACAACCCAAGTACTAACATGGGAAAACAACCCCAAGTTCCCTAAAGACACAACTAACCAAGATCAGAGATCAACAACTGGATCCACCTCCAAGAGATCCCTTCCCTTTTCTCGATCCTAGACGAAGAAAGTCTACAAATGCCCAAAGGTAAAAGTAGGATGTGAGCCTAATCCTAGTAGGATACCACTAAAGATTCCATAACAGATGCCAAAAATAGATTATCCAATGAAAATCTTTCAATTTTCAAATAAACAGGTTTTGCAATTCAAAATAATATTTAAACAAATCATGCTATAAATTTTCAAATGATGGAAATACACTTTAATGAAAGGCTTCACAAATGATGGAATATTTCTAAAACAATTGCTTAAGTAAAACATTTATATAAAATAGTTTATATAAACTTAGTAGGAATGTAAAGCAGTTCAAAATAATTGGCATACATTTATATCTCATATATAAATAAACAAGCAAGCAACATGGTCATTTTCCAAAAGGTATAATAGTATTAATAGGTTATAGGATTCTGCACTCTCGATGTGAACTCAGCAAGATGTGTATACACACGTCCCTATGAAACTGGCCAAATGAGACTCGTGACCAACCCATCGGGGATGTGACCCTCTATAAGTATGTTTTAGAACGTTGTCGTAGCGTAGACTGTATCCAAATAACTCACTAACTACCTAAGGATTTCATGCGCTCTTACATTATGGGGGAACTATTTTAAGAAAGCTTAAAATACAATCATTCCCATTATTCCATTTAAAAAGTCCCAATATCATTCCATTCAAAACCAAAATAGGTTTTATTCACAACATTCCTTTTTCACAAGATTAAACCAATGAGTTTCTATCAAATCATTTTAAGCCATTTTAACCAGTTTGAAATCCATTAAAAACCAAATCCATCATCACATAATTTATTTCCACAATTAAATTCAACAATTTAATTGAAATAATTTCCATCTAATTCATAATTTAAATTCAAAAATTTAAATTATTCAATTCCTATAAACAGACACCCCAATCCAATGGAAATGGGGGTTTTCCAAATTCTCATGCCAAAACTAAATCAAATATCTCAATTCAAAGGAATTAGATTTTATTACATCAATTAAAAGAAAGTTATGTACTTTAATTTAAGTCAGTAGTTGAAAAAAATCAAGAAATACAGTGATAATAAATTCGGCAAGTCAGGATAGAACCACCTACCTCGATTTACTAATGGGAGTTAGCCCAACGAGAAACCCCAAAAACCGAGTGGCACAACAATATCGATCAAAATCTGCATCTAACTCATTAAAACCAAAATTAAGATCAAAGGAATCAAGAACTTGAAAAAATAGATCTAGATTCACAATCCTAGATCTATACATCAACTCATAGGTTTAGATCCATGGAAACAAATAAAATCTCCCCTGAAATGATCAAGGAAAGATAGAGGAATAAAAAAAGAACACAATGGGATGAAATTCAGTTACCAGGAGGAGAGAAGATCTTAAATATGTACCTTCAATCTCGAATAAAGATGTTCGGATCACCTTGGAATCACTCTAGGAAGATTTGGAAAGACCTAAAATGAGTCAAGTCCGAGACAAGGTCGAAAATATGGAAGTCCCGGGGGTTTGGGTGGTTTTAAAAGAAATATTCGGAAAAAGAAACAGTGCGCACAATTTACCTGGGGAGAGGCACACAGTTTGTCTAAGCGTGCGCACACCGTGCACACCTCACTATCTAGAGATGCTTGATCTGCATGGTTTGCTCGCACGGTTTGTCAAACCATTCACAAAGTGTGAAAAATCCATTTTCCTTTTGTTTTACTTAAAAGTTCACCCAAACGCACTCCCCAAGTCACTACTCCAGAACAGAGGTACTTAGAAACATCAAAAGTACCTAAAAAAGTAACGTGATGTTACAACCTCCCCACCATAAGACCTTTCTGTCCCCAGAAAGCCTATGAAGAAACCTCCACATAAAAAAGATGAGGCCACTGATCTCTCATAAGTGCCTCCCATTCCCACGTCTCAGGAGAATCTGAACCATGCTTCCAAATTATACGAACCAGAGGTATCATTCACCCATGAAGTACCTTGGTCTCAGAATAAACAACCCTAATTGGTCCTTCTATCACAGATAAATATTGTTCAATCTCAAGATCACTCCAACTCACAAAATGAGATGGATCAGAGTGATACTTTCATAGCTACGATACATGGAACATGTTATGTATCGACGTCAGCTCTGGTGGTAGAGCTATATAGTATGAAACTTTCCCCATAAAACCAACAACTTCGAAAGGTCCCACAAAGCGAGGAGCAAGCTTCCCTTGCCTCCCAAGCCGTTGATGACCTAATCAGGGTGAAAATTTCAAGAACACCAGGTCACCAACTGAGAACTCTAAAGTTTTATGGCGAAGATCAACATAAGACTTGTACTGACTCTGTGCTGTCAACATTCTATGACGAATAAACTGAATCTTAGCTGTCGTCTCTTGGACCAAACTCGGTCCTAGCAAGGAACATTCAACAATCTATGACCAAAACAAAGGCGATTTACAAGGATAGCTGTACAATGCCTCAAAAGGATACATTTTGATCATAGATTGATAACTTTTGTTATAAGAAAACTCGACTAGCCCCAGGTGATCATCCCAAGATCCACCAAAGTCGAGAACACATGCGCGGATCATATCCTCAAGGATCTGAATAGCTCTCTCTTTATGGCCATCTGATTGTGGATGGTAGGCCGTGCTCAAATGAACATGAGATCCCAGTGCCTCCGGAAGGCATATCCAAAATTTAGAAGTAAATTGAGGATCCCTATCAGAGACTATAGCATATGAAAATCTGTGAAAATGAACAATTTTATTTACATAGATATTTCCCAACTCCTCTACTTTGGTGGTATCTCGAATAGGTATAAAGTGAGATGACTTGGTCAGACTATCGATCAAAAACCTTATAACTTTTTGCTTCCTCTGGGTTTGAGGTAACCCAAGCAGAAATTCCATTGAGATTTCATCCCACTTCTATGTAGGGACTGGATGTCGTTGAAGCAAACCCAAAGGTTTCTGGTGCTCGACTTTCACCTGCTGGCATGTATAGCAATGAGATACAAACATGGAAATGTCCCGCCTCATTCCTAGCAACCAGAATTTTCACCGCATATCATAGAATGTCTTCGTGGTTCTCAGGTTCACAACCCACTGAGAGTTACGGAAATCCCCCATCACATCCTTCCTTGCCGATAACGACACAATATAACAGTTTCGATAACACAGAACACCCTCTTTGGAGAACGACCACTGGGTGTCGGTCTCCCCACCATAAAGAGAGTCCCTATTCCTATAGAATTCATCATCCGGTTTTTCTCCCTAAAGAATTAACTTGAGAAAAGAAGATGTCAATTGGACACTGGCTAAAGAAACTTCTTTCCCCTTCCACTGAACTCTAATATGAAACCGAGCAAGAAGAGACATCAAACTCCAATCTTCTGAAGATTCATTCATAGCATGTGATGGTATTTTCCTTCTTAACGAATTTTCAACTACATTCCCATTCCCCGGTGTATAGGCAATGTCAATGTCGAAAGATTTCAGGAACTCCACCCAACAACTTTGGCGGAGATTCAAATATTTTTGAGAGAAGATGTAACTCAAGCTCTTGTGGTCTGAATACACAGTAAAACTTTCTCCATAAAGGTAATGTCTCTAACACAGAAGTCAGTACATTACAAATGCAAGTTCAAGGTCCTAAGTAGGACAGTTCTTCTCATGAGGCTTAAGCTATCAATATCCATAGGAAACAATATGATTTCCTTGTATAAGCACACATCCCAAACATGAACCTGATGCATCACAACAGACCACGTAACCCATCCCAGCCTCAGGAAGATTCAACATCGGCGCAGTAGTCAAAAGATACTTTAGCTCAACAAAAGAACTCTGACATTTATCATTCTAGGAAAACTTCACTCCCTTTCGAGTCAGAGCAGCCATTGGAGAAGATAACTTTTAGAATTCTTTAACAAAACGATGATAATATCCTACTAAGCCCAAGAAGCTCCAAATCTCAAAAACATTTTGTGGTTGTTCCCAATTCCTAACAGCCTTCAACTTCTCAGGATCAACTAATATTCCTTGTTCTGAGATGACATGTCCCAATAATTTCACTTCCCAAATCCAGAAATCACACTTTGAAATCTTGGCATAAAGTCGGTGATTCATTAGAAGACTCAGAACTGTCCTCAGATGATGCACATGATCCTCTTCAGACTTGTAGTAGACAAGAATGTCATCCAAAAAGACTACCACACGAGAATTTAGATACTCATGGAAAACCTTTTTCATCAATGCCATGAAAAATTCAGGAGCATTTTTTAGGCCAAAGGGCATAAAATGGTACTCATAATGGCCATACCAACTTTGAAAAGTGGTCTTAAGAATGTCAGATTCTTTTACCCTCAACTGATGGTAACCCGATTGAAGATCAGCTTTTGAAAACCACTTTGACCCTTTCAATTGATCAAACAAATCATAAATTAGTGGTAATGAATATTTGTTCCTTATCGTAACTCGATTCAGTTTTCGATAATCAACACACAAGAGAAGAGAACCATTAGCCATCTTGGCGAAGAGAACTCGTGCTGCCCAAGGTGTCACACTCAAGTGTATAAAACCTTTCTCATGAACATCGTCTAACTGAGACTTCAGTTCTTTTATTTCTTCTAGGGCCATTTGGTAATAAGGAAAAGAAACTGGTTGAGTCCTAGGCATTAAGTCAATAAAAAAATCAACCTCCCTTACTGGTGGCAAACTAGAGAAGTAAGAAGGAAACACGCCGGGAAACTCAGCAACGACTGGAGGAAGATCACCACACATTGAATCTCTCTCTAGATCAAAAGAAAAAACTGATATAACTTTCCCCAACACTGGATAAGAGGGTACAACTCTGCTTGACCTTGTGTTCCATTCTCCTAGAAAAACAAGAGGCACACCAATGGGTGTAGTATGGTAGACCCATCGAAGATAACAATCAATCTGGGATTTATTGTAAATGAGCCAATCCATCCCAAATATGACGTCAAAAGATTTCATTTCGAGAACCAAGAATATCCAAGTAAGCTCGACATCTGATAGAGAGAAGACATAATCAAGACTACAGAGACCCTTCTCTCTCTTTGTACCTGGGGGTGTAGTAATATCCATCACAGAGGATAAAAGTACCATAGGTAGATTAAACAGATTAACAATATGGGTTGAATTAAATGAGTGAGATTCACCAGTATCAAAAAGAGTTGTCACTAATGATGAAGCTATAGTGATAATACCTCTCACATTTGCAGGACCTGTATCAGATACCTCTGGCGACTCTTCCACTGCATGAAGAATCTTCATTCCAGATGCCTATGGTTGGAACCCTTTTGTATGTGATGAATTTGATTTCCCCATAGTTTCTGGAGGTACTGATGATCCTGTTTCACTACGTGGAGTAGATAAGTGGTGGAAGAATCTTTGTAAGTTACCTAAATGTCTGTAGGAGTTACAGTTCTTGGGTGCCTTGGTGCAAACCCTCTTAGAATGTCATGGCTTTGCACACTGATAGCAAGTCAAAGAAGCCCCTCCGGTTTCTATCGGAGTTCTGGAATGACTCTATTGTCAAGAACTACTATGAGAAACGTCATGATTCCATTTTACTTTAAATGAACCAACACTACCACTAGAATGAAAAGGAACTTCCTACAACGCTGAATTTCCTTCCAGATCCATATCAACCATCACTTCCCTATCCAGCACATCAGCATAAGTGGCTAACTTCAGAAAGAAAACCTGATAACAAATATCAAATTGATGTCCCAACTTGAATTATCGATCCTTCATCTTCTCATTAGATACAATATTAGGATCAAATTGTACCAACTCAGAAAAGAAATTTGAGTACTCAGTCACCGTTTTTTTGGTCTGCTCAAACTTGAAAAACTCCACAGCCTTGGCCAACACCATTGATTTTGGAAAGAAGTGGTTAGTGAAAAGAACCCTAAATTCTTTCCACTCCAAACCATCATATTTCCCAACTGTCACCATCGTGTCCCACCATCTTTTACTTGGCCCCTCTAGTATGAAGGTGGCACACTTCACCTTGATCACATCAGGTGTATCCAAGAACTGAAATAGACGTTCAATCTTACTCACCCGTTCCTCAGCATGTTGAGGGTCAGTGGAGCCTTCGAAAACTAGTGGCTTCTGGCATAAAAACTCTTGAGAACAAAATCAGAGAATCTCACAATGAGGATCTATAACTAGAGCCTAAACATGAACTGGAGGTGGTGCATGTCCTAGAGCTTGGAAAATGCGAACAATCACCTCAACTAGACTCGGATCCACAATAGGACTCGCTTACTGAGATTCAGCAGCATCCTCTTTTTGGATCTGATTCCCACGTCTTCTCGGAGGCATAATGCTACACAACATAAAAAGACATAGATTAACACTCAAACTGAGTAACAAGAAAAACTATTCTTAAAACAAGGGATAAACAAAATTTGAATTCCACTATATCCAAATCAAAACAGGGAAAATACTAGAACTAATACACAAGTCATATTTCTCTAACCAACCCTAGTAACTTAAGGTTCATTATGGTGAGAGTTGGCCAGTAACTTAATCACAACTACCTCCTAAGTCCCGACAAGAATACTCAAATGCATACTGTCATCATGGCAATATGCTTAGCCTTACCTCTGATACCACTTTGTCACAAACCAGCCTGGGTACCCTGTTAACCCAGTAACCGAGCTGGCCCTGACATAGCCTGAAGGGCGTTACCGATCCCCATGGGTCCGTGACTAGAACCTGGCATAATACAACATACAAGTGGGAATGATTTTGCCACATGAATGCGGAAGAAAAAGAAACAAGATAGTATGGATAACAAAAGAAAATCCATTAGCAGTGATGTACTAGAACACAAAGAGGTGTAACAGGGCAAAATTACTACAACCTAAGAACTAAAACGGGAAAACAACCCCAAGGTCCCAAAAGACACAACTCACCAAGATCATAGATCAACAACTAGATCCACCTCCAAGAGATCCCTTCCCTTTGCTCTACCCTGGAAGAAGAAAGTCTAAAAACTCCCGAAGGAAAAAGTAATGTGTGAGACTAAGCCCAGTAGGATACCACCAAAAATTCCTTAACAGATGCCAGAAATAGATTATCTAAAGAAAAGCTTTCAATTTTCAAATAAATAGGTTTGGAAATTCAAAATAATATTTAAAAAAATCATTCTATACATTTTCAAATGATGGAAATACACTTTAGGAAAAGGATACACAAATGATGAAATGTTTCTAAAATAATGGCTTAAGTAAAACATTTATATAAAAATTTTTATATAAACTTATAAGGAATGTAAAGCAGTTCAAAAGTATTGGAATACATTTATATCTCATGAATAATCAAACAAGCGAGCAACATGGTCATTTTCCAAAAGGTATGATAGTATTAACAAGTTATAGTTTTCCGCACTCCCTATGTGAACTCAGCAAGATGTGTATACACATGTCCCTATGAAACTGGCCAATGGATACTCATCTCCAACCCATCGGGGATGTGACCCACTGCAAGTATGCTTTAGAATGTTGTCGTAGCGTAGAGTGTATCTAAATAACTCACTAACTACCCAGGGCTGGCATGCACTCTTACATGATGGGTGACCTATTTGAAGAAATCTTAAAATACGATCATTCCCATTCTTCCAATTCAAAAGTTCCAATCTCATTCCATTTAAAACCAAAATAGGTTTTATCCACAACATGCCTTTATCACAAGATAAAACCAATTGGTTTCTATCAAATCATTTTAAGCCATTTTCACCGGTTTGAAATCCATTCAAAACCAAATCCATCATCACACAATTAAATTAAACAATTTAATTGAAATCATTTCCATCAAATCCCTAAATTAAATTCAACAATATAAATTATCCAATTCCCATAAACACACAGCCCAATTCAATTGAATTGGGGGTTTTCCAAATTCTCATGCCAAATCAAAATCAAATATCTCAATTCAAATGAATTAGATTTTATTACATCAATTGAAAGCAAGTTAAGTAAATGTATTTAATTTAGTAGTTGAAATAAATCAATAAATACAATGATAATCAATTTGGAAAGTCAGGACGAAACCACCTACCTCAATTTATTGATGGGAGTTAGCCCAACGGGAAACCCCAAAAACCGAGCGGCACAACAACGTCAATCAAAATCTGGATCTAACTCCTTAAAACCAAAATTAAGATCAATGGAATCAAGATCTGGAAAAACTAGATCTAGATTCACAATCCTAGATCTATACCTCAACTCATAGGTTTAAATCCATGGAAACAAAGGAAATCTCCCATGAAAAGATCAAGGAATGATAGATGAATAACCAAGGAACCCAACATAATGAAATCCACTTACCAGGAGGAGAGCCGATCTTCAATCCGAGCCTTCAATCTCGAAGAAAGATGTTCGGATTGCCTTAGAGTCTCTCTAGGAGGCTTTGGAAAGAACTAAAACGAGTCAAGCCAGAGCCAAGGCTGAAAGTATGCAAGTCTCGGGGGTTCGGGTGGTTTAAAAAAAATTCGGAAAAAGAAACCGCGCGCATGGTTTACATGGTTAGAGGCGCACATTTTGTCCAACCGTGCGCACATCGTGCCACCCTCACAATCCAGAGATGCTTGGTCCGCACGGTTTGGTCGCATGGTCTGTCAAACCATGCGCACACCGTGTGTACCACTCTGTCCAGTGCTGCTTGGTTTTCACGATTTGGTCACACAGTTTTTCAAACTCTGCACAAACCGTGCACAAGCCGTTGTCCTTTTGTTTTACTTAAGTGTTCACCCAAACGCACCCCCAAGGCACTACTCCAAAATAGAGGTACTTGAAAACATCAAAAGTACCTGAAAAAGTAACATGATGTTACAATATATTTATTTATAAATTAAATATTGGAAAGGGAATAGTAATAAATAAAATTTAAATTTTATTTATAATTTTTTCACATAAATAAAACATATTTATAATGAAATGTATATGTTTTGAAAAATATTTTATATATCGTGAAAAACAATTTTCATAAAAGATATACTTTTTTTCCCTTCAGTGAAAAATAATAAAATTAATTTTAAATGCTCTTAAAAATTGAATTTGTTAAAATATACTTCATTTTTGAATTCAGAATATCAAAATTAGCTTAGGGTGAATTCTTGGTATTTTTCTAAAAACATTCAATTTTTTATGAATAATGAAAAATACTACATAGTATATAAAAACTGACCATTTCATTTAAATATTTATTTTTAATTAAAATTTATCATAATGTAAAAATAGTCAGGTAATATATATATTATTCCAATTTATGTTATTTGATTCATTTTATAATTAGATTATATATATAATTTTATTGACCTTTTTAATGTGTTTTACCTACTTTCTAGGAACATTTACAAATTTTCATAAAATGTAATTTTACTGCTTTTGTGAATTTAATTTCAAAAAACCAATAGACATGGTTGCCATCTATAAGTAAAATTTTGTTCAATAGGATGAAAATAATTTTTGGTGAATAATAAATTTTGAGTTTTATTTACCACGTTTAAAAGTAAATAGGGTAATTAAAGGTAAAAATAATACTATAATAATATAAATTTTGCCTCAACACATTCCCTTATTCTATTGGATATGTTTTTTCAACCAAAATCATCCTTAGGGAAAAAATATGATTCTTTTTGATCCACTTGGGTTAGATTAGAACATTTATTATATTTTTTAAAGAATAATTAAAAGTGTTAAATTAAATTTTAAATAAAAAAATCATTTTTAATATAGGGTTATACATTAGATGAATTAGAATATAAATATTAATTATAAATATAAAAATATTTCATATATCATAGTATTTTATTTATAATTTTTAGAAATTATATAATTAAATTTACTTATGACACATTGAAGATGTAGTAATTACATTATTAATGATTGATTAAAATAAGTGATATTATAAATATTAAAATAAATGTAAATTGAATCTTTTGATGACATACACAGATCTTATAGGTTAATATTACATGTTAGGGTCGATTAAATTTATTTTTTTATAAGTATGAATGTTTTTATGACTTTCACAAAAAACAAATACCGGATAGTGTCAAACTTGACATAAATGAGTTTATAAAAATATGATTTTATTAAATGACATAATATTCCAAAAAATATAATATTCAACCAATGGACTTATATAATGTTAGATATTTCATTAATGAACCACATGAGGTTCTCTTGTCATTTTATTGTATGTTTATTAACCGTGTCATATAAAAATAGAAGAAGACATGGTAAATGTTAAACTATTTATCAAAGAGTTAAATCTAAAATATAAGGTTAATATGATAGAATAAACATTTCTAAAACCTATTGGTTGAGATTATTTCGACCCATACCCAAGTTATACTCAAAATAAATCCATTTTGAGCTATTATAAACCAAAAAATATTTTATAATAAATTAATATTTCATGTTGTTCCTAAAGTTCCTCTCACCTCTCTTTTAAAATGATACTTTACCTTCTCTTAAATTCACACCTCCAAATCCATTTGTCTCATCCAAACCCTGATCAATATCCTCCCAACTACCCTAAATTGATCCTAGAGGCCTTATGTTGATCATAAATCCAATCTAATAACCCCTTTTGTTCAAATCAAAAAGAAGCACGTGATGAATAACTTATTATTTCATCACCTCTTTCAAAGTTATTTTATTCTTCTACTACCTCTTTCTTTGTTGTTTACATACTAAAATAATAAATCCAGTACCTTAAAATTATGAGATGTTATCATAATTATGGGACAACTGTATTAATTATTCTATCGATAATATGAATGACAAAGTCACCAAACGTGTGTACGTATGGCTTACCATCTCCACGCCATGGTGTAATTTATTATTCAACACCATGTTATTTGGATGGATATAATGATGAGTAGTATGTATATATGTAATGAAAATAACATTATAATGTTTCTATAAAATTAATATACTATCCAATTCCATACTTTTTAATCATTAAGGAAATGATATCATCGTTCGTGCGTAGGTATGGCTTACCATCTCCACGACGCGATGAGATTCATTTCCACATTGACCGTACAAGGATGATTATAAAAATATATATTATTAATAAGTATGTAATATATGAAATAATAATTCTAATTTAATATATATATATACATATATTTCATTTTTTTACTTCCATTCATTACGATATAAAAATTGAAACTGTGTTCACACGTACGTATGGACTACCATCTCCATGAATGGTGTATTCTATTTTATATATCTATGTATTATATATATTTATATTATTAATATATATGATATATAAATCATATTATAAATGATTTACGTAATTAAATCATGATCTAAGTAAAATGATCAACAATAATGAGTCAAAACACGCATGATAAACAAAGTGATATTACACGAAATGTTGCATATACTTAGAATTATTAATAAATTATTAATATAAAGTCATAAAAGAATAATATATGTTATATTAAATGTTATTATGATTCTGATATTAGTTAATAATATTTTTTAAAAAATTATACAGGAGCTTCAGACACGTAAGAAGAGTATCAGACCTAATTTAATGGTTTATTCCTCAATCTCATTATTATCCAAGATTGTTTATGTGTAAATATTTATCAAGACATATATATCATCCTTGTCCATGTATTATAAAAAAATTCAAAAATAATCTTGTAAGGTTTTATTTAAGGGTATCTTTAAACATATCATCATTTTAAATGTTTTAATGATTTAATTTTTTAAATCTATTTAATTAATGTCCATACATTCAAAATGATTTTAGGTGTTTATTTATATGGACATAATTGTATTAAAATGTTAATTCATTTCAAAATATTCAAAGTGTTATGAGACACTTTTATTCAAAAATATCTTTTAAACTATTTCCTTTATATATTATGAAAATTCATATTTCTCTCAGATATTTTAACTGATTATTTTCAACTATGTCAACATCCTTTACTGGATATTATTATTTATTGAGGTTGATTTATTTTAATAAAATATTCCATATTGTATTGAATTATTTATAATTTATTTTAATTTGTATGCATTATTTTTATACCATTCATGGTTTATTGTAAAGTTATTGACATTTCTTATGTTAGTTTTAATAAAATTTATTATGTTATGTTTCACCCTTATCATATGATGAATGAATTAGACTTATTAAGTTATGGGTGGTGCCTACTATAGCCCCTCGATGAATCAATAGTAATCATGAGAAAAACTAGTGTTTTGTTACAAGGCCTTGACAAAATTTAAATTTAGGGTCTTTTCATGAAGCCTTGACTTTGTGGTTAAGATGTCCACCATTATTTGTTCCCTCATTATGAATGTAGATATTACATTTGATAATTAAACTATTAGAATATCCATGTTAATAAATAAATATAATTATATGATTTATATTTTCCATATTATACTGATGTTTATCTTTAAAAGGCTTGTGTTTCAATTTTATACTTTTCCATAAAAGTTTATAATTATTTATGATAGCTTATACTATATTGTTTATCCTTACTGAGCATCTGATCTCACCTCTTTCTTTTGTATTATTTTCCCAGTATTCCAAGAAGTGTAATATGATTTACATGTAGGGTTACGCTAGGAGAATAATGGATTTCTCAAAGGATTATTTATGTCGTGTTTTATTTTAGAAAGTATTATGTGACGTTCAAGTATGTAATTTATTTTCCAAGAATTCAAAACTGATCGGTCCTTCAGGACTTGATTCCTTATAATCATGCCAATGTATTGAAATAATGCAATGGTATCGTGATTTTGGGGTCGGGATTTTACAGTTGGTATCAAAGAAAGTTTAGCAATAACCATGGAAACTTGATTTAGATAAACTCTGATTATGGAACATTACCCTATGATAGAATTTAGGATTAGTAAAGAAGAATATCCTTGAATTTAGGTAATATAGATATTATGTAGGAGTTCTTAGAAAATACATCCCTGTATAGATACAAAAAGTCAATGTAGTTCTGGCATGGATGTACCTAGGATTGAAAACTCCATCAAGATGTTCCAAGAATGACTCGGGGTAACCTGATACACAACAACGGGCCATACTACGCACCTAGTTTGATACTCCATGGGGATATGTTTAGGATAATTCATATTTTCATTACAAATCATTTTGAAGGATTTATGAGTAAACATGTCCTCAAAGGAATCATATTTATTATTATGAGATTAGATATGAATAATTTATGATAAGTATTTCAGTAGTTTATAATCATGAATTATGATTCATAACATAATATAGTGTATGAAATTATTTGGAAAATGTGCCTAGTAGAAGTAATGACTAACCCAACAATGCACATGTTTCAAAGAGTAAGAAGGATCCTATCTTTCATTGACTAAAGAAAAAAATTTAGAAGGGAAATATAATCCCATGTATTATCATCATATGAGAAT
Source organism: Viscum album (assembly GCA_963277665.1). Taxonomy (NCBI): domain Eukaryota; kingdom Viridiplantae; phylum Streptophyta; class Magnoliopsida; order Santalales; family Viscaceae; genus Viscum; species Viscum album. The sequence continues at coordinate 1,313,387,620 of OY728134.1, read as the reverse complement.
ATAGTATCATGAGTTAATAAGATATCTAAATAAATCTCTAAGTCATATGGCTTGTAAGGGACAACATAGAAGAAAATAATGGCAGAGAGAAAGTTTGATAAAAGGAAGAATGGAAAGAAGGATTTTCCCATATGTGATAACTATTTAATGAATTAACCTAGGAAGTACTTGAAAAAAATGGTTGTTTTCTATATGTGTTGAGAAAAGGGTCATCAGGAAAAATAATGCAAAGGGAAGAAAGAAAATACTAATATTCAGTTTTTCATCTATAGAGAAATGGGTCATTACATAAATAAATTTCTCAAGTGTCAAGGAAATATAGCTTATAAGAATCATAGGGATCAACGTCAAGCATAAGGTTTTACTATAGTAAATGAGGAATAATTAATGTATTTTTTTTAGAATAAAGAATCATAAAATTTGAGCATTGTATCAATGATATAGCAGCTATGGAAATAAATATGGACTGTACTACAATACTTTTTCATTGAGTATTTGATATTTAATGTTACTATAAAAAGTGACTCAAGAACAACATATTTTTTTATAGAAAATACATTTGTGAGGGAATGATAAACCTTAATATGGTCCAGATAATGAGGTAGTGATTTTGGAATAAGAGATGATGGATTTGGATATATTATATTGGATGTTCTTGACGACCTTGGATCTAATTAACTGTTTCTTTATTCCATCATTGTTGGAGTTTAAAACATTTTTGGATATATAGAGTATATCAAGTATTCTATAATGAATAAGGGTGCATAAATGTAATCAATAAGGTTTTATGGTAATTTAAGATGTTTTAGTGTTTTAAGAGAATACATGATGAAGGTATGAACATGTTATTATGTGGAAAAAGGGTTCTTCATTATGTTTACCTTCCTTATAAATTTTGGACTGTGAGTTTGGACAAAAGTATTTTGAATAACTCTAATGTTTGGAATGGATTATATTGGAAATTATATTCTATTATTTAAGGTTAAAATATTTCGTATGATTTTTTTGGATTTGTTATAAAAATGAAAACCTGGATTTCAGGCAATATCCCTCCTTGTCCGACAAGGTAGCGAGACATGAACCCTCAACTGAAGGGTGATAAGGGTGCATCACCTGCCAATGGCCTATGAGATGTCCTGGTTTGTATAATTTAGTTTTTATTAAATGGTATGAAATATGAATTATAAATTCATTTTTTATGGAATCCTATACAATTAGGATAAATATAATATTTTTGAGTTCTATTATCTTTTGGAGTGAAGGCTGAGTTTGTGGTACAAATTAGTTAAATGATGGAACTCTACTTATCACATATTCTTTTTTTTCTTACTCTATGAAGAAATTAATTCTTAAAATTTAGGGAAATGATATTAAAACCAAATTTTTTTATCATAATACCTTATTTTTACGAACAAATTATATTTTAAATCAATATAGATTTATGGATTTGAGGCCCTCAATTTTCCATTTATTATTCACTTTTTTGTGATTGATGACCTCAATCACTCCCAATAAATATTTACGTTTTCCCTCTAATTATGTGCCTCTAATTTAAACCAATGTTCTACTATTCAAAATCATAATTTGGTGGTGAATTATTCATTTCCCTTTTCCACTTATAAAAACTACATTTTATTAACCATATTTTCGATGTGGGTTTTCTAAAAAGGTACTTTCTATTTTTAACCTTTTATTTTCGAAGATAAATTTCAAATTCCAAGGACGTAGTTTATTGAAGGAGGGGATAATGTAACACCCCATTATTTCATATTAAATTATCTCTTTAATGTAATGTAATTTCTTATATTTAACATAACACTGACTTGGCTTTCTTTATATGTAAGATTTAGTTTTTGTGAAAAAATACATTAATATTATAATGATATAAACGATATATTTATTTTACAATAAAATATTGTAATATTAATAGTAAAAAATAAATTTTAAAATTTATTTATAATTTTTTCAACTAAATAAAACATATTTATAATGTAATATATAAATTATTTTTAACAGTTTTACATATTTTGAAAAACTATTTTTGTAAACGAACTACTTTTTTTCCTTTAGTAAATTATAATAAAAATAATTTTAGTCACCAATAAAAATTGAATTAGGTAAAATAGACTTCATTTTGGAATTTGTAATATTAAAATTAGCTTTTCGTTAATTTTTTGAATTTTTCTGACAACATTCAATTTTTTATGAATAGTGAAAAATGTTGCATAGTACACAAAACCGACTTTTTCATTTAAATAATTATTTATAATAAAACTTTATCTTAATGTAAAAATATTTAGGTAATACATATATTATTCGAATGTATATAATATGAGTCATTAATGATAATATTAGATATATAAATTTTGGTTTAACATTTTAACACCTTTCACCCACATATGCACATTTACAAATTTGCACAAAATGTAATTTTACAACTTCTATGAATTGAATTTCAAAAATCTGGAATACATGGTTTTCATCAGTATTTAAAATGTGGTACAATATGATGAAAATAATTTTTAGTGAACAGCGACGTTTGAATTTTATTTACCACGGTTAAAAGTATATATGTTAATTGAAGGTAAAAATAATATTATAAAATTATAAAATTACCCAAACACTTGTCCAATTATATTGGATAGGAGTTTTTAAACCTAAATCAACCCTAGGAAAAAATGTTATTCTATTTGATCCACTTGGGTTAGATTAAGACAATTATTATATTTTATTTAAAGAAGAGTTAAAATTATTAAATTCAATGTTTTATAACTAAACCATTTCTAGTATAGGGTTATACATATAATAAATTCAATGATAAATATTAATTATAAATCTTAAAATATTTCAAATATCATAGTATTATAAATATAATTTAAGGAAATTAAAGAATTAAATTTTTTTATGACTTAATGATGATGCAATAATTACCTTATTAATGAATGATTAAAACAATTGATATTATAATTATTAAAATAAATGTAAATTAAAAGATTTTATCCTATCCAAGAATTTTCAAGATGTATATGAAATATTAGGGTTGATTCAATGTATTTGTTTTCTAATTAATCAAGTTTTTATGTCCTTCAAAAAAACTAAATAGTGTCCAACTTGACATAAATGAGTTTTTAAAACAAATACTATTTTATTAAGTGACAAAATATTCATAAAAATATAAAATTCGACACAATGACTTATATAATGTTAGTTATATGATTAATGAACCACTTGAGGTTCTCTTGGTATTTTATAGTATGTTTATTAACTATTTAATATAAAAATACAAGAATACATGGTAAATGTTAAACTATTTAATGAAAAGTTAAATCTAAAATATAAGGTTAATATGGTGATGTAAAATTGTCTAAAACCTATTGGTTGAAAGTATTTTGACCCCCACCCTATTCTCTAATTAAATCCATTTTTAGAAATTATAAATGGAAAATTATTTTATAATTAATTAATATTTCAAGTTTTCCCTAAAGTTCCCCTCACCTCTCTAATAAAAGGGAACTCGCCCTTCTATTATATTCACACCTCCAAAGAATTTTTTCTCAAAAAACCCCTGATCAAATATCTTCCCAACTACCCTCACTACATCCTAGAGTCCTTACATTGATCCAAACACATACCTATAGATTCCTTTACTTCAAATCAAATGGAAGCACCTGAAGAAGAGGTAATTTTTTTATCACCTCATTCAACGTTCTTTTTTTATTCTACTTCATCTTTCATTTATTTAACATTATAAAATAAATAATATAGTACATTATATATTATGAAATGTTATAATAAAAATTTTAAAACCATATTCCTTATTCTATCCATCCTAGGAATGACAAAGTCACCATGTGTGCGTACGTACAACTTAGCATCTCCACGCCATGGTTTAATTTGATATTCAAAACAATGTTATTTGGATGGACATAATGAAGATTATTATGTATATAAGTAATTAAAATAATGTGATAATGTTTCAGTATAATTAATATACCATATAATTCCACAAATTTTAATCATTAAGGAAATGATATTGTTGCTTGTGCATACGTTCAGTTTACCGTCTCCACGACGTGTTGAGATTCATTTCCAAGTTCACCATTCAAGGATGAATATAAAAATATATATGATTAATAAGTATGTAGTATATGAGATAATAATTCTACTAAGAAATATGTATATGTATTTACATTTTTCTCATTCATTTACTTCCCTTAAATACAATATGAAAACGGAAACAACGTTCATGTGTACGTACGACCTACCGTCTCCATCAATGATGTATTCCATTATATATATATTATATATATATATATATATATATTTATATTATGAATATATATGATATATAAATAATATTATACATTATTTATGTAATTAAATCATGATTTATTTAATATGATCAAGAAAAACAAGTCAAAACACATATGATAAACAAAGCAATATTACCTGAAATGTTTCATTAACATGGAATTGTTAATAAATGGGTGATAGAAATTTATAAACGGATAATATATGATATCATAAATATTAATATGATTTTTATATAAGTTAATAATATGGTTAAAAACATTATATAGGAGTTTCAAACACGTATGAAGAGCATCAGTCCTAAAGTAAGGGATAATTCTTCAATCTCATTATTATCCGAGATCGTTTATGTGTAAGTATTTTTTGAGACATATTTATCATCCATGTCCACATCTAATAAAGAAATTTAAAAAGAATATTTGAAGGTTTTATGTAAGGGTATATTTAACTCTATCATCATTTTAAATGTTTTAAATATATTTTTTATAAATCTACATAATTAATGTCCATACTTTTAAAGTGATTTTAAGGATTTATTTATATTCACATGATTTCTTTAAAACGTTAATTAATTTAAAATGTTTCAAAGTGGTATGTAAATGTTTGATTAAAACATCTCAATTAAATGATTTCATTTATATATTGTGTAACTTTAAAATGATTTCACGAAAATTGATACTTCTCTCAAATAGTTTTACTGATCATTCTCAACAATGTCAACACCCTTTACTAGATATTATTCTTGATTGAGGTTAATTTATTATAATAAAATATTCTATATTTTAATGAACGAGTAATGATATTTTTGAATGTGTATGTTCTATTTTTATACCATTCTTTGTTTATGGTTTCAGTATTGACATTTCATATGATTATTTTAAAACGAATGATCATGTTATGTTTCACCCTAATTATATGAGGAATGAATTGGACTTATTAAGTGACAGGAGAGGCCCACAATAGCCCCTCAATGCATCAGTATGTATCATGAGACAAACTAGTGTATTTTCACAAGGAATTTATAATGTTTATATTTAGGTTCTTAGCACGAGGCCTTGACTTTGTAGTTTTAATGTTTGGAATTATGAATTCCCTCGTTATAAAATTAGATATTACATGTGATTATTCGACTAGTAGAATATTTATTCGAATAATTAAATGGAATTATTTGATTTATCTTTTCTTTATTATGAAGAACTTTATGTTTAAAGGGATTCTGATTCATTTTTATTCGTTTCCATAAATGTTTACGACTATTTATGATAGCTTCCGCTATATTGTGTTTTGTTACTGTGCATCTGAGCTCACGGGTCCGTCCTTCAGGACTTCTAAATGGGTCCGTCCTTTAGGACTTGATTCCTTGTAATCATGCCAATGTAATAAAATAATTCACTGGATCTAGGATTCTAGGGTGGGGGAGTTATAGATATTAATCATTATAATGATATGATATATGTAATGGTATTATTACGTAATAAATTAATTTTCTTCTCATAATACATTAATAACTTGAAAATAATATATCATAAACTCTAAAATCAATTCATATCTAAATACATGATCAATAAGGGTGTCAAAGATGTAATAAAAATCCACACTCATAACATATTCATGTAGCACTATATATATAAGATGTTATAATCATGTTAACATATAAATATTAAGTCATTCCCAATCGTAATATATTGATCATAACTATAATATATAATACTCATACATCAAAATGAGCACATATCTATTCAAAATCATGTATGTTTACTTTATTATGATCATAACTAGATATAATCATACTCATGAATCCAAATGTCAATAAATTTATTTAAAATCATGTCCACACCTATAATCATAATCCCAAAAAGATATCAATATATCATTTTCCAATGCATTTGTGGGATATTAAAGGCAGAACCATCAAAAAATTATAATCCATTCATATGTATGGAACAAGATCACAAAACATTCATTATAACACCATAACATAACCCATGAAAAAATAGGTTATGTGAAAATGTCAAAATAATATTCAGTAAAAATCATGTTAAATAATTAGGATTCTATCCTTGGATCATATTCCTAATAATTAATACATAACATTAAAGTTTATTTTCATAGAAAATATTTTTTTTTGTAATATATCTAGAATGGATCATGAAGAAAATATACATTTTATTTTGAAATAGGTTATTTAAATTATAATAAATTTCATAATATTATGGGATAAAGGTTTCAAATAAAATAATTATGGAAACTTTTCATGAAATATTCATGGAATTGAGATGCTATGAGGGATAAAAATTCAATTCATGATATAGTTTTTAAGAAGAAAAATTATATTCATCCCATACATAAAAAAGAACCTCATTTAGAAAACAAGAAGAATATTCTTTTTAAACATTTTTAAATAAATTCAAACATATGTAAAAATTAATATAAACAATCCTTGTATATTATTAAAAACATTCACGAAAATATTTTATAGAAAAAATACAAAAGGGATAGGGATTCACAATGAAAAATGAGAAATATGGTTAGTTTTATAGAAAACAATTTCTGATCCATTTTTAGCACCCAAGAGAGGAAAATAGTAAATAAAACTAAATTTAATGGAATTGAATAGAGAAGATGAATGTAAAATGACTTCTTAATATATAGAAAAATTAATTTTCATCAATGGAAATTAAAGCATAAACCATACTGATTCAAATGAGATTTAAACATAAATCCAATAAATCAAGTATCATATTGCATCATTCAAATCGAAACCTCATATATAATAAATATTAATTAATTATAATTTTTTCTATGAAAATATTCATACATATCATACAATATATTATTTTTTATGACATCCAATCACCTGTTTATTATCAATTCGTTATTAAAATCACTATTCCATCTGATAACTATTTCTTCTCTTCAGAATGTGATAACATGGATATTTTGATTCAAATAAATTTATCATGTTTAATTAATATAAATAATTTCAATCTATTCATAATTGCAATATTTAAGCATAATATACACTTTTATATCTATCTTTATAATAAGTTTATAAAACATTAATTACATAAATCCGTAGAGATTGTAATCTGTATGTACCCATACGTGTTTCTTCGACTCTTTGGGGATAGAACTAAATAATGGTAAAAATTATTTCTAAATTAAAAATAATTTTTATATAATAAATATAATATACAATTATTTAATCCATTATAATAAACAATAATGAAATATGGTAATGGAAAATGAATCATACTAATATGTGTAGGTGATAGTTCACACATATACATGATTAATACATTCATTTCACTTATGATTGAAAGAAGGTAGAAAATGATAGTCTAATAATAATAATAATAATAATAATATATATTTATATTTTTTATACTATATTATTCATGTTAGGATATAAACAGTATATTTATTGGAATTATAATAAATAAGAATCAATGAATGATATGGGTAAGATGACTACCTCTACATTGTGAGACCTCCTTTGTATTATATAGAAAGACATATTAGGATGATCGTAAGGAATGAAAAGATGATATAGGATGATAGAAAAAAATATATAATGTCATCTAGGATATTATTTGTTGATATAGTGTGAAAATCATTGTGAAAAAGGTATAAGAGGTGGTGTCTCTTTATATGTGAGGGAATTTAAACACCATAAATTATTTGAAGTATTTAAATATAATATACATAATAATTATTTTAAGTAGCACCAAGGGACCCAAAATTGAAATATAAAATTAGTTAGGTCTATGTAAACTCAACCAATCACATTAATAAATTGTTTGGAGACACTTTATGCATTTTATTTTTGTTAAACTAATTTAAACCTAATTTAATAATAACCATGATAACATAACATTTTACCCTGATAATTTGATAATTTGAAAAAATAAGAGTTACATTCTATAGAAATTTGGAATTATTGACTGAATATTTGGAATTTTTATATCAATTTTTTTTATATATTTGGAAAAAATTACCTTCAATATAGTATCACAAAATGCATGAATAAAACATTCAAGGAAATTACCCAACTTAACAATAAACATCATTATGAATTGAAATGAAGTAAACATTTTATTTCCATGAATTATTATAGATATTTAACAAAAATTATCATTTTTATACATTCATATTATTCCAAAATTTATTGTCATTAATTAACTATAACATTAAATGTTAAGACCACAAAATAGTTTTAAATTTGACGCAATATAACATATGTTCTCAAAAGTAAACCTTGGGATCTTAAATTCAAAATAACATATTATAATAAATTATTTAATAAAATTGAAACATATTATTTTTTATAAAATGGTTTCATAATTTATTAATCTATTTTTACATCATAATTATATCATTAATGTGATAGAATTTTAAAATACACTATTTTTAATATTCCCATAAAATTTAACCATTTTAAAAAATCTCAAAAAATTACCCACACTAAATTTCATATTTTTAATGAAAAAATTAAATTTTTTTAAATAAAATATTAAATGATTTATGAATAAATTATAATATATGTAAAAAACATAATAAAACAATTTTTAATGAAAATTCATTATTGAAGCGTAAACTGACTTTACTGAAAATTGAGTACTTATTTATTATTCTCCATTCAATAAATATGAATTATATAAAACCTTGAAATATTTTTTTATAATGTATTTATTCCTATTCATACCACTAATTTTAACATCTAGGTTATAATAGTCACATTGAAATAATAATATTTTTTAGTATATCACAGTTCGCGTAAAGCTATTTTTTTATGTACAGTAATCTATTGAAATATTAAAATTTATATAAAGTGATATATATTTTAAAAAAGGGGTGTCACATTTTAAAAGATTATATTACTTTCACACATGATATATGGTCACTCTGATAAAAACGACTGATGATACTCTTACTTCATTACATCATCTGGCTCCCACATAGCTTTCTAAAAATTCATGGGTTTTCCACAAAACATTGAATAATAAAGTTGTATTGTTCAACAACACCTTACCTCTTAGATCTATCAAATTCAAAAATGGGAAATCCTAATATATATATTTCTATATTGGTATGATCATTAAGATCATTACATGTGAAGGATTACATATGGACATCCTTTGGATAGATACATGGAACATTTCGTGAACATAAGATAGATTCAGCAGAATTGAAAATAGATAAGAAACCAACTTATTACGATTAATAATTTCTGGAGGACCAATATATAATGGGATTATATTTCCCTTATTTAAAATTACAATTACATTATTCCATATAGTTATACTAAGGAATTCCATTTTACCTTATTTGAACTCTAGATCATTCTAATGATTATCAATATGACATTTCAATTGAATCAGGGATGAATTAATATATTTATGAATGGAAATACCGTTATCTTCCATTTCCATCGCTTACTCAATCCTTGATATCTTTCTTTCACTGAAATTGTCCCAAAAGGATATAGTTCTGTAATTTCTACCACATGGGAGTTATACGGATCCATAAGAAATATTGAGTAAAACCAATTGTTGTAAGAAATTTCAACATGAGAACACAGTTTATCAAAAGCACCATTACAGTCCCAAGAATATTTTCTTAACATTACTTCAGGGTTTTTAATGCACCTTTTAGATTTATCATCTTTTTAATGATCATATAAAGTGCTAAAGTGAAACTCTATATTCAATTCCAACTAAATATTTATCCAAAACATCAAGGTAGATACAATTTAATTTCATACTCCATCGAACCTTACCACTCATATAATATATTAAATTAAATTTTTATCAAGAGATAAATCTTCTCTAATTGTAATGCGATGTGCTAATTTCAAATGGTGATGGGATAAAACCCAAATATCCTTATTCAATTTACATGATTATGGGATCCCCAAGAGGAAATGCATGGTAATGATTTCTCATTTCTATTTTAGTGTGAGTAATTTCTTAAAAAACATTATAATTATATTTTTCTTTGTTTATTTGGTCACATATGATAATAAAGATACATACGTTTTAGTGTCCCTATTCATTTTATCCCACTATAAATATTCTTCTATATCTCTATACATTTTATACATAATGGATGAGTATAAAATATTTAACTATGATATTCACCCAACATATAATTCATCATGTCAGGTATTGATAGGATACACACCTAGTTATTTAACCTTCTTTCATAAACAAAGTTGAACTTAGGACTATTTCTCAATTTTTTTCAGTTCCACATCCTCATTATTTGCATCTTTAATCCTCACATAGTTTGATAATTTAACATTCATCTTAGTAAGATATGAACATTCCTGTTTCGTAATTTTTTCCATGATTATGTTATATAAATCAACAAATATTATATCTCATTCAATCCTTATCATGGATAGATTATCATGTTCTTTCTGAAACATATAATAGACCACATTATTAACTTTCATCGGGTAGTAATTTATTGAGGATGCATACCATTTAGTCATCTCTAGTAGTCTTATTCAGAATATATTAATCTCTTTGTGAAAATATACATAAAACTTTTACAGTCAATATATATATATATATAACATCTTTGACCATAAATATAACACCTATATATTTTTGAAGGAAAAATAACCACCTCAAATTCCAAATCATGAGTCGGGGTATGTTGTTCATGAGTTGTTATAATTATCACTTTGCATAAGTTGTCATAATATCATTCTACCATAGGAATCACCACAATCCCTACATTCTTGCAAAATTATAGATTACAAACCCTTATCTACTATAAGAAATGTGATAATAGATTCCCTGATCAATTTTATTCTAGGATCCTTAGAATGTTCATTACATTAATATGTCTAATGGAATTTGGATCCCTTAAATGTCATCCTATATATTATATTTGATAGTGGTTATAAATTATTCAAATATAATCAATAATATACTTCCAATAAAAAAATATAAATCTAGGTCATCATGGTTGTTCTAATCCATTGGTTAATATATTACATTATTAAACGATCAACTTATATATAATCCCATGATAGTATATGGCCTATGAATAAACATTTTGAATCTGAAATTTATACATGCTAAATTATATATATGACTTCCCATTCCTTGGGGTCATAATCATAATAATAAAATGATCATCACAAACATCCATTGATTTTGAATACATAAGAATATCATCTTTAGTTACTACCAATAATTGATCGAATTAATCATTAAAAAATATATTCATTACATTCATGAAGATATTAAGGTAATTGTTATGTCCAAATGAAAGTACTATAAATTCAAAATTACCATAACTTATATATAATGACATATTGGGTATATCCTCCTTCTTGAACATAAATTTATAAAATATTTAATACTGGTAAATATATGAAATGTATTTAGATTTGTTTTTTTGATAATGAAATTAATCTATATGGGGTATATGATACTCGTTCATGATATTTATCTTGTTAAGATCTCTATAATTAGTGAAAATACATGCTTACACAGATTTCTTATTTATGAAAATAGTAGGTTCACCACATGGTGATACACTAGGTAGTATAAATCCTTTATATAAAATTCACTTGATATTGATTTTTCAACTTCTGCAACTCAATTAGGGAGATTCATAATAGATTATTTTAAATAGGTGTACAACTAGGTGTGAGTTCTATTGAAATTGAACTAAACAATTTGAGGGAAGACAAGAAAATTATATAGAAAATACATCAATATAAAATAAAAAAGCAGGAATAACAATTTTGTTGATTTCCACCATAACTATTTTAGATAAATATCCATTAGGAATACACAGTAAGAACCACATTGTTGATTTAATTCCCATTAGATGTTTATAATAATCTACTAATCAATAGAAAATTCTATATTGATTTGGAATGTCAAATAGACATTCCCTTCCTTTGAAATTGATTTGGGTTATTATACTGAAAGCCAATCCATTCCCAAAATCACATCAACTTCAAAAACATGTGATAATTACAATATTTTCAGGAAGAATATTTATGCAAAATTATGTTTTATAGGAACTGTACACATGAGATGAGATCTTCATTTCATTTTATGTTTTTACTATAAAATCAATATCTAATAATTGACGTGGTGATGTGATACTAATAGAAAATTCATCATATATAAAATATTTGGTATAAATGTAAACAAATAATACATTTGAATATCAAAAATGAATGGAATGTGTTCCTTTAACCATGTTGAATCTATACACGCTTCATTTATGATAAAAATAGACTTCCCTTAACTATTTTTAGTTGGTTATTGAGGCCAAAAATTTCCATTAGCTCTTTGAATATGGAATTTATTATTATAATTCCAAATCTCATTGTATTTGAAAACTTTTACATTATTGGTTGGATCATTCTTATCCGCTATTGAATTTTCCAACCCCTTTATCCCCAATGAGTAATCAATAGCTCGATGGATAATAATTAACCAACTGAATCATTTCCATTTTCTTTTCAGAATATTTACCGAGTTCTTTTCCCCAACATTTTTTTTCATTTATATGGTTGATGATTCTTTCATTATTTTGATTTATCGTTTATGTTTCCAGGAATCTTCATCTTTCTCTTATTATCACTAAATATAGAATAATTATTAGATTTCTATTTCTCAAAATCCATATTTACATTTTAGTGAATGATTCTATTATAGTTTTGAAATACTTTTATGGCTACCACCTATTAATAAATTGGTTTTAGGACACTTAGAAATCAATAAAGATTTCTCATAGGAATGATTATAAATCCATAATTAGACCATGAATGTCAAGTAATATTTTCTTTGTAAGTTACAATGGATTTATCATCCTCATATTTCAGAACTAATAATTCCATTTCAATCATAGTATGATGATTCCTAGGAAAGTAGTTATTGAGATATTCCAACTTAAAAAATTAAATTCCACAGTGATTATTTCTAGATCTTTTTTGGGTTACTAATAACAGCCGACCATCGATCAGCTTCATCATCTAAGTAATATAATACTAAGAAAAATTTATCATGGTCTATGTACTAATTAATGTAGAATAACATTTCTCTTGAATTAGTTATTTTCATGGAATGTAATGGATCATATGGCCAGAATAATGAGGGGGTAATTTTTTGTATAAAAGAATAACGGTATGTCCCCTATCCTTTATGAATTCAAAATATAAGCATGGTTAGAGTTTTTTCTCATAAATTGATAGAGATGTGTGAGAATAGTCACAAGATATTGCATCCCAACCCCAATCCATTTGGTTTCTCAAGAGTATGATAATTGTATTGAAGGTCATATTAATTTTTCACATGATTCTTTTTGGATCCAGGTGTTGAATAAAACCCTAAAACAATTTAGTGTGAATATTAAACATCAATAATAACAGTAAGAAATCATATGAATATGAATATAATACTAATGAAGTAAAAAAGTATAATGACTTATTCTAACCCATGACACTCTATGTATATTTCTTATTACAATGTCTTATTAATGGGTTTCACAAGTTCTATTTGTTCATTCATCATAATGATTCTTTATAAAAATGATAATTAATGAAATAATATCAAATATGAGTTTCTAGATATGTATGTTCTCTTAGGACCACCAATTATGCCCCCAATGAAAATTAATTTAATACACAATCCTTCAATTGTAGTGTTTTTACCCCTAGGTGCATCTATTCTATGTCTATATCATCTTACTAGTAAATAGACAAGGTTATATTAGATAGGAAACCCACACTCTTTTGTTTACCATAACATAGGATACTCTTCTATATATAGGCTTATACTATTGTTTCTGTAACACCCCAAGATTTCATAGTAAGTTATATCATGAAAATAATTTAATAGCTTATACTGCATGCAACACTACCCTGGCTTACATTATATTGAAGATTTAGTTTCTGCGAAACCAAACGTTAATTATTCAAATGATATATTTATAACATAAAAATTAATTATAGAAATAAAAATAGTAACAAAAACTTTTAAATTTTAGTTATAATTCAATCTCATAAATAAACTATATTTATAAGGAAATGTATAAGTTTCATTAAAATATAAGTATTATTATGATAAAGGAACTGCTTCTTATGTATATTTGTGAACAATAATAAAATTAATTTTATAAATAATTATAAATTCAATTTGGTGAAATTGAATTAATTTTTGAATTCAGAATACAAATATTAGATTATAGTGAAGGTTAGGTAATTTTATGAGAAGATTCATTTTTAATGAATAGTAAACAATAATGCATTTAAATTCAAAAATTTATTCTCACCCAATTTATTTATATTGTTTGATTATCATCATAATTGGTTTTAGAGTATATAGAGATTATATTTTTACCATTTTATATAATTTTTTCATTGTAAGTAATTTCACATTTAAATTGGATATAAACAATCGTTAATCTATTCATAGTTTTTAATTCTTAAAAACCTGTTTTTTGTTTTTTCAAAATGTAAATTAATTTTAAATTAATTAATGAAAACTAAAAGTCTGGAATTTTGGAAAATATAAATAATTGTTAAATTCAGAACATCAAAATTATCTTAGGGAGAATTTTTGGTATTGTTCTAAAAACAATAAATTTTTGATGAATAGTGAAAAACACTGCATTATTGTTTAAATCCAAATTTTATTTAAATAATTATTATTTATATTTAAATTTATTTTAAAGTCAAAAAATATATATAATACCTATATTTGTTCAATTTAATTCACTGAAGTCATTTTATAATAAGATTAGATGTAAAAAAGTTTATTGAATTTTTAACGTCTTTTACCTACCTTTTAAGAACATTTGCAAATTTTTATAAAACATAATTCTACCGCTTCTATAAATTGAATTTAAAAAATTATAGAGACATGGTTGATATCAGTAAGTAATATGTGGTTGAATTGGATGAAAATAATTTTTGGTGAATAGTAATTGTTTAATTTTATTTACCACGGTTTAAAGTAAATAGGGTAATTAAAGGTAAAAATTATATTATAATTACCCTAACACATGTACTAATTCTAATAGATAAGTGTTTTAAACAAAAATCAACCTTAATAATATAATATTTTCCTCTTAGATCCACTTGGAATAGAATAGAACATTTGTTATTATTTTATTTAAAGAAGAGTTAAAAGTGTAAAATACAATGTCTAATAACTAAAAATTTTTTAATATAGGGTTATAGAAAAGATAAATTTGAATTTAAATATTAGTTAGAAATATAAAAATATTTCCCACATCATGGTATTATATATATAATTTTTATACATTAGATAATTAATTTTATTTATAGCACAATGATGATGTAGTGATTACCTTAGTAATGAATGATTAAAATAATTGATATTATAAATAAACAAATAAATGTAAATTGAGTCTTTTGATGTATTAAAGAAATTTAATAGGTTAATTTCACATGTTAGGATTTATTTAATATATTTTTTCTAAGTAATAATGTTTTCTTGACTTTTAAAAAAACCAAATACTAAATAGTGTCAAAATTGACATAAATGAGTTTTAAAAAAAATATTGTATTATTAAATTTTATGATATTCCTAAAAATATATGATTTTTTCAAAAGAAATATATAATTATTGATATGTCATTAATGAACCACTTCATGTTTTCTTGTCATTTTATAGTATGTTTATTATCCATGTAATATAAAAATACAAGAAGACATGGTAAAAGTTAAACTATTTATCTAAGAATTAAATCTAAAAGATAAGGTTAATATGGTGACATAAACATGTCTAAAAACAATTGGTTGAGAGATTTTAGACCCATAACCACCTTATCCTAGAAATTAATCCATTTGGATAAATTATAAACCAAATATTATTTTTTAATAAAATAATATTTCAAACTTTTTTTAAAGTGACCCTCACCTCTCTTATAAAGGGTTATTTTCCCATCTCTTAATTTCACACATCCAAAGCCTTTTTTATCGGCCAATACCAGCTCAAATATCATAAAAAATACCATCAATTTATCCAAGAGGCCTTACTTTGATCATAAATCCCTTTTAATTATTCCTTTTGATCAAATCAAAAGGAAGCTCTCGAAAAAGTGGTAATAATTTCATCACTTCTTTCAAGGTTGTTTTCCTTTTACACTTCCTATTTATTTTTTGTTTCCATAAAAAAATAATACATCTCGTAAAATCTACATAATATGATGTTATTATAAATATTGTACAACCATATTCATTATTCCATCCATCATATGAATGAGAATGTCACCATACGTGCGTACGTTTGGCTTATCGTCTCTAAGTCATGCTGTAGTTTGTTATTCAACATATAATTACTTGGATGAGTATAATAATGAGTATAATTGAATTAAATAATCAATATAACATGTAAATGATTATTTATATATGATATACCATCCAACAACATGTTATTTTACCATCAATAGAATGATATTGTCTGTCATGTGTACGCACAGAATATGGTCTCCACGAACAAGATGAGATTCATTCCCCATTGTAACTATTCAAGGATAAATTTAATTTAAGGATTAAAAATAATTTTTAGGAAATCAATATAATTTTGTATATGAATAAAATACATCCTATCCATTATAAACATGACTTTTGTAAGAAAACATATAAAGAAAAACAGATCAGTTAACACCTGAAAGAATGATACTACTGAAATATTATTAACAAAAAAATAATATATGATCATATATGTAACATCCCAAGTAAATAAAGAATAATAACTTTGAATGTTTATTAATAGTTGTGAATTAAATATTAATTTTACTTTAAAGGGATGTTATTTTTGATAGCGTACCCGATACACAACAGCAGGTTTCTTTGAAATCTTACATTGCACACTAATAATATAATAATATTATTTTAAATGGTAGTTAATGCCTATCCATTGTATTGGAGGGAATGAATATAACTAAATAAAATATTATTTAAATATTTTTAATATGTTTTTACATTTTTCTAATAAAATTTATAAGTTTAAAATGTGAATGAATCTAAGCATAAATACTCTACTTTTCTTTAAAAGGTCGATTTACCACCTTTTAATGACAAACCCTATTTAAATCTAGTTTCTGTCACTATTATATATTCTATTTGAAAAAATAAAATTCTTCTTTAGAATAAGGAAATAAAAATTTCCTTTGGATGCAATTTTTGTATTTTTCTGATAATGTTCATTTTTTAATAAATAGTGAAAAATACTATATTTTAATTCAAAAGTTTTTTAATCTAATTTATTTATATGATTCAATTATATTTTTAATTAATTTTAAAGTGCAATCAGAATATATTTTTAGCATTTAATATAATTTTGGTCATTAAAAGTAATTTCATTTTTAAATTGAATATAAACAATTGTCAATCTTTTGATAGTTATTATTTCATAAAAACACGCTATTTGTTTTAACAACGTGAATTAATTTTAAATTAATTTCTACCACTTCTATGTTTTGATTTTGGAAAAAAGGATTCAATATTTGGAATCATTAGTTACAAATTGGGTAAAAAGTAAAATGTTATTTTTAGACATTATAACTATTTACTTCAGTAAATATTTTATTTACCATGATTAAAGGGTAAATATAGTAAATAAGGGTAAAATATAATATTATAATAATATTAAATTACCCTAACACGTGTCCTAATCATATTGGATGACACATATCCGACCATGTTCATCCTTGGGTAGAATTTGGGACCCCATGGATCCACATAGGAGTAATAATGGCATTTTATGTTAATTAATTTAAACTAAAGAAAAAAATGAGATAAAAAATATATTTTAGTAAATAAATTTTTACATGGGGTTATATAAGTTATATTTTCGACTATAAATATTATTTGTAAAGAAAAAAATATTTCCTACTTCATGGTAGTTGTTTTATAATTTTTTGACATCAAATAAATTAAATTATTTATGAAACAATAATGATTGAATATTTACTTCATTAATAAATGATTTAAATAAATAAAATTATAAATATTAGAAAAAATATTCAAAACCTGTCCAATTATTATTGGATTATTTTATTTATACCATGAGTAATATCATATTTGTTATTAAAGAATATTTTACCTTTTTAAACCTAAGATGATGTTATAATAAAATAATTGATTCAAACATCCCTAAAGAGCTCTTCCTCTCCCTTATAAAAAGCCCTCACTTCTAACCAATTCCTCACAACTCTAAAGGATTTTGGTTAGTAAAAAATCTACTAAATTAATCTCCCTACATCCCTCTCTTAATCCTAGAAGCATTACCATAGGATGAAATAACATCAAGAATCCATTTTGGTTCATTCCTAAGGGAGTTACCCGATTTAAAGATAATGTCTTCTCTTAAGTTCTTTAGTTTTATTTTACTTCTCCAACCCCCTAAATTTTATTTATTTATTTCTTTTGTAAAAAAATAGTATCTTATATAAACTAGGATGTTTTTATGTGAATAATTTGAACTACACATACACACACATCCATGTAATGGGTAAGGAAAATAATGTTTCTATGGATGGAAAACTAATGCCTTACAAAACGATGATTGTTCAATTATCTCCTACCGCTTCTAATGGTGGCCATTATGATGGAAATATATTTATATATAATATATATTATTTTTATGTTTTATTTATGCTTTTATATTTTTCATTTATATCAAACCTTTATGGTTTCCATAATGGGTAAATGTGATAATTTCATTTTAGGAAGTGCGGACTACGACCCCCTCAAAGTGATATGACTCGTTAATGCCTTATATGGGATAAATAAATGATGTAGTTAATGATATTATTTAATATATTATAGTGGAATTATAATATACATATGTATCATTATGTTTTCATTCAGTTAAAATATGAAATAGAAATGAAAGTAGCGTTCATGCGTACGTACGACTTACCGTCTCCATGAACGGTGAGTTTCATTTCATACCTCCAAATGTTATGTAATAATATAAATACATGTATATACTAGATATATATGATATATTTGATATCTACATCATTAATATCATTCTTACGATAATGGATATTTGACCACATGGAGAACTTGTAATTATAAGGTGTTCATTTTTACTCAAGTACAAAATATTGAAAAAAACAACCATTAATAAATTAAATGATTACATATTGTTTATAACATGGAAATAAGTGATAAAAAAGTAATAATAAACTTTAAAAATGTTCTTAAGAAAGTATAAATTTACTTTAGTTTATTATTTAGGAGATTAATGGACAAACGGGGCAAGTCGGACATGAGGTAAGGGACTTCATATCAATCTCCTTTCATTGAGGCATATTTTTTTATTCAAAACTTTATTTTATACAATATATAAATACCTTTTAATTTTCATTTCATTCAAATGGAATATTTTCCTACAAGGAATTTCACTAAATGAAAAAAAAATTACGTTTCTTTTAACGTAAGCTCTGACAACGACCTTTTCTGCCACCATGAATATTATTTGATCTTTGGCTTCCTTTACAATCCACAATGTTTTTAAAAGGAAAATAAATACCATATAATTTTTTTACGTATTTTGGTATTGAAAATGGTTTTGATAATGGATTTGTTATGTCAATATATTTAAATGATATATTGTGATTAAAATGTGGAAACCTTATCTTTCCTTTATTTTTGTTTTATGTGTAATGAATATGTTATTGTTCATTGGAATTATTTACGTATATGGGTAGTTACATAATAAACCTATGGAGGGTGAGCTCGAGATAGATCTCCAATACATTGGGTAACGAGAAAGAGGTAAATGTGAATGTTTCTCCTAAAATATTTAGGGAATATACTGTGATGGGTATTCCAAATGTAACTCCCTATGTAGCTGTGATAGCTACAATGTAAGTATGATATGGATGTCACAAGTTACCTTTTTGATTTATGTTTTCTATGTGTTAATCATAAATCTTATGATTTCATGAGGTATGATAAAGATCTTATATTATGTTTGTAATGATGAACTAATGTTTTCATTCCTTGTATTATAACCCTTACTTATTTTTTTATGCTCATCCCAAGTTTCTGAAATATTTTTCACAGGACATAAAGATGAATAAGGTCAAGGATGGGATCAAGGAAAAGTTATTCTATCTAAAACATGGAAATAGGCATGAATATTTTTTTAAGAGTTTTCATTTTGTGAAAAATGGTAACTGAGTAGAAGTGTCTACTTTTTAATCTTTTGAGATGTAATAGTTATGCCCTAATTCTCTAAAACTGTAAACTTAAAAATATACTCAATTTGAATTATTCATATAATTCAATATTATGTAATGTTTTAAGGCCAGGTCCTTATAGTTGGTATCAGAGGTTGGTTTAGACAACATTAGGAGTTAGAATATTTTTAAATTAATGTCCATAAATTAATTTGTGGTAATATTGAAATGATATATCATTTACAGATTACCATGTTGATTTGACTAATATATTTCTGTTTTTAGAACGGTTTTTCGCAGAGGAAATAGGGAAACTATGTTGGGATGACATCAAGGAAATACCACCTTCCAGATCAGCAACCTGAGATGGTCGAAATCAGAACTAAACATTTTGTTGCAGTGATGGCACAATTGACTTAGGCTATAAATGGTGGTGGTATCCATGCACAAGATCAGCCAGATCGACCACAGAAGAACATGTCCGTAGTAGATCATTACACAAGGCTACATCCCCCATAATTTATAGAATCATATGACCATGTGCTAGCAGAAGGGTGGATTGAAGCCCTAGAAAAGATTTTTAATGTCATGGGGTGTTCAGAACACCGAACGGTTAGTCTTGCTATTTACATTTTTAAGGTGAATCTGATCAATGGTGGTCGATAGTGAAAAATATCAGGGATAGTAAGGAGACTGATGCTCTTGAATGGGATTAATTCAAAGGTATGTTCCTTGAGAAATATTTTCCAAATGTGGTTCAACTTAGGATGGGAAAACAATTCCTAGAATTGAGGCAGGAGGATGACTCAGTGGCCACTTATGAATAAAACATCACTCGACTCTCAAGGTATGCTCTAAATTTCATATGATATCTTGATAGTAAAATCAACCGTTTTTAATCAAGATTAAAGCCAAAGTATCGAAGGGATTTAGCTTCTCATGAATTCAAAAGTTATGAAAAACATGTTCATTGTGTGGAGAAGGTGGAAGTGGAGTCTTCTAATGATCAGGTGTTCTTTGAAAAACAATAGAATAAGAGGCCGAGGTGGTAGGATAACGAGAAGAACCGTTCAAAAAAGTATAATGGTAATAAACTTAAGTTTACAGTTTGTGAAAATTGTGGTAAAAAACATTCTAGGGAATGTCTTTTGAATTCTGGTAAGTGCTAACGATGTGGTAAAATGGGACATAAGGCTCATAATTGAACTGAAAAAGATCAAGGTAATGGTAATAAAAAATATTATTTATAGTTAGTAAAATGTTTTAAGTGAAATGAAAAGGGACATTATGAAAATGAGTGTCCAACGAAGAACTCAACTGAGGGAAAGCAGCCAGACTAATCGTAGAAATGGGTGGTGAAATCTTTTGCAACTACTTCAGTAGATGTTGGGCTATCAAATGATGTAGTATCAGGTACACTGTTTTCTTGTTCAGATTATGCCAATTTGTTGTTTGATTCAGGGTCTACACACTCATTCATTTCTGAGAAGTTTTATAGTAAATTGGCAATTCCATATCAAGATATTAATACATAACTTATGGTAAAAACACCTAAAGGAAATATTGATACAAAAAGAAAACATAAGAACCTTCTTGTCCTTGTTTATGGAAAGAATCATTCTGTAAACCTTATTATTTTTCCTCTAGTAGAGTTTGATATTATTTTAGGTATAGATTGGCTTTCTATTTATCATGCTAATATTGACTGCATAGCTAAAGAGGTTTCTTTTCAGAAAGATTTCTAGTTTGTGTATAAGAATGAACCATTAATTTTGATAACATATCAGGAAGCTGAGAAACTAGTGAAATAAGGAAATGAATGTTACCTTGTTCATATTTTTGATAATAAAGGAAGTGTTGAGATTAATGATGTGCCAGTGGTAAATGAGTACCTTGTTGTTTTTCCTGATGAGTTTCATAGTATTATACCTGATCGGGAAGTTGAATTTACGGTTGAATTAGTTCCTGATGCTAAACCAATTTCAAAACCCCCTTATCGAATGGATGAAATTTAACTTTTAGAGTTAAATAAACAATTGCAGGAGTTATTAGACAATGGTTTCATTCGACCTAGCACATCACCATGGGGTTCTCCTATCTGTTTTGTTAAAAATAAATATGGTTAAATGAGACTTTTCATTGATTATAGGGCATTGA
Organism: Viscum album; assembly: GCA_963277665.1. NCBI lineage: Eukaryota > Viridiplantae > Streptophyta > Magnoliopsida > Santalales > Viscaceae > Viscum > Viscum album. Next base: position 1,313,364,952 of record OY728134.1, on the reverse strand, counting down.
ATAACATCACTGTTAAGAAAAAGTATCATTTTCCTCATATTGATGATTTGTTTGATCAGCTACAGGGAGTTCAAAATTTTTCAAATATTGATCTGAGGTCGGGGTACCATTAGTTGAAAGTAAAGGAAGCAGACATTCCAAAGTCCATGTTTCATTCTAGATATGGATATTATGAATTTTTAGTTATTCCTTTTGGGTTAACAAATGCATGTGTTGTATTCATGGAACTAATGAATAGAATTTTCCATGAGTTCTTGGATAAGTTTGTGGTTGTGTTTATTGATGATATTATGATTTTCTACAAAAGTAAAGAAGAACATGAAAGTCATTTAAGGGTTGTCCGGCAAACATTAAAAGAAAACAAACTGTATGGAAAATTTATCAAGTGTGAGTTTTTGTTAAAAAAATTTATTTCCTTGGTCACATTGTTTCAAAAAATGGCATAACTATTGATCTTGCTACAACAAGAGTTGTTGAAGAATGTCCAAGACCCACAAATATAATCGAGATCCATAGTTTTCTTTGTTCGGCAGGTTATTACCGATAGTTTGTTGAGAATTTTTCATGGTTATCTAGTCCAATGACTAAATTAACTCGAAAAGGTGTGAAGTTCATTTGGAAAAAATAATGTGATGATTTTTTTTAGGGATTGAAAAGAAGATTGGTGAATGAACCAATTTTGGCACTACCTTACAGAAATGGTGAGTTTGTTATTTTCAGTGATGCTTCATTGAAAGGACTTAGTTGTGTCCTTATGCAGAATGATCAGGTAATTGCTTATTCTTTACTTCATTTGAAACCTCATGAGTTAAATTACCCTACACATGATTTGGAATTAGATGCTGTTTTTTTTACTTTAAAAATTTAGAGGCATCATTTTTATGGAGTAAAATGTGAAATATATACTAACCACAAAAGTTTGAAGTATATATTCACTCAGAAATAATTGAAAATTAGACAAAGGATATGGTTGTAATTAATCAAGGATTATGGTTGCACAATCCATTACCATATGAAAAAAATGTGGCTGATGCTTTGAATAGAAAAAGTAATGCTTCATTAACCATGCAACGTTTGGAACAAAATCCTTTGGTTTTTGATTTGATAATCATTGGCATAGAAGTTGTTAGTGCATGAAATTCTTCTGTTTTGATTCAGGTGTCAGTGGAATCATCTCTATCAGACAGAATTAAGAGAGCACAGAAAGAAGACAGTGAGTTACAAATAAAGGTAGAGTTGGTTCAGAAGGGTAATTTGTCAGAATTTAACATTGATAATGATTGTGTTTTGAGGTTTGGAAAGAGATTATGTGTGCCTTGTGTTTCACAGTTGAAGAATGATTTGTTATGTGAAGCTCACAGTTCTCCATTTTTAGTTCATCCCAATAGTACTAAGATGTACAAAGATCTTCGAGAGTATTACTGGTGGGATGGAATGAAACGAGATATCGTTGAATTTACTATGAAGTGTTTGACTTGTTAGCAGGTTAAAGCAGAGCAGCAGTTACCAAAAGGGATGCTTCATTCTTTACCGATGCCAGAGTGGAAATGGGAAAATATATCCATTGAATTCATTGTGGGATTACCAAATACATCTAGAGGTAATAATGCAATCTGGGTTATTGTTGATCAATTGAATAAATCGGCTCATTTCCTTCCTATTCTAGATACTTTGTCTCTAGATCAACTTTCTCGGTTAAATGTCAAAGAGATAATCATGTTTCATGGTGTTCCCCTATCTATTGTATCTGATCGTGATCCCGCGTTTACTTCTAACTTTTGGAAAGACCTTCAAAAGTCTTTGGGTACTGGATTAAATTTTCGTATAGCCTTTCATCCTCAATCAGATGGGTAGTCAGAACAAACAATTCAAAACTTGGAGGATACACAAAGAACTTGTTCACTGGATTACCAAAGAAGTTGGGACCAACATATTTCTTTGGTTGAATTTTCATATAATAAATGTTTTCATTTAAGTATACAGATGACCCCATTTGAGGCATTATATGGAAAGCATTATCGAACTCTAGATTTTTTGGAAGAAGTAGGCGAAATAAAGATGATGGGACCAGAATTGGTATAAGAGATAGCTGAATAATTTCAGCTGATTTAAAGAACATGAGAACATCTCAGAGTAGGCAGAAAATTTATGCGAATAACCAGAGGAAGGATCTATTTTTTGAGGTAGGTGATCATGTCTTTCTCAATGTTTCTCCATCGAAAAGTGTGATGCGTTTTGGTAAGAATGGAAAGTTGAGTCCAAGGTTCATTGGACCTTATGAAATCCTGGAGAAAGATAGAGCAGTTGCGTACATAGTGTCTATACGCCCATGTTTATCTTAGGTTAACAATATTTTTAATGTTTCAATGTTGAGAAAGTATATGCTAGATCCATCACATGTTTTGAGCCCAGAGGTAGTTTAGTTGAAAGAGAATATCTCTTGTAAGGAACTACTAGTCCAGGTTCTTGACCATAGAGGGAAAGTGTTGCGGAATAAGGTAATTTTTCAGGTAAAGGTTTCATGGAAAAAACATATGGTTGAAGAGGCAATATGGGAATCTGAAAATGTTATGATGGATAAATACCCACACTTATTTGATAAGTGAAAAACAATTGCGAGGACGCAATTACCAAAAGGGGGGAAGGATGTAACATCCCAAGTAAATAAAAAATAATACCTATGATTGTTTATTAATATTTTGGAATTAAATATTAATTTTACCTTAAATTGAATTCTATGTTTGATAGCGTACCCGATATGTAATAGCGGGTTTCTTTGAAATCTTACGTTGCACACTAATAATATAATATTATTATTTTAAATGGTTGTTAAAACCTAGACATTGTATTGGCAGGAATGAATATAACTAACTAAAATATGATTATTCATGTTTGTAAAAAGTTTTTACATTTATATAATAAAATTTAGAGGTTTGAAATGCGAATGAATCTAAGCATAAATACTATATTTTACTTTAAAAAGATGATTTACCGCCTTTTAATGGTGAACCCTCTTTAAAACTAGTTTTATTCACTCTTATATGTTCTATCTGACAAAATAAAATTCATATTTAGAATCGGGATATCAAAATTTACTTTGGATGAAATTTTGGTATTTTTATGATAATGTTCCTTTTGTAATGAATAGTGAAAAATACTGTATTTTAATTCAAAAGTGCCTCTTAATATAATTTATTTATATGGTTAAATTATCTTTTTAATTTTTTTTAAAGTGTAATTATAATATATTTTTACTATTTAATCTAATTTTGTTCATTTTAAGTAATTTCATTTTTCAATTGGAAATAAACAAGTGTCAATATTTTGAGAGTTATTATTTCTAAAAAACACACTATTTGTTTTAACAGAGGGAATTAATTTTAAATTAATTTCTGCAAATTATATGTTTTCAATTTTGAAAAAAAGGATTCTATATTTAGAATAAGTGGGTCCAAATTGTGTAAATTGGTAACTTTTATTTTTAGACATTTTAAATATTTACTTCAGTAAATATTTTATTTACCATGATTAGAGGGTAAATATAGCAAATAAGGGTAAAATATAATATTATAGTAATATTAAATAACCATAAAACATGTTCTAATCCTATTGTATGACACATATCCGACCATGGAAATCCTTGGGTTGAATGTGGGACCCCATGGAGCTACATGACATTAATAATGACATTTTATATTAATTAATTTAAAGTAAAGACTAAAATGACACAAATAAATATATTTTAGTAAATAAATTTTTACACGGGGTTATATAAGTTATATTTATAACTATAAATATTCTTTAAAAATATAAAAATATTTCCTACTTCATGGTATTTTTTTTATAATTTATTTACATCAAATAAATAAAATTATTTATGACACAATAATGATACAATATTTACTTCATTAATAAATGATTTAAATAACTAAGATTATAAATATTAAAAAAATATCCAAAACCTATCCAATTATTATTGGATTATTTTATTTCAAACGTGAGTCTTCTTAAATTTGTTATTAATGAATATTTGACCTTTTTAAACTTAAGATGATGTTATAATAAAATAATTGATTCAAACATTCCTAAAGAGCCCCTCCTCTCCCTTATAAAAAGCCCTCACTTCTAACCAACTCATCACACCTATCAAGCCTTTTAGTTTGTCCAAAATCTTCTCAATTAATCTCCCTACATCCCTATATTAATCCTATAAGACTTACATTAGGTATAAAGCATTTCAAGAAACCCTTTTGTTTCAATCCAAAGGGAGTTACCCGATTTAAAGGAAATGTCTTATCTTAAGTTCTTTTGTTTTATTTTACTTATCTAACCCCCTAATATCATTTTATTTATTAATTTTATAACAACAAAAATATCTAAAATATACTAGGATGTTTTTATGAGAAGAATTTTAACTACACTTACACACACCTCCATCTAATGGGTAAATAACATATTGTTTCTATGGATGGAAAGCTATCGCCTCACGAAACGATGATTGTTCAATTATATCCTACCACATCTCATGGTGGCCATTATTATGGAAATGTATTTACATATGATATATATTATGTTTATGTTTTATTTATTCTTCTGTTTTTTTCATTTATATCATACCTTTTTGGTTTCCATAATGGGTAAATGCGATAATTTCATCTTAGGAAGTGCGGACTACCGCCCCCCTCAAAGTGATATGACCCGTTAATGCCTTATGTGGGATGAATAAAGGATGTATTTAATGATATTATTTAATATATTATACAGGAATTATAATATAAATATGTATCATTATGTTTTCATTCCGTTCAAAATGAAATGGAAATTAAATTAGTGTTCATGAATACGTACGACTTACTGTCTCCATGAACGGTGCGTTTCATTTCGTACCTCAAAATGTTATATTCTAGAATAAATGCATGTATATACTGGATATATATTATATATGTGATATCTACATCATTAATATCATTCTGATGATAATGGATATTTGACCACATGGACAACTTTTAATTATAAGTTTGTCATTTTTACTCAAGTACCAAATATCGACAAAACAACAATTAATAACTTAAATGATTACATATTGTCTATAACATGGTTATAATTCATATAAAAGGAATAATAAACTAGAAAATGGTTCTTCCACAAGTATAAATTAGCTTTATTTTATTATTCATGAGATTCAAGGAAAAACGGGTCAAGTCGGACACGAGGTAAGGGACTTAATCTCAATCTCCATTCATTGAGACATATTTTTTTATTCTAAACATTATTTTATACGATGTATAAATACCATTGAATTTTCATTTCATTCAAAAGGAATCTTTTCCTATGAGAAGTTTCACTAAACAAACAAAAATAATGTTTCTTTTAACAGAAGTGGCGACAACGACCTTTTCCACCAATGCAAATTCTTTTTGATCTTTGGCTTCCTTTACAATATGAAATGTTTATAAAATGAAAATAAATACCATATAATCATTTTACGTATTTTGGTATTGAAAATGGTTTTGATAATGGATTTTTTATGTCAATATATTTAAATGATATATTGTGATTAAAATTTTGAAATTTTATCTTTCCTTTATTTTTGTTTTATGTGTTATGAATATGTTATGGTTCTTGGGAATTGTTTAGGTATACGGGTGGTTCCGTGATAAACCTAGGGCGGGTGAGCCCGAGATACCTCTACAATGCATTGGGTAACATGATGGAGGTAAAAGTGAATGTTTCTCCTTAGATATTTATGGAATATACTATGATGGGTATTCCAAATGTAACTCCCTACGTAGTTGTGGTAGCTACAATGTAAGTATGATATGGATGCCATAAGTTACCTTTATGATTTATGTTTTCTATGTGTTAATCACAAATCATATGATTTCATGAGGTATGTTAAATATCTTATATTATGTTTTTAATGATGAACTAATGTTTTCATTCCTTGTCTTATAACACTTACTGAGCTTTTTATGATCATTTCAAGTTTTTGAAATATTTTTCACTGGACTTAACGATGAATAGGGTCAAGGATGAGATCAAGGAAAAGTCATGTTTTCTAAAACATAGAACTATACATGAATCATTTTTAAGAGTTTTTATTTTTTGTAAAAATGGAACTGAGTAGAAGTGTCTACTTTTTAATCTTTTGAAATGTAATAGTTATGCCCTAATTATCTAAAACTCTAAACTTGAAAAGATCCTCAATGTGAATTATTCATTTAATTCAATATTATGTAACGTTTTAAGGAAGGTTCCATATAATATATGAACTAATATTTAGGTATGTGGTTATTGTATAATTTAAAAACAATTATTTAACTATTATACGGGAGTTTAACGTACCCTTGACTAAGGAAAATTACAAGGTAATGGGTTTTCATCTCACTTTTTATTCCCGTGAGATTAATGCTGCATTTTCAACAATTTCATTTTGTGTGGTGTGTGTACTCCCCAAGATTGTTTTATTTTTGAAATATAATTTAATTTATAGGTATTTAAATCTTGATTGTATGATCCTTATTTAATGGGCTGTATGTTTCTTATGTTACCAAATCAGTAAGGAAATTTCTAATTTCAATTTCCACTCATTGAGTTTTACGCATACTACATTGATTATTTTACTACAAGATTATGTGGGGAATCACTATTAATTTATTTATGTAATAATTTTACTACCCTTTGGGTGGATATACTTGTTATACACATAATCAATCCATTGATAAATTCTGAAGTCATTGATATGAACTTGATAAGAGAAATCTTAACTGAATTTCCATTCATTGAGTTAAAAATACTAGTCATTGGTGTTATTTTTACAAGAATATGTTTGAATGTACTATAATTTATTTTCACTAAAAATCCTATAATATTGAGCATATTTATATTTTTCACACATAATTATGTCATTGATTTATCCTTAATATAAGGATATAGTCATTATAAGGGATTTCATCTCAATTTATATTCCATTGATGCGTTTTTGTTGTTATGCGCCAATTCACTTTTATATAGTGTATATACTGTCCTTTGACATACTATATCTTGAATCCCTTTATTATCATGATATTATAATGTTTAGATTAATGTTATTCCTAAATTATTTTTATTCAAATATCTCTAATTTGGTTAGTAACTCTAACTAAAATATCATTTTAAATGTTTTAATGATTTATTATTCTAATACTTTCTCATTAATTTCAATTTTTTAAAAATGGTTTTAAGGATTTATTTTTATAAATAATAATTTTCTAAAATTAAAATTAATTTTAAAAGTTTCAAAGTTGTATGTGACACTTTGATTCAAAAATTTCTTTTAAATTGCTTCTTGATAAATAATGGGACTTTTAAATTTTTTCATGAAAAATTGATATTTTTATCAAGTAATTTTACTATTTATTTTCAATTATATCAATATCATTCATTATTTTTGATCAAGATTGATTTATTATAATACAATCTTCAATATTGTATTGAATGAGTTATGTTTTACTGTGGACGTGCTCTTTTTATACCATTCAGGGTTTGTGGTTAATGTATTGAAATTTCATATGCTGGTTTTAATACGAATGATTAGATTATGTTTCACCATTTTCATATGAGGAATTCAATGGAATTATTAAATGACGGGAGGGGCCTACTATAGACCGTCAATGCATTAATATGTCTCATGAGACAAATTGTGTCTTACCACAAGGCCATGAAAAAATATGTATTTGTAGTCCTGGTACATGGACTTGACTATGTGGTTATGATGTCTAGAATTATGCATTCCATCATTATGACATTATATATTGATATTACATATGATTATTTGGCTAGTTTAACATCCACGTTAATAAGTAAATAGAGTTATTTTATTTATCTTTCCCATATTATGATAAAGTTTATTATTAAAAGGCTTTTGTTTTAGTCTTATACATTTCCTTAAATGTTTATGCTTATTTATGACAGTTTATTCTATATTGTAATTCTTATCGAGAATCTGAGTTCCACCCTTTCATATGATTTATTTTTCCTAGGATGCGAGGAAGTATATTACAATTAATCTGTAGGAATAGGCTAAGGGATATGAGTGTGTTCAAAGGGGACACAATGTTGTTGTTTTTCTATTTCATAATTTAATGTCAAACTTCTGTATGTATCTTGTACATCTAAGTGTACTAAAAAAATTGGCATTTTGATACCTGATCATTTGTGATCATGCCAATGTTATGAAATAATGCACCAACTCTGGGTAACTAGGTTTGGCATGATACAGTTGCTATCAGATGAAGTTTAGTACGAACCATGGAAACTATATTTAGAAAAACTCTTTTTAGAGAACATTTCCCTTAGATATACATTGAGGATTAGTATATAAGAACATCCTATAATTTTTTTAATGTAGAGATTTTGTAAATTTTTAAAGCAATACATCCCTATCTGGATACGATCAGGTAGAGGCAACTATGACACAGATGTATCGTGGGGTAAAACCCAAAAAACCCACATTGAGCTAAACTCGAACGGGAACTGGTGCACGACAATGGGACTTACTGCACTCTTGGTTACGACACTCCCAAGGTATAAGATTTGTATAATTCACATTTTCTTTACAAAATTATTTGAAGGATTTTAATGTATGATGGGAATAAATAACCTTGGTTAATATTAATGTGTTTTAGATTGAAAATAGGGTATCAGGATATTCTCTAAATGATTTTATGACTATTGTTACTCACACAATGCTATCTGGTTTTAGTCAATGGATGTATTCCAAGGAATCTATAGTAACATTGAACATAATGTTCAAGGTGGTGAATATGGTGGAAATGAGAAACTAAATTGAATGATTATAGGCGTTCAAGATATCATGTTCATGCCGATTAAGGTTTCCAAAAATATGATCAACAATTTATACATTAACCAACTCCCAAAATCAACAATAAAGAGAATGGTGGAGAATAATAAGAGCTACAGTAGTGGAGACGGTGAAGAAAAGAAAGCTCAATTTCCATCATGCTATAAATGTGGAATGAGATACCCAAGAAAGTTTCTCAATGGAACAAAGAAATGATTTATTTGTGGGAAAGAAGGAAATAAAGTAAAAAATTACAGAGGAAAAATAAAGAGTACTATGGAATAAAAAAATGATACTAATAATCCATTTATAGTCATTTTCCTTAAATGTATGAGACCTTGGAATTACCCAAGTCAATGCCAAATTGTATATGATAACCACTAGGTCAAGTAAGAACCTATGTGGAAATAAATGGATGGATAAATGTTTAAAATTTCAATGCTCTTTGTTATTGGGATTACTTTGGAAGACTTTTATCTTGTATATGTGACCCTGCAGTTTATTATGAGATAATTCTATTTGATGAAGAATTATCTTTTCTCTTGTGGATATAGTTATAAATATCCATTTGGGTTTATTTGATCCTTGAATTTGAGTAAATTACAGGCTATTAATTCTTGGTATAAAAATACGAGGTATGAGATAACATTTCTGGTTAAATTATGTTATGGTTATTTTGAGGAATTTATCTCATTTTTTGGAATGTTATAAAAGTATATATATTTTTTTTGAAAAAAGACATCAATTAGACCATGTAACAACCCATCGGGTTGGACAATGCAGTGGGAATCGAACCCAAATCCAATGTGTGGCTGTGATTTATCGCCTACTACTGGAGTATGTGAATTCCCTGGTTAGTATAACTAATTCATTTTTGTAAAATGTTTTTTATGGAGAAAAAATGTTGATTTTCGTAACTTCTGATTTATCCTTAGTATATGAAAATGATTTGGTGATTGAGTGATAAATGTTATTTTGTAAGACGTTCTCTCTTTTAGGAACACAATATTCCTAAGGGAAATAGAATACAATGGGATTTCATTTGAGGATTAATGGTGGAATTTTATTTTGGAAGAATGTATGTTTTTATTATGGAATTATAGCGATTTGAGTTATTTATTAAAATGATTATCCTATCATATATAATATTTGATTAGGTTAATTATTTTGAAGAATGCGACTTTAAGAGTAGTTGATGTTATTTGGAGATAAATATTAATATATATCAAGGAAGAATATGTGATCAAATCCATCTGAATTTTGGGTTTTAAACATTGTTTTGATTATTTTGAAGAATATCAAGGACAATTGTTTTTTTTTTGAATGGTGTTTTTTGAACTTTGGGTATTGTTGGATTAATTTTAGAGATTAAAAATAGTATTTCCATATATAAAGGATTATCCTTTTTGGGAATATTTGAACTTATACTAACCATTTTGGTTTTGGTTAATGTATATTGAAAGGGGAAATATACAGTATGTATTATTTGGGTTATGTGATTCTCTAGAAATTTATTCTAGTTCTTTAGGTGTGACCAAGTCATATTGAATACTAATCATTTGGAGAAAAGATGAGTTTGTGGTAGAAATTTATTAAAGGATGAAACTCTAATTCAAAATTAAGTATATATCTTTCTGGTCTTAGCCAATATCATAAATAAATTCACAAACATTATTAAAAGGAAAATAAAAAATGTTTTCTATTTACTCTTCATAATGGGAAAACAAATACCATTTAACCAATCACAAGTTTATGGTTTTCTGGTAGTTAACTTTCTCCTGATCATGTTTTATATCACTCTCCATCCAAAATTGATGGTTTTTTCTGTTCTATATCTATTTTTTCCTAAATAGAACCCTAGTATGGGTTATATCAGGTTACCTTTTTTACTTCTAATTATTTTTTTAAAGTGATAATTTTTTAACTCTTTTTCAGATGTGGGATTTCAAAAAAGATGTTTTGAAATGTCAAACACCTTGTTTTTGTTTCCCAGTTTAAATTTTGAGGGAAAAATTATTTTAAGGATGGGAGAATGAAACACCAAAATATTTCATAGAAATTTATATCATTAAAGTAATTCAATAGCTTATACTTCCTGAAACATTGACTTGGCTTACATTATATAGAAGATTGAGTTTCTACGAAATAAAAATTTAATTATTCAAATGATATATTTATAACATAATAATTAAATATAGTAATAAAAATAGTAACAAATAACTTTTAAATATCATTTATAATTCTATCACATAAATAATGTCTATTTATATGGAAGTTTATATGTTTCATTAAAATATAAGTACTATTTTGATAAAAGAACTACTTATTATGTCCTTTTGGGAACAATAATAAAATTAATTTTACAAACTATTATAAATTAAATTTGGTGAAACTTTATTAATTATTGAATTCAGAATACCAATATTATATTAGGGTGAATGTTTTTTTAATTATATAAGAAGTTTCATTTTTTTAATGAATAGGGGAAAATACTCCATTTTAATTAAAAACTGCCTTTTCACCCAATTAATTTATATTTTTATATTATCCTCTTAATTGGTTTTAGAGTATATAATGATTATATTTTTACCATTTTATATAATGTTGGTCATTGGATGTAATTTCACATTTCAATTAGATGTAGACAAATGATAATCTTTTGATAGTTTTTACTTCTTAAAAAACCCACTTTCTGGTTTTCAAAATAGAAATTAATTTTAAATTAATTAATTCAACTTACATGTATTAAATTTGGTAAAATAGACATCAGTTCTGAATTTAGAATATCAATATTAGCTTAAGGTGAATATTTGGTATTTTTCTGAAAATATTAAATTTTTTTATGAATAGTTAAAAACACATCATTATTGTTTAAAACTGACATTTATTTAGATAATAATTATTTATTTTAAATTTATTTTGTAGTAAAAATAGATACATATTACCTATATTAGTTCAATTTAGTTCATTGGAGGAATTTTATAAATAGAATATATGTATAAAATTTTATTTAACATTTTAAAATCTTTTACCCAACTTCTAGGCACATTTTCAAATTTCCATAAAACATAATTTTACCGACACTGTAAATTGAATTTAAATAATTCCAGAGACACAGTTGCGATCAATAATTAAAATGTGGTTCAACAAGATGAAAATAAGATTTGGTGAATAATAACTTTTGAATTTTATTTACCACAATTAAAATTAAATAGAGTAATTAAAGGTAAAAATGATATTATAATTACCCTAAACCATGTACTAATTCTATTTTATAAGTGTTTTTGGTCCATAATAACCATAGAAATAAAATATGATCCTATTTTATCAGATTGGATTAGATTAGGACATTGAATGTTATTTTATTTAAATAAGAGTTAAAAGTGTTAAATTCAATGTTTGATAACTAAACTATTTTCAATATAAGGATATACATAAGATAAATTTGACTATATATATTTTTTAGAAATATAAAAATATTTACTACATCATGATATTTTATTTATAAATTTTAGACATTAAATAATTAAATTTCTTAATGACACGATGATGATGCAGTAATTACCTTATTAATGAATGATTAAAATATATGATATTATAAATGTCTAAATAAATTTAAATTGATTCTTTTGATGCATTAAAATAATTTTATAGGTTAATATGACATGTTAGTATTTATGTAATGTATTTTTTTTAAATAATAATTCTTGTTTACTTTCACAAAAATGAAATAAAAAATAGTGTCAAAATTGACAAAATGAGTTTTTAATAAAAATACTACATTTTAAATGATATAATATTCCTAAAAATATAATTATCTTCCAAAGGACTTATATAATTATAGATATTTAATTATTTAAACACTTTGGGTTCACTTTTAATTTTATAGTATGTTTATTAAACAATTAATATAAAAATACAAGAATATACAGTAAAAGTTGTACTATTTAACTAAGAATTAAATATAAAAGATAAGGTTAATATGGTGACCTAAACTTGTATAAAACCTATTGGTGGAGAGGTTTTCAACCCTTACCAACCTTATAATTTAAATAAATCTATTTGGAGCCATTAGAAAATGAGAATTATTTTATAATAAAACGATATTTCATGCTTTTCCTAAAGTGACCCTCACCTCTATTATAAAAGTTTACTTCCCCTTCTCTTAATTTTACACCTCTAAAGCCTTTTGTCTCGGACAAACCTTGCTCAAATATTCTTCTAACTACCATTAATTTAACCTATATTCCTTACATTGATCAGAAATCCAACATATGGAGCCCTTTAGTTCAAATAAAATAGAAGCACCCGAAGAAGAGGTAATAATTTCATCACCTCTTTCAAAGCTCTTTTCTTTTTCCACATCCAATTTATTTTTTGTTTCCATACCAAAATAATAACTACAGTACCTTCTACATATTGTGATGTTATTACAAATATGGTATAACCATAATCGTTATTCTATCCATGATATGAATGAAAATTTCACCATACATGCGTACGTACGGCTTACCGTCTTCATGTCTTGGTGTAGTTTTTTATTCAACACTTAATTATATGGATGGGTATAATAATGAGTACCATTTATGTAAATAAAAAATATAAATGGTTAATTATTCTTTATATATGACATACTGTCCAATTACATATGATTCCACCATCAATAGAATTATATTGTCGCTCGTGCGAACGTACAAATTACCGTCTCCATGAACACGATGAGATTCATTCCCCATCGTATCCATTCAAGAATACTTTTCATTTAATGATTGAAAATAACTTTTAATAACATTATATCATTCTGGATTTAATCAAATACATCCTATCCATAACACACATGTCTTATTCAACAAAACAAATAAAGGAAAACGAATTAGTTAACACCTGAAATATTGATACTACTGAAATATTATTAACAAAGGAATATTAGAAGACGATAAATGATATAATATTTAGGTATGTGGTTCTTGTATAATTTAATAAAAATTATTTAACTATTATATGGAGGTTAACATACCCTCGACTAAGGAAAATTACAATGTAAGGGGGTTTCATCTCACTTTTTATTCCCGTGAGATTCATGCTATATTTTCCACAATTTCATTTTGTGTGGTGTATGTACTACCCATGATTGAATTATTTGTGTAATATAATTTAATTTATAGTCATTAAAATATTCATTGTATGATCCTTCTTTAATGGGGTGTATTTTTTGTATATTACAAAATCGGTAATGGAATTTCTAATTTCAATTTCCACTCATTGGGTTTTATGCATATTTCATTGATTATTTTACTCCAATATTATGTGTGGAATCACTATTTTTTTATGTAGTACTTTCTACTCCACGTTTTTTGGATATAATTATTATTCACACAATCACTCCATTGGTAAAATCTCAAGTTATTGATATGAACATGATAAGAGTAATCTTAACTCAATTTCCATTTACTGAGTTAAACATCCATGTCATTGGTGTTTTTTTTACAATAATATGTGTGAACATACTCTGATATATTTACATAGAATATTCAATCACATTGAGTGTATTTTTATTTATCACACATAATTATGTCATTGATTTATCCTTAATCTAAGGATACAGTCTTTATAAATGATTTCATCTCAAACTAGATTCATTCAATACCTCTTTGTTGTCATGCACCAATTGACTTTTATGTAGTGTATATACTATTTCTTGACATACTGTGTCCTGAATCCCTTTTATATCATGATATTATAATGTTTTCATTAAATATATTCCTCAAAATCCTTTAAGTGTCTCTCATTTGGTTAGGAACTCTAACTAAATTATCGTTATAAAGGTTTTAAAGATTTATTCTGCTAAACCTTTCTCATTAATGTCCATGTTTTAAAAATTGTATTAAGGATTTGTTTATAAGGACAAGAATGTTTTTAAATTAAAATTACATTTAAAAGTTTCAAAGGGGTATGAGACACTCTGATTCAAAAATCTCTATTAAACGACTTCTAGATAAATAATGAAACTTTTAAATGGTTTCAAGAAAAATGGTATATTTCTCCCATATAGTTTTCAAGATTATTTTAATTTATATCAATATACTTCATTATTCTTTATTAAGGTTGATTTATTACAATAAAATATTCTATATTTTATTGAATGAGTTATGATTGATTGTGGATGTGCTATTTTTGTAACCTTCCTAGTTTGTGGTTAAAGTATTAAAATTTTGTATGCAAGTTTCCATAAGAATGTTTATATTATATTTCACCATTTTCATATGAGGAATGCATTGGACTTAGTAAGTGATGGGCGGGGCCTATCATAGTAACTCGAGGAATCAGTGGGTCTCATGAGATAAACTAGTTTCTTGGCATAAGGCCTTGACAAAATATTTATTTGTAGTCTTGGTACGAGACCTTGACTATGTGGTTATGATGTCTGACATTATGAATTCCATCATTATGAAATTTCCTATTGATATTAAATGTGATTATTATACTAGTATAATATCCATGTGAATAAGTAAATGGAATTATTTGATTTATTTTTTCCATATACTGTTGATTTTATGTTTAAAGGGCTTGCGTTTTAGTATTATACCTTACCATAAATGAGTATTCTTATTTATGATAGATTCTTCTATATTTTTGTCCTTACTGAGAATCTGATCTTACCCCTTTCTTATGTACTATTTTTCATAGGATAAAAATAAGTGTATTATGATTAAGTTGTAGGAATAGATTAAGGGATATGAGTGTGTTCAAAGGGGACACAATGTTGTTGTTTTTTACTTTTCATAATTTAATCTAAAATATATGTAGGTATCTACTACTTCTTGGGATACTAAACCAATAGGACTTTTGAGACATTCTCTCTTGTGATCATGCCAATGTTATGTAATAATGTGCCAACTCTGGGTAACTATGTTCAGGGCGTTACAGTTTGTTACAAATTTTATCTAATCAAAATCTGTAATCATAACTAAATCATGGATCTGATACCAAATTTAGTTAAACAGTCATATGATATATAAATACTACATAATTTGAGAGTAATATTCAAGTAATTTCCCAAAAAAAATATGCATTAGTATCATAATGGTTTAATGTCTTTATAACACACTAATTTAAGAAAACCCTAAATTTCCATCAATATATCCTACAATAATATTAAAATTAGTTCCCTTTTATATATATCATACTCAGTTCCTCCCATTATAACTTGGGGATATAAAACATAACAGAGGGTGATCCTAGATTCTCATTGTGTGTCGTTAGAGGAGATATCAAACATAATAATGAATCAGATAATAATACGGGCATGGTAATGTAAACAAGTTAATGTTTTCAATGTAATATATTCATACCTAGAAAATATTATATCATAAACCAAAAAATAAATCCATGTTAAGAAGCATAATCAATATGGTTTTCAAAAAAAATAATATTAAGTAGAGAGATATATCATAGGATTATTACATTATAAGAATAAGAAATCATACTCTTGTTAACATAGCTATATGAAATCATTTCCATTCATAATAATTTCAGTGATGATAAAATCTTTCATACCATCATATCAAAATGTGAACATAACTATTGAAAATGTTTTCCAAAAATTGTATTTTGAGAATAGATAGAAAAAATCATACTAATGAAAAATAAATACAAACAAATATATGTATAATCTTGTCTATGATTATCATAAAAATCTCATAAGAAATAAATATCACAATAATCAACTCATTGGAGGGATATGGTTGACCCAAACATCCCGTCATCATAATATTTTCATATCAATGCCACAATATCATAAAACATTCATCATATCAACATTGCATGACCCATGTTAAATAAATGTGTTTTATTAAAATATCATGATCATAATATTAAAAATCTATATAATTAATACGGACGGTGTAATTAGATCATATCCACAATAAATTAGAAGTTTCAACAATGGATTGTATCATATATTGAAAATTCTTTTAAAAAATCATTGTATTATTTCGTGAGGGAAACACTATTTTCATTTTGAGATCACTTATATAAAATCTAAAAATTTACTAAAATTCACTGAATTTTTTATCAATGAAAATAAATAAGGAAACTATTAAAGTAATATTAAAGGAAATGAGAGTTCATGACGACATGAATTGTTGTGCATGCCATAATTGAAAAAAACAAAAAAAAAATCACACCATCGGTAAAGGGTTACTAATTCATAAAATAAGAAGATGTTTTATTAAATTTTTTTAAATAAAAGTAAAAATGGGTAACAATTACTATAATGAATAATTTTACCACACTAAAAACATTATTTAAAACATTTTAGATAATATCATTATGAAGGAGAATGATTTGTGACAAACATATGGTAAATGAGGCATGCTTTCCTCAAATAAAAATTATAAACCATTTTAAGTACCAATGTGAGGAAACCAATACTCAAACATAAAAGTTATTAAAATAAAAAATAAATATAAAAATAAATCTTTTTATTTGATAAAGATTATATAATTCTTAACATCTTAAATTAAAGATTATGCAATCCCAACAAAATGAGAGTTAAACATAAACCCCTTACTTGAAGTCCCATTATTATTCACACATGTTGATAGAATATAAATAATAAATATGGATTTATTATAAATATAATATAGAACCATATTTATATATTAAATAAAATAAATTATTTAATTATGAAATCTTTTCATGGAATTTTTGTTAGTTCTTTATTAAAAATATTTTTTCTGAGTGAAGAATATTTCATTTTCCATGCATGATTTGGTTCAAAAGTTACTTTCCTTGTATATTGATCAATTTAAAGTCATATAAATCATTATAATCTTGTAATAAGAGTCTTATATAATCCTTATAGACAAATATAAATTTTATCATATAATGTTGTGATAAAAAAATTAATCAAGTCGCCTCCGGGAGACGATATTCTGTATATACACAAAAGTGATGTTTTGATTGATTGACTGATGTAATTAAATATTTGTAAATAATAATTAATATTTATAAAAAATAATTTCATAAAATAATATATAAATATATAATACATCATAATAACCAACCATTCAATATGGTGATAAAAATCAGTCATATTTCTATGTGAAGCTTGTAGTCCACACATACCCATGAACGATATATTCATTCATAATTTGATAGTAAGAAGGTAAAAAATGGTTGTTCCACAATAAAAATGACATATCAGTATATTGGAGATAGTATAATCATAATGTTCAGATGTTTACAAAATATTTAAACGAAGTAGATTAAGAAATAAACATTAAAATAGTATAATGTGATGATAAATATTCATTGAGATACATCCTTTTGGCTTATAAATTATGAAATAATTGGAAGAAAATAGGGATTTAAAATATGTTCTAGGATGAAGGGAGGTAATCATGTATGATATTAGGGTAGGGATTTTTTAATATAGAGTGCTCAAATATAGGAAATAAGGGAAGGGATGATGTTCCCTTTTATTTTTATGGAAAAGACAGACATATAATCATTTAAAATAAGTATATATAATATTTATCATAATCATGTCATGTAGAAGAATTACACGTAAAATTTGAAGTTGATATGTCACAGGATAGAAATAAATTCAAAAAATAAAATTTATACAATTATTGGAGACATTTGAAGCTTTATCTTTTAGATAAGCCACTTTAATCCCCATTTAACATTAACTATGATAAGTGAAGAGTTTACCATGATAACATAATTATTTAAACAAAAATAAAATGGGAATTCTAATTTTTTTTGTAAATGTTGTTTAAAAATTTTTAATTAATTTTATTATATTTAATTTATATAGTTATCAAAAATATAATTTTTATATAAGTACACAAAATGCATGAAAAACATGGGTTTTCAAAATACTAGAAATAAGATAAATGTAATTTTACATTGAAATCGTGTTAAAAGATCAAATCTATGAATATTTATCATTATTCAATAAAGAATGAAGATTTTTAGAAATTGTGATTAATCAAAAACCAAATATGACCTTATAACCGAACCATTAAATATAAAGGCTAAAAGATATTTAGTAATTTGAAGAAAATATAAATTATGTTCAAAAAACTGAAGATTGAGATCCCAAATTAGAAATAATGTTTTAAAATGCATTATATAATTTATTTAATTCATATTTAGTTAATCAAATGGTTTCGAAATTTACTAATTTAGTCATAAAATCCTAATAATGTCATAAAAGATGCATTATTTGAGAAATATCCATTTTTAGTATTTACCCAAAAATGCACATTTTTTTAGAAAAATATGAATAATTATCAATAATATAAATTTGATATGACAATTCATAAAATGATATCAATTTTTTTCCTTTTAATTTTATAAAATTTGAATATTAAAAATATAATATATGTTGGAAAAATATATTTAAAAATCATTATTTAAGAACATGAATTTTTGATGTATAAAATGGATTTAATAAAAATTTAGTTTTTATTTATTATGAATTAAGAAATAAATTTTAATTATGTAAAAATAAATAATTTTTTTTTATTTCTATTCATACCATTAATTTTAATGTTTAGTTTATAATAGTCACATTTGAATAATGATATTTTTTGAGTATATCACAGTTCAGATAATGGTTAGTGTTGCATGTTACAAAATATATTAACCACATCAAATTTATTTTTAGAGGAATTAATCATTAAATATATGGGTGTTACATATATTTAGATATATCTTCCATATATAATAACCTATTTTATATTACTTATATTTTCTAGGGAGAAAGCATGTTTTATGCCCCATCTAACATTCTCTCTTCCAAGTAAAGCCGTTTTAAGGCTATTTTAATACTCATTATCTCATATCAAGTCCCAATTCACAAATTTTTTATTCAAGAATAGAATTTTGAGAATACATTATTATTTATGGTAACCCCTTGGTTCAATTATGGTTTCACGGTAATTAGTATGTTTTAACTTCATTAAAAAATCATTTACTCATTTGATATAGCATAACATTAGAGGATAGTTTTTTCTATTTTTTTCTAGTATTTTTACTGGTTTTTCTATTTTTTAACTCCTTATTAAATAACACGTCTTTATTTTTAATATAATGACACCCAAAAGAATTTGGTACCATATTATCTAAGTAATCCTTATGATATATCATTTAGTTATTCTTGAAGACAAGATTGTTAAACTGACATCCTTCTCATGTATTTTTTTCAATATTATGATTTATCTATGGTTTTTATCTTTATGAGGAATAAATATATGTAATGACCCATGATTTTCATACATAAATATTATATCTATTTTCTTAAGGATTCAATCTATTTCATAAACACACAACTAATGATGGTAATTATTTATCATATGTAGATGATTATTACACAATCATCATATTCAACGAATGGTATTCACTATTACCCACAAAGATCGTTAAATTTTTTACTCTTCATAGAAATAACCTACCTAAAACATCCTTTATTATTCAGGGAAATAAAACATAAAAAATGTAATAAAAATCCTGATTAATGGTAAACAAGAATGATATGAATCGACAATCATATAAAAGTACCTGATTAGGATAAGGTCATGAAATGATAAATATAACATTAAAAGTTCATAACCGATTTATCATGGATCGTGACCATGATACATGGTAGAAAACATTATCATCTATATAGACATGAAGAATATGTTTGAAAATTCATCATAAATGAATCATTTTCCAAAAGTTCACATCTTATTATTATGAAACCATTGTTTTTATAGAAATCATTTCATATGTCAAGGTTAAAATCCAATACCATCAAATCATAATAGATTAAGATTGGAAACCTTTTTACCATTTCATAAGGGACACTTCATCAAAACTATTTCCCTTATTGGATCAAGTATGTCAGACTATTTCCCAAAGCCAATCAATAAAATTGGATTGTTTCCCATCTTAATCTTTTAATATATAAAAACTACCCAATTAATTAGATTGATAAATAGGTAAAATCCATAAAATAATCCAATAATTGGATTTATAAAATACCAAAAATAATTTATAATATAATAACTCATGAAGAGAAATATGTTTCATAAGAATTTCATCCAAGAAAAACCTATGGAAATGAAACAGGTTACAAGAAGATTTCATAATTTCTTCATTGAA
The DNA here is from genome assembly GCA_963277665.1 of Viscum album. NCBI lineage: Eukaryota > Viridiplantae > Streptophyta > Magnoliopsida > Santalales > Viscaceae > Viscum > Viscum album. Next base: position 1,313,343,954 of record OY728134.1, on the reverse strand, counting down.
TAATCCTTGGAAGAGGAACTGGATTCATAAAAATCATTTAATAATTAAAATTAACCATACATATTAATAATAATGATGATATCATTTGATCATATACCTTGTGAATCTTAAATAACATCAAAATGTTTCATATTAGATGAAAAATGATTTTAAAATATCACATGGAACATTTCATGAGGAAAATAACCTCTCCACTTTGAAATCAACTATATATAATAAGAAATTTACCAAATGTTAAATATATTTTTTAATTAGAGTTGTAATATTGTACAATAATATTTAAATCATTTAGCGGTGACAATGTTTGAAAATACGTTTAATGTTGTAAACATTACAAAAAATATTCCTTTATAATTTTCGTTAAAATGACAAAAGAGCAATTTTCATATAATTAATATAATATTAAACTTATCCATTTTTGTAAAAATTGAATCGGGGGTAAACAAATTATTTAAAAAAATATTTTATAATATTATATTCATTCGTTAAAACAGTTTTATAAAACAGTGACATATAAAGAAATATATATTTTTGACCACAGAGGATAATTAAGTGATTTATTTTCTAAACAATTATTATAGATTATTATGTCAATAAAGGGGTAAGATGAAAGGAAAACCTGGAGATTCATGAAATAACTATAAAATAAGAAAACTCATTATTTTATTGAGAGAGATATCATAATATTTCATCATCATAATCTTAATAATAATCAATCCCAATAAATAATGAGATGGTAACAAAAAACCATTAACAATTTAATATGTTTTGAATTATAATACCCAAGAATTAATATATTTAAATGAAAATATAAATATCAATAGAATAAAAAAATTCATGAAATACCATCTTAAATGGTCTTTATATCCACCTCATAAAATATTATTGGTGAATAACATAACATATTTCCGAAATAAGAAAATTTGAGATGATATTCCATTATATTAAGTCTTGACATCCTTAGTACACATTTTAATATCTTATATAATAAAAATAATATTATTATATATATTAATAAACCATAAAAATATATATCCTTCCATATATTATTTACTTTAAACCTTTTATTACTTGTTTATTAATAATTAATTATATCACGTTCTATGTAATAATGACTTAGATTATCATGTATGTTTTGGTTTGATATTTTTAGATATTTTAATTGATCATTGTTCCAAAATAAAAATAATATAAAATATTATATATACACATAGGATATATATTAATTATATATATAATTTTATTAATCTAATAATGTTATATATATATAATGATTTAAACTATTCATGGAGAAGGAAGGACGTAGGTATGTATGACTGTTGTTTCCATTGTCTCTCTGAAAAAAATAATGTTAAAAAATATTTTACTATACTGAATAATTTTAATTCATATATATAACATATTTTCCTCAAAATTATAATTATTACATTTCATTATAAGCGTATGTGAGAAAATCATCACATCTCTTTATGAGACGGTAGTCCACTGTACACATGAGTGACATTATCATATTCCCACATAGCGGAAAGTGAGAAGGTAATTGTGATACTATAAATATATAAGAATAATATTGTCATAAATATAATATAAAAATATGTTAAATCCAAAATAATATATATGTGTGAGAGGTGGGTATGGAAAATGAATTACACTAGTTTATGAGGTGGTAGTCCCCCATACATAAGAATGACAGTTCTGTTTACCACATGATGGAAGGAGAGGTAAATGTTGTTAATTCCATTAAAAAAAGAAACACTATGTATATGGTATATAATTATGTTATTTTATCATCATGGTTTAATAATATTTGAAATAGTATTAAAAATAAATAAAATTAAAACACATGGCTAAGGACAATACCTCTTCTTCAACGAACCCCTTATGGTTTACACCTAAAAGAATCATAGGTGGGCTTCGTAATAAAAATAAGGATTTTATGATGCATTAATGTAATTAAGGAACGCTTTTGTGTAGTTATTGGAATAATGATGTGGTTTTAGATGAATTAATATGAGAGGATATTGGCTGGACTTCTATAAATATAGGTGAGGACACACATGGAATTTGTGTACAGAAACTTTTTTAACCAAATTTTAAACATACATCAAGGATAAAAAAATGTAGAAAAATCAAACCTTAGATTGTATAAGATTGATATAATTCTAAAAAATTGGTGAGATTCATGTTTTTATGTCATTTTACCCCTTATCCATTCAGTTTAACCCCATGTAAAATCGTATTAAAATTTACTACAATAATTAATTTTTAATATTTTGTACCACTATGTTTTATCAAAAAAAATTTGACCTTATTATATAATGCTAATTATGATTATTCCATTTATAAAATCCAATTATATTCAAATTATATTCATTTAAGGGTAAAAGGTTATGTTAAAATTAATCCTACGCATGTGATGAGAAAGTGGTTTTCTATATATAAACTTTTCATAAGTATTAAATGTTTCAATATGGAAATCAAAAATGAAATTGATTCAAATGATATAAATTGAATTAATAAATATATAATTTAATATATTTTAATTTTACATAATGTTTATAATAAATTTTTTCTTCTAATATATTTAAACAAAAATACATTTATTAAAAAACAATAATATTTTTAGTATTCATAGAAACATTATCCTTTTTCATAATTCACAAAAATTCCATTATAGTTAATTCTAACAAATATAATTCCTATAATGATGTTTATTTTTAAAAAACAAATTTTCTAGAAGTGTAAAAATGTTATTTTACTATTAGTTAAAAAATTGTAATAAAGACAATATTTTAGGAAATTGTATTTTTTTATTCATTTAATGACATTACTAATTATTTAGTAGTTTTTTATCATTATAATATATTTATATTAGAAAATGAAACATAATAATTTAAAGGACTTAATTCCAATTTGGACATCCATGTTAAACTACTTGGTTATAGTGGTCATGTTTAAATAAAAATATTAATAGTGTATTGTGGTTTATTAATACTCGATGTTGTGTGTAACAAGAGATATTGAATAAATTATATCAATTTTTTTAAATGATTGTCTAAAATTCCACCCCCCTTAAAATGAATCATTCCCATGAAATTCCATATCTTCGTTAAAAAATGTGGATTATTCTTTCTCATTACATCTTTAGGCTCCCACATAGCTTCCTCAAGCTGGTGGTTTTTCCAAAAATCATTGATCATGTGAGTGGTCTTGTTTCATAAATCATTATATATATGATGTAGAATATCCAATAGTTGTTCCTCATAAGAATGATCATGCTCCAGTGGAACAATATCTTAGTCCAGTACATGTGATTAGTTTGGTATGTAATTCCATATGTGAGATACATGGAACACATCATGAATCCGAGAGCGGTTTGGGGTAAGTGTCTTGTGATAAGATAAACAACCAGTAAGATAATGATTTTTAAAGGTGTATATAAATGTAGGTATTAGTTTTAACTTGTTTCCTAATCTAATTACCTTCTTCGATGGAGAAATTCATAGAAACACATTATCACCTGCATCAATTTCATGATCATGTCGGTGATTTTTAGTATTATTTTTCTTCCAAAATATGGTTTCTATTATAGGATAATTAAGGGATATATCCATATATGTAATATAATAATCTATAATAGGTTCCCATAGCTTTATCTATCTGACTTCACTCAAGTACATTGGATTTATAAGTTTCTTTCCATTGAGGTCTTCATAAGGTGCAATCTGAATGATCGAGTGAAATATATTCTTGTATGAAAACTAAAATAGAGGATGTTGTTGATCCAAAACACAAATTAAATCAAGATAAAAAGTTATCAGAATATTCACTATGTATTTAATTGTTCTCTTAGACTTATTACTTATTTGATAAAGATATGCTGTGTTAAAACTCAACTCTGTATCCAGATCCTAATGAATACTTCTCTAGAAGAATGATGTAATCTTCAGATCCTGATTAGACATAATATAACATGGTACTATATGAAACCATACCACTTAATTACTATATATACTCAAAATATAATATAGTGTGAAATAATATTTAATAGATATTATGTGTATTGAATTTTTAAGGTGATTTACTAACACCGATATAGAATTATTTCATTTAAATGTTCTATAGTGTCTGGTGACAAAATTCATGGCGATGTTTTACCATTACCATTATAGTATGTGTAAAAATTCTAAAAGTCCATTAAACTATTACATGTCATCCTTAAAATTCTCATATACCGAACACTAACATTTAATCATTGCGATGTATCTCTTCATGACATCCCACTAGAAATACTTTTTCAAATATCTATAAAAAATTATAATTCTAGGATGAATTTAGAATAATGAACTATAAGACCCATATAATGACATCATTAAATCTAGTATATATTAAACTAAAACATTTAAATTAAATCTTATCTTTCCATCACAACAATTTTTGAACATATGAACATTTCTTACCTTGTATTATAGTTCAACATCATCCTTGTGTGCCTCTTTAATCATCACCTATAAAGATGGTAGAACTCCCATTCGACAATGATAATATTAATCCTTGTCCATCATGGCTTCCAGATCCATCCATTGAATATCATGAAATATTTTTTTTTGTGATAATCAACATGGATAAGTTAAGAAGATCCTTTATACTCCAAGAATATACCACCTTATTCTCATTCTCAGGATCGGTAATGTGTTCTGTTTTAATATTCTTTAATCAGATTAACCATGTTATAAGGTGCATGTCTAACTCCTTATATATGAATATATATATTAAACTTTCTTTGTCAGTATATATTTATATAACACTTTTTTTAAAGATATTACATCCGTATCATCAATGAAAAAATTATCCCATTTACTCCAAATCATGAGTTGGTTAATTTTTCTCATGAACCTTAAAATTCCACGAGGCATAAGATATAACTGTTTCCTTATACATGAGAACACATACTAATCCCTTATTAGATGAATCACTATAGAATAAAAACCCTTTTTCATTATTTTATTATTTATTCATAGATATACACACTAATCTTATATTTAATTCCTAGAAATTTTCATCATAGTCATCCACCTAGATGAACCTGGAATCCTTCCATGTCATCTTGGTGAGTTGATTATATCTTATTGATAAATTCTACCCTAATCACAAATAATATCTAGAAAAATGAAGAAAATTTCAGTTCTAAATTACTGTGGTTGGTCTAGCCCATTTCTCAATATCCTTTTTATTTGATGTATCCACTGATACACCCTATCTTGAGATTATTGAACCGAAAAATGAAACCTTTTGCAGGAAAAATAAAAAATTTCTAAAGTACTCATACAATTTAACTTTCATTAGGTTCTTCAATACCCTTCTCAGGTGATTTTTGTAATATTATATTATATTTTAATAGATTATAATATCATATACAAATAATACCACAAATTGAATAAAGAAATCTATGATGTACTTATTTATTAAATCCATGTATTTAAGAATATAATTATTAAGATTTAATAGAATCACTATATTCATATAATGTTCATACCTAGTATGAAATATTTTCTTGTGTATATACTATTTCTTTAACCTAAATTGATGATATGCATAATGAAGGTCAATCAATGAAGATTATTGGGCTATACATTATTTCTCGAACAAGTAATCAATATTGGGTATATAAAACATGTTTTTGATTATGATCTTGTTCAGATACCGATAATCAATGTTGAGTTACATCGAGATCTCTTTTATCATTAAAAATAAATCAGGGGTACAACAAGTTGACCCACTTGGTTGAATGAATCCCTTCTAATGTCTATCCTAGATATTTTTTATACAATTATTACAACTCAATTAACTTTATTATAAAGGGAGCCTTTAAAAACGAGTGTCATTGGTTATGGGATCTATTGATAAATCCACCACACATTTCAGTGGAAGACTAGAAAACCCATCCAGAAGGACATAATAAAACAAACATATAATAGTTATATCAATGATGGTGAGTTTCTCTACAAACATCTAAGATAAATGAATTTTTTAATGGGAATAAATAACCATACAATGGATTTTATCTTCATCGCATGTTCAAATATATCATTAAACTAATAAGAATTCATAGTTTGGGTGGGGATATCAAATGTTACTTTCCTGCATTGGATATTGATGTGATATTCAGGTTGATAAAGCGAATCAAAGCACAAGATAACATCAAATTGAACTAGAAGAAGAATAATGAGTTTTCTTAGAAGTATATTTCTTGGAATTTCAAATACAGAAGAATTATATATTTGATATGTGATCATAATACCAATAGAAATTTTAAGTCTTATACAATGTCAAATCATTAGGGTGTTAATTATATAGACTTAGTAAAATCTTCAAATATAAAAGAGTGGGTATGTCCTGAGTCAGATTAGATAGTGATAGTTCTAGAATTGATGGTATGTGTACTATTCACCACATCATTATCTTGCCCCTCATCAAAAATAATAACCACATGAGATTTATCATTGTTTTCGAGATCAATAGGTTACTAATGATGATAATTATTATTAAAATTTCTATTTGCGAAATGGTTATCTTAATTCCCATAATACTTGAATTTTATGGATTGCATAATTTTTGGTTCATTAGTTGGTGTCTTTATATCTTCAACTACATTAACATCCTATTTATTTCCATGCAATATTCCGGAGATTCACTTACAAATTTAAGGAACCTCTAAATTATTTAAAAATATTTCCCATGATATTTATTACAATATTTGAAGTATAAGGAGGCATAGTTTTATTTCCACAATTTGAATTATACGTGTTTTCATAAAAATTGATCATTATATTCTAATAAAACCCATGGGATTGGTGGAAATATGAAATTTCCATTTCCACCTTGAGTTTATATAAAATGATTTATTCATATCTACTAAATAAATTTATATATAATTACTTATATAGACTTAGTTTTAGGCCATAAAATAATCGATCAACCAAAAATTCTTTCAGATGATAACAACACAAGGATACCTCATAAGTCTTTTTAAATTTTAATTTATAGTTTCCAAAAAAAGTCATCATTTTTATATTCAAATTAAATAATTATTATTTATATTTCAACATTTAAAGAGAATAATGTAATTATTGAAAAAATTATCACTTCAAATAATCCAACTCTATATAGTAAATTTATTACTATTCCCTTATATAATTGATTTGAGTCCACCACTAATATGCTTCATGTTCCAAATGTTAAAAAGTAAAATTTAAATTTTTAGTCTCCTAATAATAGAGAATATAAAATTTATTTACATTCATATTGAACCATTTCTCAGTAATTAGTGGATCGGTAGAATAAAAAATTGAAGGTGGGAGTTTCCTCATGAACAACTGAGTAAAACATGGTTTTCTCCTTTTTTCAATTGGAAAGTCAATGTAATTCAAAACTTGATAATGTTGTATGTGATCCAAAATGATGTTTTTTATTCCATATCCTGTAAAAATTGGTTTCTCAGTCAATCAATTATTATATTTTCTATATCAATAAAAATTAATATGGTTCCATTGGGTCACATCCATTGAATAAAACAAAACACAATATCGTAAGATACAAATATCCTAGTGGGAAACCACATAATCATGAAAACTCATTTATCAGATTTGTAAATCCTAATACCTTATTGTAAATATAAGTCATGTTATGTTTCTCTAAGGTTATTCATGGTTATCCACTATTCAAATCCATCATGATGGATCATAATGAGTTTGAAAATTTATAAATAATGTCACATAAAAGTGTCAAACCATGAACACAACAAGGTCCATTTTCATGAACCAGGTGATGATTAGGCATGGGTCAACGTAAACATTTTAGAGTTATTAACCTATGGTAAAACACATATAGAGACATATAAACATGTATTAATGAAAAAATTTGTTTTTTTGGAAATAAAACATATTTCATTACCAAAACATAGTAAATTCTCATATACAATATATTATCCTATGGGTTATCTCTAAATATTTCACATCATAGTCTCCAAAGGATAAATAAATTGTTACTTTGATTCTAATTATAATGACCTAGTTTTTTCATACATAAATATTTCATCTTTTTGATGACTATTAAATACATTTCAAAAACAAAATCCGATTGATTATAAAGTTATATTATCATTGGAGAATAGTTAAACAGTATTCTTATTTCATTGAAATATCTTCAACATCTCCCATATATATGTTCCCATAAAATACTATTCATATATCTTCCCTATAATAATCTTTCTTCATAACCTGGAGAAGTAAAACATAAGAATAGATGTTCTTTGATGATCAGTAATGGTAAACTAGGAGGATATCAAATGATGATCATATTAATAAATAATGTAAGAACCTGGGTTTTTGGAGCGGGTCAAAATCACAACCCTATTTAAATTTTTGACTTGTTTATGAGGAAACTGGATTGAATGGGTAGTTTCAAGAAATTTCCAGACTACACGCCGTGTACCTTAAGTACACGCCGTGCATGTGTAGGCGAGTGACCGGTCATGTGCTCGCCAAGAACATGTCGTGCAATAACCGTGTAGTAGTTCTCTACTACACAACATGTAGATTTTGAACACGCCGTGTATACCCTCAACTATTTGGTGGCCATAAATCACGTGTAGGCCTTTGGCCGGGTGAACCAGATACACGTTGTGTTCCCTTTGGACAAGATGTGTAGTCTATCCGTGTATCAGGGAAACACATGGCGTGTGAGTACGTCGGCGAGGAAAGGAAGAAGAACCAAGTACACGCTGTGTACCCCTAGTTACACACCGTGTACTCATGTCGGTAGGTTCGAAAAGTAAGTTGGCATAATCTTGTCATCTTATGAATAGTTAAATGAACCATACATGGTGTGTTGTCCCAAAGTACACACCGTGTACTTTCTTTTTTTTTCTTAAAATGGGCAGTAGCCTCGTTTTGAGGTTCTAGACAGAAACTCTGCCCCAAATCATCCAAACCTTCAGCTGCTTCCCGGTTCTTCGTCTGAACTCCGATCCGATCTTAGTTTGATGCGTTGGAACCCCCTCGGTAAGACCTTGATTCATCTTTGTCTGTTTTGTCTGATTTTAGTTCTAGAATGAGTTAAAATCATTTGAATGGTATTGAATCTTTTGTGGATTTACCGCGTTTTAGACCGAATTGGCGGGTGTTACTAGAGGAGTAGCATCGTACGAGTCTCAGGTAGGTGGTGCATACTTCATTTTGTGTTTTCGTGGTTTTTTGGGTAACATGGCCTATGGCGCATTTTCAGGTATTTTGATAGGGACCTGTTTTGTCTTCTTTTTCATACGGTATTGCTTATGGGACCTCTGGGATTCTTTTGGGTATGCCCGGTTACCCGTTTGCGTGAGCAGGGCCGGGTGAGGGGTCGTTGCTCCTCAGGGATTTTTGGCCGGGGAGCGCCAAAATGATTTTAATCGAAATATGATTGTTATGAACTGTTTAGTGTAACTTATTAAAGTCTGATATGATTACTAGAGGCATTAAAGACCTCAGTGCTGGTATGGGACATCACCTTGCTTAGTGCAATTCATCTGTTTAGTTTGTTTTGCCTTGTTTTGTTTTTCTGTTTACATATGTTATATATACAAATGCTAAATTTCATCTACTGGGCCCTTTTGGGATTGTGTTGGGCTTGGCCCGGTTACGCTTAAGTGATGCTGATCACAGGTTGGGGCTTCTCCCGGGTTACTTTGGGTGGTTTTGACTACAGGATTTGGCATCATGGACGTTTGCATGAGGCAGTATGATTGTCAGGTTGGGCGTGGCCTCAGATACATGGATGGCGATGCCATCAATCTTGAGCGACAAGGTCGTTGGGATAGAATCTGTCAGACGTGTTGGTGGATTAGGACTATTTTGGTGATTAATGATCACTGGGACTTTGAGTAGTGTGCAAACAGAGATACTCCGTGATGAGGTGGTTTTGACCACTCATGTGGGTAGAGGCCCCCATAGTTTCGTTTAGGTATTTTGGTTGGGGGTGCTTGTCGTAGAAAGCCACCTGGGTGGTGAGGAGCCTACAGGGGATGGGCGTGCCTTCGGGACATCGGTACATGAGACACGTGGTGTCAGGATGCAAATGGTGCCAGGATATTATTCTTGGGCATGCCTTCAGGACATCGGTACTTGAGACAAAAGGTGTTAGGAGGCACATGGTTCCGAGTGACTATTTTTGGGAATGACTTAGAGACATCGGTACTTGAGACATGTGGTGTTAGGAGGCACTTGGTTCTGGGTTACTATTCCTGGGTGTGCCTTCGGGACGTCGGTACTTGAGACATGAGGTGTCAGGTGGCACATGGTTCCAGGTTACACGACAGAGATTCCGGCATTGGCCGTAACAGGTGACGCTCCATGGTGGCTGTTGAGCACCAGTGGAGTTTGGGTTTAATTGTGCATTGTACTATTTACTTCTTTCCCTGTAAATTCATGACTGCTTAAACACATATATTTGGTACGCACCGTTGGGTGGTATCCTACTGTGATTTGTCTCACACCTCGCACGGGCCCTTAAGGATGCATGTAGACTTTATGGATTTACATGCAGGAAAAAGGCCAGCTTCAGGAGCTGGGCTACGTTAGTTGTTGCGTGGAGATGGTATGGACCTTGAGTTCATTCCTAGCTGGGGTTTACTTTGTTTTGTTACTTTTCTGTATCAGCATGCTTACTTGTTTTATCTACTGTTAGTTAGCCGTTGGCGCCCTTTTATATTTAGTTTTGTATGACCTCCTCTGGATGCATGTTTTACTATTCAGTTGTAGTTACCTGTTATTATCATGCTGATTTGTTTATTTCCGCTTCTATGTTATATTTATTTCTTCCACTCTTTATCTATTTTTATTTTTCTTCCACTCTATGGGTCTGGTTCGAGTCTGTTGAGTCTTTCTTTCGGCTGTATCGTTACTGTTATACTTTGACCAGTACCCATATTATGATCCTTTGAGAGGGTATAGCCTCCCCACTATACCTAGCAGACCCTCGCTGCTAGTCGGCAGCTTTTGGCGTTTGGGAAGGTGCGCCTAAGGTAGTGACACCCAACCCGTTTGGCACTGTTCAGGTGGCTGGCCGGGTCCGGGATGTTACAAAGTGGTATCAGAGGAGTTCTTGATAGGGATTTAGTAGCACCGTTTTACTGGATACTAATGAGATTGAGACATCTCTTTTTATTTCTGATGGTTTTACTATTTTGGATATGGTAGACTAGAGATAGTTTGTTACATTGACTGGGTTTCTAGTTTGTGCTTAGGTGCCTGCAGCCCCAGGTACGAGGGATGGACCTAGTTTCCATGGGTGGGAACTGCTGTTTTTTTGCTCAGATTATAGTTTATATGATTTTCACCTCAGTGGCTCACTTGATGTGTGATGGTGTTGATTGTTATATGTGACCCTTGACCTAGTGTGGTAAAGGAGAATTGGACCTTGGACCAGTATGGCAAGGCTTGGTTTCTTGGATTTTGATATGAACATTTTAGGGTATTTCAATTTCATAATTGCACGTATGCTTTTTGAAGTGATAATGCCATGTGAATGAAATATCAAATTCCATGATTTGTATGCTGTAAAATGTGAATGAGTGAAATTCAAGATAGAACTGCTAGTTGTGCAAATCTGTATGCCATGGTTTATATTTTGTAGAATTGCATGGTGCATGATATTTGGGTCTGACTCTTCTGAGAGTAGGCAGGTACTATCGGTGAGGCAGTGTAGCTGTTAGGATTAGGCGACTCAGTCGTCCGTTTGAGGCAATGTGAGCTGTCGGGACAGGCATGGCCTAAGGTACTTTTGATACTTGTCTCTATTGAGGGCGGGTAAGGAGGCCATGAGGCCGGGATGCCGTGGGGCATGGGTTGCGGTGATGGGGAGTAAGGGTAGTTATTACACACCACCTTTTACTGCTTTCTTTATCTGCATAGAATAGATTTTTATATATATATGGGATGTTTGACCATTTATGGTATTCAGCAGGTTACTCCTTCAACGATCGATGGAGCGTTAGGCAGGAGATGATACAGTGCCGCATAATCAGGGTTAGACTTCAGTATAGGCTGAGCATGAGCCGCAGGTATAGGCTCAGGGACAAGATCAGGTTCAGGATCCAGTGCAGGTAGAACAGCAGCCGGGTTTGGCATCGTTCGGGCCGTGGCTCGACGAGCAGCTTCAAGTTAGCCTGGTACGTGTCTTGCAGGGGCTTGATAGGGGCGCGCAGTGTACAGATCCTTCTCTGGCGTATCTGACACAGGATTTCTAGTCACAGCACCCGCCACTTTTCCAGGGTGAGGGTGGTCCACAGGTGGCTGAGAATTGGATAGAGAGTATGCAGATGATCTTCGAGCAGCTTGAGACGCCTCCAGGGTGGAGGGTGAAGCTGGAGACATACTTTCTGAGAGGACCAGCGAAGCGTTGGTGGGATGTACAGGTACATGCTCGTAGGCATGAGGGACTGTCTTGGAAGGACTTCGTGGGAAGGTTCTTTGAGAACTTCTATCCAGAGACGTTGAGGGCAGAGAAAGCTTGTGAGTTCTTGAGTATTCAGCAGGGAGATATGTCCATCATGGACTACACATCTACCTTCATAGAGTTGTCTTGTTTTGCACTGGGTATGGTGAGCGATGACGCAGCTAGGGTGAGTAACTTCGAGGATGGCTTATGACACGCCATTCAGATCCAGGTGAATAACTTCAGGCTAGGTTATTTCTCCGAGGCGGTGAACCAAGAACTCATAGATGAGGGAAACGAGAGAGAGATGTCTCGCTTTGGTAGGGAGACGGCTTAATGTGATGGTTCAGACAGCAGGAAGCGAGGAAAGGATGAGTTCCAGCAGGGCAATCAGGCCAGGGATTCAGCTAGACCACCTCGTGGTACTTCTTCGGTGATTTGATTTCAGTGTGGACAGCCGTGACTTGTTCGGGCTCAGTGCGATAGGCCTATGAAGGAGTTTCGGGCATGTGGATAGGACATACATCTAGAGAGGTTTTGCTAGCAGCCTTCTCAGGTAGCCAGTAGGCAGGGACCGGGACAGACTGCAGCGTCTGGAGTTGGTTCATGTTCGAAACCCGAAGATGGTATTCAAGGTTCAGATGTGCATGGAGGTCATGACAGAGATGGTGGGACCCAGATGAGGGGTCAATTGCTGGTGAACTGAGCAGTATCATGAGGTCAGGCGTCAGGTAGCCGTGTTTCAGGCAAGGTGCACGCCATGGAGCTGCCAGAGGCTGAGCAGACTGGTGAACCGATGATGGTTAGAGGTACACCAGTGTGTGACCATGACCTCCATGTTATCTTTTTGGCATGACCTGTAGAGGCATGTCCTTTTTGAGTGCACGTGGTGCACATGACCTATTTGGACTAACTAGATGCTAGTCAGTGGTATTGGCACCATATCAGGTGCGTGATATATATATATATATATATATATATATATATATGTATGTATGTATGTATGTTTGTATGAGGTGTCGTGGGCATAGAGGCATCATGGATTAAGGTTACAGGAGGTGCCGTGGGCATCGGGGCATCATGGATGTGGGTTACGTGAGGTGTCGTTGGCATCGGGGCATCGTGGATGTGGGTTACGTGAGGTTTTAGGCATTAGGACCTTGTGGAGGAAGACACTGATGCAGTGCGGGTTATGTTGGGTGTTGGTAGCGACACAGGAGCACCAACGAGGTGTAGGGGTGACGATGTGTCACGGGAGGACTATGTGTCCAAAAAACAGTTTAGTAAACCTTGTTTTCTTTAAATTGTGTTTGGTTGAGACCGAGTAGGCAATTCTTAAGGTGGGGAGCCCCTTAAGGAATTTATCAAGAACCTTGGGACCAGGGTAATCCAGGTTGTTTAACTGGGATGTGCGTGTTCGGTGCCATCTCAGAGTTTCATTTTGTAGCTCGGGGACGAGCTACATTAAGGTGGGGAGTTTGTAAGAACCCAGGTTTTGGAGCAGGTCAAAATCCCAACCCTGTTTAAATTTTTGACTTCTTTCCGAGGAAACTGGATTGAATGGGTAGTTTCTAGAAATTTCCAGACTACACGCCAGGTACTTTAAGTACATGTCGTGTATGTGTAGGAAAGTGACCAGTTGTGTGCTCGCTGAGTACATACTGTGAAATGACCATGTAGTAGTTTCTTACTACATGGCGTGTAGTTTTGAACATGTTGTGTACACCCCCGACCGTGTGGTGGCCATAAATGGCGTGTAGGCCATTGGCCGGGTGAACCAGATACACGTCGTGTTCCCTTTGGACACGCAGTGCAGTCTATCCGTGTATCAGGGAAACACATGGCATGTGAGTACATCGGTGAGGAAAGGGAGAAGAACAATGTACACGCCGTGTACCCCTAGGCACACATGATATACTCATGTTGGCAGGTTCAGAAAGTAAGTCGGTTGAATCTTGCCGTCTTATGAACAGTTAAATGAACCATACACGGGGTGTAGTCCCAAAGTACACGTCGTGTAATTTCTTTTTTTTGCTTAAAACGGGTAGTTGCCTCATTTTGAGGTTCGGGACAGAACCTTCACCCCAAATCGGCCAAACCTTCAACTGCTTCCAGGTTCTTCATTCGAAATCCGATCCGATCTCGGTTGGATGTGTTGGAACCCCCTTCGGTAAGGCCTTGATTACTCTTTGGCCATTTTGTCTGATTTTCATTCTAGAATGAGTTATAAATGTTTTAACGGTATTGAATGTTTTTTAGATTTACCACGTTTTAGACCGAATTGGCGGGTGTTACCGGAGGAGTAGCATCGTATGAGTCTCAGGTAGGTGGTGCATACTTCATTTTGTGTTTTCGTGGTTGTTTGGGTAACACGTACTACTGTGAGTTTTCAGGTATTTTCAACAGGATCAGTTTTGTATGTTTTTCATACTGTATTGCTTACGGGACCTCTGGGATGCTTTTGGGTATGCCCGGTTACTAGTTTCCGTGAGCAGTGCCGGGTGATGGGTCGTTGCTCATCGGGGCATTTTGGTCGGGGAGAAAAAATGGTTTAAATCGAAATATTATTGTTATAAACTGTTTAGTATAACTTATTAAAGTCTGATATGATTGATAGAGGCATTAAAGACCACAGTGCTGGTATGGGACAACACCTTGCTTAGTGAAATTCAATTGTTTACTTTGTTTTTCCCGATTTTGTTTTTCTTTTTACGTATGTTATATATGAAAATGATGAATTGCATCTGCTGGACCCTTTTGGTGTTGTGTTGGGCTTGGCCCGATTACGCTAGAGTGATGATGATCATAGGTTGGGGCTTTTCACGGGTTAATTTGGGTGGTTTTGACCACGGGATTGGGCATCATGGATGTCAGCGTGAGGCAGTACGACTGTCAGGTTGGTCATGACCCGTGATACTAGGATGGCGATGCCATCGGACTTGAGCGACATGGTCACAACGACACGAGGTGTTAGGAGTGTTGGTGGATTAGAACTATTTTGGTGATTACCGCTCACTAGGACCTTGAGTAGTGTGCACACAGAGATACTCCGTGATGAGGTGGTTTTGACCACTCGTGTGGGTAGAGGCCCCCGTAGTGGCGGTTAGGTATTTTGGTTGGGGGTGCTTGCCGTAGAAATCCATGTGGGAGTTGAGGAGCCTTCAGGGGATGGGCATGCCTTCAAGACGTTGGTACTTGAGACACGTGGTGTCAGAAGGCGCACATGGTGCCCGGTTACTATTCTTGGGCGTGCCTTCGGGACGTCGGTACTTGAGACAAAAGGTGTCAGGAGGCAAATGGTGCCGGGTTACTATTTTTGGGTTTTCCTTCGGGACGTTGGTACTTGAGACACGTGGTGTCAGGAGGCACGTGGTGCTGGGTTACCATTCTTGGGCCTGCCTGCGGGACGTCGGTACTTGAGACACGAGGTGTCAGCTGACACGTGGTGCTGGGTTACACGACAGAGATTCTGGTGTTGGCCAAAGCAGGTGACACTCCATGGTGTCTGTTGAGCACCAGTAGAGTTTGTGTTCAATTGTGCATTTTACTTTTTACTGCTTTCCTTGTAAATGCATGACTGCTTAAACTCATATATTTCGTACGCACCGTTGGGTGGTATCCTACTGAGATTTGTCTAACACCCTGCACGGGCCCTTCGGGACGCATGCAGAACTTATGGATTTACGTGAAGGAATGAGGCCAGCTTCAGGAGCTAGGCTGTATTAGTTGTTGCAAGGAGATGGTATGGACCTTGAGGTCATTCCAAGATGGGGTTTACTTTTTTTTGTTTACTATTCTATATCAGCATTCTTACTTGTTGTAGCTACTGTTGGTTAGCCATTGGTTCCCTTTTATATTCAGTTGTGTATGACCTGCTCTGGATGCATGTTTTACTATTCAGCAGTAGTTACATGTTATTAGAATGCTGTTGTGTTTATTTCTGCTACTGTGTTATATTTATTGCTTCCATTGTTTATCTATGTTGATTATGCTTTTGGTCTGTGGGTCTGGTTCGAGTCTGCTGAGTCGTTCTTTCTGCTGCATCTTTACCATTATACTTGGACCAGTACCCTTATTGTGATCCTCTGAGAGGGTATATCCTCCCCACTATACCTAATAGACCCTCGCTGCTAGTCGACAGCCTTTGGCGTACGGGGAGGTGTGCCTAAGGTAGCGACATGCGACCCCTTCGGCACTGTTCGGGTGGCTGGCCGGGTCCAAGACATTACAAATAAGATAAACATAAGGGTATTATGTGATTAATAATACTAAAAATGATCATAAAAAATTCATCACGGAACATAAGCATGATCCATGGAATAAAAAATATAATTTTAGAACAGATGATTCCTAATTGTGAGAAATCATCATAAATAATTCATAAAATAGGTATTTATGTCATAAAAATCATATGTATATAAATAATATAATTATTATATATTTATATCAGATAAAATAAAATTATATTGAATAATGAATCAAAATAGGTTTACCATTAAATAATTTATTAGGTATAATTACATTTTTCCCATATTGTATCATGAAAATCGACCTAGTTCACATAGTGTATCATGGATATTGTCATGTTTCCCAAAATTTTCTACCGATAAATAAAAAATTAAACAATGAATTAGTGGGAGATGTGGGTCCCACCCACTACATAATATTTAATTATTATTCAATATGATAAAAAAAATTCATCACATTTGATCCCATGATGATAAATTTGTTTTATAAACATTTCATCATATTATAACCTTTGGAAAATAAAAATTTTTCATAAACATTTCATCATTTCATCATATTATAACTCATGGAAAAAGGAATATGTTTAAAAAAAATATTTTTATCATATCTATAAAAAAATAGAGAATGAAAAAGTATGATATCATTTGATCATATATTCTTTAATATTTTTATAACATGATTTGATGACATCTTATCTGAAAAATGATTTTGAAATATCACTTGTAATATTTTTTAGGAAAATAACTAATTAATCTTGAAATAATTAATGAAAAATATAAAAATATCCTAAATATTATAGAAAGAAATTTCATTTAAAATATATTTGGAAAATCATATAGTATGATTTAAATCATGGAGCATTTATAACGGTGGAAAATATCATTCATGCTATACATGTTAAAATGAAGATTCCATTAACATTTTCAAGAAAAATTCAAAAGCCCCTTTTTTATAAACTTTATTGAACATTCCATTAAAACCATTTCATATTAATTTAAATATATATTAAAAAAATTTAACAAATCATTTTATAATAGTAAAAAACATATTTAAAACATCTTTTTGGAAAACATGGAAATAAAGTAAAAATGATATTCGACCGATGATGGGAATATAGACATATTTTTATTTCAAAAATTTATTTTAGATTATAGACAACATAAATAGTGTAACATGAAACAAAAAAATGTACTAATATGAAATAACTATAGGATAAGATAACTAAATAGTTTTATCAAGGATAAATCTTAATATTTCATTATTAGAAACTTAATCATAATAAATCCTAATAACAAAATGAGATTATGACATAAAAAATTTACCAAATTGGTATATTTTGAATTATAATCCTCATGAAATGATAACATTAAATAAAAATTTAAATATAATGAGAATTATAAAATTCATGATATAAAATGTCTATGGTTCTGTATATTCACCTCATAAAATTAGATACCAAATATGATAATTTTAAATGAAAATATACTAAATTATGTCTCCAATTTCATAATACACATTCAAATATATTGAATAATAATATATATTATTGTAAATATATTAGCGAACCATAACCTTATTTATCATTCGATATATGATTTATGTAATGTCCTATACACAGATGCCACCCAAAACGGTTCTGCAAACCCGGTTGGCCACATGACCTCAAGCACATCTCCCAAAATGCCAAAGAATTTCGACTAGAAGTGAGGGCCTAGGTGAGTAAGTGGGGAGATGATTCCCTCATTACCAGTGTATCACATCAGAAGTCAAATACAGAAAATAGTGGATATAATATAAGGAATAGTAAACTAATGTAAATAAGAAAATTAAGACAGGAATACAAATAAATAACCACGATTGTGGCATATAGAAAATGATGCAGATGATACATGTATATATTAAACTTCAAAAATAGGTAAATGGGGGTACAATACAATAAAAGTATCAAAAATGAAAAAGTCCAAAAATTCCTAGTAGCATCACATGCCTCAGCTTGGTCCCAGGCTACCCTCCTACAAAGCAATAATCAACAAACTATGTTAGGTTGTTTTCCCCTACCATCACATATAACCATATAATCTATTTGGGTCCCCAAGGATGTCCCAATAGTGTGAGATATATACATATCAGTAGGAAACTACCTGGAAGTTTATTAAATTATAACAGGATTATGTAATCTTTTGGAAAGTGTGATTAAAGTAGTAACTTAAGGTGAATGCCCATGGGATACGTCAACAACAATATATAAAACCAAACAACCACTAATGTCTCCCTTTAATATGAGTCAGATCCTAACAATGTAAAAATAAACAATTAAAAAAGTCACATTCCCACGTTGAACATTCATCCATATCCAATAACCATCTTACATGTCGTACAGTGAAGTGTCAACCCCGAGGACTGGATCCAAGGGGAAACATACTAGGGAATCCAAATAATAATTATAGACCTTGAAAGGTCAGATACAATGTGTAAAAGTCCAAGTCATTAACATTGAGTCTCATGGGTGTCCTAGTGGAAACTCAGTCTAGGAACTAGTGGGAGTCCTGGGGGCTGGTATACCAATACCTTCTGTGCAATTCCAAGCAAGCTTGATCCATAGGGTAGCAAGTTCCTAGGCATCCCATGGAATCAAGACCCTAGGGGCATAGTCAACACAAGGCTTCGACTAACGCATTCCAGATCTGTGGAGAGTAGTCTACGAAAAATATCAAACAATTAATCAATTTATTCAATTTAAACAATTAAGACCATGTGAGTATACCTACACATATAATCAAGAACAACACATCAGTGTACCCACTCATGCATTCATTTTATCATTCACAACTCATATGATCCTACCGTCCTATATTACCCATTTAACATTTCATTAATCAATTCATATAGGCATACCCACCCATATAATCACATTTTCAATATAAGATATCATGTGTGTATACCCACTCACACATAACCATTTATCTATAATCAATTTGGGAAGTTAAACAAATACCAACAAGTATACCCACTTGTTCATCCATTTTCATTCAATCCAATTTATCAAAATAGGGATTCCAACCCAAGAATGAACTGTCAGGGATTCAATAAATATTTTTGAAATTTATTCGAATCCATTAAGTCATTAATGGAAATCCTATAACTAGGAAAGAACTGCACTCTACATTTTGGTGGTTTAAACATGTATAAATAGTTTATTTCCCTTAGTTGCACTCCATGGGTGACCTTGAATCAAGAAACGGGTGATAATGAACCTAAAATTGAACCTATGGGGAATTCAAAATTGCTATTCCTATTCATACTATGATTATCTAGGTAAATAATGGGGCCACATCAGTTGATCTGGTGGGCAAAATATCAGTCGAACACATGAAAAACACCAGAAAATCTAAATAAAATTATATTCCACCTACCTCGGCTTGGTAGTAGAGTGCCCATTCACTATCATGTCCAGTATCACCTCGATTGAGGATAAATTTGATGAATGGATGAGGAAATAAAATAAGGGCATATGATACTAAAATAAAATATCAATAAAGTTGTTCTAAGGAATCATGAATAGCTAAAATTGAATGTAGTTCATACAGATTAAAATCAGGTGAGACAAACTACACTCGAAATAGATGTCAGTCATAAGACTCTAATCAAAGAATATGGGAGATGCTAAAAAGAGCTATAATTTTTAGGGGTTGTTTTGCAATGAGAGGAGGATAGGAAAGTTTAGGTTGAAAAATTTCAGGGGTTAAATGTTACTTTTACCTAAAAAACTAGGTTTCACCATGTGTCTAACCGTTTAAAAACCATGTGAGGCTCTCTGTAACATTTGGTAATAGTGCATGGTAACCACACATGATTTTACTAATTGTGTTGTAATATTTTAGATGGATCTATAAAATTTGTTAAAATTATAGACACGACCACATGGTTTAGTCATACCATGTGCAATCCATGTGCAAATAATGTGCCATGCCATATTCAGCCCAAAATTAGTTTTTGGTCTCCGAACAAGACTCAGACACCTCCCAAACTACCATGATCATGTCGAGTACTCAAATAAGACCATATTTGAGATATTATAAACAAAAATATTGGATCCATTCCTCATCCAAAAACCTAGGTTCATATAATCACCACCCCCACTCTTATAGGAATTCATCCCCAAATTGCTCTGTAATGGGTTCTCAAAATTCTATGAGGAGAACACAGGCCACATAGCACATACATCAACCTCCCACTATCTAGTCTTATCCTATAAATATTTCCATTTCCATTGCACCTATACTAGAGTAACTGAACATACTTTGAGAGGGTTCATACTCTTGTCAACGATACATATCTGATTCTCCTTAAAGGATTCATCATCTTGCAAATCAACCACCCTATGTTGAAAAATGTGAGATGGGTCCAAATGATAGCGGTGTAGCTGAGATACATGGAAGATGTCGTGCATGTCTTGATACCAATTAGGTAACTACATCCAATAGAAAACCAACCCAAATCCCTCCAAAATTTTGAACAACCTAACATATCGTGGGAGAATCTTACACTGTCTCAAAATATGTTTTTTTCCCATCCTTTTTAAAACACATAAGAAATCCTGATCTTATACCTCCAACTCTAGAGGTCTTTTATGGCAATCGAAATGAGATTTTAGAAGAGTCTATTTTTTAGCCAACCACTTCTGAATCAACTAGATCTGGTCATTAGTCTCATGAACAAGATACAATCACAGTAATGATGCCTCACATGCCACTACCCATGAGAGAGGTGATTGGCATAGCCTAGAATATAAAACCACATAAAGTGCCTTCTCTATGGTATCCTGAAAACTATTATTTTAGGAGAACTCAACTGAGGAAATATATTTCTCCCATGAGTCCCCAAAATTAAGGAAGCATGTTCACATCCTATCCTCAAGCACCTATATTGTATGCTTGGACTGAACATCAGTCTGTGTGTGGTGTGATGTGCTCAGAAGCACCTGTACACCCAGCGATGTACAAAAACTCTTCGAGTAATGATACATAAAGCATGATTCAATATCTCAAAAGATAGATCGAGGGACCCCATGAAGTCATACCACCTCTCAGATATAAAACATTATTAAATCATCCACCTTGAAGGTTTCCTTTATCAGCATGAAATGAGCGACCTTTGAAATCCTGTAAACCACAACCGACACAACATCAGTACCTCTAGGTTAACTCAAAATCATAGTCATTAAATCCATACCGAAATCATCCAATTTCCACATGAGTATACACAATTTTTGTAAAATAATAGCACATCACTACTTTTCTTCCTTCACATACTAACTAGTGATGCACCTCATAAAAAAAGCTACCTATCACTTTCTAAAATGCCACTGGTACTGACGACACAAGTCACAATACATCTTGGTGAGCCCAAGATAAACTGCCCATGTTAAAGCATGAAGCTCCTACATCAGATTCTTATGTATATCCCCTAAATCCCAAAAGATTCCATGGATACACATGATCTCATCGCCTCATATCATCCATGAAAGAGGTGGATCCTCACCTATCACACACACTCACAGGACTAGGCCCTCATAATATGATAGTTTCCCCATCCTCACTATATCTAGGATGATAGATGTCACCGTTAAGGAAGGTAGAAATGTTTTTCCCAGATTTCTATGCACCACTAGAGGCATCTCAGAGAGCAACATCATTAGCTTCAGCTCACTACCATCCTGTTTCACTACCTATATCTATTTCCTCCTGCTCAGTGCATCGACTACTACCTTACCTTTACAAGTCATATAGGTAATCTCGAAGTCAAATGGCTGAAGGTACTCTACCGACCTTCAATGCCTAAGATTCAAATGTATATGTGTAAATATTTACATGAGGATTTTTTGTTCCACATATTCCAAAATATGTTCTCACAGTAAATAATGTATCCAACAGTGCAACACATATACAACAGATGAAAATTCAATATCTTGCATAAGGTAATTCCTCTAGTGAGGCCTCAGCTACTGAAATCCATACACCATGACTCTATCTCCTTGCATCAACACTACCCCAAACCCAAAATGGAGTTATCATAGTAAAACATGTAAATCATTCCCTACTCTAGAAGTATTAGGGTTAGGGTGTATCTAAACCTTCCTTTCAACTCCTGAAAGGTTGCCTTGTACAAAACTGAACACACGAATATTACACCCTTCCTAGTTAAGACTAGGAATGGTAATACTAAGCATGAGAAGTCATATATAAACAACCTATAGTAGCAATCTAGACCCATTAATGGCTATATGTAAAATATGTTCTAGCGAAGTTCCCAGGAAACTACATCTCTCTCCTGATATGGGTCCACTGAAAATCATGTCTCAAAGATGGTGCGACACATGAAGTGAATTGGATCCATCCAAAATTGGTACTTTATGACCATATAAAATAAAGTATTCTCACATAGTGTTTTAAAAATAATATCATGATGGTTTTCATGGACAAGCTAGTTGTTTGAATACACAATGATATCATCCACGAAAAAACCCAAAAAAGTGTCCATGTATGAATGGAACACCCGGTTCATATAATCCATTAAACCCACTAGCACATTCGTGAGACCGAATGACATAACTAGATACTCATATAGACCATAAATACTTCAAAAGACTGTATGCGGTATTTTTTGTGAGTCTAACTCAAACTTGATGGTATCCTGATCTAAAATGAATATTTGAGAACACTTAATATCCTTGAATATAATAAAACATTTCATCTATCTATGGAACGGGGTATTATTTTTTAACCATCATTTGATTTAGTTTTTTGATAGTCCACACATAGTCTAATTTTTGAATCCGCCTTTTTTGAATTTTTTTTGGCGAGGCCCACTGAGAAGTACTGGGTCGAATAAACTCATTCACCTAGAATACCTCTATTTACCTATTGAGATCTTGTGTCTTTTTCATATACATCCTATAAGGAGTAATGGATAATGGTGAAGCTCTATGAAAAATGATCGAGTATAAATAATCCTTTATTTTATGTTCTAGACAAGAAAACTCAATGGGAAACACATCCCTGATGTGCTCAACCACTAGAGGGATACCCACTTGGATCACTCCATGATCATCCATATACCTACTAGAAATCATGGTTTTCATCCCAAACAGACCATGATGATCATGTCCATCTTAGCTTTCCTGGACATCCTGTTATCCATGTTGAATAAACACTGCACCCTCTTGTGATATAAATTTAACCTATGGTGGTAGTAGTCAACATATTCATGATATGAAATTAAAAATACCATCCCAAAAATGATGTCAAACCCTATCATATCATAGATATATAAACTCCAGAAGAAGTGGCACCCACTAACTTCAAGGGGGACTCCCTTCACCGGAACACATCAACCGTTCGAATTCCCAACAGTGTGTCTCACATGAAAATGAAATCAGAAGACCACATAATAATACCAAGGTTATTCACCAATGGTTTAGATATAATTCTTTGTCATTCCCCTGTATCAAAAATAGAATATTAAATATTAGAAGATAATAAGAATGTACCTCCCACTTTAGGTGGTTTAGGATCCTTTTATGGTTTGGTATTGTGAATTACATAAGTAGGTAATGTAACACAACCCTATGACAGGGCCTAGGTACCATGGTTTGATCTAAAATATTGAATCTATGAACCTAGTTCTTGGATACCATGACTAGGACCACCACTACCTATTCCTGACCAGTCTACACTACTCCAAATACCTCCCTGATGTGGACCTGAAGAACCTACTCATGATCCGGATGTATGATCTAAGACCATAACAATCATAGTTTGAAGGATGTTCCCAGAAAACCCTTGGATGTTCCCCATCCTACTAGAATAATAGAACTCGACTGGGAAGTAGTCACAATGATTCTTCAAGCGGCCTCACCTACCACACTAATGGAAAAACACCAAGACTCCTTCACCCACAACCTGAATAACACACATGTCATGGGAAGCCTCAAACGGAACATACTTCATGAAGTCATAGATCAACTAGGTCTAAAAACATCACTCCCATGTTCTATACACTTGGATTCGCTCAGGTTATGATATCTAATTAGTTCCTGATTCACAATGTTAGTGATAGAATTCAACTTGAACATGTTGAACTGAGATTTTAAAGAATGTATGAGACCTTCCTTGAAGTGTCTCACCCATAATACCTCATCTATAAGATACATTTTATAAAAACAATGCATCTCTATAAAGAATAACTAGTATTCCATAACCTTAATCATGGCTAGCTCTATACTCTTCAACTCAATTGTCTTCTATTATCACAGATTCATTGTATAAAAGTTATAAAACAATTGGTTTTGGAAACCATCTCAACCCATATTATGTATCACTTCATCCTGATTCAAAACATAACACCAAAGTTTCACTTATCCATGTTGCATATAGGTCGTGAGCTTGACCCCCTACTCAGGAGTCATCTCGAAATGCTCAGAAACACTAACATGGTCTCAAGCCAAAGCTCTGCCACCTTTTGACCATCATACCCCGAAAACGTGGGAGGAATTTGTAGTTGGGCCACCCACATCAGCTCATCCCTAAAAAAGGTATGATTTTATGATCATCAGAATGTCTACATATATTGAAAGAACCCCTCACAATATTGTGCCTCAACACCTACATCTGGAACAATATCGCTTGCCACAACTGGACCAAAAGGAGGATCCACCAGTAACCCATGTCATAAGGCCTCCAATGAGTGGTTGTTTCCCTCCTTAGGGAATAAAACATGATTTCATCATGGTTGTATGTATTTTCAAATCCAAACACACACTATAGATAATCCCAACATCAAAACATGTAGCTCAAAATTGTAGTATAGGTCAAAACCATCCTAATGCCAAGAGAACCCACAATCTCTTCCTAAATTCAAAACTGTATATCGAATAGCCGATGGTCAAATAGAAACCATGCCTCTTTCCTAATCAAAATAAAGGTCTATGTGATATCTCTATCAATTAAATCATGATTCCACTTCATTAAAACATTTTTTTATCTAGGATATTTCACAAATTGTTTATAAATTCTGAACCCATGAGGGCCACAACACCTCCTAAACCCAATACTTGGTTCCGATTCCAAGCCACAAATATTAAAATTTTAATTTTGAACTTGTGTTTCATTGGTGCACCATTTCCCAAACCATAAGGACCCATAATCCTTATAAATTGAATGATGAGATCACTCATTTATCCACTAAACCCAAAATAACACATTAGTAGCAACATATATCAAAAAAAAACTATCAAAAAATCATGATATAAGTAATGAGACTTATCTGAAATTACATAATGCATGAAATGTGATTTTTTAACAAATACCTATATGATGAATGAAATGGAATATAATCTTATAGGTGGGTTTAAAAAAATATAAATCACATTAGAATCATGATTAATATAAGAAATCAATTGTGTCACCTGATGATGAAATTGAATCAACTGTGATAGTCAAAATCCACAAAATCCAAATTTAAATCTATGAAATTTGGATTTCCCCTCTACATTGGGTAGCTAATACCAGACAAAGTTTATTATCAAATCTCATTCCAATCCTATCCATGCACATCAATGATAACCTATAAGGAAAACTAGAAAAAAACTATGATAGCTCTTTGTAACATCCCCGACCTAGATGCCACCTAAAATGGTGCTCTGATCCCGGTTGGCCACTTGGCCTAATGTACATATCCCAAAATGTGAAGGCTATAGACTAGATGTGGGGGCCTAAGAGAGTCAGTTGTTAGAATATGCCCTCATTAGCAGAGTATCATAGTGTAAATCAAATATATCTAATAAAGGAAGAAAAATAAGTAGCATTCAGTGGATATAAGTAGGAAATGTAATATATGAATACATTTTAAAAACCAGGAGTGTATCATATACAAAATGATGAAGATGATACATGTATTTAGAAAATATCAGAAAAAGTTACATGGGAGTACAATACAATACAAGTATGAAAAATGACAGAACAAAAAGTTCACATAGCATCAAAAGCCTCATCTTGGTTCCATGCTCCCCAACTCCAATGTAATAATCAACAATCTGTGTTTGGGAGATTTCCCATACCATCACCTATAAACACATAATCTGTTCGGGTCTATGAGGAGGCCCAAAAAGGGGATGAGATAAACAATCCAATAGGTAACCACCTAGATGTCAATATAGTTCAAACAACAATATATATTGTGAAATAAAAAGATAGTAAAGAAGTAACATAAGGTGAATTCCCATGGCATATGTTTACTGTAATAAGAAAAACCAAACATCACCTCAAGGCTCCCTACAATTAGAGTCACCTCATAATAAGTAATCTATAAACATGTAAAAAGACACACGGACACACAATAAAATGAGGTGTAGACTACAAGGGTCGTATCCATGGTGTCACATACCAGGGCATCCAAATAAGAAGTATAGAACATGATGTGTGAGATCCAAGGTGAAACATACCAAGTAATCCTCATCAAGTCCTATTAACATCCTAGTGGAAACTTGGTCTAGGAACTATTTGGAATCCATGGAGCATGTATACCAATATTTCCTATGCAAGTTGAAGAATATCAGATCTAAAATTTAGTAATGCCCGAGGAATCCCATAGAATCAAGAGCCAAGGGGCATAGTCAACCCCAAGGAATCCACTAATGCATTCCAGATATGTGGATATAATTCCATTGAATCTATCAAGCCATTAAATAAATTAATTAAATTTAAATAATAAACCTATGTGAGTATAACCAATCACAAAGTCTTGTACAATACATGAGTATACCCACTCATGAATTCCATTTTTCATTCATAATTCTTATTGGCATGCCCTCCTAAACAACACATTTCAAATTTTATTAATCAAATTCACATAGGTATACCCACCCATATAATCACATTTGGAATTTAATATATCATGTACGTATACCCACTCACATGTCACCATTTCTAGATAAACCATATAGGAAGTTAAAAAAATACCAACACATATACCCACATGTTCATCCACTATAATTCAAGCCAATTTATCAACATATGAATGTCATAAAAGATATCAATAATAAAATATTTAATCTCATATTCATTTATTCAAAACCATTAAGGAATTAATGATCTTTCTATAACTAGGAGAGCACAAGCACAACCCCTTGTGCAGTTTAAATATGTATAAATAGGTTATTTATTTAAGGCCCACCCCTTGGGTGACATTGAATCAAGAAATGGGTGCCAATTCACCTAAACAGAACCTACGATCATCATCACTAGGTCTATATATGACTACTATAAGAAGATTTCTAAAAAATGGGGCCACTCTAGAATGTTATGTGGGCGTAATATTAGAAGAATTCCTAAAAAACTATAGAAAAGAAATTTTTTTAGATCGCCTACCTCGGCTCGGTAGTAGATTTCTCATCCAATATCGAGTTATAATTCTCATCGGTTTAGGAGAAATATGAAAAAAGTATGAATAATGAGAAATTAGGTGATATGATCCTAAAATCAAATTTCACAAACATTGTTCCAAATAATCAAGAAGGGAAAAAATGAATGTAGTCCGTACTGATGTGGATCTATTGAGAAAACCCATGCTCAAGGCAATGTTCGAATGGAAGACTGAGCTCAAATCCAGGTGAAACGAAAAAGGATAAATCGAAATGTGAGAGGATTTTATGATATTGTAGTAGGGTTAGAAACATAAGGCTAAAAATATTTTTGGGGAAAATTGAGGTTTTACCGAAAAAACTGGGTCACATGGTTTCTGCGCATGATTTGTCTAACCTGCGGAAACTATGCGAGCCTCTACATAACCCTTTGGGCATATAACATGGTTACTGCATATAATTTAACTAACTATGTGTCAATAGTGTTTAAGCATTTGTCAATTATTCAAACATTTTAGACATGACTACATGGTTTAGTCAGACTATGTGCAAATCGTGCACTATGCCAATTTCATCCCAAAACATAGTTGCGGGCTCCGAACAAGAATCGGAGACCTCCCAATACCCCGTGATCAAGTTCATCTCTCATAGAAGAACATATTTAAGAATTCAGAATGAAAAATAAGGGATCTTAACCTAATATGAGAACCCTATTTCTTACAATTTACTATTACCCTTCGTTACCTATTTATTAATAATTCCAAGTTAAAATCATGTTTCGAGTAATAGATGCCTTATTTTTATTGTATGTTTTGGTATGATATATTTGGTCCGTCTACAAATATCTTGGTAAAATAATCTCCAAAATTTTAAAATAGATTTAAATATCATATTTATTTATTACATAAATATTTAATGTAATATAGTAATGTTATTGATAAAAAATGAATTTCAAAATTCATGGAGATTGTAGGACGTTTGTACACATGAATATTTTTTAATTTTATTTAAAGATGAATAAAAGAAAGGTAAATTATACATTACCTTATTAGTATCAAATTTATGTCATTTATATCACACTTGATTATTAAACCTATCCTTATTACCTTCCACGTAACGTATAGGTGAATAAAAAATCAAAATGCTTCACAAAGCAGTAGTCTGCTGTGCACATGAGAAAAATTATCATATTCCCATGGAATGGAATGTAATAAGGTTTTTGTGAAATTATATTTATATAACTATAATTATTTCATTAATATTATATACATATGTAAAATATATCATTATATCTACATATGAGAGGTGGTGATGCAAACCAAATTACGTCGAATTGGGAGGATAGTCTTCCATGCACATGATCGATGGTTTCATTAACCACTTCATGTTACATGATATATATGTAGGTAATAAATTTAAATTATAAAATCTAATTATATGAGAAAAAAATTTATATCAACATGTTTGACGAATATTTGAAAGAGTTGGAGGAAGAAATAAAATGAAAACACATGGTTATGGACTATACATCTTCATTAGAGTACACCATTAGGTTTACACAGAAATCTTTATTAGGTGGGTTTACTAAAAAAATTATAGCCTCTAAGAAATGGGGTGTCCTTTTATAAGTTAGGGGGAGAACACACGTGGTTGTATTTGAAAAAAGAAAGGTGTAACCACTTTTTAATCATGCAAATAGGCAACAACATTGCTCATACTCTGACCATAGATCATATAATGTTTAAATATGGGTTGAAAAGGTCAGTATAGAATGTTTAATGGTATTTTTAATCTTATTTTTTTAGTTTCACCCTTTGTAAAATCATTTTATTTTTAACAAAAATAATTTATTTTTATTTATTTGACAATTAATATTAAAAAATAAATATTTATTATTTATTATATAATATTAATTGATATTATTACAAATATGGAATCTATTTTTCCAAATTTCATTCACATAATTGGATGATTTTAATTAAAATTAATTTCACCGATGAGATAAAAAAGCGATTTTTCACAGAGAAAACCTTCATATGCATTGAATGTTTTAATATCAAAATTCAATATTGAATTTATTAAGCTGACCTAATATTTATTAATAAATATATAATTGAACAAAATTTACATTTAAAACCACAATAAAATAAAATGGATCTCCAATAATCTTTTAAAAACACAGTTTTTAATAAAAATTTTTATTTTCTCACTATTCACTGATAAATAAATCTTTTCTTATAATTATAAAATATTCACTCAAAATTTATTTTGAAATTATGATTTAAAAAAATAATTTTATTTTTACATATAAATTTCATAAAATTTGAAAATAAAACATTATTTTTTTTACAAAAAGTAATATCAATTTTTATAGAAAATAGAATTTTCAAAACATGTAAATAATATACTAAAAATGAACAAGTATTTTTAATAATTTTTCTTCATATAAAAGTATTTTAAATATTATATAAGTGGTTTTTATTCGTTTTCAGATTTCAAAGTTTAACATCTAGGTTATAATGGACATTTTTTATTATTAATAATAAGAGTATATCGTGGTTTGTTGAATCTCATTGTCGCAAGTAAAAAAAGATATCATAGATGTAAATATTTTTTTAAAAAATCATATAATATTGGGTGTTACAATATATATATATATATATGTTATGATGTGATCTATGTGATTAGAATTATATAACCGTCCAATGCACTAGGTAATCTTAGGTGATACCATGTATGATGCATTTTATGTAATCCTTCATAGACTATGTTATATTTTCATGCTAGTGTTCATTGACATATTTTTATGATGTCATGCTTTATGCTTTTTACACTATAATTGTTTTAGTGATATTAATATATCATTTCATGATCACATGTTTCTATATTTATGATCATTCAATTTATGATATAATTTTATGCATATTAATTTATATATGAGGCCTCACCATCATGGTTTACTGTGATTGTATTCATATTGGGATTTCATTCTCACCCATTTCCATTTTATATTACCCTATTGTATCTTAACCAATTTTAGAATATCTATGGGTGGAAAGAGAACTATGTGGAGTTTTAAATAAATTTTATCTAATTTATTGTTATAGTATATTTTTATCTGTCCAATCACACAAATGCATTAGACCTCTAGAACCAGGTATTTAATTTTTTAGAATTTATGTAAAAATGAAATTAAAAATAATATATAGCTATGATATGGGTTACTATAATTTGAATAATAGATGAGAAATGTTATTTTCAAGATTAGGATAATGTAGATAAGTAAATATTCTAGGAATATTTCTAAAATATGAGCCTTAAATTCATATATCATAAGGATTATAGGTATTTCATAGAAATTAGATCCCTATTTGGATACTAGAAAGTGGATGTGAATTTGGATCAAAAACAAATTGGGTTAATCACTATGAAAATTTATGGTTGATAATTTAATAAATTTTTACCTGAAGAATTTGTATTGGGACTAAGATATTACACATTTAGAGAAACTATCAAGGGATTCTATTTAGTTAAGACACATTCTCTTTATAAACTAGTGTGGGCGTGTTAAATATATTTATGCTAGAAAATATGATATGGTAATTACTATTGATAACCTATATTGAAGACTATAAATTTATTGGTTAGTTTATCCATAAAATTAATATGTAATTTCATCAAATATTACTTTTATCCTTTTCATTTTTTATTAATTTTAGAATTCACACCCTAAACATTCCTTTACATTAAAAATGATGGAAGAAATTGGAGAAACTATTCTAAAAAATTTACAATGGTATTTATAATTATTTAAAAAATGATGTTCAAAATTTGATGGTAGTGGGAATTTATAACATCATTAAATTAATATCAAAACTAACTCAAGTTGTGAAAAATAATTTTAATCCCATATAATTCCATTCATCCTATAATAAGGACCATGTTTTTATTGTAGAAGTTATGAAATAAAGACCTCAAAATATTAGTGGATAATCTAATCCAAAAATTTATGACATTTTGTTTGGATTAATTGAGATGATATTATATATCCTTTGATGCTCTGAAAAATAGAGAATCATTTGGTATGTTTGTCATATTGTTGGAGAATTTGATTAATGGTGGATGCTTATCAAGAATCTGAATACCAAGAAAATCAAAGGTGCTATAAAAAGGGATAGATTTAATTGAATATTTATCAAAACATATTTTCCTCGTACTCTCTGTCATCGAATTTATACTTAGTTCCATTCACTCATGTAAAAGAAGATGGATCAGTTTAAGGATCATATCATTATAACAATTAAATTATTGGAATATATGGCTCATGCATCTCCATTAAAGACAAATGTATGACAAGGGACTTCTTTAGTGTGATTAATTAATGTATGTGATGTGATTTGGAAATTTGGAACATCGACAAGGATGAGGAAGTTGTATTAATTTCTATAAAATTTGAAATGAATATTGAATTTTAATTCAAGGGAATCACTAAATAAATCCAATGGTGGAAATAATATCCTTAACCCCACATGTCAATAGTGAGTGAAGAAGTATCCTCGAACCAATCTCATGGCTAGTCGTAAATATTTCAAGTGTAAAAATGTGGGATATTAAGCTAATGAATATAGAAAACTAATGATTATGACCACTAATAGGGTGAAGGGAAAGAAGGATAAGACGATTCATTATCCTATGGTATAATGTTTCAAATGAATTGAACAAATAAACTATGTAAAAAAATTATCTATGCCAATGGTTGTTTATTATTACCAATAACAACATCCTTCTAAGAAAAAATATGATGGGAATGGTTATGTTGTCACAAATACTAAGGTAGGTAATGAAAATAAAATGGTGATTTCTACAATTGTTATATATTTTTGAATAAAAAACAAACATTTTGATTCTAGGCATACACATTCAATCAATTTCATGTATGTTTAGTAAAACTATTTGAAAAAAGTCATAGAAAATGGATGTTTTATAGTCAGATAAAATGAACGAAGGATATATTATCATATCTCATGTGTAAAAACTCTCCCTAATAAATCAGTTATTAATGAATATTCCTGCATACATGCTCATACTACCTTTAAAATGATTTGATTATTTAAATGGAATTGAATACAGATCATTATATTGAGGCTATGAAAACTATCAATTTAATGAAAACACATTCCATATCCTAAATTATAATTAAATTATATTCAAGTTTATGGTGGAGGATGTATAAACTTTTTAATATTCGATACATGTATAGATATTCTTTCATTAGAAAAATCATATCTATCTCAAATGAATGTAAAAAATGGAAATGATCATTATTGGATTCATTCAATTTATAAGAGAGTATACTTATCTATTCCCTAATGTTCTTACAGGTCTCTCTGTTGATTGAGGGGAGGTTTTTTAAATTGAACGTATATGTTGATCTATATAAGTATCCAAGAGTCCTTATATAATAGTTCTCATTTATATAGAGGAATTGAATCTATATCTTTTAGGGAATCTAGAATAGGGTTTTATTCTCCAAATATCATCACCATTGGGTGCACCAAGTAAAATTTTCTAGAAGAATGATGGGTCGATGTGACTCCGCATTAATGATCGTGAGGTCAATAAAGTGATGATAAAAAATAATAACCCCTACCACAGATTAATGACTTCATTGAAAATTTATGAAGGGACCACTATATAACTAATTTAGATATTTGGTAGGGAAATTATAATTTACTGGTAAAGATGATGAATAATTCAATGTCCACTTTTTTTTAAATGCATGGGCATAATGAGATCATTATCATTCCATTTGGACACAGGAATTCTGTAGTGATCTTCATAATCCAAATGAATAGTGTATTTAGTGAATATATCAATAAATTTATTATATTCCCCATATATTTTAGAATTATATTCTACAAAATAATTGAGGAACAATATATGAATTTTGGAACTGTTATTTTTAAATTCACCAGGAATATTCATATGAAATGTACAATAAATGTGAGTTTTGGATGGAGAAATTTTCATCATCAGGGAATGTTATCACACATAAGGTTATATATTTTGATCCTTTATTTATGAATTTGTTTTAGGATTCTCCAATACCAAAATATAAAATAGAGATCCATAGTTCCTCGAGTTGACAAGGTATTATTTGTGATTTGTGTGAAACATCTTTTGATTATCAAACCTGCTGACCATGTTAAATTTAAATTGAGTAAAGTATGTATAGAAAAATTAATTTGATGAGAGTAATCATGGAAATGAATACGAGTCTAACCAATGAACATTAGATGACCCCACCCATATTTAGTTAAGGAGTTTATATTTTTCATGATCTATAAAATATAGTTTAAGCCATTAATCATGCAGAATGAAAAAGTGATATCCTATGCATGAAGACAGTTGATGATGCAAGGGAAAAACATTCCAACACATGAACTATAGTTAGATGAATTAACCCTGACTTCAAATTTTAGATTTCATTATCTATATATAAATAAGTTTGGTATATAAATAGACTACAAGATCCTTTAATAATTATTTACATAGATTGAACTGAATATGAACCAATGGTAGTGGTTATAGATTATCAAAGATTATAAGTAATAAATCATATACTATAATTAGAAGTTAAATATTATTGTAAATTCTATGAGTACAAAAGATATCAATAAATTTCCTATACTGAGTATTGCGATGTATTAGATCTTATTATAGTTTTAATGGATGGAAACATGATATATAAAGTAAGTAACAAAACCATGCGTTTCTTAAAAGATTATTGAACCACCCCTTCTTGAGAAAATTAAGAATGATAAAGGAAGTGATGTTGAGATATGAAAAAAGTTGGATTCCCTGAGAAAGTGAAAATACTTAGAGATCCAAATTGATGTAGAAGGAGTTATGTGAATTTGGAAACAACATTTCTTTCCATTAGAGATAGAGATAAATAAGGGGAAACTGAAGGTTTCCCATAAACCATCAAAATCCAATAACCCATTTTTCATAAATATGTATAGATATATATTGGATATTATTTCTGGGTAAATATGAAGATGGATATTATATAATATGCATCAATGATCATCGTGTGTCTATCGGTGAATTCAAAGAGGAAGAATTACAATGGGAAGATGTAACCAATAACATTCCTACATGGAAATTGGAAAAAGAAGCATTTAATATATCACAGGACTTCAAAATTTTACAAACATGTATTATTTTTATGGGTTTTTGTGTTCCATCATACAATGACTATCAATTTATATACATTTCGGAGTACTTATATCTTGATTATCTTATGAAAATATACATATGAAAAGTGGGAATACGACAAGGAACACCATTATATATTATGTCTATTCTAGAACCAAGGTTTCTCTATAATTTTATGGATGAGTCCTCCATATGTTGTGAACACATTGTTGAATTTTGTTGTGGTCTATAATTGTAAAAATAATGTAAAATATAATAGACCTATCTTGACATTCATGGATTTAGAATGGGATTTTTCTATGTAATTTAAGGTAAATGAAGATAAACATCTCAGTTTGGTCATATTCTCATGCAATAATAGATTCCACTCAAGTATTTAATTAGGACCATATAAATCCCATAATTCATGAAATCTTGAACTCGAACATATTGGGATGAGGTTGGTGAGAATAAGATATTGGGACAGAAAATGGTTGATGAAATTCTAATGAAGGATAATGATATTGAACAACCTATTAAAATAGTGTGGAGTTAAAAAACGTTTTAAGATGATAATTTTCAATGTGACATGGTGTTTGAGATTATTGATAATGAATTACTATGTGTGTGTCCATTCAAGAGTCTTATGATGTTTGGGAATATGAGGAAGCTAAGTTCTAGATACATAGCTTATTTTAGACCATTGATTGTGTAAGGGATGTATCTTCTCACATATAACTCCCTTTATAGATTTAAAAAGTGAATTATGTGTTCTATGTATCTATTTTAAGGAATTATATACCCATGATATATCATGTACTAAACTCAATAGACTTTTTATTGGAACTTGATCTATTATATGAGGAACAACCAGTGGAAATCATGGACCTAAGAGATATAGTGAATCAATATAAGACCATCCATCTGTCTTAATGTCTATAGAAGTTTCTTATGTTTTTGGATGCTAACTCAGAACCTAAAGATATTATGAAATATATGTCCACTCATTGTTTTTTTACTTTATGCCTTGAAATGAAATTGTAACGGTTAACATTTTTTAGGTGGGAAGCATGTAAAAAATAGTAAATTATATATCTAATTTTTCATTAAAATTATATATGTGGGTTTCATCTTATGTAATATAGTCTAACAATTCATTATACTGAATTTATTCCATTATATAGAATAAATATTTCTATTATAATATTATACCAACTCATATAATAATAAACTAATAATTTTATTATAATAATGATGGAGTTAGTGTTCTAAAACCAACTATTAAAATATTGGATTAAATGTTTATTATAATAATTGAATATTGGTAAAAACTATATTTTAGATTCTTTATTGTTCTACATGACATTAACGTAATAATTTCCTTGAGCATCTTTCCCAATGAAATGGGTCATAGATATTCCCCTATAAAATAAGAACATTGAAATTCCAGGATGATATTATGAAATATAGTTTGATTGTTGGATAACCTTTGATGTTGGGAATCATAGAATATGCCTATTAGGTGATAGTAATAATTAGAAGAAGATTCTTTCACAAATGATTTTCTCTACTATTAATCTATAATATGGGAGATTATTGTAATAGGTCTACCTATAGGAATTCAACATTTTTTTGTGTATTTAGAATATCATATCTACGAGAATTTTTGATTACTGATAGACTTTAAGATCAATAATGATGAATATGTTGACTCGTGTACAATAGTGAACTGACTAAAAATATGATTTCATATGTTCTTGGGAAGTATGGTATGTTGTTAATATTACTAATGAAACATTATTAATGAATAATTTGAAGATGGATTTTCTATTCTATATTTATGGAAGTCGATATCTCATCTATAGAACTAAAATATAACTGTCACATTAAATTCCATGGTTATACAGAAATAATGAGATAATTTTAGAAAGAGAATGCAAGATGTATCAATAATATTATTTGATGACATGTGTGTGTAACCTATACGATTAGATATTCTAAAAAATGATTATATTACATAGTGGGTGCCCATGTATGGTTGTCGACATTGTGATATTAAATTCTTTCACTTGGGTTCCTTGACACATTATAATATAGAAACCATGGATTTTTGGTAATCTCACACAATTCCAACAAATATAAATTTAATATTTTCAAACACAATATTTTACCATATTTCATGATTAAATTCCATTTGAATATAATTATAAGAAAAAATATTACTCTCATGAATATGGAGTAATTTTATTTATGATTTATTGGTTAAAAAATTAAATAAAAATTTATTCACATTATAATTAATTAATTACATAAATATATAATATATAATTATTTAATTAATAAACAAATATTTATTTGGTTATTTGATAACTGGGGAGGAGAAATAATATAACAAGATTGTGTTAGATGATAAATATTATTTTTCAAGATGGCAAAAATTATATTTATCTTTTCACCTGTTAGTGCACACCATGTGATAATAATAATAATAATAATAATAATAATAGTAAATTAAATGATGTCATATAATTATTTATAAATTATTTAAATCCCATTGTTCAATTAAATAATATTTTAACCCTTTATCCATCTCTATAAAAAAATAACAATGTATATTTTCCATAGATTGATCGAAATAGAGAAGGATTATTCACATTGAAATCTAGAGATATCTCTCAAGACTGAATGACTCTATATAGATTCTCCTTCAAAAATTATAATTTTTTATATGATATTTAACAGATGACTCTTCTATACTAAAGGATTCATTTAATTGATCAAGATGAATACCATAAGATGATCGATCCTCCACTCCAGCACCTACAAATCCATTAGAGTTGTTCAGATACCATAAGATACTATTTGGATCATCACTATAGGTATTCTATACTTGGATCATGAATGATCAATGATAGTTTATTGAAAAGGGTTTCAGATAAACAATGTCTTCATTGATGACAGATCTCAAGAATGAGGTATTATTGATTAGGAAATATTTAAATTAATTAAAACTTTAAAGTGAAAAAAATTATTTTGGTTTTGATGAATTTGTTTCGATATTTTTGGGGGAAATAACATTTTTCAAGAAGTATGCATAATGTGAAATATGAAGATGATCTATCAAATCTGATTGTTTAGGAGTCGGTATCGCACTCAATAATCGTTTTGACTATGTCTAGTACCAAAACATGGTATCAGAGATGTCACATTCCAATTTCTAATTATTTATTTTATTTTTGATCATTATTCATTTATATGTTAAATTAATAGTCTTGTTTTAATTGATCTTAATCTGATCATCGATATAGATTCTCCCTCTCATTAGTTTCACTCTCATATGACCATGGTTGGTTAATAATTAACAAATAATGAATCTAAAGAACTAATTAAAAGTTACAGTAAATTCTATATGGATAATACAGGGTTACCCGATGTCTACATCATTGACACATGTCATGTATCATTATTCATTGCACAAGGAAACCCTTGTGGACTCCAGTGAACCATGTAATGAATAAAATTGTCTTTCATTAAATGCAAGATATATTGATCAGAATGGGTGGAAGAAGTATTTTCTTGATTACATGTCATATAAATTTTCAATGCACCATTTAGTCCATGTGTTTTCAAGGACAAAATTATGTGGTCAAGATGTGACGTGTAATTAATACTTCATGTTTATTTAATTAAAACAAAAAAAAATATATAATGTAAAATTAGGTACACAACACATATCCTTTTTACATGTTATGTACTTCCTAAATGTCTGTAAGAAGTACACATTGAGTCACCTGGTTGGTAATGTGGATAGTTAGAAAAGTGAAGTATACAACACATGTTTAGCTCAAATAGTCCCCATACATTTCATGTATATAGAGAAATATTAAAATATATTAATTAATAAATTAATCCTTATTGATATATATTTTTGTTTCTTTATGTTGATAGTAAACACCATTCGTTATGAAATACTTTATAATAAATGATTAATTGATTCTATGTAATATTTGCAACCATGAATCATGTACTGTTATTGTATAATTTAAAAAACTCAATGCATTAATTTTTATAGTAAGTAAAATATTAATATGTTTTTTGTGTAATTATTTGGTAGTACACCACCAAAAATTATGAAAATGTTTGTTACAAAATATTTCAAATATTGATGCCATTTCATTACCAAATATAAATTGAAGGAATGTTTTGAGTAAATTTATCCAAGGGTTTTTAGAGTGGGAGTCCAATGAATGAATCGTGTTTCTATAATTAGGTAGTTTTAAAGGTAGCATACCAAGACACCTTTATGTAATTTATCAAGACCATTCCTGGTTTATTAGAAGTGGAATACGAACCCCTGGTTGTAAAATTTACAGGAATGCATACATTATTTTTCCAATTATTGGGGATGTTGAGACATAAGAAAATAATGGGATACAAAATAAAATCTAAATAAATTTAGTATGTTTAAAATTAATTATAATCATCTAAATTAATAATAATATGTAATTTTAATATAGAACAATGAAAAGTTCATCAACCAAATTACCCCTACAATAAATTATGAGGAAATGTAATCTCCAAAATATTAGTAATTTTTTTGATTATTCAAATTCTTTTAGGAATCATTGTTCCATGTGAAAAAATAATAAGTTAATAATCCTCAATGCATGATCTACTTTCAAAGGTGGAATCTGATGTGTAGTTCATTATCAATGATAAAGACCTTTGTGATGAAATTGATTTTTAGTTTTTAATTCATTCATCAATGTCTAATTAACTCATGTAGTCAAATGATGACTTGGATTCTTGAATGATTCTCCAAAATATCCATGGATGTTATTAGGATAGAGAAGGAAACAAATAATTTGAGATAACTGTGGTTCTATTTTTTGGTAAACAAGGATGGGGTGTTCCATATGGGACACATGTTGTGAAATATTGGATATTGTGACCATATACATGTTCTATGGTTTATGATACCTGATAAACTCTTCAAAATTATCATTCTTCTGTCACTTTATCAAATAATATCTTGAATTTTGGTAATTACAATATGAAAAACATAGAGATGTCTCTACCAAATCATCCCACTATAATTCACCAAGTTGAAATGGATCTGAATCTCTAAAAATTTTATATCCTTATATAGGATAAAAGGAATTTTTGGAAACGATATATAAGGATATATTTTATGAATAATTTCATTCCAATAAGATAATGATCAATGAAAAATCAATGTAACATAATGGTATATTTTTTATTACAATGAAATATGGAAGACAGTATGAACAATTGTGTCAAAAAAAGAATGAAGGGGTTGATTACACTACAGTTTTTATTAATACTTATCTACCTCTTCTTAATAGTAGGTTATTATATATAAAATATTGTTATAACATATTTATTTTAATATAGTAACTATGTATATCCAAGAGTAATTCTTAAGGGAAGCCAGATCTACGAGCATCCACTAAATCTATACTTGCAACAGTAGCTATTAGTGTACTAAAACCTCACATTACTAATTATAATGATCATGGTTCTGAAATATTTTTATTATTTTACTTAAATCAATGAAAATATAACCTCCATATCTATAGTTCATTCAAATTAATTAATTTTATTTTTTTTGAATAAATTTTAATTCTTTAAAAAATTATTTATTGAGGTAACACATGTTCAAATAATGACCTATATTTATTGGATTAGAAAGACCAAGTAATGAAAATTTATAAGAAAAACTATTCACATGACTCAAAAAAGGGTTAACAATGGAGTCACAGTATATTTCATGTAAATGGAAATATGTTGACCAAAATACACCAATAAATATATTTAGAATTATTTTCATTAAAACCAATTGGTCTATGTCACAAATTTGTTGAATGAAAAATTACCAAATCCCCATCTATAGGAATTGATGGAAGGGATTAATAGGATCATGAAATAGTTAATATTGATGTGTACAGACTATTTAATGTTGAAGACATGGCTTGGTACTTATACTTAATAAATATACTTGATTATTTTTGTATATATCAATATGATAACTAGGGAAAAATTTGTTAGATTGCATTAAACAATTCATGGAATATATGAATAATTTTTAGAACCAAATTTTTAATAAGATTAAGATACTCCACTCAAACCATGGTAGAGATTATATTTGTAACACCCCAGGTAAATAAAGAATATGAAATTTTCACATTTATCCATTTTTTTGAATAAAATATTTATATTACTTTAAAGGGGACGCTATGCGTGATGGCATACCCAATACGCAACAACGAGTTTCTTGGGAATCTTACGCTGCACTCTAATA
Organism: Viscum album; assembly: GCA_963277665.1. NCBI lineage: Eukaryota > Viridiplantae > Streptophyta > Magnoliopsida > Santalales > Viscaceae > Viscum > Viscum album. The sequence goes on along the minus strand of OY728134.1, from coordinate 1,313,302,291 downwards.
ATAAAATAATATTATTTTAAATGGTAGTTAAATCATAGTCGTTGTAATGGAGGGAATGAACAGAACAAACTACAGAATGATTATATATGTTTTTCAAATACTTTTAGTCTTTACAATAAATGTTATAGGATTAAAAATGCGAATGAATCCAAATTTAAGCGTAAACATTCTAATATTCATTAAAAGGTCGATTAACAGCCTTTTTATGGAGAACCTCTTTTAAATCCAATTTTGGACAATTTAATGTGTTATATTTGACAAAATAAAATTCTTCTTTAGATTATATTTTTAATTGATTTTAAAGTTAAATTATAAGATATTTTTACCATTTAATCCAATAGTGGTCTTTGGATTTAATTTCACTTTGAAATTGGACTTAAACTAGTGTTAATCTTTTGATATATATTGTTTCATAAAAACATGCTATTTGTCATGACAGCGGGAATTAATTATTAAATTAATTAATGTAACTTATATAATTTAAATTTTGTAAAATAGACATCATTTTTGAATTCGGAATATCAAATATAGCTTAGGGTGAAGTTTTGGTATTATTCTGAAAAACTTCAATTTTTGATGAATAGTGAAACCACTAAGTGGTACTTAAAAACTGATTTTTCGTTTAAATGAAACTTTAAAACTTCTGTGTTTTGAATTTCAAAAATATGACATACATCATTGTCATTAGGATGTAAAATGTGGCTCAATGGGATTAAAACAATTTTTTGGTGAATAGTAACTTTTATGTTTTTAATCGCAATTAAAGGTAATTAGTGTAATTTAAGGTCAAAATAATGTTTTAATAATATGAAATGAACTTGACACATGTCCTATAGTCATTGTATGTGTCCTGTCCGACCAAGAAATTCCATGGGTCAACTTGGGGACCCCATGGAGCCACTTTGGTTGGAAAATGACAGAAATACCTTTTTATTTAAAGTTAAAATTAAAATGTCACAGACATGAGATATTTTACTAAACATATTTTTAAATGGGGTTATACAAGTCATATTTATGACTATAAATATTCATTAGAAATATAAAAAGATTTTCTACATCATGGTATTTTTTTTATAATTTTTATACATTAATTAAATTAAATTATTTATGACATCATGATGTTGCAGCAATTACCTCATTAATAAGGGATTTCAATAAAATGAAATGATAATGTTAAAACTATAACATACACTTGTAAAAAACCTATTTAATGGGTGTATTTCGAACCCTTACCACCTTATCCTCGAAATACATCAATTTCGGACCTTTAAAATCCGAAACTCATTTGAAAATAAAGTAACATTTTGTAACTTTCCAAGAGTTCCCCTCCTCTCCTCTTATAAAAGGCCCCCACATCTACCACCTTAAACACACCTCTAAAGCCCTTGGATCAGCCAACCACTCCCCATTTCATCTCTCCACATCTATCTATTCATAATTGAAGCCGCACATTGGGAAGAATCGTTTCCAAGGAATCCTTTGAGATCAAATCAAAGAAAGTTACCCGATTTAAAGGTAATGTCTTCCCTTGTGTTCTTTTGTTTTATTTTGCTTCTCCAACCCCATAAACTCTTTTTATTCTTTTGTTTTGTAACAAAAACAGTATCTTAAATATACTATGATGTTGTTATGTTAGTATTCAAGCTAAACTTACACAGATATTCGTCTAATGGTTAAACAAGATACTGTTTCTGTGGATGGAGAATTAGTGCCTCACAAAACGATGATTGTTTAATATTATTTTAACACTTTCAAAGGTGGCCATTAAGATGTAACTATATTTATATATGATATATAATATATTTATGTTTTCTTTAAGCTTATGTATTTTTCATTTATGGCATACCATTATGGTTTCCATTATGGGTAAACACGATAACTTCATTTTAGGAAGTATAGACTACCACCCCCTCAAAGTGATTAGATTCGTTAATGCCATATGTGGGATGTATAAAGGATGGAATTAAGGGTATTAAATATTTTATCCTACTGGAATTATAATATAACTCTATATCATTATTATTTCATTCCATTGAATACAAAAAAAAAACAAATGAAAGTAGCGTTCATGCGTACGTACGGCCTACCGTCTCCATGAACGGTACATTTCATTTCTTATCTCCAAATGTTATGTACTATTATAAGTACATATATATAATGGATATATATGTAATGTATTACATCTAAATGATAGATATCATTCTGGAATTATAATATATATATCCCTCATTTTGTTTTAATTCCATTAATATGGGAAAAAATGAAAGTAGCGTTCATGCTTACTTACGACCTACCATCTCCACGAACGGTGCTTTTATTTTTTTTCTAAAAATGATATGGAATAGTATAAAATGAATATATACTAGATATATATGATATTTAAAACATAAATACTATTCTGGAGATGATAGACCTATAACTACATGAAAAATTATTTTCCATTAAGTTCAATTTTTACTCATGTACAGAACATCGACAAAAACGTCTGATATGAACTCACTTTATTAACCAATTATTATAACATTATAATATGTGATATTAACTGAATAATAATATTTAAAATAGGTCCTTAAGAAATTATAAATTGACCAAATTTTATTATTCAGGATATTAAAGAATGATCGACTCTTGTCGGACACGACGTAAGGGAATCCTACATCTCTCTTTCTATGCAAGTACTCTCTTTTATGTAATTTCTTTTATGCTCCATGTTCTTATGTTATTGGATGTTATTTTATATTCCTCTTTTTGTAATTTTTATTTTCATGTGATGAGAGACCCTATTTGATCTCATCAATCTATTTTTGGAAGTTTTATGTGGCGCCGTTAGGCTGCCAACTTTTCATAAGGGGATTTTCATCTTACTTTTTGTTCCCGTGAGATTCATGCTACAGTTGCCAATATTTCCTTTTTAGTGGTGTATGTAACGTCCATTATTCTAATCTTCGCGTAAAATAATTTCGATTATGAGTATTTACATCAATGTTGTATAGTCCTTCTTTCATGGGGTGTACGTTTCGAAAGTTATCGAAATCAGTAAGGGAACCGTTCACCCTCCCCTTTTTAAAAGACTTCTTTTGTTATGTCTTTTAATTTTCATCTTATTATGTGGGGATATGTTCTTATATATCCTTATGGCCGTAAATTTTATGTCCAAGTGATGAGATACCCTTTATCTCTCTCATCAACTATTTTTCTAAAATTTGATGTGACGTCGTTAGGCTGTCAAGGGAACTTCTTAACCCTATTTCGATTTCTTTGGGTTCGACATGTAGTTATTGAATATGTCATCCTTTGAATATGTGTGAATGACCATTGACTATTTTACCCTTAATATCCACTTATATTGGGTGTATTTATATTTTTCGCACATAATTATGATATTGATGTATCCTTGATTTAAGGATACCATCATTATAATGGATTTCATCTCAATTTACATTTCCATTGAGACTTTATAGTTGTTATGAACCAATTCACTCTTATATGGTGTATACAATGTCCTTTAAAATGTTATATCATGAAGCCCTTTATTCTCATGATATTATAAAGTTTTGATTAAATGTTATTCCCGAATTATTGTATTCATGTGTTTCTCATTTTGTTAAAAACCCTTTAACTAAAATATAATTTTAAATGTTTTAATGATTTAATGTTATAAATATTTCTCATTAATATCCATGTTTTCAAAATGGTTTTATGGATTTATTTATATGGATATTAATGGTTTAAAATGTTAAAAGCTTCAATGTGGTATGGGACACTTTGATTTAAAAATCTCTTTATTAAATGTTTTAAGTGGGTTTGAAAATGGTTTTTAGAATGGATTCATTATTTAAATATCTTAAAATGTTATATTGTTTTTTCAATGTGGGAATTTTATCTTTCCTTTATGCTTAAGTTATGTGCTATGATTATGTTATGGTTCTTGGGCATTTTTATGAAGATGGGTGGTTCCGTGATAAACAAAGGGCGGGTTAGCCCGATATATCTCTCCAATGCACTGGGTAACGCGAAGGGGTTAAACGTTAAGGTTTCTCCGAAGAGATTTAGGGAATATACTGTGATGGGTATTCCAAACGTAACCAAGAGGGATACTCCCTACGTAAGAATTTTATGTATTCCTCAAGTTACCTTTATGAATATTGATTTCTATGATTTATTCATGATTTTATGAGGTATGTTAAATTGATTATTATTTATGGGTAATGTATGATTTCATTCTTATGTATATATGTACTCATGTTTCCTTTCCATACTTTTTATAACCCTTACTGAGCTTTTTATGCTCATCCCAAGTTTTTGAAATGTTCTTCACAGGTCAAGGGAAAGGTATATGATGTGATGATAGTGTCTAGGAAGTGTCAAGAATGAATCCATGTTTTATTTTAAATATGTTTCCATTGATGGGAAAAATTAATATTGTCTTTTATATAACCACTTTGTTGAAATGCAGAATGTAATGCAAGTTTCATGATCTAATTCTCTAAAAATCTAAACCTGAAAAGATCGTAAATGTGTAATCTTGTAATAACTCAAGATTAAGTAAGGTTTAAGGCTGGGGCCTTATAGTTGGTTTCAATGGTCGGTTTTGAAAACTTTAGAGGTTAGGGTATTCTTTAAGCATAAGTGACATTACCATAATGGTTAGGATTTCAGAAAGAGTCATAGTTTTTAGATAAAGTGAATGAGTAAGTATATATTATTCATTAGTACATGATGGTTTTGTTTATATGCCCACACTGACATTTCTGTTTTTAGTGAATGGATGGATCTAGCAGGCACCAAAGTGACAATAGGTTTGAAGTAAACTGTGGTGGTTCTTTGATTAAGAGACTAGATGAAATGGGGGATTCAATGAGGAAACTCGTGGTTGTTCTAAACCAACTATCAAGGAGTCATGATCAACCACTTTAACCTTGGTATGTTCTGTAATGCATCATGTACGAGATCACCAATTGATGTGAAATTTCAGGTAATAATTATAAAGGTAACCATTAGGGTTTATATGATCCTTACTTTTGAGGTAATTATGGGTTATTATATGTTATGATGGAAAATGAAAGGCATGAGATAAACTTGAGGTTAAAATATGTTATGATTATTTTTGAAGATTTTATCTCGTTTTGGGGAATGTTTTATGAATTATTTAGTTTTGGAAAAAGGACAACACACATACCGTGTGACAACCCGTCACGCCGGACAAAGCTACGAGAATCGAACCCACAACCAATGTGTGACTCGTATTTATCGCCTACCATTGGACTACATGAAGTACCTGGTTAGTTTGACTAATTCTTTTTAGTTAGATGATTTTATGAATCAAGATTGAGTTTATTTTGGGTTATCAATGGAAATTATTAACCTATCATTGAGGATATGTGATTAGGTTAATTGCTTTTCAATATGAGAATTTAAGAGCAACTAATGTTATTAGGAGATAAAAGTTAATTTGTACCTTGGAAGACTATGTGATTAAATACTTCAAATATTTGGGTTTCAATCTTAGTTTGGTTTACTTTGAAGAATTTTATGAACAATTGTTTATCAAATGGTCTTTGTTGAACTTTGGGTTTTTTTTGGACAAATTTTGGAGATTAAGAATAGATTTTCTTTTTATAAAGGATTATAATTTTGTGGATTATCTGACCTCATACTAACAATTTTTGGTTTTGGATTTTGTCTAAAGACATGGGAAATATATAGTTTTCTTTTCTGGATTATGTGATTCTCAAGAAGTTGATTATATTACTCTTAATTTGAACAAGTCTTCTTAAATAATCTTCTTTTGTAGAAAATAGGAGTTTGATTAAGGAATCTAGTAAACGTTGAAAGTCTACGTGACAAGTATGTATGTTTCATTATGATTTAGTTAAGCTCAAAAAATAAATTCCTCAATTAAGAGTATCTTAAAACAAAAATGTTGTCTGTTAACTTTTCCTACTGGGGAATCGAAGACCGTTTAACCCATCTCAAGTTTGTGATTTCTTATGGTTAACTTTCTCCTAGACATGTTTATTATCACTGTCCATCAGAACATGAACCTTTGTTTTCTCCTCCATATCCATATTTTCATACATGGAATCCTAGTATGGGTTAACTCAGGTGACCTTTGTACTTATCTTTCTTTATTTTAAGGTGATTGTTTTACTGACTATTGTTCCGATGTGGGATTTTCAATGAAATTTCCAAACCCAATTTTAAAATTCCGAGGACGCAATTCCCAAAAGGAGGGAAGGATGTAACACCCCAGGTAAATAAAGAATATGAAATTTTCACATTTATCCATTTTTTGAATAAAATATTAATATTGCTTTAAAGGGGACGCTATGTGCGATGACGTACCCAATACGCAACAACGAGTTTCTTGAGAATCTTACTTTGCACTATAATAATAAAATAATATTATTTTAAATGGTAGTTAACACCTAGCCATTGTAATGGAAGGAATGAACAGAACTAACTACAAAATTATTATATATGTTTTTCAAATATTTTTAGTCTTTACAATAAATGTTAGAGGATTAAAAATGCGAATGAATCCAATTTTAAGTGTAAACATTCTAATATTCTTTAAAAGGTCGATTAACCGCCTTTTTATTTCGAACCTCTTTTAAATCCACATTTTGACAATTTTTTGTGTTATATTTGATAAAATAAAATTATTCTTTGGAATCGGGACATCAAAATTTAATTTGTGTAAATTTTTGGTATTTTTCCGATAAAGATCATTTTTAATGAATAGTGAAAAATGTTGTATTTTAATTCAAAACCACTTTTTAATCTAATTTATTTATATGATTATATTATATTTTTAATTGGTTTTAAATTGAAATTAGAATATATTTTTACCATTTAATCCAATAGATGTCATTGGAATTAATTTTACTTTGAAATTTGACTTAAACTAGTGTCAATCTTTTGATATATATTGTTTCATAAAAAAACGCTATTTGTCATGACAGCGGGAATTAATTATTAAATTAATTAATGTAAATTATATGATTTGAATATTTTAAAATAGGAAACATTTTTGAATTCGGAATATCAAATATATCTTAGGGTGAAGTTTTGGAATTATTCTGAAAAACTTCTATTTTTGATGAATAGTGAAACCACTAAGTGGTACTTAAAAAACCGATTTTTCATTTAAATGAAACTTTACCACTTCTATGTTTTTAATTTCAAAAATCCAACATACATGGTTGTCATTAGGATGTAAAATGTGGTTCAATGTGATGAAAACAATTTTTTGGTCAACAGTAACTTTTATGTCTTAATCGCGATTAGAGGTAATTAGTGTAATTTAAGGTAAAAATAATGTTTTAATAATATGAAATGAACATGAAACATGTCTTACCATAATTGGATGTGTCATGGATTACCCAGACAATCCATGGGTCAACTTGGGGACCCCATGGAGCCAATTCGGTTGTAAAATGACATAAATTCATTTTTATTTAAAGTTAAAATTAAAATGTCACAAACATGAGATGTTTTACTAAAACAATTTTTAAATGGGGTTATACAAGTAATATGTTTTACTATAATTATTCATTATAAAGATAAAAATATTTATTACATCATGATATTTGTTTTATAATTTTTAGACATTAAATAAATTAAATTATTTATGACATCATGATGATGCAGTAATTACCTCATTAATAACAGATTTAAATAAAATGAAAATATAATGTTAAAACTATAACTTACACTTTTCAAAAAACTATTGGATGGGTGGATTTAGAAACCATACCACCTTATCCTCGAAATACATCAATGTGGGACCTTTAAAATCTGAAAATCATTTTAAAATAAAGTAACATTTTGTATCTTTCCAAGAGTGCCCCTCCTCTCCTCTAATAAAAGCCCCCCACCACTACCACCTTACACACATCTCTCAAGCCTTTTCCTCTACCAAACCCTTCCCATTTAATCTCTCCACATCCATCTCTTCATCATTTAAGCCTCACTTCGGGAAAAATCCTTTCCAAGGAAGCCTTTGAGCTCAAATCAAAGATAGTTACCCGATTTAAAGGTAATGTCTTCCCTTGTGTTCTTATGTTTTATTTTGCTTCTCCAACCCCCTAAAATCTTTTTATTATTTTATTTTGTAAAAACACCAGTATATTAAATATACTAGGATTTTTTTATGTTATGGATTCAAGGTACACTTACACACACATTTTTCTAATGGTTAAAGAACATACTGTTTCAGTGGATGGTGAATTACTGCCTCACGAAACGATGATTGTTCAATATTATTTTAGCACTTTCAAAGGTGTCCATTAAGATGTCACTATATTTATATATGATATATAATATGTTTATGTTTACCTTAAGCTTCTGTATTTTTTCATTTATGTTTATGTTTATGGTTTCCATTATGGGTAAACGCGATATCTTTATTTTAGGAAGTGCGGACTACCGCCCCCTCAAAGTGATTTGATTCGTTAATGCCATATGTGGGATGTATAAAGGAGGGAATTAAGGGTATTACATATGTTATCCTACTATAATTATAATATACCTTTATATCATTATTATTTCATTCCATTGAATACAAAGAAATAAATGAAAGTAGCGTTAATGCGTAAGTACGGCCTACCGTCTCCATGAACGGTACATTTCATTTCTTATCTCCAAATGTTATGTACTATTATAAGTACATATATATAATGGATATATATGTAATATATTACATATAAATTATGTATATCATTCTGGAATTATAATATATATATATCTCTCATTTTTTTAATTCTATTAATATGACAACAAATGAAAGTATCGTTCATGCATACTTACGGCCTACCGTCTCCATGAACGGTGCTTTTAATTTTTTATCTCCAAATGCTATGGAATAGTATAAAATGAATATATACTGGATATATATGATATTTAAAACATCAATACTATTCTGGAGATGATGTACCTATAACCTCATGGAAAATTCTTTTCCAACTAGTTCAATTTTTACTCATGTACTGAACATCGACAAAAACGTCTGATATGAACTCACATTATTGACCAATTATTACAACATTATAATATGTGATATGAACTGAATAATAATATTTAAATGATGTACTTAAGCAATTAAAAATTGACCAAATTTTATTATTCAGGAGATTAAAGAACGATCGACTCATGTCAGACCCGAGGTAAGGGAATCCTACCGCTCTCTTTCTTTGCAAGTACTCTCTTTTATGTAGTTTCTTTTATGATCCATGTTATTATGTTAGAGGGTGTTCTTTTATATTCCTCTTTCTGTAATTTTTATGTTCATGTGATGAGAGACCCTATTTGATCTCATAAATCTATTTTTGGAAGTTTTTTGTGGCGACGTTAGGCTGCTGAATTTTCATAAGGGCATTTTCATCTTACTTTTTCCCGTGAGATTCATGCTACATTTGCCAATATTTCCTTTTGAGTGGTGTATGTACCATCCATTATTCTACTCTTTGTGTAAAATAATTTCGTTTATGAGTATTTACATTAATGTTGTATAGTCCTTCTTTCATGGGGTGTACGTTTTGAAAGTTACCGAAATCCGTAAGGGAACCTGTCACCCTCCCCTTTTTAAAAGACTTCTTTTGTTTTGTCTTTTAATTTTCATCTTTTTATGTGGGTATATGTTACTATATGTCCTTATGGCTGTAAATATTATTTCCAAGGGATGATATACCCTTTATCTCTCTCATCAACTCTTTCTCTAAAATTTGATGTGACGCTGTTTGGCTGTCAAGGGAACTTCTTAACCCAATTTTGATTTCTTTGGGTTCAACATGTAGTTATTGAATATGTCATTATTTGAATATGTTTGAATGAACTTTGATTATTTTACACTTAATATCCACTTATATTGGGTGTATTTATATTTGTTGCACATAATTATAAGATTGATTTATCCTTAATTTAAGGATACCATATTTATAATGGATTTCATTTCAATTTACATTTCCCTTGAGACTTTATTGTTGTTATGCACAAATTCACTCTTATATGGTGTATATAATGTCATTTGAAATGTTATATCATGAATCCCTTTATTCTCATGATATTATAAAGTTTTGATTAAATGTTATTACTCAATTATTGTATTCAAGTGTCTCTCATTTTGTTAAAAACCCTTTAACTAAAATATCATTTTAAATGTTTTAATGATTTAATCTTATAAATATTTCTCATTAATATCCTTGTTTCCAAAATGTTTTAAAGGATTTATTTATATGGATATTAATGGTTTAAAATGTTAAAAGCTTCAATTTGGTATGGGACACTTTGATTTAAAAACATCTTTATTAAATTTTTTAAATGGTTTTGAAAATGGTTTTTAGAATGGATTCATTATTTCAATATCTTAAAATTTTAAAGTGCTTTTTCAATGTGGGAATGTTATATTTACTTTATGATTAAGTTATGTGCTATGATTATGTAATGGTTATTGGGCATTGTTATGAAGACAGGTGGTTCCGTGATAAACTAATGGCGGGTGAGCCCGATATAGCTCTCCAATACATTGGGTAACGCGAAGGGGTTAAACGTTAAGGTTTATCCGAAGCTATTTAGGGAATATACTATGATGGGTATTCCAAACGTAACCAAGAGGGTCACTCCCTATGTAAGAATGTTATGATTTTCTCAAGTTACCTTTATAACTTATGATTTCTATGATTTATTCATGATTTTATGAGGTATGTTAAAGTTCTTATTCTTTATGGGTAATGAATGATTTCATTCTTATGTATATATGTACTCATGTTTCCTTTCCACACTTTTTATAACCTTTATTGAGCTTTTTATGCTCATCCAAAGTTTTTGAAATTTTTTTCATAGGTCAAGGGAAAGGTACATGATGTGATGATAGTGTTAAGGAAGTGTCAAGAAAGAATCCATGTTTTATTTTAAAAATGTTTCGATTGATGGGAAAAATGGATACTGTCTAATATGTAAACACTTTGTTTAAATGAGGAATGTAATGCAAGTTTCATGATCTAATTCTCTAAAACTCTAAACCTGAAAAGATCCTCAATGTGTAATCTTGTAATAACTCAAGATTAAGTAAGGTTTAAGGTTGGAGCCTTATAATACTAAAAAAAACATTATTGACTATTTATAGGGAAATGGGAATCTATCCTAACTCAATCCTATTTATACACCAAAATAGAATAGTTTACGAAAATGGAGCAACCAATAAATATTAGATACGGTCAGATTAATGATGTTTCATTAGATTCTTCCAGTATCCTATTCATGATACAAGATACAAACAGTAGAACATATACAGAATGAGGTTCTATGTAATGCTTCAAATGATATTCTATACATAATTTGGTATTGAAGGAAATATGTGTTGTAAAATTTTCATGTTTGGGGTCTCATCTCAAGGAATAAGATGTAAGGATATCATTGAGAAACATGGGGATATTAGCAATAAATCCCCTTAGAAAAAAGGTAAATATGGGGAGACACACTATATTGATTGAGAATATGCATATATAAAAAGGATATAGTTTTTATGAGATAAACATCGATGAATTCAAGGATTTGGATACATTTGTTTCGGTGCAGATGTGCGTCGGGTTTCTGTTCCGACGCTGTTCCGCTAGGACGCATTCGCGCGTGCACCCGTCGACCCGAGGGGATGGGCGCGCGGCTTGTGGCCCCGCAGTCCCGCTTTCCAAAGGCGGGCGGCATCCGTCCCTTGTTCAGGGGCGTCTGCTCTTTGATCGAAACCGGGATGATGGGATGTCGGCTCCTCCTTCCGTGGACGTCTCCTCGGAACTCGTCACCTAATCCGGGTCTCCCTCATAGATTTAAGAATGTTCGTGAATCTCGTTCCCGGCGCCATATCTTCATGGACACCAGTTAATTATGCTGCTTCCACCTAGACACTCCAAGGGGTCTGATCAGGGCAGCAACCTGCGGTGAGGAGACCGGGTGGCTCTGGGTGTCGGGGGCATGTCTTAACACTGCGACTCTGCATGTCTGCCTTCCATCCCTAATAGGGCGTCTCGAAGGCGTGATGGCCTGAGGCATCCCGCGCTGGGTGAGGGGAACTGTGTTACCTGAGGTTTTCCTCAGCTTCCCATGTTTAACACGGGGTATGCCGCGAGTTTAACGTCCAGCGGGGACGGCATCGGACTGATCAACACGAGAAGTGGATCAGATGACAGAACCCCTTGCGGGGAACCTCCGATGCTGGGGTCAGCACATGGGCGGCTTCCCGAGTGATGTGGAGTGGAATGAAGTGGCATGACCCCACCGGGATGTGGCGGCCCGGGTAAGGATCAGGATGGATGATGGAGTGAAGAGCTTGGACCCCGTAGGGGCTTCCTACGTACCGCGCGTTAGCACGGATCAAAGTCAGCGTAGTTCGAGTATACAGTTTAACGTCATGCTGGACGTCGGCAAGCCGACTCACGAAGAGATCGAGGTCGCCGGGTGGAGGATTGAACCGAACCACCTCGCACAGAGGGGGATGGAACGGCCGGGTGGATCACAGTTTCACGTCATGCTGGACGCTGAAAGGAGAAAAGGGAAGTGGTGAAGCACAATGGAGATACACACGTGCAGTCTCCCACAGGGGCGGATTCATAGGTGAATCGACGCGAGTGTGAACCCAGGAGGGGTCCAGTGATGGACGAACCAACGTGAATACGACCGGGACGACCAGGTGGTGGGCTTGAAACTCGGAGAGGCTTCCTACGTACCCTGTTTAGAAGACAGGGGTCAAAGTCCACGTAGTTCGTTCTGTCTTTAACACTCTACCCCCATGGGCGAAGGCCACTCCAATCCCGACATCCCTGCAGAGACGCGCGGGTGGGGGCCACATCCAAACTGGGAGGACCCTACGTGCGGGGCACGGGATCGGGTGATGCGGACGGTTTAACGTCCTGCCGGATGAAGTATAGTTTAACGTCATGTGTTGAGGATGAAGCGGACGGTTTAACGTCTTGCCGGACGAAGTACAGTTTAACGTCGTGTGTTGAGGACGATGTACAGTTTAACGTCATGTTGGACGAAGCACTCGGCAGTTTAACGTCTTGCAGCGCGGACGTAGATGCTTGGCAGTTTAACGTCTTGTCGCGCGGACGATGGTGGCTAGGCAGTTTAGCGTCGTACAGCTTGGACGTGGTACAGTTTAGCGTCCTGCAGGACGAATGCTGAACAATTTAACGTCTTGTAGCTCGGACGATACTGCCGCCGATGGGTCCGTATCACTTCGCGCGAGCCTGGAGGGCCGCACGGGAAGACAACGCACGGTGCGGGAACCCAGGATGAAGATCATCGGGCGCCACACAGGCGGGTACCCTCAGGGGGTCAAAGGGGGCGACCCCGGCGGATTGCGCGCAAAAGAGAAGCTTGGCGCGCAATACAGCGGGTCGGCGCGCAAATGGGCAGGCTGGCGTGCAATTGGGCCAGCGCTTTGCGCGCAGAAGATAGAGATTGCGCGCACCGGGCTTCGGATAGCGCGCGGGGGCAACGGCTCATTCTTTAACGAATGGCCTCTTTGAAAAAAAGGGGGTGCGCGCAATCGGGCTGGATTGCGCGCACCTGGGGGCAATTGCGTGCAAGAGGCTTCTTTTGCGCGCGAAGGCCTTTGGGTGAAGAATTGTTCAAAAAGAAAGGAGCCAAAGGGATTGCGCGCGAAGGCGAACCCCGAGGCTTTCTTGCGCGAAAGAAAGGAGGTTACCTGAAGATCGGCATTGCGCGCGGAGGGGGTTGGATTGCGCGCACGAGAGACCTTTCGAATTCCGGCAACCTTCAAAACGTCGGGGGTCGCCTTATATTTATAGGCAACCCCGGGCGCGGAATCCGGATCGCGGGCGCAGAATTCTCTTCGCGGGCGCGGAATCGGGCCCGGCGCGCAAGGGAGTCGCGCGTGTCACGGGCGCGCAAAATTGCGCACCGGCCCAGCGCATTTCGCGCATCCCGGGAGGTTTGCGCGCGGCTCGCCAACTTTGCGCGCGGGTCTCCAAAATTCCGCGCAAGGCTTCCGGGCCCTCCGAAATGTGCTTCTGACTCCAAATATGACATCGCTTTCCGCATCCGGAGCTTTGTTTGGGAACAACGGACTTTTCCAGCATCTAAAAAATCCCCCCCTCGGAATCTGATCGGCGAGAGGTCGCAACGATCGGGTTCCGAGGGAGACGTCGGAATGCCGAAGTCCTGGGTGGCGCGGGACTGTGGCGCGCAAAAAGGGCGTCGAGCGTGAAATTCACCGTCTCGGTCGCGCAAAGCACTTTCCGCGCAGTGCGGACACCCGACCTCGCCTATAAATAGGGGCTCTGGGTCCCCCGCACCGTACACTGGCCTTCCGCGCGATAGGCATTCAAGCTCTCGCGCGCGAAATTACCCTTTCCGGCGCGGAATTCACCCGTTCGTCGGGCAAACCTTCCGGATTTCGGCCTGTTTTTGCGTGAACACCCGGGGTTTTACGCGACTGACTTCCCGATTGCACGCCGTCCACTTGGATTGCGCGCCAACTCTCAAACTTCTCTACCAGCCTCGTCCGATTCCGCACGCTTCACCCCTTAACCCGCACGACTCCCGGAGCTTCTGAGATGGCCGCGAATCAAGGAAATGAAGGGGATGCCGCCACTCACAGAGCTAAGATGGCGACGAATGAGGAGGTCTATGGAGCCAAGGAGATTGTTTCCAACAATTAATCCTTGTTCGACTTGTTGACACCGGCCCAGAAGACATATCCGCTGTCGGACAACCTGCCGCTCGGGAACTTTGGCATCCTAGATGAGGTTCCGGTGCCAGGGTTCGAGGTTGATGCGCCACGGACCTGTGTGACTCGGGAGGACGAGCTTCCCCGCTATAACATCACCCACAATGGGCATCCTGCCAGGGAGACCAGGCACTTGGATGTCTATGTCTAGAACCCGAGGACGCGAACCATCGCCGGGGGTGAGCCTACTGCGGAGAACTCTCCAGCCCTCTACTCGAGCACATATCGCCAGAGTGTTACTGACGACACCAAGGGCTGGCTGAAGGACTGGGACTTGCGGTCTGGGGGCAATTTCACCAGTGAGTGGGCCTGGGTATTCTGGGTACGTCACACTTGTGATCACTTCGCGGAGGAGCTGCGGTACATCGGCCTGTTTGAGGCGGTGTGGACGTCGCAGTTCCACTTCTACCAGCAGTCCGAGCTCGAGCCGGAGCTGTTCACCCGCTGGTCCCCGGATACCAACACCTTCCATCTTCACCATGGGGAGGTCGGCATCGGTCTCTGGGACATCCACTGCATCGGAGGTATCCCGCTGGAGGGTTACCAGTACGATGAGTTCCTGCCTCCGAAGAACACCTGGGAAGACAGGTCACGGACTCCCATTCTGACATGGCATCTACTTGACCTGGCTACGCAGCGGCACGGGATCAAGGACTTCCAGAAGGACATAGCCTACAAGGAGTGGTTCGGCCAGTTCTTGGAGCATGACCCAGCAGTCAAGATGCCAGGCAGGGGGAATCGGTGCCCGACCGCGGCTCAGAGGAGCTGGAACGGGTCGTACTGGCGGGTCCTGGAGACGGGCGACTACTGCTCATGGGGGTACCGCGTCATCGAGGCCCGGGACCCAAATGTCCGGTACGCGGCGTTCCTGGCCGCCTTTCTGAGTGGGTGGCTCCTGCCAGTGCGGGACGCAAGAATGGGTGTCCGCCCGACGACACTGGCGATGGCGGGCGCCATGGCTTCCAATAAAAGATACAACCTCGGGGTCCCAGTGCTGGCTAAGCTGTATGCCATCCTGGGACGCATCTCGCGAGGGGGGTCACCACGAAGGATCCGTGGGCCCTTCCAATTCTTCCACGGCTGGGTGGCTGCTCACCTTGGTGGGTACACGTTTCCGAACGCCATCATTCCTCCGGGCAACGGCCTGCGACCCTCCCTGCTAAACATTGCGGGGGTCGCTCCGATGACCCTAAATGAGGAGGGCGTGAGGATTCGGATTGGCAATCATGCCAATTTCAACTTCAGCCCGTTCCCCACTCCCGTTGGCCAGATGATCGACAACGGGCAGGGTCCGCTGGAGCAGCACGAGTACTTCCTAAACATGCGAGGCGGGGTGCTCGTGGCTCGGATCGACGGGAAGGTGATCTGCGAGCCCTACATGCCAACCCGGTTTGCCAGGCAGTTCGGGTGCCTTCAACGGATGCCGAAGAGGGTATTCACTGCTTTCCGGGAGGAGACAAACCCTGGCGTCCTTCGCCAGATGTGGCTGATGTTCGCCGCCTTTGGCTCTGGCAACGTCATCACTCTCCCTCCTACCGGGGTCAACGCAGGCTTGGCAACCGAGTACGCCGAACACTGGGCCATCGCGTACCCCGAGGGGCTTCTATGGAAGCCAGTTCGGCGGCTCGAGGTCACCCGTGCGGAGACCGGGCGTCAAGGAAGGAGGAGAGGCGCCGCCACACGGGGGAGAACGGAGGCGCGCCAAGCAGCGGAGCCGGCGCGGGCAGGGACTTCGGCGGCGGGCACATCGCAAGCTGCCGCCACGACTTCAGAGCCCGGAGAGGGGGCACATGCGGTGGTCGGGGAGAGGCCCGGGAAGCAGGTAAGGCGTCTGCTCGAACCCTCCAACGATGCAGTATTCCCGGCGCTGTGGTCGGCCTGGATGACCCTGCGGCAGTCACTGAGGACCGAAGCCATCTGGCGAAAGATACTCAGAGAAGGAATCCATCTGCCAGAGGTCGGGCGCCTCCAGATCGCCGACAGGGTGAACTTCAACTGGCAGTATGCATATCTGACGGCCATGTACGAGTACGCGCGCCAACGTGGTCAGCGTGCGGAGCCATCCCTTCTGGTGAAGGTGATTCTCGGTCTAGATCCTGCTCCAGAACAGATGCCGCCGGAGGAAGATGATAGTAACGATGACTCCGAGGAAGAGGAGGAGACGGGGGAGGATGAAGGCTCCGAGGGAAGGTCCCATCAGGGGAGCCCACGGGGGAGCGGCGAGGTGGGCGGCTCTGGCAATTTTGACATCACTGAGCTCCTCGAGGTCCGCTTCTATCCCTACTCAACCTGCTTCATCCATTTTCTTATGCAGCTTCCAACCCATTTCTCCACCTTTCTCAGGAGTGCGTGGATGTTGGTCAGGCATCCTCAGTAGGAGTAGGAGAGGCGCCAGCAGGACAAGGCGGGGGCCAGACACTCATCATTGAATTGAAAATCGCGGAAGGGTCCCCTGCTGCAATTTCTCCTGCGGCGGCCGGGACAGCGGAAGATGACGCTTTGAATTCCCGTAAGTCTCCTTACTTTACTACTGGTGCTTGCCGTTGACGATCCATGATTAACCGCAGCATGCCTTGTGCAGTGATCTCAACACTGGAGGCTCGTCGGGCTGCCGAACCCAGGCCATCCACGAGCGGACCAGTGGCAGACATGCCGCATGCTCCGAAACATACTTCCCACACAGAGCCGGACCCACCAACTGCTGATCAGGGGGCTGCGGACGCCGGCGGTGCTGCCATCGGAGAGAGGTCGGGGGCTGACGAGGGTGTCAATGCCGCTGGGGCGAGAGAAGAAGGTCGCCCAGATGCTGGGGAACCTATCCCCCGTGAGGACATCCCAGGGGCGGACCCTGCAGAAGACCTGCTGGCTGCCTTCCCTGCCTACCGGCCTGCCGACCCCGAGTAGATGGACGACTCGGACGCGGAGGCGGTCAAGGAGAGCCGGATAACGCGCCGCAGAGGGTGGAAGTGCATCCAGCGCTTCCTCAAGCGAGACCCATCGGAGTGGATGGGGCGCGTGGGATCCCTTCAAACCTGGCTGCGCTTCCTGTGTGCCGGGGGAGCTGATGCTCAACGCCTCCATCTGACAGTCCGTGATTTCATGGCCGATAAGATGCGCGAGAGCTGCCGGCGTGCCGACGTCGCACAATGTCGGGACATGTCGGAGAGCACGCGGGCGCTCCTCGTGGCGGAGCAGGATGTCCGGCGTCTCGAAGGGCAGGCGGCAGAGAAGGAGGCCTTCGTCGCAACGTGCACTGAGCTTGTGGAGCAACTAACGGCCCAGCTGGTTGACGCCCAGGTACAGCTGACGGAGGCGGGCCAACAGATGGTCATACTTCAAGTCGAGCGGGAGCGTGCACAGGCCAGAATCGACGAACTGCGTGCTGCGACCGCCGACAAGGAGAGGGCACGCAGAGAGCGAGAAGCAGCTCTGGAGGCCGCCAGCCAAAGGGTAGCGGCGTTAGAAAGACTTATTCAGCACGCTAATCCCTAGGGGATTTGTTTTTGCCACTCCCAGAACATTTGCTTCCGCTACTCAATATTTCGATCCATTTGTATGAACCAATATATTTATCTGCATCTTTTGGCTTAACATGCTCAACCACAATTCATTGTATCGCGGGAGCATTAACCAAGCTTCAGGCATCCATAATTGGGCCTGGATTTCTCAAGAAAAGAGGGAGGTCATTCCTAGGAAAGGAGACCTCAAACCTAATCAATGTATCATCCCCCCAACTTGTTCCGACACACGAGCGGGACAACGCTAGGGGCGTTGGGATTTTATCCGATCATAGGGAAATGAGAAAGGGTGAATCGCGTGTCCCGAATTCAGAAATCCACAACGGTCGGCCTTCCAGGAAATGCCCAAGACGACAAGCGGACAATGGATCAATCGACCATACTACTGCAATAGATGAACCGAAGGTCATCATTCATATTACAGGAGGCGGATCACATGTCATCATCAATGCCACTTTGGGGGTTCCTTCAGGCACAAGGGTGGAAATCCGGATCAATAGGGCATGCGAAGCGTGGGGCGAAGTGATGACTTGTTCGGACATAATCCAACGCTCCCAAAATTGCGCCACCGTGGGGAAAGCGTATTAGGCGGATGCACTAATCTGGCCGTGAATCACCCCAATTCTCAGACAGAACCTCTTTAACGATGAAACTGTCGCTTCCCATCATTGCAATGGGGCATCTCGAGCTGGATCGGGGAGAATATCACAACTGCACCACTCTACCAGAAGCCAGACCAGATGGTCGGCGACGAGGAGGGGCGGGACTTAGCGATCCCTGAGGCTGGACCC
The DNA here is from genome assembly GCA_963277665.1 of Viscum album. NCBI lineage: Eukaryota > Viridiplantae > Streptophyta > Magnoliopsida > Santalales > Viscaceae > Viscum > Viscum album. The sequence continues at coordinate 1,313,283,236 of OY728134.1, read as the reverse complement.
GAGTCGAGATGCCCGGGCGTTCCTACGTACTCCATCAGGCTAGAGATCAAGCCACACGTAGTTCTGAAAGTGCAGTTTAACGTCATGCAGGACGTAGAACCCCGATTGGGGAGATCTTAGTTTAGGGTCATAGAGCATGGACCGTAGGAGCAGATCTTAGTTTAAGGTCGTAGAGCTCGGACCATAGGGGCAGATCTTAGTTTAAGGTCTTAGAGCTCGGACCATAGGGAACCTCAAAGTATGCCACATCGTGGTCCTATCCCCTGGATATGCGAAGATGCACTGAGGGATAGTGCCAAGAGTGTCGAGATTTTGCCTGGTCAGAATGGGAGGTGAAAAACGTAATGTGAATCATGCGGCCATTCACTCAAGGACTGGGGGCACCGGCGTAACGATATGGGAGTACTGCCGACCGTGGTGGAAAAGCAGCATCAATATCGCACTGACCGTTGATGGAATGGGGCAGCAAACGAGCATCAACCGCTCAAGCGCAGGATTCATATCGATTTGCTGCCCGAGGCCCTTGGGGGCACCAGCCCGAGTCGGTGGGAGAGCACTGAGGCATTGTGTCCAGACCGCTCACGGGGGCTCCACCCAGGGCATAGGTGATGGGTCCGAATGAAAGGGAGCACGAAGCCTGAAAAGTGGAAGGAACCTGACCAAGCTGAACCTGACCCTCCTGGCAATAAACCAGAGTACTCTTGACACCGGTGGACCACTGCAAGGGGTCGCGGGACACACCTTGAGGGTGACCCAATGGCGGAGGATTCCCAAGAGAAGGGGGAATCTTTAAGAGGTGGGGCTGGACCCGAAGTTTCAAACATCCGGGCGTTCCTACGTATGCCATAAGGATGGGAATCAAGCCACACGTAGTTCTTGAAGCGCGGCGCAACACAATCGGGCACCAGCGCGGGGAAGGGTGCGGGTCTGACCCTCGCACACAGAAGAAGCGGTATTTGATATTTCTTGTTTGTCCTTAAAGGTGGATGGTTTTTCTTTGTGCAGCGACATGCCTGTGATTAAGAAATCCCTGGCGTCGCCACAATAATCAAGCCATGAAAGGCATTGACGAATGGCGTGGTTATTAACCAGCTCCCAACGTGAGTGTCCTCTGAAGAGGACATCACAATGCAGTGCCGTTTCTCGTCGGGCGGCCAAGACGATCACAGTTTACGGTCGTGTGGTAGGACCAGACAACACAGTTTAAGGTCGTGTGGTTCGGACCATGGAGGAATCCGCTCATCGCGATACGGCGGACCCAGCGGAGGTGGGAACATACCCCCGCCCTGCGGTCACGCACAATTCCAGGAGAAGGATCCCGGGATAGGGGCCTGCGTATGTCCATCACCCGAGGGGCAGAGATGCTAGCCTCCAGCTATACTGGGCCCAGAACGCGATTGCTCAGGCGACTCCTTCCTCCTTATGGGGACGAGGGTCCAGCTACACATGGCCCTTAGGGAGGACATCAGCATATATCCTTGGTGCTCAGATCGTGGGAGCCTCGAAAGACACCATTACCCTGGTTGGCCTGCCTAACGTGTAGAGGTGTACTGATGGTCAGTATGAAGAGAGTGTCGAGATTCCACTACAACGCACAAAGGCGGAGTGTGATGAGGACTGCGCAACCAATGTTCGGAGCCTGAAAGAGCCGACATGGTGATCAAGGATGTCGCTGACCATATTCGCCACACAACATCCGATCGCGTCAGCCTAGGACGGGGCAAGCAAACGAGCATCAACCGCTCAAGCGCAGGATTCATATCGATTTGCGGCCCAAGACCCGCCGGTAAATCGACCCGGAGCGGTAGGAGAGCACTGAGGAATCGTACCCAAACCGCTAACGAGGATCCCTTTGAGTGAAGGCTCAAACAAGAGGAAGCGCGAGGTCCGACAAGCAACGCAGGACTTGTCGGGATTGAATCTGACACTACGGGTCATAGACCGAAGTACCCAAAACATGTTAACAGATCACCGGAAAGGGTCGGAGGACTCACCCTGAGAGCAACCAAAAGATGGCAGATCCCCGTGATCAACCAAGAGACAGGGCTGGACCTGAAACACAAGCGTCCAGGCGGTCCTACGTATCCCATAAGGATGGGAATCAAGTCGTACATAGTTCTTGAGAGGCAGTTTAACGTCATGCAGGACGATGAGGGGTGTGAGGTAGTCCCACATACGGGGGAGGCGTGCGGCGCGGCCAGTAGAACAACGTGAACGAGGACATAATCCCCCGCTCTCTCCACACGCCTCGCACAAAAAAGGAGGGGAACTTGGGCCAGAGGCCCAACGCGGGATAGAGATTCCCGGGAAATGGGGCTGGGCCCGAAACATGAATGTTCAGGCGGTCCTACGTATCCCATAAGGATGGGAATCAAGACGCACGTAGTTCTTGAAGTGCAGTTTAACGTCATGCAGGACGAAAAGAGAAAGGGGGGGAGCAGAAGGCATCCCCAAACGTGGGGGGCGTACAGCGTGTCGAGCAAACCGACGTGAATGAGGGCATAGCCCCGCGTTCACACCATACGCCGCACACCCGGAGGCAACTGGGCCAAGGGCCCGAGATGGGATGGAAATTCCCGAAGGATGGGGCTGGGCCTGAAACATGAATGTTCAGGCGGTCCTACGTATCCCATAAGGATGGGAATCAAGCCGCACGTAGTTCTTGAGGGGCAGTTTAACGTCATGCAGGACGAAGATGCTTGGCAGTTTAACGTCTTGCAGCGCGGACGTGGTACAGTTTAACGTCATGTTGGACGAATGCTGAACAGTTTAACGTCTTGTAGCTTGGACGAAGTGCACTCAGGCAAAGTACTGCTTGAGGAACCTAGCGTTGGTGGGAGGAGTGACACGCTCACCATCCATATTCGCTAGGGAGTACGCGCCATTGGGATAAACCTTGTGGACAACAAAAGGTCCCTCCCACTTGGGCTCCAACTTGGGCGGCTTCCTACCGGGGATCATTGGTGCTCTTAGGGCTAATACCAGGTCACCCTGCAGGAAGGAGCGGAGGCGAACCTTCTTATTGAAAGCTCGAGCCATTCTGCTCTGATGCCTCTCCATGTTGTGCAAAGCGCGAAGTCTTTTCTCATCCAGTGCTTCCAGCTCGACTAGACGGGCTTCAGCAGCTCTGTCCGGCGCTTGCTGGTCGTAGACCGCAGTGCGCAAGGACGGTAACTGGATCTCGATGGGCAGGATGGCCTCAGATCCATACACCAGGGAATAAGGGGTCATCTGGGTGGAATTGCGAGTCGTTGTCTGATAAGCCCAGAGGGCGTTGGGGAGCTTGTCCGGCCAACTCTTCTTTTTCTGACCAACCATCTTTTGCAGAATGTTAGAGAGGGTTTTGTTAAATGCCTCAATCTGTCCATTCGCCTGCGCATGATAGTGAGATGTATGGTTCGAGCAAATGTTGTAGTTGGCGTACAACTTCTTCAACTCGGCTGCTCGGAAATTGGCTCCGTTGTCCGTGAGGATAGCGTGAGGCACTCCAAATCGGTAAATGATGTTGGAGGTCACGAAGTCAGCGATCGAATAGGATTTGACCTCTCTGAGCGGAATCGCCTCTGCCCATTTGGAGAAGAAGTCCGTGGCGGTCAGAATGAACCGACACTGGCGAGCTGTCACCGGCGGGTAAGGTCCCACAACGTCCAGACCCCAGACTGCAAAGGGACAAGAATACCTAGTGGTATGGAGAGGCTCCGGCGGCCGATGTACAAAGTTCGCATGAACCTGGCACGCATGGCACCTCCTGGCATACTCGATGCAGTCATGGATCATGGAGGGCCATAAGTATCCCAACCTCCGAATCTGGTGGGACAGCTTCGACCCAGTCTGATGGGCACCGCATGAACCAGCATGAACCTCTTGCATGACTCGTGGGATCTCAACTCCATGAAGGTAACGGAGGAGAACACCATCAAATCCACGTCTATAGAGGATCTGCTCCAGGGCGGGACTGCTCTGGAGGACAAACTGCGATGCGCGGCGTCGAACTCGCTCGCGCTCGGCCCGATCCGATGGGAGAATGTCATGTTGGAGGTACTCAACCAAAGGCGCCCTCCAATCAGAGGCTGATTCGACTGCCATATCTGGGGTACTCGGGGCTCCGGGCACAGGGGCAACCGTGGTGAGATTACTTACCGACGGGCCGCGATCTCCCTCCGGGATAACGGGAGCGATGAGCCTGCGGTGCGTCACGCGGACGATCAGGTTGTCCTGTTCAGGCTCTGCAAGTGACGCAGCAAGGCTAGCCAAAGCATCTGCTCGACCGTTCTGCGACCGGGGAACATGGACAATTTCTGGCTGAGAAGGGAACTGGGCCATCAGAAGGAGGGTGCACTCCAGCAACGGCACAAGTTCCGGCTTCCTGACAGCATAGTCGCCATTGATCTGCTTAACGACCAGCTCGGAGTCCCCTTTCACACACAGCTGGGGCACGTCGATCTCGAGAGCCAACTCGAGGCCGGTGATGAGGGCATGGTATTCCGCCTCATTGTTGGTACAGCCCTCTGACAACAGGAAAGAGTATGGCAGCACGGCTTGCTCCGGGGTAATGAAGACGATACCCAAACCCACTTTGTTGAGCTTAGGATTATCGAGTCTTCTATCAGTGGGGCTCCGGGAGGCACCGTCAAAGTGCATCTGCCAGCATGGGTCGGCATGATCGACCGAGAGAATGGCCTCATCAGGAAAGCCTAGATCCAGCGGCTGATTCGCGGAGGTCGGGTGAGCAGCCAGAAAGTCTGCCAATGCTTGCCCTTTGATGGCCTTCTGAGACACATACCTGATGTCGAACCGCTGGAGAATCACAGCCCACCGCGCTAGGCGGCCAGTCAACATAGGCCGGCTCAGGATATATTTCAACGGGTCTACTCAAGAAACCAACTGTACCTCATGGTGCTGCAAGTAGTGCCGTAATTTCTGTACGGAAAATACGAGCGCCAGGCAGCTCTTCTCGATGGGGGAATACCTGACTTCCGCATCGAGGAGCATGCGACTGAGGTAATAGAGGCTATTCTCTGTTCCCTCGTTGTTCTTCTGGGCGAGAAGGGCACCCAGGGACCGTTCCAGGGCGGTCACATAAAGGACCAGCGGCTTCCCGGATACAGGCGGCATCAGAACTGGAGGTTGAAGCAGGTACTGCTTGATTTCCTCGAAGGTGGTCTGACACTCTTTATCCCATACATAGGTGGCACCTTTCTTCATGAGCCGAGAAAAGGGCTTACACTTGCCGGCCAGATTCGCGATGAATCGGCGTATATAGGCTAAGTGGCCTTGGAACCCTTGCAGTTCCCGGATGTTACCTGGGGGAGGCATCTGGCTAATCGCCCTGATCTTCTCTGGGTCGATCTCAATACCCCGGTATCTTACCACAAGTCCAAGGAACTTTCCGGAGGTGACCCCGACGGCACACTTCAACGGGTTCATCTTCAGGTAGTGAGACCGGAGGAAGCCAAACACTTTCTCAAGATCTTTGAGATGGTCCTGACGCTGGCGCGATTTGACCACCGAGTCGTCGACGTAGCATTCCCCAGTGTGCCGAGGATTGGCTTGAATATGCGGTGCATCGCCCGTTGATAGGTGGCACCTGCATTCTTCAGGCCGAAGGGCATGACCCGGTAACAAAAGATACCTTGGGGGGCCCTGAAGGCAGTGAACTCCTCATCCTCAGGGGCCATCCAGATTTGGTTGTATCTGGAGTATCCATCCATAAAAGAGAGGGCTTGGAACCCTGCCGTGGCATCAATCAACAGCTCTGTCACCGGAAGGGGAAAATCATCTTTCGGTCAGTGGCGGTTGAGATCGCGGAAGTCGATGCAGACTCTGATCTGCCCGTTCTTCTTCCTGACCGGCACAATGTTGGCCAGCCATTTGGGGTACTGAACTTCCCTCACGAAGTTGGCTTTGATAAGCTTGTCAACTTCGGCCTCAACCATGGAACCGTGGGATGGGTGCATCTTCCTGGGAGGCTGCTTGAACCCGCGATGGTTCGCCGGGAGACCAAGGCGGTGGACGGCTACCTGAGGATCTAGCCCCGGCATCTCGTCATAGCCCCAAGCGAACACATCACGGTGCTGCCTGAGAAAGTCCACGTACTGCTGCCGCTCCTCAGAGGGCATGGCGGCACTGACTGATGTGGGTCTTGGATCTGCTTCGGTTCCAAGGTTCACCTGTACTAACTCATCGACCGTGGCGGAGACGCCCTCCTCAAAGGCTGGGGGTGCATCTTCCACGTCCTCTCCACTTAGGGAGGGATCGTCCACGGGAGAGACTGCGTTGGAAAATGCATTGGGGCCACCAGATCCTGCTGGGCCGCTTGTGCTGGCATGGGCGGTCGCGGTCATCTCATCAGGAGACTCATAGGCCGTCGAGACCATGGCTACGTCCAACCGATGAATCGGGAGGACGTAAGCGTCATCCAAACTTGCCCAGGGATCACTCGCAACAGCGACAGGATCGACCTCACCTACCAGGATCTGCTTATCCTTGCTCTTGTAATAGTCTGCGTCCAGATAGCGGGCTTCACATGAGGCAAAAGAGTGGCATCTCCCTGAAGCACGCCTACTCGACCATTAAGGGAGTATTTAAGGCATTGGTGGTATGACGAGGGAACCGCCGCATGAAGGTGGAGCCATGGCCTGCCCATCAATGCGTTATACGCAGTGTCTTGAGAGACTACCATGAATTCGGTGTTGGCAACTAAGTCACCGAACTGGGTCTTCAAGCGTATCTTGCCGACCGGGGTTTGCTCGGTGCGGTCGTACCCCTGGATCTTGAGGTCGGAGGGAATCAAGTCATCCTCAGACAACCCCAATCTCCGGAGCGTCCGAGTGGGAATCAGGTTAATCTCGGACCCCGTGTCGACAAGACAGCGCCGGACTTCAAGGCCATTGAACTGGCCAGTAACATACAGCAGACGAATGTGCCCCTGTATAGGAGGGTCTTCATCCTTACCAGAGAACGAGATAACTGCCCGACATTCGGCGTCCTCAATCGTTTCGGCGTGAAAGGCCTCTGCAACCGCAACCTCTGTCTCAAACTGGAGGGGGCTTTTCAGGGCTTCAGCCAGTGCCTCGCGCATCTCAGATGACATGCGCAGAGCCTCAAGGATGGAGAGCCTTGCTGGGATGTCGGCCAAGTGCTTCAGGACATCATACTTTTTGTCCAAGCGCGAGCCCCTGGTTGTAGGAGGTTGCTCTGCGGTTGGAGGCATGACGGGCCTTGCTGATTGGACCGGCGGCCGACTGGTGCTTGGCGCATCCCGCTGTTCATTGGTTGAAGCCCGGGAAGTAGTCACCGTACTGGGGTCAAGAGGCCGGGACGGACTTGCGGCAGGGCGGAGCTGATCGCAACGCGGCTGAGGCGGTTCTGCCTGGTCCCACACCACAAACAGTGGCGGAGGCGAATCCGTCATCCCCGGATGGGGGGGCTGCGCGCGCTGAACTCGTTTTTGAGCCTGCTGCCTAGTCTCAGTGGCGTGCACGTCCTGGATGGAGGTACCAACTGTTGTGCCCCGACGACTCCTGTTGTTGCGGTTCCTCCGACGGTGGCGACGACCGGGGACACTAGGGAGGTCCACCTGGTGTTCTTCAACGTCGGGAACCGAAAAGGGATTTACCAGCTCGACGGTATTAACCGAAGCGTACCCAACACCGTCATCGGACGAATCATCCATCGCCGGGCGGATCCGAGGAGGGACCCCCATCTCCGGGGGCATGAAATCGCCGAGAGTGCGGGATAGTGGCGGAACTGGCGGGGCGCACTCTTCCTTCTTGCACCGCCGCCGTTTGCTCTTCTCGGAAGAGGCAGGCTGGGATGACGATGCCAAAGCAGCACCCGCAGATTCTGGGGGCTCAGGCTGATTCAAGCACGCATGGATGATTCCATGGGCGCGAATAATCCTCTTGCAGGCCATCCAGTTTTTATACTTCTGGGATCCGCGGTCGGAGACCAGCTGCCATTCGTCCTCATTGCCACTATCGTCATCTGATCCCACGAACACGCCCGCCACTTGTGCTGGAGCTGGGCCCAACCTGATTACATTGTTGTTAATCTGGTCTTGGTGCCAGTCCTTAAACACACAGCACCGCCGGATGGTGTTCCCCAGGGCCCGATGGTAAGGGCAGTAGCGGGGGTTATCCGTGAGATGTGCCTCCTCTGACCTCCAACACTCAGGAAGTCGCACAATCCTCTGCTCCAGGGCACTCTGGAAATAACCGGGGACCTGATCCTCGTGAAATGAGTAAGTCAGGTATCGCGGGCCCCTAGGAGCGTGGTCTTGACGAGGAGCTGGAGGGGCCTGCCGAGGAGGTGGACCATGATTATCTCGCCTGGGTTGTGGCGGTACATTACGCGGAGGGGCCGGCCGGTTCTGGGGCTGCCGCTGCTGGGCAGGGAACTGAGCCCGTGGAGGCGGATTCCTGTGAGGCTGTGGAGCTGGCCTCACCGGCAGCAGCTCCAACGGCCTGGGGGCCTCTATCTGGGCAATAGCAGCGGGCTTAGCCCTGCTGGCTCTCCTTGCAGGAATCATAGGAGGCAGTGGGTGTGCCTGACTGGCCTGTTGCAGGGCTTCCTCAAGACGTTGAGCTTTGTCTGAGAAGTCCCTGAACCCTCCGGGGTAATTCTGAGTGATCAAGGAAGGGACCAGCTCGGTCTTGACGTTCCCGACGCACATTGTCAGCAACTGCTCCGGAGTCAATGGCATGTCAAGGGAATACGTGAGACCCTTCCATCGGGCGACGAAATCCGCGACTCGCTCATCAGGCCTCTGTTTGCACTTGAAGAGGTCTGCGATACTCGTCTTCCGGGTCGTGGAACTGAACTGGTAGAGGAACTGTCTATGAAGGTCCTCCCAGCTAGTTATCGACCCGACGGGGAGCTGGTTGTACCAGACAAATGCTGGCCCTTCCAGTGTCTGGATAAAGCAGCGAAGCTTAGCGGCCTCCTGCTGCGTTGGAGTTCCCAACATAGGCCCGCACCTCGAGTTGAAATGGGCCAAATGCTGTGGCGGATCTCCAGTCCCGTTGAAGGGGGCGAAAGTGGGATTCCCGAACCCCGGAGGTGCTGGAATGTCATCCACCCATGCTGGGTATGGCTTGTCGTCCGGTGGGATCGCCACTTGCCGAGTCTCCAAGGCTTCCAAGCGGGCGATGAGTGCCGCCATCGTATCGTCCGGACATGGGTTCCAGTCCTGGCGAGGATCTCTAACCACGAGCGCATTTCATGGCCCTTCAATCGGGTTGTCGACCGGGTCGTCGAACTCGGCAGCTCGTGGGATGGCGGGCGGAGCGGCCCTTGGGGCAGCGGGAGGAATCCGAGCGGGGTCTCTCAGGTAGTCACGCCGCTCGGGAGGGTGTGGTGAAACATACCATGCCCTCTTGCCATAGGAAATGGCCTCTCTCCTATCGGCGAACACGGCATAATCACGGTTGCCCGGGAGAGCCTCATCGAGGGGTGGTTGTTCCTGTCCCTGCTCTCCTGGCCTAGGATCACCGTAGTCAGGCCGCTGCTCTGCAGCGCGCTCGGCGAGGAGCTGGTCAACTAGCTTCTTCTACTCGGCGATCTGTTGACGTAGCATAGCCTTCTCGGGATCCTCATCCTCCCTCTGTGTGGAGGCAGATGGGTCGGTGGGCTTCATAGCCCCACCGTGCTCTTTACCTTTGCTGACGTTTCGGCTCAACGTCAGTGCTTCAGTGGGTGTGGGGAGACCCAGGAGGTTCCTCTGGTGACGAGTAACTCTCGCTGATGGATCCAACAACAGCTTGTCTTCGGGGGGAGAGCCCCCGTCGAGAAGTTCCAAGCCGTTCCACTCCCCTGACAGGTCAGCCATATTGACCGCTTCTGTCCCTGGGGATGTACTCTTAGGGCCACCCAGTGAATCGGGCTGTCGGCGAATCGCACTAAAGCGTAGGGCAACGTACTGCCCCCATCCACGGATATACACGTGGGGGGTGGATTCCTCGATAACCTTGCGGAGTACTTGAAAACACTCAACGCACCGTTGTTGGAGGGCCTCGTGGTGCCCAAATGACCCGGGGTGCCGAACCGCGGGGAGCGTGGCCAGGTCAATTTGACGGCACTGCTCACCAATATCCTCCAGGTGTGCTTGACTCCCGGGATATGGCATTTGTAGGCGGTGAAGACGGGAGTGAGTCTCCCGGAGAGTTCGGCGGAAGCATTCGAACTCATCCGGGGTGAGCGATTCGGGTGCACCAAAGTCCGGTCCTGCGACTGGCCAAAACTTCTCAGGGAAGTGGCCCTCTGCAAGGATGGTCCAGAAGCTCCACGACTCAAACTCTGGACCCAGGTCTCCCTGGTCCTCTTCAATGACTGGGAATGGACGGGGAACCGGCAGTGGTGCCGAGGCGGGCCGTCGGGCCGACGGGCTGGCCGGCGGTGAATACGGCGAGCAGGCCGATTGGCCTCCGTATCCCGGGCCGCCCTCTGAGGGTGGCGGTGCCCCAGCTACCACATCACGATAGGACGGGCCGGCGAGCGTACATCCTGCCGTAGCTTCGGTGCTCGCCGAGGGTGCACTAGATCGTGGTTCGACCGTCGGTCCCCAGAAAAAGTCTCCGGCTTCTCCGATCGAGGCAGAAGGTGCTTCCGGAGGGGCCGGTACCAACCGCAAGCTTGATCCTAGGGGGTCTACTAGGACCTCACTACTCCGGATATACCTTCGGAGAGAAGCGGGGATCGTATCGATCTCGCTCTCGGGAAGTACGAGGCTGACGTGCCGCATTCCTACCCCTGCCCCTAACTGGCGAGATCGGGGGGAGGGCTCCGTCGCCGAATCATACTCCGCCTCTGTATCAGAGAAAAGAACCGGTCGGATCTCTGTCCGGAATTCCGTAACATTCTTCCCTCGGCGTCGACGCCTCGCCTTCCTGCCCCTGGGTGGTTCTTCGGGGCATGGCTGATCTCTATCCTGGCGTCCTCCGGCCGCACTGGTGCTGGGGCCAAGAGGGCTGGAAACCAAGGTGCGAGGAGCATCGGGACAGATATCAAAGGGGACGCGGGGAGAGATGATTCCGGGCAGGCCTCCGGGCCGGGATCGAAAGGTGGGGTGACCCATGCCTCTTGGATCGGCCACGCGGAGTAGACCCTGTTGGTGTATAGCGCTACCGTGAGGTGGTCCGCGGTGGCTATTTCCTATACCCGCAACCGGGAGAGTCAACCCAACCTGCCTTTGGGGCGGTCAGGGCCTCGATCCAGGTCGGGCATAGAAGTGCCCCTGCTCAGGATGCGCAGGGGCCTGGTGGCTGGAGCCAGCAGGGGCTTGAGCCAACGCGGCCGCTGTTGCTAGGGCCCCAAGGTGGGCATCCACTTCCGCTCGTGCCCGACGTTGGCGTCGGGACAAACGAGTCGGGATGAGCGGCGCGGGCAGGTGGAGAGCTCGTTCTTCGACTTGAGAGGCCTGGCGGCGGTGTCGCCGTGGCCTGATAGGAGCCCTTATCGCGGATCCCTGGAACGAATCTCGGATAGGGTGGTCCCGGACATCTTCCACCTCATCCGCATAGGGGAAGGAGTTGTCGGAGCGCTCCGGGGATAAGCTCCCGAAGCGGTTGGACGTCGAGGTAGGCAGCGGTGCCTCCCTGCGCAGCCCTCGGGGGTGGCGTTGGTGGCGAGGTGCAGCTTCCTCGAGGTCTAGGTGAGCCATGTCCCTGGTGGGGATGACTCCCTCTTCCTCATATCTCCGCACCAAGTTGTTGATCACCCTTCTCTGGATGACCTCTGAGGGGGAGAGAGGGCGTGGTTGCCCCGCAGCTGTGGCTGCTGGGACGGCTGTGGAACGGGCGGGACCGCGCGGAGTAGCCGCGTCGGTGTTTCCCCTACCTCTGCGCAAGTGGGCGGGCGACGATCGGGCATTGGATTGGGAGACCTGATTCCTGAAAGCAGGGAGAAAAATCCATTAACACTGACAGGAAAAGGAATCGACAACCAACCATTAGTGCCACGACGCCTTCCATGGGGAGAACCCAGGCCCTCGACGTCGTGAGACGGAGTGCCCAATTTCCCTTCCCCAGCCCCTGGCGGGTTCCGTGCCCCAGTGTTGAATGCTTGGTCGAGCAGTATGCTGGTCTTCCAATAACTCTGAAAGCCATCGGTCTTCGTATTGAGGAGAAGAGATTCACGTCGGGTTCACCATTTTTCTGTTTCGGTGCGGATGTGCGTCGGGTTTCTATTCCGATGCTGTTCCGCCAGGACGCGTTCGCGCGTGCACCCGTCGACCCGAGGGGATGGGCGCGCGGCTTGTGGCCCCGCAGTCCCGCTTTCCAAAGGCGGGCGGCATCCGTCCCTTGTTCAGGGGCGTCTGCTCCTTGATCGAAACCGGGATGATGGGATGTCGGCTCCTCCTTCCGTGGACGTCTCCCCGGAACTCGTCACCTAATCCGGGTCTCCCTCATAGATTTAAGAATGTTCGTGAATCTCGTTCCCGGTGCCATATCTTCATGGACACCAGTTAATTACGCTGCTTCCGCCCAGACGCTCCAAGGGGTCTGATCGGGGCAGCAACCTGCGGTGAGGAGACCGGGTGGCTCTGGGTGTCGGGGGCGTGTCTTAACACTGCGACTCTGCATGTCTGCCTTCCGTCCCTAATAGGGTTTCTCGAAGGAGTGATGGCCTGAGGCATCCCGCACTGGGTGCGGGGAACTGTGTTACCTGAGGTTTTCCTCAGCTTCCCATGTTTAACACGGGGTATGCCGCGAGTTTAACGTCCAGCAGGGACGGCATCAGACTGATCAACACGAGAAGTGGATCAGATGACAGAACCCCTTGCGGGGAACCTCCGATGCTGGGGCCAGCACATGGGCAGCTTCCCGAGTGAAGTGGAGTGGAATGAAGTGGCATGACCCCACCGGGATGTGGCAGCCCGGGTAAGGATCAGGATGGATGATGGAGTGAAGAGCTTGGACCCCGTAGGGGCTTCCTACGTACCGCGTGTTAGCACGGATCAAAGTCAGCGTAGTTCGAGTATACAGTTTAACGTCATGCTGGACGTCGGCAAGCCGACTCACGAAGAGATCGAGGCCGCCGGGTGGAGGATTGAACCGAAACACCTCGCACAGAGGCGGATGGAACGGCCGGGTGGATCACAGTTTCACATCATGCTGGACGCTGAAAGGAGAAAAGGGAAGTGGGGAAGCACAATGGAGATACACACGTGCAGTCTCCCACAGGGGTGGATTCATAGGTGAATCGACGCGAGTGTGAACCCAGGAGGGGTCCACTGATGGACGAACCAACGTGAATACGATCGGGACGACCAGGTGGTGGGCTTGAACCTCGGAGAGGCTTCCTACGTACCCTGTTTAGAAGACAGGGATCAAAGTCCACGTAGTTCGTTCTGTCTGTAACACTCTACCCCCGTGGGCGAAGGCCACTCCAATCCCGACATCCCTGCAGAGACGCGCGGGTGGGGGCCACATCCAAACCGGGAGGACCCTGCGTGCGGGGCACGGGATCAGGTGATGCGGACGGTTTAACGTCCTTCCGGACGAAGTACAGTTTAATGTCATGTGTTGAGGACGAAGCGGACGGTTTAACGTCTTGCCGGACGAAGTACAATTTAACGTCGTTTGTTGAGGACGATGTACAGTTTAACGTCATGTTGGACGAAGCACTCGGCAGTTTAACGTCTTGCAGCGCGGATGTAGATGCTTGGCAGTTTAACGTCTTGTCGCGCGGACGATGGTGGCTAGGCAGTTTAGCGTCGTACAGCTTGGACGTGGTACAGTTTAGCGTCCTGCAGGACGAATGCTGAACAGTTTAACGTCTTGTAGCTCGGACGATACTGCCACCGATGGGTCCGTATCACTTCGCGCGAGCCTGGAGGGCTGCACGGGAAGACAACGCACGGTGCGGGCACCCAGGATAAAGATCATCGGGCGCCACGCAGGCGGGTACCCTCAGGGGGTCAAAGGGGACGACCCCGGCGGATTGCGCGCAAAAGAGAAGCTTGGCGCGCAATACCGCGGGTCGGCGCGCAAATGGGCAGGCTGGCGCGCAATTGGGCCAGCGCTTTGCGCGCAGAAGATAGAGATTGCGCGCACCGGGCTTCGGATAGCGCGCGGGGGCAACAGCTCATTCTTTAACGAATGGACTCTTTGAAAAAAGGGGGGTGCGCGCAATCGGGCTGGATTGCGCACACCCAGGGGAAATTGCGCGCAATAGGCTTCTTTTGCGCGCGAAGGCCTTTGGGTGAAGAATTATTCAAAAAGAAAGGAGCCAAAGGAATTGCGCCCGAAGGAGAACCCCGAGGCTTTCTTGCGCGAAAGAAAGGAAGTTACCTGAAGATCGGCATTGCGTGCGGAGGGGGTTGGATTGCGCGCACGAGAGACCTTACGAATTCCGGCAACCTTCAAAACGTCGGGGGTCGCCTTATATTTATAGGCAACCCCGGGCGCAGAATCCGGATCGCGGGCGCGGAATTCTCTTCGCGGGCGCGGAATCGGGCCCGGCGCGCAAGGGAGTCGCGCGGGTCACGGGCGCGCAAAATTGCGCGCCGGCCCAGCGCATTGCGCGCATCCCGGGAGGTTTGCGCGCGGCTCGCCAACTTTGCGCGCGGGTCTCCAAAATTCTGCGCAAGGCTTCCGGGCCCTCCGAAACGTGCTTCTGACTCCAAATATGACATCGCTTTCCGCATCCGGAGATTTTTTTGGGAACAACGGACTTCTCCGGCGTCTACAACATTATTGTTAAAAAATAAACAGATTATCCAATTACCTATAGCATAGAATGTTCCATAGGGTCATGTAATATATTGGATTACAATAATTTTATGAGAACGAGAAAGATATGGTTATCTATTTACTAATCCGGGAGACTAATTATTATATGATGATAATGATTCTATAAAAATTACATATTTTTTATGTTATGTATAGGTTTCTATATGGAATGACGCATTGCGATTTTAAATTTATTCATTGAATCTAAACAAGGTTTAGATTTTGGTATATCCTCAAGTTTATGTAAATTCCATTCCATGAAAATGATTATGAAATATGAAACTGGACATGGTTAGACAATTAGTTTTTATAAGAATTGATTGGTTGCAAAAGGGTTTTATCTACATGATTTTATAGACTATTATGAAACAATTTCACCATTTTCTTTGCAAAAATCCATCAAAATTAAACATACTATATTTGATTTCAATTAAAATGTGATTTTTAAGATGCATTTAGAAAAACAATCCTTTATAAGAACGTTTAGGAATATTTCTACGTTAAACAACCAAAACTATTTTTTTACTCCAAAGTTTGAAAAAATATATTCAATTTATATAGATCCATTTTCAGATTAATGAAATAATCTATGTCATGAAGAATTTAGTTATATAAATCAATAATGGAATTTTTTTCATAAAGAATTAATAAGAACATTTTCTCTATAAATTGTTTTTTTGGGTAATGACTATAAGAAAAGATATAATATAAAAATATAAAGAAACATAATACATTTATCAATCCAATGATTTATGTATAATCACCCAAAATTAAACAAAATAAACTATTTAAACAAAAAAATTTGTTATTTCTTTCATTTTTTCTTTATCCTTTTGAACATCCCTCACCTTTTCATAGGAATTACATTTGTGAGTGCAGTGACATGTAAGGTTGGGGATATATCTTGACAATTGTCTCCCATTAACAAATTTATAGAGGACATTTAAATCATGTGGGCAATATTTTTTTTTATAATATAATAAATTAATATATAAAATGTATATATAAATTTTCGTAACTAATTAGTTAATGAATATATATGGATATTCTTCCTTGTTAAAAAAATATTGGAATTTTTATTTGACAATTCATAACTTTCTTAAACTCAATCTCATTTTTAGAGGAATAGAACCGATTGACACATTTTAAATTGTGACATATACCTTCAACTATAGGAACTTCTATTTTCCCGAAATGCTTTCCACCAATATTCACATTCCATGACCCATTAATTTCTTCTCCATAATCATTTAAAAAAACAAAAAATCCATCTTTATTATGTATGATCACCTTGATAAAGAATTAATTTTTTGTCATATGAAAAGTACATAAGCTATCCAGAACCCACAATAAAGATTGATCAATTAATATTAATTTGATTTATACATTTTTTTCAAATAAATATATTCTTTTAGTAATCAATGATAGTTGATTAATCTTTTCTAATAAATTGGAAAATTTTACTCATCCTCCAGTACTATGAAATACATTTTATCTTACAAGAAGGTGAATCTATTCTTAATTTTCTTCTTGTTTCATAATGATTCCATACATGAAATTTTAATTTTTTTATTCTTTGGAGTATTTGTTTACAACATTGGTTCCCAAAAAAATTATTTGTACAAAAAATCATAGAAAATAAGTATATATGAAGATAATATTGTATTTTAAAAAAAATGTTCATTATTTTTTCCATGTGAAAAAAATATAAATTTTCAATGGAACACATGTATTTTTTCATATAGCAGGTATTGAAATAAATAAAAAAATAGTTTAGGTGGTTTGTTCTTATATTTAGATTAATTTTCTAATGTATTTACAATTCTATCCATATATAAATTCATTCATGGTGATGATTCCTAAGATATAGAATTAATCCTAGATTTATTCTACTTCTGACCATTATCTACATTTACTTTTCTGTTATTGTCGAATCATTTCACTATTTATATTGAAACACCATATTATTTAATAATATTGAAGGTAACATTAATATTTTAAAAATATGATGATCAAGGATTCCCGGATACCATTCCTATAGAAATAATTCTCTTTGGATCCCCATACTTCCATCTCTAGGACTTAAATTATACCTTAGGCTGTTTATTCCTTTTGGTCATATGGTTCGTTTTATTTTCAAAGTCAACAATTATTTTTCCCAGAATTTCAATCATTAGTTTTAACTCAACTTACATCTAGGTTTATCCCAAATTACTAATGTTTTTAACAATTTCATCCACTGGTTATGAGTCTTCATTATCCTAAAATTGCATGTAAATCCTGGATTCATGCTTTAATCCATTTTATTTCTTTATTCATTCCCAAAAATCATATATTTTATTAATATATTTTTCATGTTTCTCCTAACCATCAATTATACCTTAAAATCCTTTATTTTTAGAAAAATAGTCATCATCTTGTAGTATATCCACAATATCCACCAAATTTAGTGGTCATTATCATTACAATTCTCAACCTCCACCACATCATTCTCATCTAAAATTTTATTTATTTATGAATTTAATTTTGTGATTTTAAATATATTATTATGAAATTACTCTATCCATTTACATCATTTGAAGTTAATTTTGTAAAATGATTATTTACATTATCATCCACATGATAATTCTTAAAATATCTCACTATAACATGTTAAAATTTCCATATCTAAAACAATTTATTGGATGATAACCCAAGATATTAATTACCCTCATTTCATGTTATATGAATGAAATGAAATTAGATTATTAACCTCTTTATCATCAGGATCCTCCTTTACAATGTGTTTCTTTATAGTTTTAAATGATATTTACTGATAACTCTATTACGAACATGAATCATGGTCTTCATTCCTTATTTCACATTCAATGAAATTTTTATGTATAATTTATAATGAAAAGACATTTATTTAATTGTCTTCATGTAATGAGTCATTTTCAATGAATCATATAACCATTCTTCACAAAATTGGTTTAATGAATTTTTTGAGTTTAAATATTTTCTACAAGCCCACTCATTTTTTTCAAGACATTTTAATAACATTCAATAATATCTGAAATGATTTTCCAATTATAAGCGGATTGTATTCTTGACATGATATTCATATAGATATTATTTTCCAATTCAATAATAATGGAATTCATTTCTATGGAATATGTAAGTAATTCATTATGATATTTTTGAGATAAGGATCAACTTCTAATGTTAGCTAAAATTAAAATGGTAGATACGAGAAATTAATCATTTCCCAATGATTTTATATAATTTCACATTCAACTATTTAATATTAGTAAATTTCATGCTTTGAATAGAGGTATCTAATTTTTGTTCAAAATCACTTTCATGTCACTAAAATAAAAAATGTGACACCAACGAACTCAATCTAATTCCATTTTATTGTCCATATCATAAATAATAACCTAAGATGTGTGGGGATCATAGTGTTGATGATTTAAAATATATAATCCTTGAACATGATATTATTCTATTCATGTGAGGGACATATCTATATCTCTATCTAATATAACATGATATTTTTATGTAATAAATCACATAATAATTTTTACATGGTTCACCGCTATATTATTATCTAATGAGCAAGCATGGATTTTTTTGTGTACCTAAGACAATAAATAATACCCATTTTTTCTCTTTCACAATGGGGTAGGATCAGTAACACTTCATTCTCACTACCATAAAATATATAAAACCACCCATCCCTACATATTTATTAATAAGAAACATGAAGAACACTATGGATTTTTGGCATCGTTTTAGAATGTTCGATGATTTAGGGATTATGGATGATTTTTTTGTATTTATTGAAAATAATATTGTGATGTGATCTCCAATTATGATTATTTTTGATATTTTTTAATGTTTTTTATATTATGGAAACAAAATTCATAATTTTAGAATGTATTTTAATAGATGAATATATATATTTAGGTTACAGCTATGAGTTCCAGGATTTGAAGCATGATCTAAAAACATGAGTTTTTGTTTGTAAATTTTCTGTAATTTATAGTAGAATTATTTAATATAACGAATATTAACATATGATATTATTTTTTTATGGGTAGAGTAGAGGATCCTTTTAGTTTCTTATTGAAATTTTCTTATTCCATGAATAGTTAATTGAAAATCTAAATTATAGTGATCTATAGGAAATGGAAATATAAATAGAATTAATGTGATGTTTTTCGGTGATTATTTTCACTTTTAAAATCGATTTCTTGTAAAAAAAACCCTACAGTTATCCCATGAATATAGTTTTCCATTCATAATGGATATTTTTGTGTGTTCTATTATTGTAGACTTAAACTTTTTCGCAATGCTTCTTTAATGAGGTGGGACTCCTAGAAGGATATAGGGTAGAATAGTATGAGTAGATTTAATATAGTCCCCTGGTTTTAGGTTAAAACTATTGTTAGACAAAAATTTTAGTGTGAATAATTTCATTGTATTTTGTTATAGTAATTTTTGTATTTCTGAAAATAGAGAAGAAGAAAAAGTGTCTATGGTAATTTTTTTCAGTGGTCAACTAATGATAAATTTCATGAGTTAATGATTAATAATTTTAGTATGAGTTTTTATGGAGTTAAATTATATTATTTACTATGGGTGATTCTATTTTTCATATTATAGGTGATCAAGGAAGAGGATGCTTACATTTTTTTCTTTATTGATATGGTTCTATTAGTGATATTCTTAGTATTGAAACTATCTTATTTGTATTGACTGAAATGATGTGATGTTCAGTATGAATCCTATTGATATGGTGTGATTCCACACAAATTACTGAAACCAGAACTAAAATTTTACAATAGTAAAGATAATTAATGGTTGGGGGTACAATGACTAGAAGTAGGATTAAATATTAGATCCAAACCCTGTAAAAAATGTTCATTATGTGTTCTTCATTTTCCATTCATGAATGTTTGTGGCTGTGATATTTTAATTTCTTAGGATTCTAATACAAAAATACCTTGAGGTTTATTTTGGTTCAGTGAAAATTATAAAGTCTATCCTATAAAAACTCAACACCCATTCTTAGTAGAGAAGTAAGATCATGTCAACCACATCTATTTCTTTCATAGAATGGGGCCTCAGTAGGGTCCATACTGTTTACCATTGAGAATGGATAATATTAATCTGTGAAAGAATAATGGTTCACCAAATATATATGTAAAAAAAATTCCTTTATGGAATAATTGAATGATAAAATATCATATATCTCTTAGCCTTAAATTTCATCATTTTCTCATAGTTGGATTTCAACCCTTTATGAATGATGGTATGACGATGCTTGTCGAAAAAAAGAATATGAAAGTGTATATAAAAGGAAAAATTTAATTATTATTTCATTATAAGATAATTTACAAACTAATGTTATAGAACAATAAACATAAATGAAATCTTGAAAAAACTAGATAAATGTTATGATTGAAATTTGAAATTCCATGGGGTAAACAATAGGTATAGAGAACTAAATTTGATGAACCCAAAATTTAATAGGAAGAATGTATTGATGATTTATATATTTGGGTTAATTAAATAATGATAAATATTTTTTTTGATTTTGAGATAAAAATAATGATTCTACAATTATAAATAAGATGATAAATATTTTATTTAATATATTTGATTCAAAAATATTATTTAATAAATATATAGAAAATATTTTACGTGATGAGATACATTATATTATTCCTACATATAAAATAAGAATGCTTCATGTAAATAAAAGAACAAGAAATGTGAAGTGCATTTTAAAGCTATGAGGAATATAGATATTTATAATTATGAAAATGATAAAGAATCCACTTATTTTAATAATTAATAAGAATATCCAAGTTATATTGTAATCATTTGTAAAATATTTTATATCAAAAAATAAAATAAAAACATGGTGTGTTCTCTCATATATATTAGAAATGTAATTGTATTAGACATTATGTTTTTATTTTTCCAAAGAAGAAAGGTGAAAGTTAAAAATATGAAGTAATGATAATACACAAGGGTAAAATTAGAGAAAAAAATTGAATAAATCATCATGGGTAGGTGGAAGAAATAAAATATTTCAAGGAACAAAAATTAAAAATGTATTGAGTATAAAAGTGGAAGAAGATATAATGTCATCTAGCGATTCAGATGAAGAAACTCATGGTAAATTTAATAAATTTATGACTAAGTTTTATAAAACAATTGATTCATCAAGTGGTGATGATAATAATTTATAATGAAAAATAATGAATACAATGTCAAATAAGAACATGGGGTTGTTATTTAGAAAAACATTTCTCCCAAGAAAGTGTAGAAGAATATGGAAATAAGGGAAAAGAAAATGATAGATAAAAAATGTTACTAACATATATTGTAGTTAGGTCTCAAAAAATAAAGTAAATTTATAATGTTGAATTTTCTAAAAAGAGTAAAATTGGATGATATATTTATGAAAAAAATATATAAAGTATTCATAATTATAAATGACACAAATAAAATGTCTTGATGTTAAGAAATAAAAAAACATAATATAAATAATGGATTCAGAAGCTCTATCTATGTCAAGGTAGAATCTCCGATAGATTCTAGAAATGATTAGGAAATATTGTTATATAAAAAAAACTTTCTAAACCATTTAGATATAATATTTTATCATTAAGTGTTAAATAAAAAAATATATAACATGCAAAATAGAGAATAATTAATAATAGGAGTTCCTCATATAAGAATAAGAATGAATTATACATATAGACATAATATGAGACAAATATTTACTTGAATGTTAGAAATAATTTCATATTATGGATACAAGATATCAGGAATGAAATAAAGTTTTCTATGAAATTTTTTATTTCAAGGTTACTTTTGGTCTTATGAGATATGTTTACATAAATTATATACATGTCATGATAATGTACCTTTAAATTATAAAAGGTAATAATTTTGGGGTGTAGCGCCCAGAACCCAATCACCGAGATTCGATGCATTATTTTAATACATTGGCATGATTACAAGGAATCATTTCCCAAAGGGCTGATCCATTTAGTAGTCTAGAAAAATAGATTATATTCTTGATCATAACACAAAAATTATAACATAAAATAAATCAAATATAAACCATTGAGAACTACATTACTCCACTCATTTAACCCTTCATATCAATCGTAAAACAATTCTCAACATCCTGGGAAAATAAAACATAAGATAGGGGTGAGCTCAAAAATTCAATAAGGATAAACAATATAGCTAAAGATATCACAAATAAGCAAAAAAAAATTTAATCCAAGCTACAAAATTAAATCAAAATCCATTTAAAAAATTATATTCAACCTGATATGATAAAAATAAATAAAATAATTCAATATAAACATATACATGGATATTCTACAAGTGGAATAATAACATGTAAAATCAATAACTAATCTCATAATTAGGGAAATCATATTGCCGGACATCATAACAACTACATAAAGTCCTTGTTCCAAGACCATACACAAATATTATATCAATGACTTATTCCAAGAAACTATTATGTCTCATGATACCCACTGATTCATCAAAAGGCTATAGTAGGCCCCACCCAACAATTACTAAGTCCAATACATCCCTCGTATTAAAAGGGTGAAACATACCATAAGAAATATTTTTAAAACTACTACGATAAATGTTTATAAAACAACTGTAAAACAAATATGGTATTAAAATAACAATCCACAGTCAAACATATCATAAACCCTTTAATACAATATGGAAGATTGTATCATAATAAATCAATCTCAATTATGCATAAAATCAATCAAAGTATGCTAAAATAGGTAAAAATAATATTATAAAATCTTTAAAACTATTTTATAGAATGATGTTACTAATATTTTAATAGCTTTTTATATACTCTCTTAACAAATTTTATATGAAATATTTATCATTTTTGTGAAATATTATTGTTTAAATTTTAAATATAGTTTTGAGAACTATTTGAATTCATCTAGATTCATGTGGGTTTACTATTTTTAATATAAAATTCATCATAATTATCAAAATTTAATGATTCAAATTTTTTAGGATTCCTTATTAAAATTAAAACATTTCATTAGAAGAGACTCTTGTCGAAATCATCAATTTTGTGGGTTATATGGTCCACACAAGAAGACCCAAAGAATCAGTGATAAAACTAGACCAGCTATAATGATTGAGTTACAAGTCTAAATACCGAAGCTCAAATTTTATAAAACTCCCCAATATGTATTTGATTATGAAAAATCCTCATGTATAACAATTTTATGGTCTAAGTACAAACAAAAGGGGCCAAATTGATGCTTTGAATCCAACCCACCATTCTGACCGTTTATCACCATCAGAAATTTATTAATGAGTTTTCTCCAGATTTACTCATCAAATCAAGCTGGTATATTTCAGTTTGAAATAAATGATATGGTTGGCCAACTTGTTATAATAAATTATTTATATTTGATATCATATTCATGTTCAAAAAATCATTCACATTATGACCTTTAAAACTGTGTTGATAAAAATGGACATGGGAAAACCATTTAGTAAAATAGCCATAT
Organism: Viscum album; assembly: GCA_963277665.1. Classification (NCBI taxonomy): domain Eukaryota; kingdom Viridiplantae; phylum Streptophyta; class Magnoliopsida; order Santalales; family Viscaceae; genus Viscum; species Viscum album. Next base: position 1,313,259,931 of record OY728134.1, on the reverse strand, counting down.
CATGAGATACAAAAGTCCAATGTCCACACCATTTTTAAGAATTATAGTACACATAAATATCTAAAACATGTAAGAATAAAATAACTCAATATTATGCTATATGAATGCTCAAATAGTAGATCTAAGTTGAGGGGTAGTTTTGGAATGAAAACAACCCACAAAATTGGGCTATAAATACATACCCCTCCTCTCCATTCATGGGGTTGGAATTTCAGAAGAGAGTATCATACATTGGGATGAAAAATACCTGAAAAAGTCTTGGTTGGACCTTCCATACTCATGTTTTCACCTTAGATACTCTTCCTCCTCTTATTTGTTTCATTTACTTTTGTGTTCTTCATTATTGTAATCTTGTATGTACTTTATTTGTAATTCTGTTTTAATGAAAGTACATCTCCCATTATCTCTTATTATCATATAGCATATATTTTGAAATATTATGGTGTTTTAAATTTCTTAAATCATGTTAAAATTAAATCTCTTCTTTTTCTTTCCATTTAATCAAAAGTATGTTTTTTATTCTCTTTATTGCTCATGTGTGTGTTCAGTGCACCACTCTTTTCTTATCCCATTGCATTTCTTCTCTTCAAAATTCATCATCATAAAAATAATAAACAATATTACTAAACCTTTAAATAGTAGATTAAATATTTCATTGGGGTGATTCAAAATTTATTGATGTAGAGATATTGATAACTTTTTCTCGATGAGTATTATTAAATTTAATATTTTCCATGTTGGACATAGAATGTCCTGGATTAATGACTTGTTTTGTTTAAAGAGTGGTTTCCATGGATTATTTTAACCATAAATTCACTACCATAAAAAATCTATTATTAATATTAGAACCATAAGTTATTATAATACCTGTATTAAAAACTCAACACTTGTGAATTCCAATCAATGTCAACTTGTGACATGGGTGTCAATTTAATGCAATATAAAGGAAGGATCAAGAATATTACAGGATTAACTACATAATGATGAAATCAGCTTAATATTTATGAAATTGTTAAATAAATATTAATCAATCATGAATTTCAATCGACCTCTTCAAACAAACCCCCACTCAAAATACAATAACCTAAAAACAATCCACTATTATAATGTATCATTGCTGAGGATTCGACCTTAGTGTAGCTATAGACATTAGAAGAGAACAGGAACCCTAAAAAATCGATAGTGAACATTTTTTCATTCTTTCATATGGATTGTTTACTGGGTATAGTGCATTAAGTAGTCATTATATTTTTTTTATTGTAAAAAAAAACAAAAAAAATCAAAAGAAATATAAAATTTTTAAAAAAAATTTAAAAAAACAAATAAACACCTGCTTTGTCATAAAAATCATAAATAGAAAATAGAAAAACAAAAACATGCCCTCCTCATCATTTCAAAAATCTCTCAAGATTCCTCGTAGTTGCCCAAACAATCCATCAGATTTTTTTTACCTTGAAATTGAGATAACTCTTCGCCAACTTAGGATGAACATTAGGGATAGTCAAATAATTCAAGAACTAGTCCTCATGCAACTAGATGAATTAGATATGGAAAACCTTGGGAAAATCACATATATAACTTTCTTCCCCTGATATTAATTACCAACCCCTATGTTTTCAATATCCAAACATAGAGGATTACATTGAACTCTAATCGGTTTTAATTCATCTTTTGACTCACTTCCATGGGCTATCCGGTGAGGATCCACATCTCCACCTTAAAGAGTTCCAAGTGATGTGCTCTGGCATGAAACCGCAATGGTTTTCTGAGGAACAAATCATTATTTGAGAATTACCTTTCCCCCTAGTTGAAAATTTTATTTAATGGGCCTACTACCTTCCTCTAGGTTCCATAAACTCACAAATTGACATGAATATACTCTTCTTAGAGAAATTATTTCCTTCTTCTCGTACTGCATCAATCCGAAAGGAAATTAGTGGTATCCATCAATTCCCCAATGAATCACTACATGAATACTGGGAGTGGTTCAAAAAGATTGTGGCAACCTACCCACACCACCAAATCTTTGACCAAATCATGATCCAATACTTCTATGAGGGGTTATTGGATATGGAGATAACTCTCATTGATCCCACAAGTGGTGGTGCTCTGGTTGATAAAGCTCTAGTAACTGCAAGAGATCTCATAAGAAACATGGCTTTAAAGACATTTTAATTCCTTACTCGAGAACATGCTTAAGTCAAAAAAGCTCAAGATAATCCATATACAGAGCATAAAAATATGAAAAAAACATGTGAGAGTGAACATACAGGTCTTGTGTAACAACTAGTTGTGGCATCCAATGACCCAACCTCATCTTCTCCACAATCTCTATTCCATGGACCTATCAAGAACTGTGGAATATATTGTACTATATCTCATCAAACTGACACATTTCCATAACTTCAAGAGGATCCTTCTGATTCATCTGGACATATAGAGCTTAATGTTGTATATGATCATTGGAACATCAACCATCAAAAACCAGGTCAGTTCTTTAGAAACATCAACCAACCCACTCTGATCCCATCGCTTCAACCCTCAATAAAGACTTACGGTATAGTAATCCCATTTCTCATCCCCCTCAATTCTATCCATAAAACTGAAACCAATTCCAATATGGTAAATATGTTGGTAACATCGAACAACCTCACCCTTTTGTTCCTCAACTGAAAAGGTTTATTCATCCTCTTCCTCCTCCTAGATTTCACTATCCTAGCGAGCTTTCCTAATTCCCAAACCAATACAATCACTTTACCATGAACCAAAATCAATGTAATCCCAATCTGGTAAAATCCTCTTTTAACAAGGAACCTTGTGAAAATGAAGTGGAAGATCATTTCTCTTTAACCATTCCATCATTAAAAATATTAAAACCCAAATTGGTCAACTTATATCCCAACTGATCCAACAACAACCATCAAATGCTTCCCAACATCTAGCTCAACCATTACTGACCCCCAAGGGTAATATAAGTGCAATTTCACTTAGATCTGGATAACAAATTTTTTGCCTCATGATGAATCCTCCAAATTAACTTTAAATATTTAGATAGAAAATGAAAATAAAAATAAACATGAAAATTAAAATGATGTCATTCTCCCACCTCCTTCCATTCCAATTTGGAATCCAATTCCTTTTTCCACAAGCTATTTCTAAGCCAAGTAATTTTATTGATCCTGATATTGAAATGGTCAACATTTTTAGGCATGTTGATGAAAACATTACCCTCTTATATTCCATAAAACAAATCCCTAAGTTTGCCAAGTTTCTTAAGGAATTTTTCACCCATAAGAGGGAACTTAGTACCTTGGACAACGTTTCCACCCATCAGTATATTCCCATTAAGAAAAAAGAGGTGGGGACCATTACGGTTCCATGACAAATTGGATGTTCCAAAATCGATGATGCACTCATAGACATATGATCCTCAATTAATATCATTCCCAAATCCATATTTTCTAACCTTGTCCTAGATCCCTTTCACCCAATGGGTATTGTAATTAAGTTAGCCAATCGAAGCATAACCAGACCTGAGAGAATAATTGAGGATGTTCTTGTTTGGGTTAATGATCTTATCTTCCGAGTTGATTTCTATGTCCTTAACATGTAAGGTGAGATGAACTCGTATCGATCTCCCCTAATTCTGGTATGACCTTTCCTCATGACTTCTAGAACCAAGATTGATGCCAATTAATTCATCTTATCCATGGAATTTTGTGACCAACTTGTCACGTTCAACATTTCCAAAGCCATGTGATACCCATTTAAGGATTAATCTTCATTTTCAATCCATTATTTTGAGTACACTTCTGAGAGTCCATTGAACCATTTCCATCATGTTCATCATGTTCAAATGAGATATGATCTTCTGTAATATGCACCATGATTAACCAAGTCATAAATGGTGAAGTTGATGTGGACCATTAATTCGTAGAATCCATAAATCTAGAGGAACTTGAAAAATATATTGAATCCCACATCAACTTTGATCTATAATGCTCCAGCTTGGACATTATTATGGAAAATGAATCAAAATAAACTGATGTCCCTTCCTCCATTTATGAGTTATCTAACACAAACATGAATGATGATACTGATCAGAAACCTCTTCTTAAACACCTAAAATATGCAGTCATTTTACATGATCACTCTTATCCTATCATTATATATGCTCCACTTACTAAATCCAAGGAGTCCAAACCTGGTCAGGTGTTAGAGGAAAACAAAAAGGCCTTAAGGTGTACCCTAGATGACATACTAGGAATAAACCCTAAACTTTACATGCATCACATCTATCTTGAAGAATCATCCAAACCAAATAGACAACGACCAATAAGACTCAATCTACTCATACTTGAGGTAGTTAGGGAAGAGATCACCAAGATTATTAGAGCTAGAATTATCTAGAAAATTTAATATAGTGAATGTATTTGTCCGATTAATGTTGTACCTATGAAGGGTGGGATAACTATTGTCAGAAATGAACATGGTGAGTTAGTCACAACTCGGGTGAAGAAAAAATGGTATGTGTGAATTGATTATTGAAAACTGAACGTTGAAACAAAAAAGGATCACTATCCTCTTCCATTATATGATCAAATTCTATAACAATTAGTTAGAAGGTAAAACAATTTCTTTCTTGATGCATACACTAGTTACATCCAAATCCCAATCGCACCATATGAACAAGATAAGACAATATTCACATGCCCTTTTGGAACATATGCATATATGAGAATGCCTTTTGGCATTTTAATTACTCTTGAAACGTTATAGAGGTGTATGATGAGTATATTTTTTAATTTCATTAAACACTGCATGGAATTATTCATGGATGACATTACCATTTATGGTGAGTCATTTGAATCCTGCTTGCATTCAGTCTCTCTAGTACTTAAAAAGTGTTTCAAGTGTAACCTTGAGTTATATTTTGAAAGATGTCACTTCATGGTTGAAAATTGTATTATTCTAGGGAACATAGTTTCAAAATAGAGTTTTGAAGTTGATCCTTCCAAAAATTGAAGTTATCCAATCACATCATGAACCCACCTCTATTTTAGAAATCCATTTATTCCTCAATGATGCAAGTTTCTATTGGAAATCCATCCATAACATCAATAGGATTTCCCTCCCACTCACTCGGTTGCTACAAAATCATGTCACTTTCCATTTCGATGTGGTTTTCAAGAGATCCTTCATTGACTTAAAAACTTCTCTTACACCTTTGATGATAATAAACCCCCAGATTGGTCCTTACCCTTTGAGTTGATGTGTGATGATTCTTATAGAGCCTTTGGGTCTATTATTGGTCAAAGATGAGAAATGGTTCCCCATGTCATCTATTATGCCTCAAAAAAATTGGATGAAACTCAATCAACAACATTGTTACTAAAAAGGAGCTTTTAGTAGTGTTTTTTCTTTATCTAAATTTCAGCCCAATCTAATAGGTTCCAAAATCATCATCTTCATAGACCATTATACTATAAAATTCGTACTTATGAAAAGTGATTCCAAATGGGGGATAATATGACGGATCATAATTCTCCAAGTGTTTGACCTTGAAATTAATGACAGAAAAAGAAAATAAAACCCTATGGATGATCAGCTGAGTATAATTTCTTATTCTTCTCATTCAGAAACCATTGATCCTGAATTCCTGACTAAGCACCCTTCATCTTTCACTCCGATATGACCATGGTATGCCCCAATTTTAAACTACTTGTTTTTTGGTATTTTTCCTTAATTTTCTTCAAAAGAACATAAAATAATGGTGAAAATTGATTCTATGTTCTATTATTTGGAAGATAAAAAACATTGTTAAACTGGGGATGGCATAGTAATTATGAGATGCGTTGACAAAAATGAACATTCTTCCATCATATAATTTTATCATTCAATGCCTGGTGGTGGCCAATTTGTACCCAAAATGTAGAGACCCATGCTTGAGCTACATATAAATTACATTAATTTTTAGGATTACTTTAAACATGACATAAACAAACACCCAAAGGCTGTATTAATATAGTGTCTTTGGAAACTCAGAACATAATCTTATAATCATGGTGAACATTCTTCAATGTATCCCATAAAGATCTTCCCCTTTTGATTTCTTACTTAAAACCATTCCTTATATCCAGGGTAAAATAAAATATAGAAAGGGTGAGCTCAAATGCTCAGTAAGGATAAACATAGATAACATAAAAAAACTATAAAAATTTGAATGTAAGAACATGAACATAAATTTTAAACATCAAAATCTTTAACAATAACATAAATCATGTTAGTACGTATGGCTTGGATTATAAAATAAAAATAACCATGATAGAATAGGATTGTCACAAAACATGTAATTATGGAAAACTAAAAAACACATAATAGGATTTCCATTGTAGGCAAGACATTGCTTCCAAGACCATCATAGTGGACGAAGTCCATTGCTGAACCGGGTTTACTTGCCGTTCTATCCATGCATTACTGAACTAGATTTACTTTTTGTTCAATAAATGTCTATAAAATGAGATATAAATCATTACACATTACATTGGAGGGAGATATATGTCCCACCCATCTCATAATGAAATCATTCTTATATTTTACACAAAACATAAATCATTCATCATAACATAACCCATGAAATAAAATGGGATTAATAAACATCATGTCATCATCAAATAATCCATATAAGATAAATGGACTTCATAAAAATAATTACATCATAAAATAAATAAAAAAAGAACTAATAGGGATAAAATCATTACCCTATATCATACTATATGGAAAAATAATTTTTATAAAACACTTGAACTCAGTTCTTGAGGAAAATATCCTTTCTTCTTCAAAAACATTTTCTCTTCTCAAAATGTCATGAATATTTAAATGAAAATAAGTTAATTGAAAATAAATGAGAAAAAATATAAAGGAATATTCATGGAAATAAATATTTATTAAAGAATAAAAATATGTTCATGTCCTATAAGTTAAAAAACACATTCTCTTCATACTTTTGTTGGAACAGTGAAAAAGTACCTCGTATGGTAAACAAATGAATGATTCCTTCCATACCATGTAGTAAAAGTAAATAGGGGTAAAAATGACTTAAACATACAAATAATAATAGTAAAAATTTTTTGAAAACATTTTTAAAAATCATGGACTAGGATGATAAATATATCCCTAATATATACTTACGCTTAAACAATCTCAGATAAAAAAAAATGAGATTGCAAAATTATCCCTCACCTTAGGGCCAATTTCATCCGTATGTGTCTAAAAATCATATATAGTGGGTTTAAACAAATTATTAACTTTTAAAATAACCATAATAATATTTATGATATCATATATGATTCAATTATGACTTTATATTACCTCTCCATTTGTCAATTCCATGTTAAAGCAACGTTTTGGGTAATAATCATTTTATTTATCGTACACGTTTAGACTTTTTATTCCTAACATTATTACATAGATCATTATTTCCTTAATTATTGTATGTAAAAATTTATTTATATATCATATATATTATTTATATAAATATATGTAACAGATAGATAAATTGAATGGAATACACCATTCATGGAGACGGTAGGCCGTACATATGCAAGAACACTGTTTTTATTTTCTTATTAAATTGAATGGAAGTAAGTAAATGAAATATATATATATATATATATGAATCTAGTATAATTATTATGTCACATATTTAATTATTATTTATTATATATAATTTATAATCTTTCTTTATTGGTTAATATGGAAAATGAATCTCATCGAGTCGTGGAGACGGTAAGGCGTACGTACACACGAGCGATGATATGATTCCCATAATTGTTGAAAAATATTGAAGTGGTTGGAATATACAATCTCATAATTTGTATCATTTTATAATAATGATATATATTTATTATTTCCACCATTACACCCATCCAATTCAGGTGGCAGTGAAAAACAGATTACAACACGACCTGGAGGCGGTATTCTGTACGTTCACACGCAGAGTGATTTCTTTGTTTTGTAGGATGGATAGAAGTCATAAAAGGGTTGTTTCATATTTATAATGAAATATCTATATATGAGTTATACTGATGTCATTACTTTATAATGAAACAACTAAAGAAGAGGAAGTATAAGAATAAATAAATTTGAATGAATCGGTAGAAGAGACAACTCTTCTTAAACAGGGCCCCTTTAAACATCCTCTTAGGGAAACCGAGTTGGAAATTTGAGAAAATGTTTAGAAGTAAAATTTAAATGGGTTGGCCGATATTAAAGGCTTAAAATGTAGTGGAGATGAAAGGGAGGAGGTGCCCTTTTATAAGGGAGGAGAGGGGCACTTTAGGAATGTTCCAAAATATTAATTTATTATAAATTCAATTTTGACATAAAATGGTCTGAAGATAAATTAATTATTATATAAGATGATATTAGTTCTAATAAATATCATCCAATAATTTTTTGGAATGTTTTGAATATTTTTGTATCCTTGTATTTTTTGTTTTACCCTTATTTTACCTTTTTTAATCTTACCATAATATCATGTTATTTACCCATTGTGGGTTAATATAATTACCATATCATGTAAAATGACCCACAAAAAAGTTATTTATAAAATATAAATACCTATATTAACCTAGTTTTTGGAATTATAGATTTTATAATATAATATTTTTTAATAAATTATATAATATTTTTAGTTTTGAATTGTGTAAATTTTGTACACTATTCATACTTGGATTTTTAAAAAATTCATAACAACTTGATTCCTTCGAAAATAATGAATTAATGAAAATATAACATTTCAATATCATCCAAAAAATTTGTGTATGACATCAAAATAACCAAATTACAATTGCTTTAAAATTTATAATTTTATTTATTTGAATCCATTATTAACGAATGCAGTAACCATATCATCATTTTGTCACAATTAAATTTATTTATTTAATTTCCAAAAATAGAAAATAAAATATCATGATGTATAAAATAATTTTATATTTATAATTACTATTTATAGTCAAACATATCACTTTTATAACCCCATATAAAAATTGTTTTAGTAAAAGATATATGTTTTGGTTATATTTTCCTTAACATTAAATTAAAAGTAATTAAATATCATTTTCACATACAAGTGGCTCCATGGGGTCCCCAAAATGACCCAAATATTCCCATGGTCGTACATGTATCATAAAATAGGGTTTTACATGTGTTAGTACAATTTAATATTATTATAATATTAGTTTTTAAACTTATTTACTAGATTTAACATTTAACCATGGTAAATACAATAATTATTAAATTTACTATTCATAATGTTCAAAAACAAAATGTACATATTTAAACAATTTGAACATTATAACTCCAAATATGGAATCCATTTATCCAAATTTAAAACACAGAAGTTGTAGAAATTTAATTTAAAATTAATTCTCGTTGTTGAGAAAATGAGTTTTAAAAGTTAACTATTTCAAAGAATGAAATGATTTTAATTATGAATTCAAATTAAAAATAATTATATTAAATATATTATATTAAATGGTAAAAATATATTCTATTTATACATTAAAACCTTTCAATATGAAAATTTAACCATATAAATTATTTTGATGAAAACATATGTTTTTAATTAAAATATAGCGTATTTTTTACTATTAATCAAAATATGAAATTTACCAGAAAAAATATCAAAAATTTATCCAAATTAAATTTTTATATTTTGATTCCAAATAAGAAGTTTATTTTATTAAATTTAACTTATAAACATGTCAAAAACAACATTTAAAATGGGTGTGCCATCAAAGGAGAAAAAACTAATTTTTTTGAAAAATTATTCTTTAATCTAAAAAAATATTTTGTCTCTCATATTGTGTTATAGAAAATTTATAGGATGAATTGAAATGATATAAAATTCAAAATTAGGTTAATATAATTTATAATATCTAGTTTATAAACCATTAAATAATAATATATCATTGTAAAGTGAAACTCGGTATCGCGTACAATGCAAGCTATCGAGGAAGGTCACTCTTAAGTGTAACACATGCCAAGTTAGTGTTTCTTGTAGTGAAAGCTTTTTTGGGTGTAGCATATAACATAATACAATTTGAGTTCATTTTTTACATTGAAAAAAATATTTACTAAGTGTTGAATTCTATCAAAGTAACTTGAAATTGTGTGTAACATAAGACATCAAAGAAATTAAAATTAAACTATCTTATAAAATCATAGGGTGTTACATTATACACCCCTTAAAATGAATTTCTCCCTCAAAATCTGTCTGTGTTATATATCGTTTACTACATGATATTTTGTTTCATGGAAACCCCCATTGTAAAAAGGAGTACTTCATTTTAAAAATAAACATTAAAATCATAACAGTTACCAAAAGTAACTCATAGGAGAACATATGTGGGAATTGAAAATATGGATGTGGAAGAGAAATATGACAATCATGTTTTTATGGAGGGTGGTAGAGAACATGGATAAAATAATGTCGCTAACCAAAAATCCACAAATTTATGATGATCTAAGGTACCATCAGATTAATCGGATATTAAAGTACTAGGATAACATTTTTGGTTTTCAAAACCCCTTCCCATGAGAAGAAATACATACTTTCTTTCAATAAAATATCATCATTGATCATTCCTTGAATAATTTCCACTTCATCTCAAATTTAATGAAATTAAATTTAATTTTCCATTCATGATGTTTTAGAATTTCATGTGATAGAATGATACATAATTCCATCATTCTCAATAAAAAGGTTAGCACAAGTTATCAAATATACCTAAGTCGATTTATGGTGACATTAATCATATATGGTTCCAAAAATGTTATTATATATCATTTATCATACTGCTTATATAAAATAAAAATAATTTATACTACTAGAGACTTCTTGTAGGCCAATTGTAGGTGATAAAGGCCCGTCGCACTTCGGTTGTGGGTACAATTCCCACAACCTTGTTAGACATGACAAGTTGTCTCCTATCCAACGAGATTTCCTTTTTCTAAAATTATATTATTATAACATTCCAGACGTAATATAGAAAATGTTCTTGCCTTAAATAATACTATCTGATTCCCAACTTAACTGATTCCAACTTTTATTCTTATCCAAAATACTTTTGTCCAATCTCAAAGTATAAAGAAAATAATTTCCTGAAATTTCATATAACAAATATGTGAATAAAAAAATTTATACCCTATATATCATAAGATATATCTTGTGGTTTAAATTCAAAACATACGAATACATTAATAATTTATTAAGTTGAAACATTAATTACCATAGAACCTTAATGAAAACATGAATTCAGTCAAAGGTTAACTCTTTCCAGACACAAAAAAAACCAAAAACATTTCTATATTCTCAAATCATGATATCACTTTTTCCTTCTATGGGATCATTAATACTATCAAATATATCATTATATTTTTATCCCTTCATTAGGTGCATATCATGTGCTTTCTAAAAGCATTTCAATCACTTTTTAGGGTTACTGGTACCATATAATTATGGAAAACCATAAAATACCAATGCATAGAAATTCAAATATTCTATAATATGATAAATAATATTCGAAAACACTATTTTGAAATTCCATTACACAAACACTTAAAAAATCCAATACTTCGTTGTTATACTCAATATCCCAAATAGTGATCCCATGTGACTTCCCCTTGTCTTTTTACTTAAGAGGTTTTTGATGTTAATCATCATTAATCCTTTGATTAGGGAATTGGATAGCATAATTCCACATTTCCTTTCACTTCTAGAATTGAAGTGTTGGTGATGAATTTTCTCTAGTCTTTAATACATTCAATTAATTAGATTCCTTTTTCCCATTAATTCAGCACTCAACTACTCGATAAACTTCTTTTCCACACTTGAGACATTTTATAGTCCCTTTATGAGAATCTCCACCATGCTTCTTTCCATAATTTTAGCATAAGAAAACATTTATCTTATTTTCATCATTGTTTTGTGATTTTCCCTTCAAATCCATCTCCCGTTTCTTATCAAAACCATGATATGGTTATATAACACTAACTTTTAGTTATACCTTGATAGCACAACAAACAATATCTTCATATCTATTGATGTATTTTGTAGATAATTCCATTCGAAGATTTGGTTGTATGCCATTAAAGAATCGATCAAATTTACATTCAGGTTGGATGATAAAGACATCATCATACCTTACAATCCTTGTAAAATTCACCTCGTATATACCAGCAGATTCATCACCTTTTTACTTAGTCTCCAAGAACTCCTTTTCCATCTCTGATAGAATAATACGAGGTAAATTCTTAGTGAAAAATATGTTCTTGAACTCATCCCATTCCATGGATTCAAGATCATCATGTTGCCTTGTATTCTTAATTAGAGTCCACCACTGGTCAGCTTAACCTTATAAATGATAGAAAACCAAAATTTCCTTTTCATGTTACAAACAAAGAAGGATGGAAAATATCTTTTCAAAGGTACTGATCCATTCTTCAGCAAAAATTGGATTAGAATACCCAATGGAAGAAGGCAGACATGGCCTCATGGAGGACTCAATAGAATATTGTTCCCTTATCGTCTCATTTGGAAGTATAGAATGATTCACATACTGTTTAGGTATAGTCATAATATTTTCCACCCCATCTCCCATAGCATTTGGTTGTTCAGGATAACAATCATTGCATTGCCCAGTTCATTGTTCATTAAAACATTTACATCAGGTTTTAGCCATTGGCTGAAACCCAAAAATAATAGTATGAGATGAAAAAATCATACTAGGAAAACAACATAATCAAGGGGGATTACTTTCATTCTATAACATCTTAGGTTTAATAATAGGTTATTCATGGTCGTTATCATGATTATTGGATTTTAACCGATACTTATACTTAACCTTAGGGACATCCACAGACATACTATAGAAATATACCTATGGATCTCACTAAAGATCTTACATCATTATTTCCAAAGGATGAATAATCCTTCACTATGATACCAACTGTAGAGAACCAAATTTTATTTACATGGAAATTGAATTACTTTTTTATAATAATTTATACATGACACAAAAAAACGCCGAAATACCGCGTTAGATTAGTGTCTTTCGAAACTTGGAATATAATATTCTAATCATGGTGAAAGATCTTTAACATCTCCTAAAAAGATCTTCCCCTTTTTTCCTACCTAAAACCATTCTTTATATACTGCGGAAATGAAGACATAGAAATTGTGAGCTCAAATTCTTAGTAATGATAATCATGGAGATTATAAAACAAAATATAAAATTTTTAACTTAAAAAGATGAACATAACGTTTAAACTTCAAAATAATGAGCAATGTCATAAATCGTGGTTTTTTAAGGCTTGGATTATAAAAGAAAATTAACAATGATAGAATAGAATTGGAATAAAAAATATAATTGTGAAAAAATAATAAGCACATAATATGATTTCTATAGTATCCAGGTCATTTATACTAAGACCATCATAGTGGATGAAGTCCATTACTGAACCAGATATACATGTTGTTCGGGCCCTGTATTAATGAAATAGATTTACTTGTAGTTCTATCCATGTATATCTGATGAGATATAGATCTTTACCCAATGCATTGGAAGGATATATAGGTCCCACCCATCTCATAATGAAATCATTCTTACGTGTGACAGAAAACATAAATCATTCATCATAACATAACCCATTAAATAAAATGGGATTCTTAAACATCTTGTCATCATAACATAATCCATATAAGATAATCGAACTACATTGAAATAATACAATCATAAACTCAATCAAAAAAATTTAGAATAGGGATATAATTAGAACCCTAATTCTTCACAGATAGAAAAATAATTTTGATAAAACACTTTACATAGTTCTTGAGGAAAATATCATTTCTTCTTCAAAAACGTTTTATTTTCTTGAAATGTTGTTATATTTTAAATGAAAAGAAGTTAATTGAAAATAAAAATTAAAATTTGTAAAGTAATATTAATGGAAATAATTATTTATGAAAGAGAAAAAAAATTTTCATGCCGTATAAGTAAAAAAACATTCACCACATACTTTTACCGGAAAAGTCCAAAAGTACCTCGTACGGTAAATAAAAGAATAATTCATTCCATTACATGTAATAAAAGTAAATAGGGGGGGGGGGAAATTAATTTAAACATACATAGAATAATAGTAAACATTTTATGAAATAATTTTTAGAAAAAATGGACATGGATGATAAATATATCTCTAGCATATAGTCACTTATAAACAATCTTGGATAAAAAAAATGAGATGGAAAAATTATACCTTACCTTATGTCCAATTTCTTCCATATGTGACCATAACTCCTGTATAGTGGGTTCAAACATATTATTAACTTGTAAATGAACCATAATAATATTTATGATATTATATATGATACACTTATGACTTTATATTACCCGTTCATTTTTCAATTCCATGTTAGAGAATTATTTTGGGTAATAATAATTTTATATGTCGTACGACTTTGGACTTATTATTCCTGACATTATTACATAGATCATGATTAAATTACTTCCAGAATGTGAAAAATTATTTTTATATCATATATATTTCGTATATAAATATATATAATAGATAGATAAATTGAATGGAATACACCGTTCATGAAGATGGTAGGTCGTACGTACATATGAACACTATTTTCATTTCCATATTGAATTGAATGGAAGTAAGTAGATGACATATAAATATAAATGAATCTAGTAGATTTATTATGTGATATATTTAATAATTATTTATTATATATACTTTATAATCATTCTTGAATGGTTAATATGAAAAATGAATCTCATCACGTCGTGGAGACGGTAAGTCGTACATACGCATGAGTGATGATATCTTTCGCATAATTGTTGAACGATATTGAATTGGATGACATATAATATCTCATAATTATTATGTTGTTATAAAAATCATATATATTTATTATTTCCACCACTATACCAATTTAATTAAGGTGGCGGTGAATAATATATTACACCACGATGTGGAGACGGTAATCCGTACGTACGCACACACAATGTTTTCTTATCTCATAGGATTGATAAAATATGAAATAGTGTTGTTTCATATTTATAATGAAATATAAGTATATGAGTAATACTAATGTTATTTCATTATAATGAAAAAACTAACGAAGAGGAAGTAGAAGAAAAAATAAATGTTAAAGAATAGGTAGAAGAGATTAAATCTTCATCAACAAACATCCATTAAACTTCCTCATAGGCCACTAGAGATGATATTTGGAGAAGACCAAAACCTCTAAAATATAATTAGGAAAGTTCAGAAGAGAAATGGGCAGGGGTTGGCTGTCACGACCTATCCCCTGGGGATTTTTCCATGACTACCCCAAGCCCGCCTTCCATAGGCCTGGGGCTGGCGACTAGCACCGAAAGGCATATTCCCTAATACTGGGGAGGCATTGCCTTTATAACCTGTAAAAACACACAACCAAGAAAAAATAAAGATATGAACACACATAACTGTATAGTAAAAAGAGCTTTTATAGTAAGTAAAAGGGGCCATAATACAAGCCCAACTAGAACATACAAGAAAACCGGACAAAACAAGTAAACTAAATAGCTCATGTGAACTCCCGCCAATGATCCAAACTGAAGGGTAGGTATATCTCTTGAACATTAATCTCTGTGGTACACCTCATCTAAGGTCCAACTCTAAGCTATCTCTAGTACTAGTACCCTCTTCCTCAGTCAGCGATGTCCATCATCTCCATCAAACACAACAAGGTGCGGGTGGAGCCCGTGTAGGGGTGAGAATAACGATACTCAGTAGGGACCCCAAGACCCTCAAAGGTCTCTCTAATTTCACAATGGATAAACCAAAAATCATGTAAAAATTTGACAACCCTACTTAGCTATATTCCCATACATATACCAAGTTATCAAGTATACCCATCACATTCATGAGGAAATACAATGTCCAACTCAAAACCCAAAGCTCAATTATTCCACAAAGGAAGGAATACCACGAAGGTAACACCACAAAGGTATGTACCACAAAGGTAACACCACACATAAGCATACCACGAAGGTATCACCACCAAGATAAGTACCAAAAATATAAATCACACCAATGGATACCACAAAGGTATCACCACGAAGGTAAGTACCACCGAGGTATGCCACACATAAGAATACCACCAAGGAATCACCATGAAGGAAAGTACCACACAGGTAAGCCACACAGAAGAATACCACAAAGGTATCACCACGAAGGTAAGTACCACACATGTATTCCACATAGAAGAATACCACAAAGTTTTCACCATGAAGGAAATTACCACACAGGTACGCCGCACAAAAGAATACCACAAAGGAATCAACACGAAGGTAAGTACCACATAGGTACACCACACAAAAGAATACCACCATGGTTTCACCATGAAGGAAGGTACCACATAGGTACACCACACAGAAGAATACCACAAAGGTATCAACACAAAGGTATGTACCACACAGGTACACCACACAGAAGAATACTACCAAAGTTTCACCACGAAGGAATGTACCACACATGTACACCACACAGAAGAATACCACAAAGGTATCACCATGAAGGTAAGGACTCATCTCACACCCGGATTCATTCTAGGTACAGTAGTAGAGATGATTAGATGTAACTACTGAATAATTGTACCCTATTAAGAGACAGACCCACGTAGGATCCTAAATCATCATACCCACATAGGATCCTAGTACATCATCAGACCCACACAAGGTCCTAGTACAGCAGACCCACACATGATCCTAGTACATCATCAGCCACACACAGGATCCTAGTAAAACAAACCCACACAGGATCCTAGAGGAGTCCGATGTGGATTCCTAGAGAAGATCCAAGTGATAATATCGAACATATACCCACATAGGGTCCCAAGCACATACCCATAAAAGATCCCTTTCACATGTTACAACCAGCTACAAGGTTCCCACACTAAGCTCGCTTGATTCTGGGAGGATCCTCTCATCTAGTCACTAGTTGACACTCCAACTACAAATAAGTCCCACGAAGAAGTATCCTAAAGAACGACTACATAAAAGGGGTCTCAATTCAATAAACGGTGCATCAATCAGACACATGGTCTGGAAGTTATTTCCCTTTTAGTCCCGAGGGCACAGTTGGATTCGTGCTCGATCCAACCAGAATATACCCCAACATTATCCAAAACTCAAGAGGGGTATACCAAAATGACCATCTCGATCCAAGGTTTCATACACTGTAGATGATTCATCAAACAGAAGCAGGGTTCACATGTTATGGCCACGAAGGCGTAACTGGGTCCCGATGGGCCTCGGTCTGGTCAGACTCGGTCGGACCAACCCGACCTAACCCGGCCTGGCCCGACCTGAATTGGTATGGGTCGACCCGTCCCGATTCAGGTCCAGCCCAGATTCTAGGTTTGGCCTGGCCCGCTGGGTCTGGCTCGGCCCGCTAGGCGGCCCGTGCTGGGCGGCCCACTGTGTGGTGGCCCACTGGGTCAACAGTGTGGTGGCCTGCGGTGCGGTGGCCCATTTGGTCCATGGTTCATCCTGCGGGGGCGGTCTGCGGGTCCGCTCGGCATGCAGATGGTTGGTCGGCCAACCGTCCTACTCGACGTGGCGCGGTTGTGTGCCGCGCCT
The DNA here is from genome assembly GCA_963277665.1 of Viscum album. Taxonomy (NCBI): domain Eukaryota; kingdom Viridiplantae; phylum Streptophyta; class Magnoliopsida; order Santalales; family Viscaceae; genus Viscum; species Viscum album. The sequence continues at coordinate 1,313,242,235 of OY728134.1, read as the reverse complement.
TCTCCGGAGGCCGAAATTGAGTTGACCACCCTCCCCTCACCGCCGTGACACAAGACACGGCTCCTACGCGTCGGGCGGCGTGGACACACACCACAGTCCCCTTCGCGCGACCGACCGGAGTGCTGACCACTGACCTTTTTCAACCATGGCCGATGGGCCACATCCCTTATCTGACGGTGTAGTCACGCTGCCACTTTCATCGTGGCCGACCAGAGTGCTGACGACCGCTCCCGAGTTCCAGTAGTGACGTTCCTCGGGTCACCAAGAGTGCCCCGATGGCCCGTTCATCTTTCTGAAGTTTTCTGCACTTGTCTTGGGATGTTACCATCATTTTAAGCCCATCAAAAGTATACAAATGTTGCAGAGAGATTGTACTGGGTTTGTTTGGTCCGCCCCCTCCACGTTAGAATGATAGGAAAAGGATTATTTGTTCTGGAATCAAGAAGAATATAAATGTTCTTAAATCAAGATGAACGTCAAGAATGAAGAAATGGATAAACAAACAATAAATCCCTACCCAAATTTCATTGCAGAGCATCCATGTTTGATAAGTGTAGGTGTTCTTCATCCTCGCCACTAGCCTCAAACAACGCTGCTCGATCGTCGTTCTTCAGTTCGTTTTCGGGGTCGCTCGTCACCGTCTGTCTGAATCGGCTCCATCCACCAAGTGTTGGGCATCATAGCACTTTACCAGATCTTTGTTGCTTGGTGAATCCATTCCAATTCCTCCCCCTAGCTCCATATAAATAAGAGAGGGGAAGGTTAAGTAACGATCATGGAATTTATGAAGGTTCATTTAATAAGAACCTTCCTAAATTCCAATGACATTTTTACATAGTTTTTGAAAGGTTATGCCATTTAATTTACATTGGAAAAATTAAATGGGTGGATTGAAAGGGACTTCCCCACACTAAAGAGGGGTTCAGGTGGTCCATGTCACCATAAATTCAGAAATGTGGGTTTTCTAGCTCGGGCGGTCCCCACCATTATTCATTTAATTGGGAGGTTAAAAATAAAAATAAAAATTTGTTCTTTATTATATTTTTATCTCTATGTAAAACAAAAAAACTAACTTCACCCTCGACCAACTATGATCGAGGTGAAAGTATCCTAAAGTGAATACCGGTGCTGTGGATTCAGCGGTGCCCTCATATTTCAATTCTAAGAACCGGTTCAAGAGTTACAAAACATCGTTCGTTCCTTTACGAAACGTACCAAAAAAAGTTCATAAAATTAATAACAGTCACCCTTGACCCGCTTCTGTCTAGGTTAGGCTTTTCCTAAGTGAAAAACACCCCGAAGTACCCAATGGTACTCTTTTATTTCCAATCCGAGTTACCATTAAAAAGTTATGGATTTTACCATAAATAATTGTCACTTAATTATTTTATTTATGGCCAAAAAATAACTTTCATTGCTGGGCCACACCGACCATTGTTAGTATCTATAAAAAAAAGCATACCCTCACGAGTTCATTGGTGGTCTCATATTTTTAATCTATGTTACCATTTTTGAGTTATAAGCATCAAAAAAAAATTATTTCTTTAATTATTTTATTTACAGTTATGCCATTTTTGGGTTTTCTCATAGGAGGCCCACACCGACTAAACATAAGTTGCGTATAGGGTAAACCCGCCATCCAGAGCGCAATGGTGCCCTCATATTTATGATCTGAGAAAATTTTTAAGAGTTATTCCACTTTTTCAAGAAAAATACTTACACACACTCTTTAAAGTTTTACAAAACTTTGATAGATCATTCCGGGCACTCCCGGCCTCGAAATCAGGCGCGATCAGATTCGGCTGTCTCAAAAATAATTCCATATATTTTAAAAAAATTATATAAAAATTCAAAGACATTACATTGGCCAATCATGATGGATTAAAATAGGTTGGAGTGGAAAGGTAGGAGGTGCCCTTTTATAAGAGAAGAGATGGGTACTTTAGAAATGTTCTAAAATATTAATTTATTATAAATTCTATATCAAATTAAAATGTTCAAAAACTTATTTATTTCTTAGATAAGTTGATTTTGGTTCTAATATTCATCATTCAATTATTTCTTAACAAGTTTTGAATAATTTTTTATCCTTATTGTTTTGTTTTTACCCTTATTTTACCCCTTTTAATCTTATACAGATATCATGTTATTAAACATTGTGGGTTAATGAAATTACCATATCATTTCAAATGACCAAAAAAAAAAATTTTATGAAACATTTGGAAATATATTGACCTATTTGGACAAATCCTATATATTTAGGACATTAATATTATGCATTAAATTATTTAATGTTTTACTTTATGAATTGTGTCAATTTTGGACACTTTTCAGACAGGAGTTTTTAAAAAAAATTTAACAACCCAATTCATTCAAAAATATGGCATTAAATCAAATATCATATGTCTATATCATCCAGAAAAATAATGGATGAAATCAAAATAAACAAATTACAATTGTTTTAATGTTTATAATTTCATTTATTTGAATTCATTATTAATGATGCAATCGCCGCATCATCCTTATGTAGTAATTAAATTTATTTATATAATGTCGAAAAATTATAAATAAAATATCATGATGTAGAAAATCATTTTATCTTTATAATTACTATTTTTAGTCTAAAATATCACTTATATATCCCCTATAAAAAATTGTTTTAGTAAAAGATATATGATTTGGTTATATTTTCCATAACATTAATTAAAATATAAATAAATGTCATTTTCACATACAATTGGATCAATGGGGTCCCAAAAACGACCAAAGGATGCCCATGGTAAAACAAGTATTATCCAATAGGGTTAGAACATGTGTTAGGGTAATTATTATTATTATAATACTATTTTTTACCCTTATTTACCATATTTAATATTTAACCATGGTAAATAAAATAGTTTCTGAATTTTCTATTCATAATGTCCAAAAAAAAGTGCCTATTTACACAATTTGAACCTTCTGATTCCAAATATGGAATACATTTTTCAAATTAAAAATATAGAAGATGTATTAATTTATTTAAAATTAATTCTCGTTGAGAAAACGAGATTTGAAAGTTCAAACATTATAAAAGAGTGAAATGATTTTACCTATGAATTCAATGTAAAATTAATTCTAATGACATAAATTTTATTAAATGGTAAAAATATGTTTTACTTATACTTTAAGATCATTAAATATTATAGTTTAACAATATAAATTATCTCGATGAAAAATGTGAGTTTTAAATAAAATTTAGCATATTTCTACTATTCTTCAAAATATGAATGTTATGAGAATAATCTCAAATATTTATCAAATGAAAAATTTTCTATCCTGTTTCGAAATAAGAAGTTTTTTTTTCAAATTTAACATATAAACATATCAAAATCTTGATTTAAAAGAGGTGCTCTATCAAAATTTAGTAAAACATCATTTTTTTAAAAATAATTCTTTTATCCAAAAAATTGTTTTTTCTAATATTTTGTTCTGGAAAATGTATAGGATGAATGAAACGGATATAAAATTGAAAATTTGTTTAACAATAGCCATAACAGCTAGTTTATATCTCATTAAATAATAACATATCATTGTTTAGTGAAACTTGATATCACGTACAACACAAGCTATCGAGGAAGGTCACTCTTCCATGTAACACAAGCCAAGTCAGTGTTGCGTGAAGTGAAATATTCCTTTAGTGTAGCTTATAACATAGTACAATATTAGTTCATTTTTAAATTGATCAAAATATATACTTAGTGTTTAATTCTATCAAAAGAACTTGAAATTGTGTGTATGAATAGCTATCAATGAAATTAAAAATAATTTATGTTCTAAAATCTCTTGGTGTTACATTCTACCCCCTTAAAATGAATTTTGCCCTTGAAATTTGGCAGGGATAAAAATAGTTTACTACATGAATGTTTCTTTCATGGACACCGACATTTTAAAAAGGAATACATCATTTTAAAATGGAGCATTAGAAACATAATGGTTACCTAATGTAACATATACTAAAACATATGTGGGAAGTAAAAACATAGATATAGAAGATAAATATAACCATCACATTATAATGGGGAGTGGTATAGAACATGGCTAAGAAATAGTCACTAATCACAAATCCATAAATTTGTGGTGATCAAAGGTAGCATCTGATTAATCGAATTGGAAGGTACTAGGATAACATTTTTTATTTTCAAAATTCATTCATATGAGACGAAATAATTACTTGATTTTAGAACAATCTCATCATTGGTTGTGCCTTGTCCAATTTTCACTTCATCTCTATTTTAATGAAATTAAATTGAATTTTTTATTCGTGAAGTGTTAGCATATCATGCGATAGAATGATAGGTAATTCCATTTGTTTCAATAAAAAGGTTAACACACCTTTTCAAATATACATAAGTCCATATGTGTTGAGATTAATCATATATGGTTCCAAAAATGGACTTATAAATCATTTATTATACCGCATAATTATAATAAAACTAATTTATACTAACCATAGACTTTGTGTAGGCCATTGGTAGGCGAGAAAGGCATGTCACAAATTGGTTGTGGGTTCGATTCCCACAACCTCGTCCCATGTGACAGGTTGTCACCCGTCTTGCGGGTTGTCCTTTTTCTAAAATTATACTATTGTTACATTCCAGAAATAATTTCAAAAAAACATATTTCCATAAATAATACTATCTAATGTCAAAATTAACCCATTACAACCTTTAGGCTAATCAAAAATACTTTTATCAAACATCACAGTTCAAAGAAAACAGTTAACAGAAAGTTCATATAAAAAGAATGTGAATACCATCATTTATCCCCCATATATCATAAGATATATCGTGTTGGTCACATTCCAAACATGTGAACACAACAATCATGTATTCTCATGAAACATGAATTACTATAGAACCTTAATGAAAACATGAATTCTCTCATAATTTAACTCTTTCAACACAACAAAAATACCAATAAAAATCTATATTTTCAAACCATGATATAAAATTGTCCTTTTATGAGATCATTAAAACTATAAAACATATATTTATCTCATTATCCTTTCATTATATGCATATCATGTGATTTCCAAAAATATTTCAATCTCTTTTCATGGTTAACAATGCCATATAATTATGGAAAACCATAATAGACCAATACATAGATATTCCAATATTCTATAATAAGATAAATGAGATTCCACAACACTATTTTGAAATCCCATTACATAATCACTTAATCACTCTACTACTTCGTCTTGATACTCAACATCTCCAATAGTGATCGCATGTGACATCCCTTTGTCTTTTTACTTAATATGTTGTTGATGTCGATCGTCATTAATCCTTGGATTAAGGAATTGGTTATCATAATTCCCCATTTACTTGAACTTATATAATTGAAATTTTGGTGGTGAATTCTCTGTAGTCTTTTCTCCAATCACTTCATTAGACAAAATTTTCCCATTACTTCTGCACTCAACTGCTCGATGACCTTCTTTTCCACACTTGAATCATTTTCCAGTCCCTTTAAGACTATCTTTACCATGCTTGTTTGAAAACCTTGAGAATAAGGAAATAATTATATTCATTTCAACATAGTTTTTAGATTTTCCCATGAACTTCATCTTTCGTTTCTTGTCAAAACCATGTGATAGATATGTAACACCAACTTCTAGTTCTACCTTGATAGAACAACACAGAATCTCATCATAGCTAATGAAGTCTCTTATAGCTAATTCCCATTGAAGACTTGGTTTTAATCCAATGAAGAGTTGACCAACTTTACATCCATGTTGGATGATAAATCCAGATGAATACCTTGTAAGTATTGTAACATTTTCCTCATATGTACAAAAAGATTAATCTTCCATTCCCTTAAGATCAAAGAACACTTTTTCTATATTTTATCGAAGAATACGAGGGAAATACTTATTAAAGAATATGTTCTTAATATCATCCCATTCCATGGATTCAATTTAATCTTGCTACCTTGTATTCTTAATTAGAGTCCACCACTAGTATACTTCACCAATATGCAATTAAGGCCGGTCACACATCGATTCTGGGTTTGATTCCCACAACCTTTTCTGACGCGATAGGTTTTCGACCATCCTGTAGGTTGTCCTTTTTCTAAAATTATAATATTATAAAATTCCATAAATAATATATATTTTTTTTTCTTTAAATAATATATCTGATGTCCAACTTAACCCATTCCAACCTTTAGGCTTATCCAAAATACTTCTATGCAATTTCGAAGTACAAAGAAAACAATTACCATAAAATTCATATAATAAGCATGTGAATACCAATATTTATTCCCCATATATCATAATATATATCTTTTTGGTCACATTCAAAACTTGTGAATACCTTAATCAGGTATTCTTTTAAATCTTGAATTACCATAGAACCTTAATAAAAACATTAATTCTATCAAAATTTAACTCTTTCCACACACCAAAAATACCAAAACAAATCTATATGCTCAAACCATGATATCACTTTTTCATTTTATGAGCTCATTAATACTATAAAATATCTCATTATCTCATTATCCCTTCATTATACGCATATCATGTTCTTTCCAAAAATATTTCATTTAAATTATATTATTATCAGTACCATATAATTGTAGAAAACCATAATATAACAGTACATAGATATTTCAATATTCCATAATATGATAAATGTGATTCTGCAACACTATTTTTAAATCCCATTATATAAACACTTAATCACTCTAATACATCGTTGTAATACTCAACATCTCCAATAAAGATTGCATGTGACCTCCCTTTTTCTTTTTCTTTAAGAGGTTGTTCATGTCGATAAACATTAATCCATATATTAATGAATTGGATAGAAAAATTCCTCATTTCCTTGCACTTATAGAATTAAAGTGTTAGTAGGGAATTCTCTGTAGTATTTTCTCCAATCACATCATTAGTAATATTTTTTCCCATTACATCGGTACTCAAATTCTCGATGACCTTCTTTTCCAGACTCGAAACAATTTCTAGTCCCTTTAAGATAATCTCCACCATTCTTCATTCCATAATTTTAGCATGAGGAAACATTTATCTTCGTTTCATCATTGTTTTGAGTTTTTCCCTTGAACAACATATTTTGTTTCTTGTCAAAAACATGAGATGGATTTATAAAACCAACTTCCAGTTCTACCTTGATAGCACAATGCACAATCTCTTTATAGATACTTAATTATCTTATAGTTAATTCCCTTAAAAGACTAGGTTTATTCCATAGAAGTATCGATCAACATTACTTTCAGGTTGGATGATAAAGACATAAGCATACCTTGCATGTATTGAAAAATTATCCTCATATGTTCCAACTGATTCATAATCCTTTTTCTTAATCTCACGGAACTCCTTTATATAATTGTTTGAATAATACGAGGGAAATAATCATTGAAAAATAATTTCTTGAACTCATCCCATTCCATGGATTCAATTTCATCTTGCTGCCTTATATTCTTAATTATAGTCCACCACTGGTCGGCTTCATCTTCTAAATGATAGATAGAAAAAATAACCTTTTAATTTTCTGAATAATAAAGGATGGAAAATATCTTTTCAATGTTACTGATTCATTGTTTAGTAACAAGTTTATTAGAATACCTACTGAAAGAAGGTAGACATGGCCTCATGAAGGACTCAATAGAATATTGTTCCCTTATCTACTCATTTGGAAGTCCAGAATGATTCATAGATTGTGTAATTATAGTAATAAGATTTTTCACTCAATATCCCATAATATTTGGTTTTTAAGCAGAATAATCATTGAATTTCCCAGTGCATTGATCATTAATACGGTTACTTCAGGTTCCAACCTTTGTCTAAAACCCAAAATGAATAGTGAGAGATGAAAAAATAATACTAGGAAAAAAAATAATCATGTCGTGATTACATTAATTCTATAACATATTAGGTTTAATCCTATGTTATTCATGATCATTATCATAATTCTAGGACTGTAACCTATATAAATCTTATCCTTAGGGACATCACTAGACATAGCATAAAAATATCTCAAGGGATCTCACTAAGTATTTTACACACTAGTTTCCAATGGTTGACTAAACCATCACTCTGATACCAACTGTAGATACCCAAGAATAATGTATATGGAAATTACAATACTATTTCAGAATACTTTGTACATGAAACAAACAAACTCCCAAAGACCGTATAGGTTCAGTGTATTTGGAAACTCAGAATATAATCTTATAATCATGGTGAATGATCTTCAACATCTCCCATAATGATCTTCCCCTTTTTTTCCTACCTAAAACCTTTCTTTATATCATGGGGATAAGAAAACATAGAAAGTGTGAGCTCAAATTCTAATTAACGATTAACATGGAGATCATAAAACAAACTATAAACATTTCAATGTAAAAACATGAACATAATGTTTAAACATCAAAATCTCGAGCAATGAAACAAATCTTGGTAGCACATAAGGCTTAGATTATAAATGAAAATCAACCATGATAAAATAGAATTGGAATAAAAAATTTAATTGTGGAAAAATAATAAGAACATAATGTGACTTACATAGTATCCAAGGAATTTCTTCCAAAACCATCATAGTGGACGGAGACTATTACTTAACCAGGTTTACTTGCCGCTCCAACCCTGTATTACTGAAACTAATTTACTTATTGGTACATCCATGTATATCTAATGAGATATAATTATTTACCAAATGAATTGGATGGATATATATGTCCTACCCATCTAATAATGAAATCATTCTTACATGTTTCATAAAACATAAATCATTCATCATAACATAATCCATGAAATAAAATGGGATTCTTAAACATCCTGTCATCCTAACATAATCCATATAAGATAAATAGACTTCATAAAAAAAATTCCATCATTATGTACATCAAAACAAAGAACTAATAGGGTTAGAATCATAAACATATTTCTTCTTATATGGAAAAACAATTTTGATAGAACAGTTGAATACAGTTCTTGAGGAAAATATCATTTCTTCTTCAAAAACGTTTTCTTTTCTCAGAATGTCATGAAATTTTATAAGAAAATAAGTTAATTGAAAAAAAAATGAAACATTGTAATGTAATATTCATGTAAATAATTCATTATGAAATATTAAAAATCTATTCATGTCGTATAAGTTAAAAAAACTTTGTCCTCGTACTTTTACCGAAAAAGTGAAAAAGTACCATGTGTGGTAAATAAAAGAAAGATTCAGCCCAAAAAATGTAGTAAAAGACAATTTGGGGTAAAATTGACATTAAAAATACATAAGAGAATAGTAAAAAATTTATTAAATCATTTTTATAAAACATGGAAATGTATGATAAATATATATCCCGCAATACTTACGTATAAAAAATCTCGAATAAAAAAACGAGATTGCAATATTATCCTTTACCTTAGGTCTAGTTTATTCTATATATGTCTGAAACTCTTGTATAGTAGGTTTAAAAATATTAGTAACTAGTAACTGATCCATAATAATATTTAGGATATTATATATGATTCACTTATGAATTTATATTACCCATTAATTTGTCAGGTCCATGTTAATGAAATGTTTTGGGTAATAATTATTTTATTTACCATACGTGTTTGGACTTGTTATTGATAAAATAATTACATAGATCATGATTAAATTACTTCCATAATGTAAAACATGATTTATATATCATATATATCCTATATATAAATTTATATAATAGATATATAAATACAATGGAATCCAAAATTCAATGACACGGTAGGTTGTACGTACGTCTAAACGTTGTTTTCATTTACTTATTAAATTGAATAGAAGTAAGTAAATGAAATATATATATACATGAATCTATTAGAATTATTATGAAATATATTTCATTATTATTTATTATATATACTTTATAATCTTTCTTTGATGGTTAATATGGAAAATGAATCATATCGCGTCGTGGAGATGGTAAGCCGTACATACATAAGAATGATGATATCATTCCCATAATTGATGGAGGGTAATGAATTGGATAACATAAAATATCTCATAGTTAGTATAATTTAATAATAATCATATATATTTAGTATTTACACCATTATACCCATCAAAGTTATGTGGCGGTGAAAAACAGATTACAGCATGGCATGGAGACGGTAATCTGTACGTACACACGTGCATTGAATTTTTTTGTAGGATGTATAGAAGGTGAGATATGGTTATTTCATAATAATAATAATATATAATAATACAAGTTATAAATATGTTATTACATTATAATTATTCAACTAAATAAGAGGAAGTAGAAGAGGAAATAAATTTTAAATAATTGGTAGAAGAGATTACCTCTTCCTCGATGTGCCTCCTTTAAATGTCCTCTTAGGGAACTATAGTAGGTTCTTTGAGAAGACCATAACCTCTAGAATGTAATTAGGAATGTTGAGAAGATAAATGGGTAGGTTTTGGACAAAAGTAGAGGCCTAAAATGGAGTGGAGAGGAAATAGAGGAGGTTCTCTTCTATAAGATAGGAGAGGGGCACTTTAGGAAAGTTCTTAAATATTAATTTATTATAAATTCAATTTTGACTAAAAATGGTCCAAAAATTATTTAATTTTAAGATAAGATTTTTTTGTTCAAATAACCATAATAAAATAAATTATTAACAAGTTTTGAATATTTTTGTATCCTTATATTTTTGGTCTTACCCTTATTTTACTCTTTTTAATCTTATCGTGATGCCATGTTATTTACACAATGTAGGTTAATGAGATTACCATATCATGTAAAAAGACACAAAAAAAGTTTATTATGAAATATTTTGATTTATATTGACATATTTGGAAAAGTACTAGATTTTTAGGAATTTAAAAATTTTTAATAAATTTTTAAATGTTTTACATTATGAATTGTGTTAATTTTGGACACCATTCATACTTGACTTTAAAAAAAAATCATAACACCCTGATTCTTAAAAAAATTAGGCTTTAACTCAATGATAATACGTTAATATCATCCAAAAAATCTGTGGATGGCATCAAAATAACCAAATTTCAATTTTTTAAATATTTATAAATTCATTTAATTGAATCCTTACTTAATGATGCAATCATGACATCATCTTTGATTCTTAATTAAATATATTTATTTAATGTTAAAAAATTAAAATTAAAATATCATGGTGTAGAAAATCATTTTAGATTTATAATTACTATTTATAGTCGAAGAGATCACTTATATAACCCCATGTAATTTTATTTTTTAAAATATATATGTTTAGGTTATATTTTCCTTAACATTAAGTTAAAATTAATTAAATGTCATTTTCACTTAAAAGTTGCTCAATGGGGTCTGTAAATTGACACAAGGATTCCAATGGTCATAAATGTATCATTAAATAGTTTTAGAACATGTGTTAGGTTAATTCAATATTATTGTAACATCATTTTTTACCCTTATTTACCAGATTTATCCTTTAACCATGGTAAATAAAATAATTACTGTATTTACTATTCATACTGTCCAAAAATAAAAATTACATATTTAATCAAATTGAACCCTTTTATTCCATATATGGAATCCATTCTCCCAATTTCAAAACAAAGATGTTGCAGTAATTAATTTAAAATTAATTCCCATTGTTAAGAAAATGAGTTTTCAATGTTAGAAAATTGCAAAAATTAAAAGGCTTTTACCTATTAATTAAACGTTAAATTAACTATAATGACATAAATGATATTAGATGGTAAAAATATATTTTGGTTATACTTTAAAAACATTCAATATTATAATTTAACTATATTAATTATCTCTATGAAAACTGTTTTTCTAATTAAAATTTAGCGTATTTTTACTATTTATCAAAATTAGAAAGTTATCAGAAAAAATCACAAATTTATCCAAAGAAAATTTTTATATCTTGATTCTTAAGAATATGTTTATATTTTAAATTTCCGTTATAAACATTTAAAAAACCAGATTTAAAATGTTTGTTCCATCAAAAGTTGGTAAAATTTCATTTTTTTAAAAATACTTCTTTTATCCGAAAAATTGATTTTTTTCTCATATCGTGTTCTAGAAAATGTGTAGGATGAATGCCAATGAAATAAGATTGAAAATATGATAATTAATATTAATAACTACAAGTTTATATCCGATTAAATAAAAATATATCATTGTTTAGTGAAACTTGGTATCGAGAACAATGAAAACTATCGAGGAAGGATGCTCTTGCGTGTAAAAAAATCCATGTTAGTGATGCGTGCAGTGAAAGATTAATTTGGTATAGAATATAACATAATACAATCATAGTTCATTTTTACACGAAACAAAATATATAATCAGTGTTTAATTTTATAAAAAGAACTTGAAATTAGGTGTAATACAAGACATGAATGAAATTAAGAAGAATCTATCTCATAAAATCTTGGGGTGTTAGATTAGAAACCCCTTAAAATGAATATCACCATTGAAATTAATTGGGGTTATAAATCATTTTCTACTTGATAGTTTATGTAATGGAAACCCACATTGTAAAAAGTAATACATCATTCTAAAAAGGAATGTTAGAAACATAACAGTTACCTAATGTAACTCATAGGAGAACATAGGTGGGAAGTGAAAACATGGATATGGATGGGAAATAGAACCATCATGTTCTGAAGGAGAGTGGTAGAGAACATGGCTATAAAAAATTCCCTAATCACAAATCCATAAATTTATCCTGATCTATGGTAACATATGATTAATTGGATATTATGGTACTGGAATAACATTTTTGGTTTTTAAAGTACATTCCTATGAGAATAAATACTTTCTTGATTTTAATACAATCTCAACATTGGTTGTGCCATGAACAATTTCAAAATTATCTCTATTTTAAGGAAATGAGATTCAATTTTTCATTTGTGAAGTGTTAGCAGATCTTGCAATAGAATGTTAGGTAATTCGATCTATCTCAATAAAAAGGTTAGCACAAGTTATCAAATATACATAAGTCCATATATTATGGGATTAATATTATAATTTGAAACAAAAAATATTGACTCATATATTTTATGGATGAAACAATAAATATTACTCATATACAAAATTATGATGATTGGAGGGAGATAACGTTAAATAAATAATTTTGTGTTAATAAAACTACAAGTGAAGGATTAAATGCATCACAATTTAGTAGAAAAAATGATAAATTATTCTTGATTACTGATCCATAAAATACATGTTACACAAGAATGGAAGATAAGAACATCCTACAATACAAAAAAAACTATGAATAATTTCCAATTAACCCTTTACAATATTATAAAACATGAAATATTAAGAGATATACCCAAGATGAAAAGATATTAGGATATATTTTATTGAATGTTGAAGAAAGTACAGATTACATAGAATACCCACAAGAATGTAGATATTACATATAAAATACCACTATAATTAGTCTAAATATATCATTGTGGGCTATAAGATAGAAATTAAATATAGGAAATTTTTATTTCATTACATTCATAGATATAATAACTTGATAAAAAATTTATTTTTCAATGATAACATGTTTGAGGATATTAGTATGTCTAAAATTTATAAAAGGAAGTTTGAAAATGGTATTTGTTTGTGTATGAAAATATGGAGATCTTAAAATGGGGAGGAATATATATAAGTGATTCATTTGAAATGATTCTCAGAAAATAATGAATCATGCATAATTACGAACACATTTTATATGACATGAAATAATAATATCCTAGATATGAATAATATGAGTATTGTGGAGATAGGAGGGACACT